>OU618551.1:8507516-9707516 GCA_914829495.1 Eilema sororculum
GTCTCCCTGGTCTCCCACACGCACGCACACTTCTCTGCTCTGTCAAAAGGCGCCCTGGGATCCCATAGAGCTCGTGCATCTCTCTGCTGGGTCAGCCGGTGAGTAGTCCGTCTGACACGTTCAGCGGTTACAAGTTGAGCTATCTTCGTCGTCCATTCGTACTCGCTTTTTCATATGTCTAGTACTCACGGTGTGCGATGAGCTCAAGAGCGGTTCTTTTGCTCGAGCCGTTAAGTCTGTGTCGGATGCGGAGATACCCTTCGGCGAAGTTCGAGTGTTGTTCATACTGGCGCGATGTTTACGGGTTTACAGTTTGTATAGCAGCTATAATATGTTGGTGGTTCACGTTAGTTAACAGTCACGATCACAGTACTTGCACAAAAGCACAACGAAGTTAAAATTACTTTAATTATTTCACAATTTCACAAGAGGCGGTATGTCGTATTTTTTTTTTTTTTCCGATCACAGCGAATGACAGCAAGCGAGCGTCCGACCGACCGTGGCAACCGATGACAGTTGAATGCAGCAACATGTAAAGGATTATTTGAAAACTTAAAAAACTATGTACAAGTTCAAAATCATTAGGGAAATGAAGGGGTAGAAAACCCAAAAAAAAAAAAATTAATGAACGTAGGTAAAACAGACTATCCGGAAAATGAAATAATGACACTACATTTAAAAAAACTTGTAAAAAAGTCCTCAGTCCACACACAGTTGTGTATTTAATGTTTCGTAAAATTAAAAATGTTATAACTAAAACTCTTAACACCTTAGCTTTTCTAAAAATAGCGGCACACCAATGTCGCCATTAGTTAGTTGCATTTGTACGTGCATTATATATTAATTCCGTTCTTTGACGTGTTTTGACCTATTCTTATATGGATATGTTGTTAATGCGTTTACAGCATTAAAAGCGGCATCCTGCTTAAGCTCAGCTAAGCATTTATTTACAGTTGCAGGTCGTCTTTTGAAGCAGTTATTAATATACCCATTCCATCCCTCACAGACGTTATTCGTGCGATGTCGCTCACCGAAACAGCACCACAGTGTGTTCTTGGACATCCAATATCTTATTACGTATCTTAGAAATTTTTGCATACGTACATCTCCTTCTAAAATTTCATTTTCCGAAACTATATAATCCCATCCCTCCTCAATTCTTGATAAAGGCAAAAGAGGCAGAGAGATACGATTTTACTAATGTTGTTATGATTATTTAAATTAAAAAGTTTTGCTTTCCTCCATAATTGGTTTTGGAAATGGAAATAACATCCATGATGCTTTGATGAAGGAAACAAACTTCTCACGGCACCGATAAACGATTGTTTGTAATCCGATACAAATTTATCCATTCTGGAATTTGTGATTTTATCATTTCCAACATTAGGATATATGTTTCTTTTTTTTTATTTTCCAAAAGGATATAAGCAACCGGTACTACAAATTTTTTATCCTCGGTGCTGCCTAGATCGCTAAAGATCACATACAACTGTTTGAAAGGCATAGGACACTTCTTGAATGTACCGTCGCAAAAGAAGATTTTCCCGTTTTTAATCATTTCTCTGGCTTCATTAGAAGCAAAAATTAAAATACGTTCACGCTCTTGATGATAGTCAGCCAAGAGGAAATCTTTATAATCTTTACCAATTTCGACTTCAGATGCGACTTTATAAGCCATCTTCTTAACTCCTTGTTTTTTATTTATCCGTCTATACGCAACCGATTTATAACTTTCGTAGCGTGGTAGTGTTTCAATTAGGTTTAACCCCATATCTTTGAAAGTAGCCACAGTTTTCTTATAAATGGCAGGTACTGTTTCTCCGGAAGTTGTCGCTCGTACTTATTAAATTGCATACGGCATTTTTATTTTCATCAGGCATACAGTTATTGGAATGCTCACGTTTTTTCACAACCTTCGAATTATCCTAAATATTTAATGTCTATGTGAGTTTACATAATTCTAGTTTAACTACAGAACTTCGATATCGCTAATTAATTGGTTGTGGAGGTCAGATGGCAGTCGCTTCACGGAAAAATACCGTAGTTAGCTGCAACCTAGTTAGACTAGAAAGCCGACCCCAACGGAGTTGGGAAAAGGCTCAGAGAATGAGAATGATGATCTGAGTTTACATAATTTTGGTAAAAATAAACTTTTAAAACCCCGCGACCCGTGCTGCAACCACTAATTTATCTCACTAGTCTATAATATATTTTTTCTTTGGTATTAAATGTACGTACCTCTGTAATGGTTATCGTTCCTGTACATTTTGTTTTTTTGAAATACCTACACCTCCATATACTGTTTGAATTTTTATATTTGGTGTAAAAATGGTACTGATACCCTTCGAACAACAGAAGTCTACCTCGACTTTGTGCAACTAAAGTTTATTCGCTCATTGTATTATATAATTTGAGGTAATTTGTTCAATACTTTTTATTTTTTTATTTTATGGCGATACCAACGAATCCGCCAACAACACAGTTATAGGCGGTTATAGGTATATATTTATAGAATTATGTAAATACTTCAATTTTTATTTATTATTGACATGAAATGACAGAATTAAAACAGAATAGTTACCTTTTCAATGTCAACACTACTTATTAGAACAAACAAAGAGGAAATACTTTGTTAAAATATCTATATATACAACCGCATTGATATTTAGGGAGGCACTGCTCTCCTTGCTCAGCCGGGGAGGGGGCTAGAAAAGGTGCCCTAAAAAAATGCTCGTTCCTACTCGGAAGGTGATAGTAACCGCGGCTGTCACTGCATCATATTAAAACGTGGTCGAAGGAACAAAAAGCATACCATGAAAACACCTATCATGACATTCGGCGCGTGGAACGTGAGAACGCTTATTGATCGCGATGGCAACGCCTGCCCTGAACGCAAAACTGCCATAGTAGCTCGGGAACTTCATCGCTATAACGTGGATGTGGCTGCTCTTAGCGAAACTCATCTTGCCGATGAAGGAGAGCTGGTTGAAGAAGGCGGTGGCTCTACTTTCTTTTGGAAAGGTACCGCAGCCTCCGAACCGCGACGTTCAGGCGTAGGGTTTGCCATCAAGAATCACATAGCTAAGCGACTTGAGGAGCACCCTGTGCATACTTCAGACCGCGTTACCACACTGCGCCTTCACCTGGACAAAGACAATTACCTTAATGTCATCAGTGTCTATGCCCCTACGCTAGACAAGGCTGATGACATCAAGGATAAATTCTACGAGGAACTATCTCGACGCCTTGACAGCATAAACGCCAGAGAGCAGGTTATATTGCTAGGCGATTTCAATGCCAGAGTTGGACGCGACTATGAGGCTTGGCCTGGAGTCCTGGGTAGACACGGAGTCGGCAACATGAACAGCAATGGTCAGTTGCTACTCAGTCTCTGTGCTCAATATGAGCTTGCAATATCAAACACTATGTTCAGACTTGCCGCTAAGCACAAGACAACGTGGATGCACCCTCGATCCAAACACTGGCATTTGATTGATTATGCTATTGTCAGGCAGAGAGATACTGGTCAAGTCCAAGTCACTCGCGTCATGCGTGGTGCTCACTGTTGGACTGATCACCAACCTGTTGTCACAAAGCTACGGCTCCGCCTCCGCCTCCGTCGACCTCGTAGATCGACATTTACAAAGCCTGCGTCTCTCAACGTGGATAGGCTTAAGAATCTCGAGGTGAGGGAGAAATACGCTGAAGCTGTGACTGAAAAGCTGTTGCCAGCTAATGAGACAGGTGATGTTGGTGTGGTCTGGGGAACTTTCTCTTCTCATCTTATGGAAGCAGCCTCAGCTACTTTAGGTATAAAAAGCCGTCGTAGTGAGGACTGGTTTGATGAGAATGACGGGATTCTTAGGACAGCACTCAACAAACATCGAGACCTCTTGCGACAGCATAGTAGGCAAGGAAGAAGCGTTGCGGTAGTGAAAGCGAGTGACCTTGAATTGCGAAAGCTGTCTCGTCAAGTCAAAGACAAATGGTGGCAAGACAAAGCTCTCCACATGCAGTGGCTGGCTGATACTAACCGGATCGGGGAGTTTTACTCCGAGGTACGTAGGCTGACTGGTACATCCTACCGGGCGAAGGTGCCGTTGAAGTCGTTAGACGGCATGCACCTTTTGACAAACAAGGAGGATGTACTAAATCGTTGGGCCCAACACTTTGACAGCTTGCTCAACGTAGATCGATCAGCTGATTTACAAAGTGTGAGTCTAATACCTCAACTCCCTCTTTCCATTGAGCTGGATGAGCCCCTGTCATGTGATGAGGTTGTCTCTGCCATCAGGCAGCAACAGAACAAGCGAGCGGTTGGTATTGACCTTATACCGGGAGAGCTATTAAAATACGGCGGCGGGGAGTTGTACATGCTGGTTTGGAAACTATTTGCGCGTATGTGGGAGGAAGAGCGAGTCCCGGATGACTTTAAAGTTACTCGCATTTGTACCCTCTACAAAAACAAGGGTGACCGTTCCGATTGCAACTCTTACCGTGGTATTTCGCTTTTGTCAGCCCCTGCAAAGGCCTTTGCCAGAGTCCTTTTAAACCGCTTAAAGGCTCTGTCTGAAAAGATACTGCCAGAAACTCAGTTTGGCTTCCGACCTGAACGAGGCACCTGTGAAGCAATCTTTTCTGTGCGTCAACTGCAAGAAAAAAGCAGAGAACAGGGACGTCCGCTATATCTCTGCTTTGTTGACCTGGAGAAGGCATTCGACAGTGTGCCTCGTGAAGCCCTCTGGATCGTGCTAGGGAAGCTAGGATGCACGGAGAAGTTTGTGAGACTTCTTAGACTCCTGCATGACGACATGCAATGTTGCGTCGGTGTCGATGGCGAACAGTCAAATTTCTTCCCCGTTACCTGTGGGGTGAAACAAGGGTGTGTTCTAGCGCCCACACTGTTCGCCATGTACTTTGCAGTAGTAGTCAGGGATGTTTTACAAACTCTTTCTGAGGGAGTCCGCATCCACTTCCGCACAGATGGCAATCTTTTTAATTTGGCCAGACTTAAGGCGCGCACTAAAGTCTCCCATACAATGATCACAGAAATCATGTATGCCGACGACTTATGCTTTGTGGCAGAATCCCCTGATGGCCTGCAACAGCTTATGTCCAATTTTCACCAAGCTTGCTGCAAGTTCGGCCTAAAAATCAGTGTCAAGAAGACGGAGGTGATGTCCCTGGACACACATGGTCACGAGACACTGTCTATACAGCTAGGTCAGGACAAGCTGAAGCAGGTTGACAAGTTTCGCTATCTGGGGAGCACTATAACATCCAAGTGTGACCTTGATGATGAGATCAGCAGCAGAATCTGTGCCGCAGCTGCGGCATTTGGGAAGCTGCGTTCCAAGGTCTTCTATTCACATGACCTTAAGCTGGCCACCAAAATATCAGTCTACATGGCAATTGTGCTGCCAAACCTCTTATATTCCTCCGAGACGTGGTGTGTGTATCGGCACCACATACGCACTCTGGATTGTTTCCACCTCAAGTGCCTACGCTCCATCATGAAGATCCGATGGTCCGACCGAGTGCGTAACACCGAAGTTTTACGGCGAGCAAACGTCAGTGGCATTGAGGCCTACTTAATGCGTCGGCAGCTTCGGTGGTGCGGTCACGTATCACGTATGGCGGAGGAGAGAGTAGCGAAACGCATCTTCTACTCTGAACTAGAGGAGGGCAAGCAGAAACATGGCGGCCAACTCCTCAGGTTTAAGGATGTTCAGAAGCGTCATATGAAAAGATGCAACATTGAGCCGTCTCAATGGGAAGGTTTGGCAGCACAACGTCCAGAATGGCGCAGGGTGGTGCATAGACGAGTAAGCGATTTCGAGGAACAGCGAAAGGCAGACCTCGACGCTAAACGCGATGAGCTGAAAGTTCGCCCACCCGCTGCCATTTAGTACCATTATGTGGGTGGTGTTCTCACGTGCCCTCAGTGCACACGAGTGTTCACCGCGAAGATTGGCTATGTTAGCCATCTTCGAGCGCATCAGCGCCGAGCCGACTAGGAGTCGAAGTGGTCACCATATCCGAGATCGGTCGGAGAGAGAATAGAATAATAACCTTATTAGAAGGCAAGTAGGTAGTTGAACAAAGTACACTATAATAGTGGCTTTTGTTCAATTAAAATTAAATAGTTGAACAAATGACACTTAATTTGTTGAATTTGTTCAATTCGTTGAACAAACAGTTGAACAAAGTGGATTAACTCAATAAAACCGCAGGGGTGAATAGATACAAAACTAAAAATGTTTTTCTACAGACCATAGCCAAATATTTTGAAAGAAAAACGTTCCTAAATTTATATTTTTTTTAAACTACAGCATCATTTTTCTTGAAATAGCAACACTGGATTGACGTGAGGTTTGTCCAACATAATAAAAAAAGGTCTTGTAGAGAGTCCCTTGAATGCAGGTTAAACGAGGTCCTATAAAATTTACTATTTTCATTGTGAAAGGAAGTGTTTTGTGCCATCTTATTTTGTTAATGTATTCGTTGGTTCCTTGTCACCCAAATTAATGCAAAGGTAAGTGCGTTTATGATGTAAATTTCGAAATATTTGGAAAATTCTAAACAAAGTCATTTTTTACTTGTGATTGAGGTTAATAGACACGGGGAAGGGGCTAATAGAGACGTAGTATGGGGTGAATAGATACGTAGTATGGGGTCAATAGACACGTGAAAGGGTTCAATAGAAACGAGTAAGAGGTGATTAGAAAAATATGTGTTAGGGCTGCTACATATTAGAATATTATTTTCTTTTGTTAGAAAAAATTAGAATTCTTAGGAATTGTATGATTCGGAGACGATATTGATGATCTATAAAGTACTGCACTGCCCAAGGGAGCTACTAGGTATTATTAAATTACAAACTTCCAAAGCAGGATTTAAATCCTAGTTTTCTGTACAGTGTTACTAATTAGGTATGTGGGTAGTTAAATACTTTCATTGCCTATATAAATATTTTCTTCTGTTATAGGTACAAATCATTATGCCGCGTGTTTATAAACCTGATCCTAGAGGGAAAAGATATAGAAAGTACGATGAAAATATTATAAACGAAGCTGTTGCCGCATATGCGAATGGCGAATTCTCTTTAAAGGCCATAGCGGAGAAATATGATATTGATAAATCTGTACTTTATAGACACAGTGTCAAAACTATGAAAAAACAAGGAGGGCAAACTATTTTAACTGACGAGACTGAAGAGTGCATGATAAAGTATATCAATATATGTGCAGAATGGGGATGCCCTTTAGATGCATTAGATTTGAGATACATTGTTAAGGCTTATCTTGACCAAGTGGGCCGGACAGTGCTCAAATTAAAATATAATTTACCGGGACCCGACTTTGTCGCGAGTTTTCTAAAACGTCACAAAAACCAAATTTCCCAAAGATATAGCCAAAACATTAAGAAAAAAAGGGCAGAAGTTTCACCAGACACGATTAAAGAATATTTTAAAGAGTTAGAAGAGTCATTGGCAGGTATTAATCCGAGCAATGTAATTAACTATTTTTTTTTTTTTTTTTTTTTAAAGAATATTAGAACCGAAGTTACTAATATTCCCTCTAACCCCTCCAACTAAGCTAAAATGCTTGTGCTAGGAGTGGGTTCACGTCGGTAGTGTAATGGCCAGGATCGAACCCGGGACCTCTCGATCGTAAGGCCGACTCCTTAACCACTAAGCTACCGACGCTTAGTGGTAATACTACGATGAGACTAATTTGACTGATGACCCAGGACGCAAAAAAATCATTACTAAACGAGGAACGAAGTACCCAGAGAGAGTAATGAATAGCTCTACTACTTGACACAATAAATGACTTTGATTTTGTAGCAAACAATTCCATAGAAACAATGCCTATTATATTGGAAGACATGTTACTGTGTGAAAATGAAATTGTTATACATGACATACAAATAAACGAGAGGCAGAATGATACCGGAATAGAAATGATGTGTAAACAAAAAAATGCAACGGAAAAAAATAAAAGAAAACTGAAAATTATATCTAATGAAAAGGTATCAGATATTACTACGATGAAAAAGGTTACTTTGAGTAACTGCAAAAAAATATATCCAAATTCGCGTCTTAAAATTTTATAGGATTCAACTGATAATATTGATCGTCCTGGCCCAAGCAGTTTACAAACTATCCAAACTCGGCGACCATCATTTTACAAAAACGATAGTGATATTCTGAAAGATTTAATGGATATTGATATATAATACGTGATAGTATTAGATAGTTATTGAGTGACTATATCTGTGCTAGTTTTAAATGTTGATTATTGGAAATTTAATTATCTAAAATGTTAACTATGTACGTGCCTAATAACGAGACTGTTTCTTAGAATTATAACTTGTTTTTTGTGCAATCAATAAACGATGCAAATGATTGATCTCGAATAAAAGAATAAATAATTGATCTCATTGATAAGAATTAAAGATTAAAGAAATTTATATTTTTACTTACCTATTGTTTTATTTCTACCATTAGGTAATACATTAATACTACATAACTGCCTACCTATTTTTCACACTTACGTTATCTACCAGGTGTCTACTTATGGAAATTGCCAACCCTAGCATTTTTTTCTATTCACCTCCTATATCGTGTCTATTGAACCCATGTGCGGGTCAATAGAAACGAAACATATTTTTGCATTTTGTGCTGTAATTAAGGAATAAATGCCAATTCAGATGACTGAAAACCATTAAAACAGCTAAGAGACATGATATAAGCCCAATATAATGATCTTTTGACTATTGAAGACATATATAAAATGAAGTAAAGTTCAATATTGTGTCTATTCACCCCGTTTTACGGTAACTCAGTATTTGCTACATAAGATGACTATTCAGTTATCGGCAATAAGTATATTTATGATAAAATACCAAACAGGTTTGTACTTGAATAGATAAAAACTATTGTCTACAAATAGTCATTGATTTAAACTGTCATCTTAAACCAAATTAAATTGAAATTATTCATTCAAATTCACTAAAAATGTCTGAAGATAAAGAGATCGAATTTATTACAAGCCAAAAAGGAAAGCCTGCTTTATTGTTTAATGGCTATAAATATAACTTTTTTTTGAAAAACAAAAATGGTGCAACTAATTGGCGATGTTGCAACCAAAAGGAGTGCAAGACTTCGATTACATTATCTTCTAATAAGAAAGTCATTAGACAGCCTAAACACATCTGCAGCGTTGATTTTGAAAGAAATGTTCTTGATGAAGCTATGGACAAATGCAAAAAAAAAGTATGTGAAAATTTTGGAGCAATACCAAAAATTTTTGAAGAGCACTTCTTGGGACAGAATTTGTTTAAAAATAGAGAACATTTGATACCAACATTTTCATCAAAAAAGGATACGCTTTATAGGGTGAGAAATAAATTCTTAAATGTTAGAACATCAAAGTATTTAAAGTCAAGTAATGTAAAATTGTCTCACTATATAGTACAAGACTTCTTTTTATACGATGACCATGATAATGAGGCAGATGATAAAATCATACTATTTTCTACGTTACCCGCTCAAAAGTTACGCGAATTATTCCAAACTTTTGATATTATATATGGGGATGGAACGTTCAAGGTGACCCCGTCGCCTTTTTATCAATTATATTCTCTGCATATAGATATTGCACGAGACAATAACACTATTAATTTTGTACCTATCGTCTATGGCTTACTACCAAATAAGAATACAAATACGTACAAAAGATTCTTTTCTGTACTCAAAAATCAGTTTAATATGAATATAACTTCATACAAATGTGACTACGAAATTGCGGCCATACAAGCTGTAAGAGAAATATATCCAAATATACAAATAAAAGGCTGCTATTACCATTTTTTGAATGCAATATTTAGAATGAGTAAAAAATTAAATTTCAACGAAACTCATCTGGATCGCAAAATCACACATATGTGCACAAGTTTGGCTTTATTACCACCTATTTTAATCCCAGAAGCATATCTCGCAATACATGAAATGGCACCAGAGACGGAAGCTGCTACCAAATTTTTAGATTATTTTAATAACCAGTGGATGCAAACCATTACCAAAGACCTATTTAGCTGTTATGGCGAAAAGAACCGGACTACGAACGCAGTAGAAGGGTGGCACAGGAGAATTAACTCGCGAATTCCATCAAAACCTACAATTTTCCAATTTTTAGCGGCATTAAAAGCAGAAGCTCAAATTCAAAATCAAAGATTAGTAAGAAGTGCTTTCCACTGTCCTGATAAAAAAAGATCATTGCGGTATATTGAAAAGGATAAAAAAAATTGTAACATAATATCAGATTGCTTATCTAATAAAACCTCATTATTAGAATGCTTAAATATGTTAATTTCGTTAAATCACAGTCCTTAAGTGCTTAATATAAAAAACTGTTATTCATTATTTCTTTCCAAATATATAACAATAAATTTTATTTGTCACTGTGTTTGACTGTATTTGTAATATTTCGAGAACATAATATTTAGCGAATGTAATCATTTGAGAATATAATATTTTGCGAATGTAATATTTTGAGAATAAGGGATATAGATCTAAAGGAAAACTAGACTCAACGTATATTAACTTTTATAGACTTATCTCGTAGGAGTGAGTATCAGTATTCTATGTCTAACAAATACGACCTGTCATTTTCGATACCGACTCGTAGTCACACCAAATTACCGTAAAATGGGGTGAAGCGGGTTCTAGGGGGGAACAGAATCATGTAGTCTAATTTTGTTCACGTTCATTTTCTGGCTTTAAAACTTAGTTTATCTGTGGTCAGGTAACTGACTTGAGCAAAGAAGGTTTTGAATTTTTATGAAATGGCAACACACGATTCATAGACAAAGTAGAATGGAAGAAAAAACGGTTTAAAAAACCCACTTCAAAACACTCGTATTTTGGTTCCGCGTAATTTCGTTTTTTTTTTTGGTTTCTGTGATTTTTCGGCGATATAACCCGGTTCTAAGCAAACCTTGTCTCTTGGGTTATTGTTAAAACGCATAGGTGAGTGAATTTGTGTATTATTTTCCTGCATAATTGGAGAAAAACTTATTTAAGGCAATTACTTAGATTTTTGCCTGTTCCCCGTTTATTGCCCGTTGCACTACTGCTTGGCACTACTAATAGTGTCATGGGTTTTTTTTTACCCATGACACTACTTCTCTGATTGGTTCATTGGACACATACAACTAAATTACCCGTGATACACTTAATTACCCGTGGCACTACTAACTAGTGGAGTTTGATTTAAATTCTGGTTTGTGAAATTAAACAAAGGAAACAAAAGTGACTTATCTTCTATTCAGTACTAAATTAAATAAACAATTTCATATTGATATAGGTATTTGACTGCTGAAAACATCTATCTAAATTTTTCCAACGTGTTACCAACCAATAGGTAATTCTCTGTTGATGAACTGAAGAAGTATGTTCATTATATAATCGTCATCATCTATGGTCCGTTTTGACCCCTTGATCGTTTCTTGTTGTTTCAGCTTCGTGTTCTGGACCTCTTTTAATAGCCTTAAGAATCGTGGTAACGAGATGGAACCTTTGATCACCCTGTTATTCATTTTGGAGTGCATAACCCTCCATAGCCTTATTTGTTCTATGACGAAGGCCATAAACACTCAATTTTTATTATTAAGTTGTATAAGATCACGTATGTTTTTTTGTGTCGTATTAGGTAATAAAGCAAAATTAACGGGATTACGTTTGTAGTTACTACTGAGCTACCAATGTCGACATGAATACTATATAGTTCTGCAAATGGTGGTGGGCAACTTTTAAACGTAGCATCGCCAAAAAATTCATGGGTTTCACCAATTAGTTGACGGCATTCCGGAAAACAAAATATTAAATTTCGAAGCCCTTCGTGGTAATAGTCTGCTATAATAAAATCACAAAAAGCTACTGGAATTTGCACTTCTTCAAAATCTCGGTAAACTGTTTTTAAAACGCCCAGTGAATTGTTCCTCATATCGTACAAACAATGTTGCACACTTGTAAGTGGCCCGCAGTGCCAGTAGTACTACTAAGAAGTACAACTAGTAGTACAAATGACACACCTTTGTATCTCTAGTACTACTATAAAAAATACATGTAAATTCACCCGACTTTTTAATTCTTAAGTGCAACTAGTAGTACATATGGTACAAACTTATATCTCTTATGCCCGCAGTGCCAGTAGTACTACTAAGATGTACAACTAGTAGTACAAGTGACACACCTTTGTATCTCTAGTACTACTATAAAAAAAAACGCTCAGGTACATATCGTCTAAAATATTAACTTGACTATAGTTGCAAATCGTCTAGAGTTCCAAAATGACCATTACATGTAAATTCACCCGACTTTTTAATTCTTAAGTGCGGTACAAACTTATATCTCTTATGGTACACACTTATCATCTCTAGTTAGAAAGTTGGTGTCAGCGATTATTTCCTAATTCTTAATTTTCCACACGTGAAATTTTGCAAATTGTTATTGGGAAACTCCGAAACTACTTTATTTAGCGAACGCCAGTTACGATTCAAAGGCTGCGGTGGAATCACGTGCATCACTTCGCTCGTAATTGAAATTACGAAGGTAAACATCTGATTCCCTTGGTTTGGTTTCACTGAAAATTGATTCCTCTGCTGCATTATTTTCCAAAATTCAAATTGCTATAAGTTTTACGAACAACGAATTAGGTACGATAATGATGCCTATTTGAAAAATAACTTTTTTAACTAAAGTTTAACACCAAAACAAATCCATACTAATATTATAAATGCGAAAGTAACTCTGTCTGTCTGTATTTTATGCTTTCACGCCTAAACTACAGAATTTTGATGTAATTTGGTAAAGGGGTAGATTAGACCATGAGAAAGGACATAGGCTATATTTGGTCACGATAACCAACATCCACGCGGGCAGAGCCGCGGGCAAAAGCTAGTCATAAATAAAAATTGCCAACTCAAGTACCCGAATCTCAAGAATCACCCAAATAAATGTGCAGTTGTACTACCAATGCATGCCGTGTAAGGTATCTAGTATTGCTGGTAGTACTAGAGATACAAAGGTGTGTCATTTGTACTACTGGTAGTACTAGAGATACAAAGGTGTGTCATTTGTACTACTGGTAGTACTAGAGATACAAAGGTGTGTCACTTGTACTACTAGTTGTACTTCTTAGTAGTACTACTGGCACTGCGGGGTAAATGGTGGTAGTGAGGATACAAAATTCAAACCTTTATTTTCAAACGAATTACAGGCTTCTTCATATAATTGAGGGATTGGCTTGTCATATTTTGTTACTTTAGTCTTCAAACTTTCTATTTCTTTAGCAACAATAGATCTACCGACAGAACTTTCACAGGTGTGAACCTTTTCTGATCTTTTAATAAATTTATTGCCCTAAAAATAAACCATAAAATTATAGGAGTAGAAATTTTGGAAAATTAAAATTTTTCGAATGATCAGTAATGGGTACCTAAGATTTACTGTGATTGTTATTGTTCCTGGACATCTCCATACGCTAGAACCATTTTTAAAATCTTGAAGCTTGCGATATTGGTAATTCTAGCATCTCAAGTGCCAGTAAATATGAATTAGAACAAACTCGTAAGTAGTTTGTTGCATTGCAGTAACGATATCGGTGTCAAGATATTACTCTGCGTGCCAAAACAAGTAATTTTCCCGTGACACTACTAGGGTCACTGTAGTGCCATGGGAAATTCTGTTTTACCCGTGGCACTACCGGTAGTGTCATGGGTAAAAAAAAATCCCCATGACACTATTAGTAGTGCCAAGTAGTAGTGTAACGGGCAATAAAGGGGGGGTTATCAGGGTCACCTGAGGGGTGAAGCGGGTCATAGAAAGGGGGCAACAGAATCACTTGTGGGGCTAAGAGACTCAAGAATGGGGTGTACAGGGTCAAGAAAGGGGCGAAAGGGTTTTTTTTATTAGGGTTGTCGACACGTTTAATGCTAACTATCCAAGGTAATGACTAGGTCTATTTAAATACAACAATAAAATAAAAAAATTTATTAATTATAACTTTTTGAGTCCTTTCCTAGGTCATCATTACAAAATAATAATGATTTTTTATTTTTACCTACTTTATTTTTAAATTTAAGCCATTACAGATTGCAAATCAAATTATAAAAAATATACCTATGTATATTATATTAGTGTTAGTGGTAGTGGTAGTAGTAGTAGTAGTAGTGGTAGTAGTAGTAGTAGTAGTAGTGGTAGTGGTGAGTTAGTACGCGTGCTCAAATAGGTACCTATATTTACGAAATATATTTTATTTGTCTACAGATATGCCTAGAAATTATCGACCCAAAGCGGGAGCGAAATCTCTTAAAAAACATGACGTAGCCATAATTAATCAAGCTTTACTAGACATATCAGCTGGAAACATATCGATACGACGTATTGCTGAGAAATATGGAATTTCATATTCAGTTTTACAGAGACGCAATAACAAATCAGTGAAACCCCATGGTGGCCAAACGGCAATGACGCCAGAGGCCGAGGCTTTTATTGTAAAAAATTCAAATATTTGTGCGGATTGGGGTTATCCGCTGGACCAAAACGATTTAAGATATATTGTTAGAATGTATCTTGATACATCAAACATTACTGTGAAAAGGTTTAAAAACAACTATCCAAGGCCTGATTTTGTTGAGATCTTTCTGAAACGACATAGTGACAAAAAATCAAAGCGGATATCACAAAACATCAAACGTTCGAGAGCAGAAGTGTCACCTGAAATGATGAAAACCTACTTTGCAGAACTAGAAAAGTCACTTGAAGGCGTACCTCACTTTAACATAGTCAACTACGACGAAACAAATTTAATTTAATTTAATTTTTTTTAAATTTAATAATTTTAATGACCAAAAGTCATCGTTCGGCGTGGATGTAAGTATCCAGAAAGGGTCCGGAATTTTTCAAAAGGGTGTACGTCTTTGATGATTGCAGCAAACGCTGAAGGAGAACTATTGGTGCCTTATGTAGTGTATAAGTCAACAAAATGGCCCAAAAGGAACCTGCTATAACAGGTCGAAATCTGGCTGGTTTGATGGAGAAATCTTTGGTGATTGGATCACAAATGTCATTATTCCATATTTTGAAAAAAAAAAACCGGTAAAAAACTTCTTATAGGTGACAACTTATCGTCTCATCTTTCAGCGCATTTAATAGATCTGTGTAAAGAAAAGGACATACACTTTGTGTTTTTGCCACCAAATTCCACTCATTTGACCCAACCACTAGATGTGGCTTTCTTCCGACCTATGAAACAGGCATGGCGGAGTATTTTGCAGAAGTGGAAAGAAACTGATGGACGGAATTTAAGCTCCATTCCAAAGGGATGTTTTCCTCGCCTTTTGAAGCTATTGATCAATCAGCTTAATTTTAACGCTAAATCCAATATACGTTCTGGTGTTAAAAAAACTGGTATTGTTCCTTTAAATAGTGAAGAAGTCATATCTCTCCTTCCAAATGCCAAAATTGATGAGACTGCCCAAGATGCTGTGAACGAGTCATTTGTGAAGTATTTAAAAGAAATGCGTTATGGAACTTTGGATATTACTGAACCAAAGAAGAAAAAGAAATTAAATGTTGTAGCTGGTAGAAGTGTGTGTCCGGATGAATTAAATAGTGAAAATAGACCCGAAGAAGATGAGCAACAAACTACAAGCAATATTGTATCAGTGCAGAAAAAAAAAGGATTAGGAAAAAAGTCCAAACCGCAATCTTCAAACAGTCGCGTTATTGAAAAAATTATTCCTCTGTCCCTAAATACACAAATACCTCTAAATCCATCAATCAGTAGTGCTAGCACTTCCCCTATGAATGAGATTCTTGACATGGATATAGAATCGATGCCTATTGTTTTAGAGGATGATCTATTGGTTGGAAGAGAAGAAATTTTGATAGAACAGACAGAAACGGAACAAGACACAAATGTAGATAAAGATGTTAGCATTCAACAAGTAAACAAAAAAGAGGCTATAAAGGAGTTTAAGGTCAAAATATTATCTGACGAAATAGTTACATCGAATCGTATTCTTACAAAGAAAAAGAAGACAGAACATAAAAATATGGTGTGCACAACAAAAAAAACCCAAACTGTTTTTTACTCCAAATGCAGCTCCGATCCCAAGCCAAAGAGGTTCGGAAATGAGTTTAAATTTCTTTAATAATGCTGAAGAAATTATGAAGATTTTAGAAAATGAGTAGGTCTGGCGATGTTGGTGCAAGGGTATAAATATCTATATAATGGATCTATGTACTAAGCGAGAAGTCTTTGTTTTCACTGTAAGGATATTTCTAGAATGATTATTTCCGATTAAATAGAATAAGAGATTTTTATGGAGCTGTGTTTAAGAGACTGATCTTAAAATAGGTACTTAAATGTTAGGTTAATATTATGGACCTACTAACTAAGCGAGAAGATTTTTTTTGTTTGTTTTATATTGTAAGAATATGTTTTATAAAAAACGTTATTTTCCTATTTATAAGAGCAAGAGATTTTTCACTAAGCGAGAAGTCAATTTTGTTTTTGTTTGTTTTAAAAATTGTAAGGATTTATTTTATAAAAAACGTTATTTTCCCATTTATAAGAGTGAAAGATTTTTTATGGAGCTGTTTTATATGAGACTGATTTTAAAATAAGTACTTAATTGTTAGGTATTTATTTAGTGGTTTGATTTTTTATTTCTGTGTAAAAAATTGTTACCTACCTAACTGCAAAGACTAAAGACTGGTTGAATATGGAACATTGTTTTTTTTTGACAACCCTAGCCTAAAACCCTCATCACCCCAGTTCTGAGTCTGTTCACCCCGAGCACGGGGTGAACCGGGTTTGACCAGTTTTTTACGATTTTCTCTGATTTTTGTTAATAAAACATTAGAACTATGTATTTTTTAATAAACTTTAGAGTCTCGGAACATTAAAAAAAAAGCTTCAATCTTATTTTGTCAAGTTCTCATATATTAAAATTGTAAACAAAGTTCAAAAGTGACCCGCTTCACCCCATTTTACGGTATAAGGTCTATCATATGATTTAACAGAGTAATACTAATAACAAGACGAACCTTGAACTAATGGATAGAGCTACTTGCTACTGAGTTACATTAACTGTATAAAACCTCCAAATTATATTACACCTTAGAAAACATCCCAATCAATTACATTAAACTATGTAAAACCTAAACTACACTAACCCATCTGCGACATTACTAGGTCTATATTTTATAACGGTAAGACTAATGGTAAAAATAATACCTGGTAAGTCTTACTATCGGTAAGTCTAATGGGATGAATATTCCCAGTACTACTACTGGTAAGACTATACGGTAGTACTACTGGGAATAGGGGTCATTTTCGATACCGACTCGTAGTCACACCAAATTATCACACCAGTGTGACAAACAGTATTTTTTTTCTCGTTTGTCACACTACTGATTTTTACACAACATGTATACCGTAATTGCTAGTGCAGTGCCAACATAATAAAGTCGGTTTGTCGACAAGTAATGCACCAGACCTATAACCTATGGCATGTCCCTTCCGTGCACTTTCATAACTATACTCCGCACGCCGAATGATGATCCCTATGACGTTTCAACTGACAGTTGTATTAGTTATGCGAAACAATTTCGATAAAATACTGATTTTTCAGGCAAATGTCATGTCATTCAGCCAGGTCATTCAACATGCGCGCCCTCCACGCGCTCAATGCGGTCGCGGATCGCATCGAATTGTTTTCGTGCACGCTGAATGAATTCACAGAGGCTACTTATTGTGTGATAACGTTAGATATAGGCTAGATATAAGTATAATGTGTGATTGAGAAGAATTTATGTTTATATGATTATTATTAAAGATGTGAATTTATTTAAGGTTTCCAAACTATTGACTAATAATTTGACTAATGTAAGGTTATTCTATTTGTTTGACTCTGTGACATAAAACTAGATTTAAGACTCCTACACTATTGTATTAGATCCCATCTGTAATGATAGTGTATTGTATGCTAAATAAATAAATAAAAAAAAAAAAAATAAGCAATATTTATTTATTTTGAAAAAAAGACTACGCGCATTGATGGAAATAAAACACTAGATAAAAAAGTAACAGCCTTATTATATTTTATTTTTTTATTCAAATTGCATAATTTAAAGAATTTAAAATTCTTTTTGAATTGAATTTTAAAGAATTCATAATTAACTGGCAATTATGGATTACATGGAAAAGTATTTAAATGGAGGCCATAGACCTACCGTATTTTTTTAATTCAGTCATGTCATGTCTTGTCAGTCTGTTTTGTCTTCTTGTCACACCGCATCACATCGCGTCATACGAGTGCCCTAACGTCTTGTATGCGCCACGTCTTTCTTTGTTAGCTGAGTTTTGTTTCTGTTTTCGCTGTTTTGTGTTATTTGTTGATTTTCTGTTACCTGTTTGTTGATTTTCGGTTTTGCAAAATGCCGAAAAGACAGCGGAAAACTGTTCTCAACAGTGAAGTTCGCGAGTTTGTAGTTCGTTTGCGAGACTATTTTGCTCGTGAACAACAAAATGGCGGACCCTTGTTACCGCTTGACAATGTTCGCGATCGTGTAGCCGATGCTCTAGGAATCGGAAAGGCTACTGTTTCTCGAATAACAAAGGAAAAATTTGGGGAGTCGTCCATGGAGGACAATAAACTATTAACACCAAAGAAAAAGAAAGGGTTATGTCATATAACAGAACCTGATGAATTTGATTTAGATGCTATACGCAATCATATTTATGGTTACTACCTACGAGGTGAACTACCGACCTGCCAGAAGTTATTATCTTCATTAAAAGCTGCAGAACTCTTCAAAGGCGGTGCTACTTCTCTTAGAATTGTTTTGAAAAAATGTGGATTCCGCTATAAAAAATGTGACAAGAGAAAAATATCAATGGAGCGTACTGACATAGCTTTACTACGATGCGATTTTCTTCGCAAAATCAAACAAATTGATAACTGGGAGAAGGTAGTATACCTTGATGAGACATGGCTGAACGCCAATCATACTGTAGGTAAGGCATGGACGGATGACACAGCGAAATCCAGCACAAAAACTCCTGAAGGAAAGGGCCAGCGCTTAATCATTTGCCACGCTGGCACAGCTACAGGTTTTGTGCCGAATTGCCTGTGGGCTTTTAAGTCAGTGAAAACAACGGAGTACCACGAGGAAATGAATTTCGAAATCTTTAAGACATGGTTTATAAAACTATTAGAAAATTTGAATGAGCCTCACTATATTTTAATGGACAATGCTTCATATCACTCAGTTCAAATTAACAAACCCCCCAGCAGCAATAACAAAAAAGCTGAAATTATAGAGTGGTTACACGGCAATGGTGTGGAAACTGACAGTCAGATGTTAAAAAAAGAGTTGGTTAGACTGTTGAACTTTCACAAACAACAGACGCACCCATCATATTTTTTGGATGAATTGGCCAAATCAAATGGACACACGATAATTCGGTTACCGCCCTATCACTGCCAATATAATGCAATCGAGTTGATATGGGCGCAGATCAAAGGTATCTATATTTTTTATTTATATAATATTATGTATATGCATATATTTCTAAAAATAATTACTGAATGTACAAATATTTTCAGGTCATGCAGCTAGGCATAACACAACTCCGCCATTCATGGCAAATAAAATGATGATTTTATTGGAAGAAGCTTGCGCTCAAGTGACAGCTGACGATTGGCGAAAAGTGGTCGAAAGAACGAAGAAAATTTGCTTACAAGACTGGGATCGAGATGTACAATACGACAATATCATTGACCAACCGTTAATAATAAACGTCACGGATAGCTGCAGTTCAGACTCAGATTTTGAAGATCCGATTGACCCTGTATCAGATTCAGATTGATATAAATAAAATACAAACTCAAAGCATTTGTTTTATATTTCCAACAAATTATCGATATTTTGTTTATCGATGTGTCCCTTCTTAGTCGATAACAGCTTGACGACGTAACTTTTGCAGCACGTACCATGTACATTTGCATTGAGTTTTTTTCTATTATTTCCGAACATTACGTAATAATTTCTTAATATATATTCATTTTTATAATTTACAATTGTACACAATTATGATTTTTTCGTCTTTTTAATGGACCTCTAAAGGATTTGATGTGATAGGACGTCAGTACAATGTTAAGCGCTAACGAACTGTCATAGGGATCATTCTTAATTCTTAATTCTTTATTGCACACAAAATATAGAGGTTTATATAAAAGATAATTGCAAAAACATGTACAAAGGCGAGCTTAACTCATTATGAGTTCTCTGCCAGCAAACCTTTGAGTAGCAGAGAAGAAGTTAGGTAATGAAGGGATGTGAAGTGCACAAAAAAAACAGATTAATAAAACGGTACCTAAAGAGGTACATAAACATGCATACATAGCAGACATACTGTATACATACATACATACATACATATACATACATATATATACATATATACATACACCTATATACATACAAATACATACCATACACATACATACGTACATATATACATAGACAATATACACACAAATAGATATATATACAGACTACATTATTGTGACAGGAAATGTTCCCTAGTTCTTCTCCTGAAGATGTCCAGAGTATTACTACCGCGAATGGTGTGAAGTAGTGAGTTCCAAAGACGTACAGCTTGTATTGTGAAGGATCCATCATAGCAGCTGGAACTATGCGCCGGTGTGCGAAGCAGAAGAGAGGAAGAAAGACGACAGGGTTTGCCCCTGGGCACAAGATATTCAAAGCGTTCACACAAATAAGTTGGAGCATTTGGATTATGAAGTATAGTATATAGAAGAGTTAGGATATGAAGGTTACGGCGCTGCCGAATAGGGAGCCAGTTCAATCTTTTGCGATATTCCGTGACATGGTCGTATTTACGAAGGCCAAACACAAAGCGGATTCCCAGATTCTGCAGGCGCTCAAGTTTGTTGAGCAGTTCCTCCGATGCATCAAGAAAGCAGACATCAGCATAGTCTAATAGCGAGAGAAGAAGAGATTGTGCAAGAGTAACTTTAGTCTGAAGAGGTAGGAGTTTCTGGAGACGTTTGAGAGATTGGAATGAACAGTATACCCTCCTACTTACCTCCGCAATGTGAACATCCCAGGCAAGCATGGAGTCAATATGCACCCCTAAATTTTTTGCACTTTGTGAGTAGTCAATGGCTATTGAGTCATACATTACTACATACATACATCATCATTCGGCGTGCGGATTATAAGCTTCAGATGTAAATAATTCATATGGTACTGCAACCTTATTTATAGTACTGGCCGGTTGGAAGTGCATTGAGATAATGACTGACAGGCGTAACATATAAGCAAAGACAATTGTAGGTACATTACTTAGTTTCACATTGGCTTTTTATCATGAATTTTTCTATTATTAATAGGAAACGTGGACAAGTGTTGTTGTATAAGCAACATCAGTATTATAAACAGAAAGTTTATAAAAATTCTAATCAGATATGGTTTTGTCGTAACCGTTGTAACAGCATAAAGTGCCCCGGTTCAGTCACAATAAAAGTAAGTGCTAGTGTACATAAAATAAATATACATACTTGTTATATAAATATAGGTACATATCGAGATCTCTCTGTCCTATCTATCTTCACGTCATGTCCATAACGGGGCAGGCAAAGAGCCTTCCGTGCACTTTCATAACTAAGTTTTGTTAACTGGTTAAGAAAAACCCTTTTTTATTGTTGTTTTCACAACTGGTTTTTAAACAAGAATACGAAGTGTTCATTCATAACTGACAATCACAAATAGTTAAGAAACGAATAATTATGATTATGTTTTTATAACTAGCTACAGTCAGCAATAACATTTTTCCTTTAACCTTAAATTAAAATAAAAACAACAGAGTTAGAGTTTTTATCGAGAGTATTGCATGCGGAAAACGGATGAGGTTCTTATCTCAATAAATTATTATCTATTATTGATATGTAAACTGCAATGGCATGACATTGACATTGTCATTTTAGTATTATTTAGTTTTCTATTGCAATTGAGTGCAATTTATATAAAATATATAACAACCGAAAACTTAAGTGATAAACTATGTCGCTTTCTAAGCCCATCATGGAGTTCATAACGACAAAAAGGGATCGCGAGAAACTACTATACGACGGCCGTCAGTACCATAAAATTAAAACTTATGTGAACGAAAATGGTTTTTGGAAATGCTACAACAAAACCGGTTGTAAAGGTAATGTGACATTAAGCAATGAAAACCATATAGTTAAAGAGGGCGTGCACGATATTAATTGTTTACCTAATAGTGCAAAATATCTAGTTTTGAAGAAAATGAAAGATTTGAAAACTAAAATAGTAGCTAATGTCGATCCAATACAAAAACAGTTTGAAGAAGTAGTATGCGAACTGGAAGACGATGGCGTGCACTTAGTTGCTGACTTACCAAAATTTGACAATATTAAAAGTGGTCTATACAAAGCAAGAAATAAGGCATTAGGAGTTTCTAAGCTCCATTTTGAATCACCAACTAAAGTAGAAATACCAAAAAAATATAAAAACTTCCTCCTCGCCGACTATAACGACAATGACACAAACAACAGGATTTTAATATTTTCTTCTTCTGATATAAAAACGTATATGGACAATTTCGAACATTTCTTTCTGGATGGAACTTTTAAGTCTTGCCCTGAACCTTTCACACAAATATATACCATTCATGGACTACATAAAATAACAAAAAAAATTGTACCTTTATTCTTTGGTTTCATTCATAATAAAACTGAAAATACCTACAAACTTATATTTGAAATGATAAAGTCACAAATTCCTGAATGGAACCCCGTAAAATTGACACTGGATTACGAAATCTCAGCAATGAAAGCAATACGTAAATTTTTTCCGAATGCAGTAATGAAAGGATGTTATTATCATTTTTGTGCAAGCCTTTTTAAAAAGGCGAAACGATTAGGGATTAAATCTATAATACAAAGACGACATATTGCGAGATGTGCTGGCTTAGCCCGATTGCCATTGAGATATGTAATGGCAGGTTACAAGTATACAATGACCAAATCCCCGAAAACTGAAGCAGTGATAAAGTTCAACAATTACCTAAACCGTTACTGGTTCAGCGACGTAAATTTTTTTCAAGACTTGGTGCTGCTACGGCGAGGAAATTCGGACCACCAACAATCTAGAAGGCTGGCACGCAAGACTTAATAGAATGGTTGGACGCCAAAAACCGTCGCTAGCAACAATTCTGAATGTTCTTATTAAAGAAACAAAAATTTCAATGTCGTTCAAAACAAACAAAAACACATCGAACAAAAATTACCAAGAGATTGACCAAGAAATTGCGGATACAATACATCTTTTAACAAATAAGTCTATCACTATTGGACATTGTTTAGAAATAATTGCCCCATTTAAATATTAAGTAAAAGTTAATTTACCTAAATTACATTTTGTGTTTGATTTAAGGTTAAAGGACAAACACCGTCCGGCTCATGGAGGCTTTATGTCGAAATACATTATGTCCCT
This sequence comes from Eilema sororculum, assembly GCA_914829495.1. Lineage (NCBI taxonomy): Eukaryota > Metazoa > Arthropoda > Insecta > Lepidoptera > Erebidae > Eilema > Eilema sororculum. The sequence goes on from OU618551.1 coordinate 8,531,140, forward strand.
AATATCTAAAAGTCAAAATCACTTGGTACCCAAAATGCCTGAAATCCTAAATCCCTGAACTTACGCCATAAAAAGTAAATGACAATCAATGTACAGTTGTAAACAAAATTTATCAGAAATTAAAAACTTAACTTTTGTAGCTTCTTAAAATAACTCATATGCACCTACATCATCTTACATACATACATAGGTACATACATTATGTATTATACATTTATTACATAAAACAAAAATAAACAGTGAAATACAAACCTAACTACTGCTACTACACTAAAACACTTGGGCTATCTACCTCAGATCAGTGAAGGTCTGGAGATAGTCCAGGTGTTCAAGCCCACTGCCAGTTGGCAGCGTACCTAGCATGCTGGCAGCATTGCCCCTTTGAATAACAATGCTTATACGCTGTGCCAAATAAATACCAGCATTCTGGTCACGCGTCGCGTCTACCAAGCGCTTAGATAAAATTTTGAAAATGATATGAGCTCCTGGTCCCCACGGACCCAAAGTCCCGACTCCGAACGGCTCAAATATGTAGCCACTGCCGAGGCTAGCATATTTGCGCCGCTTGAGCTGCTCCGCTGAACTAGCCGCCGCGCCATCATCTTAGCTAATCAACTACCTACGTGTAACGTTTACTTCATAATGACTTTCAAGTGGCCAGTCATTTTTATACCACAACCAAGAATACGAGTACCTATACCTAGGTATTTCGACATGCGTCTGCCATAAAGCCTCCATGAGCCGGACGGGAAAAATGTTATTGCTGACTGTAGCTAGTTATAAAAACATAATCATAATTATTCGTTTCTTAACTATTTGTGATTGTCAGTTATGAATGAACACTTCGTATTCTTGTTTAAAAACCAGTTGTGAAAACAATAATAAAAAAGGGTTTTTCTTAACCAGTTAACAAAACTTAGTTATGAAAGTGCACGGAAGGGCAAAGAGAAGAGAATGCAGTGTTTCGCGATCCCCGCATGACTACCTGTACGATGCAACCGTGCACTGTCCGCCCACCGCCGACTACAGTCCATCAAATCTAAGAGGTACCGTTTGACGTTTCATATTTTTCAAACCGAAACAACTTTGTTCATACGTACATTATTCAGTTTCGATAACCTTTTTCATAAAACCATGAATTTAGAAAGATTTCATTATTGTATCTAAAAATGTACAATTCTTAATATCTAAATGTAATTGAAAACTTTCAAACAAAGCAAAATAACACATATTTACACAGTAAATAATTTCTAATAGTTATATTCTTGACCTCATTACAAAGTTACGTAGTTAGGTCACTGCACGTAGTGTTGCGACTCTTCGGATACACTTGTATGCAAAAAAATCGTTTACATATACGAAAAATCGAATGTATTATTTACAAATTACACTTGACAACCAAACAAATATTTTTTCATGTGAATGGGATTTATCTCACATATTACGATTACATAACTAAATAGTTATGTAATCGTAAAACATGAGATAAAACCCATTCACCAAAAATACGTATTTATAAATCAAATATATTTGCTTCTTTAAAAAGTTGTCGAAAGCGATTTGTCGATTTTTGATCTTCGCGCCCAAATAAGTCGGGGTTTCTCGCGCTAACGCTGTCGAAATAGTAAATGGAGTCAGGGATAGTGTTTTTTACATTTATTTTTGTGTATGATAGTATGGGTTTGCATATTACAGAGAAATAAACAAATTTTTAACAAGCACATCCATTGATTTTACAATTACAATTTTTTCTTCTAAGTCTTATTTCTACGTCTAAAACTAATAAAAATAAGGTATGTAGAACCCATTCACAAAAATGTTGTTGCCTGATGTTATAAATTAACGACGTTACTGCGCGACCGCATAATGCACTGAATACACAGATACCCTAAAATAAATTAATTTAATTATTTTTAGGTCAATAGGCAAAATCGCAGGTGTCCAAGTCTCTACAATTTTTTTTTCTGGCAACACTGCCAACTACAAGCGCACGCGGTCCGCTCGGTCGGTTCGGCGTCAGCAGTCTCTCGCCATCTTGGAAGCTGACTGTGCGCGTACTTGCTTTCTCGTTTGTGTTTTACAATTTATTACAGAATATCCCTCCTAACAGCACAATTATAATGGATAATGCCCCATACCACTCTGTGCAAATTGATAAAGCACCTACGTCAGCCAATAAGAAAGCAGATTTGGTGGCATGGCTGCAAAGAAAAGGAGTGGATGCCGACATGTCACTATTAAAAGCTGAATTATTACAGTTAGTGAAATTGCATAAACCACCAAAACCGACATATGTAATTGACCAATTGGCCGAAGAGCACGGGCACAAAGTCATACGACTTCCTCCGTACCATTGCCAATATAATGCCATTGAACTGATTTGGGCCCAAGTTAAAGGTAATATTTTATAATATTATAATAATAACACGAGTACTTCTAACATTTATAATTTAAACAATGGTTTTCGTCTGCTATCAAATAGTTACATTATTGTTTTACAGGTTATGCAGCAAGACACAACACAAAACCACCCTTCAGTGTCAAGAAAATGGAAGGTTTATTAAAGGAAGCATGTGCCCAAGTTACACAGGAAGATTGGAGTAAAGTAGTACAAAAAACAAAGAAAATAATAATGGACGACTTCGAAAGAGACGTACACTTTGATAATGTAATGGACAATCAACTGGTCATTAATTTAAATGACGATGATGACGAAGACGACGATACTAGTACTAGTAGTGAATAAAAAAATATCCTAAACATTTCTTTTATTTAATTATAACAATTGATTTCTTAAAATTCGGATATTATAGTAATCGATCTCTTAAAGTTCGGATATTATAGTAATCGATTTTTTCATCCCATCCCTATCATTCAATTGTCAGAACTGTCAAACGGTACTTCTTAGATTTGACGGACTGTAAACGTTTTTCCTTAGTTGGCATTAATTTAGTTTTATTTAATTTTTTTTATTAGCTTTTTTTTAATGAAAGTTTTAATGACAGTAGAGGAAGCTCGTGAAGTACCTATGTAAGGATAGAGTCAAATGGCGAGCTGTTGTCTCTGCCTACCCCGGATGGAAATAGGCGTGAACGTATGTATGTATGTAAGTTAGTACCCGATCAACGGCCATCGCGTGTGCTCCCTCGCTCCTTTGTTACAATTATCAATTTGGTCCGAGGAATAAACTCCCTTTAAATTCTATATCTGCCACATTCTTTCATTTATACCGGCTACCAAACCTTTACACTACCTTTTTTGCCCTCTTTTTCCGTAGTACTGTCGTTTTGTCCGGCCAGCCGGACAATGGTTTTTTGATTGTCCGGTGAAGATACTGATTGGGCGGTTGTACACTTTCAGAACTGTACTTTGGTCCGGTTGAGGAAAAAAAAGTCCAGAAAATCTATTTTTCTTAATACAATTTATACTGTCAGTAGTACCATCAATGGTACTTCAGCTAGTAAACACGGGATGAAATATATTGTATTTTTAAATGGTACTAGTAACGTATAAGTGTGCCAGTAGTACCATCAATGGTACTGATCAATGATACTACTGGGGAAAATAAAGGGAAATTTATTTATTATAACAAATTTTATTTAATGTTTTGCAAACTTAACATTACAAATTACTTAACAAAAAAAAAATATTTATTATTTTGCCCGCGGCTCCGCCCGCGTGAATGTTACAACTCCGGTAGTACTCAACCGACTGCGATGAGACAAACATGAGATTTTAAGTCTGACCAAGCCCTTTCTACCAAAAAAAAACCGCATCAAAATCCGTTCAGTAGTTTTTGCGTCCATCGCGGAAAAATAAAAAAAATATATTTTCGTGTTCAGTATCGTTCACATAACAATAACCCAGGTATTTTATAGATAACGAATATTATTTAATGTTTGCAAACTTTTCTAAAGCATGCCCTACCACAATCTCTTTATTTATGAATTGCAATTGAATGTCACGTATAGCGTCATCCTTTTTTATATCATCCCTTAACCGTTTCTTCGATGTTATAGGGGTATTCTTTTCGGCTTTTTCTAAATAATTTAGAAGTCGTAATATGTTTACGGTGTTTTTATTTATTGACCGATTTATTTTAGAATTCCATCTTTCTACACTGTTGTTGGTGCGATGTCGCTCTCCAAATACGCTGATAAATTGGCTATAGGAATTATTGATCCAGTTTTTTTCAAAATATTTGAAAAATGCATCCATTTCCGACAATGATTCGGCTTTAACATAAAGCCATGCTTCTTTGATTACCTCAAATGGTAAAAGAGGTATTTTTGCACATAAAGCTACTATACGTCTTTCTACTGCTAACTTTGTATTGCCCAGACTTTTCGCTTTTCTCCATACACACCTCGACCAGTGATAATAACATCCTACTATCTTTACTGCGGGAAATATTTGTTTAGCAGCATTCATGGATGCTCTCTCGTAGTCACAGTGAACTATTTTCGGATTCCATTGCAACTCTCTTTGTATCAATTGGAATACAATTAAATAAGTTTTTTGCATCTTGTTGCTCATAAGTACGTATATCATCGGCTTTACGTTTGTTGTGTCAGTTGAGCTTCCAAATTCACCATGCACAGTCAACAGTCTGTTGATAAAAAGGTTTCGGGCAACTTTGATATGTTGCATCAAAAAATATTTCCGTAACATTGTGAATTAAATCTCTGATTCTTTGGGAACAAAATATGAGGATCCTATTTTCTCCTTCATATTCTGCTAAAACGAAACTTTTAAATTTCATTGGCACTTCGACGTTTTCCGGCTTAGAACATATAATTTTTTTAACACCCAAACTTTTGTTTCGAGCAATGTATAACCCGTGCTGAACATTCTGGAATTCGGGTACGTCTGTTATTAAATGCGTCCCGGCATCTAATAGATTTCCAACAGTCTCATTAAAGAGTTTTGGAATTGGTTCATCCGATTGAATGACCTTTAAATCAGCCATTGCTAAATCTACGGAGTTTTTTCTGGTTTACTGGGACATTGATGAGCGATGACTTTTACTACACTTTCATTCTGAAACATTTAATTATATTCATTAAGAAATATTATGCAGAAGAATTAATTATATAAATTATGAAATTAATTATAGAAAATTAAAAAGATATCAAATTAAAGAATGAACCTTTAAAAAAAAAAAAACTTGAACAGTTACAAATCCTTTGCATTTCATTATTTTATACAACCTACATCTCCACAAAATTGATCCATTTTTGTAACTACTGTTCCTATAGTATTTATACCCATTATGTATCAACACTGTAACCACCTTTCCTCTTTCCATTGTCCGGCTGCCCGGACAAAATGATCGTACTACGGAAAAAGAGGGCTTTTTTGCTTTTTGAAGATTCATAAAATGTTTTATGAACGTGTCTCCAAAAGGTAAAATATTCCTCTATTCAACCTAGTTAAAAGTTCTTTAAACTTCACAGGGAGAAAATGTTATAAAATCAGTTGAGCACAGGAATACATGTCAACCAGAGGAGAGTGATAATGAAATAGCGCTTTCGATACACAAAATAATGAAGTTGCTTGCACTTCTGCGGAGCCAATAACAAAAATTTTTGAGAAACATATTAGACCCTTAAAAGAAAAAGGGTTGAAAGTACCACAATTTGATAACGTAAAGTGCAGCCTCTATAATGCACGCAAACGAAAATTACGAAAAAAAACGAACGGATTGAAGATGTCCAAGTACCTATTACATTTGAAAAGTTTGTGATTGCTGATTATCAATATGAGAATACCAGACTACTAATATTTTGTTCTGAAGACGCAAAGGTATTATTAAAAAGTGTAAAAGAATATTTTATTGATGCGACTTTTAAGAGTTCTCCACAACCATTTCCACAATTGCTTTCTATCCTCGGTGATTTGGGAAGCACATCTCAAAAAACTTCAGTTGTACCACTAATTCATGTGCTGATGAGTGATAAAAAAGAGTCAACATACGCTGCATTGTTCGACATCTTAAAAACTAAATTTCCCGATTGGTGTCCCACTTTATTTCATGCCAGATTTCGAGATTGCTATAGCAAATGCCTTAAGACTTTTTTTTCCACATTTATCGATTAAAAAGTGTTACTTTCACTATTGTCAGAGCTTGTTATCAATTGGTTTAAAAACTAAAACACATATAAGAATTGTGGGATTATGTACGGTATTGCCGCTAACTCCGTTAGAACTAGTTAAAAACGGATGGGAGTACATAAAAACTGAAGCAAAAGAATTGAGCGGGGAAAAGATAAAACAGTTCATAGCATACGTTGGCCGTCAATGGCTAAATGATGAACAATATATTGCTGACTGGAATGTAGTTGGTCAAAGACACAGAACCAACAACGTTTGTGAAAGTTGGCACGCCCAGTTAAACAAAAAGATAAATAAAAACTACGTCACTATACTAAAGTTATTAACAGTATTATTAAATCAAAATGATATCAATATACAAACAAAACTTCCGAATATCCGGAATTAGATTTATTTAACACAAGTCCTGCTAATTACAAAGGTATACTCGGTAATCTCTGGTTCGAATTGGTTCTCTAGGTGTCTTGTATTGAACTTCTCAATTTTTATTTTTATTCTTGTATTGAACTTCTCAATTTTTATTTATTTTTATTTTCTAAATTGTTTTCAACACTGTTACAGAAAACCTTTTTAGTGTCTATTTGTTATTTACATGTGAAAACTCATAAATGGTCTTTAGTTATGTAAGTGTTTATGTTACATAGTTTTAATGCTGTTTGTTTTCCAAATAAAATAAAATAAAAGAAGAGTCGACCAAAATGATAAAGACTGTTTTATAATTTCGTGTCAATTAAAACTATTAAATAGCGAAATATCATTGGGACATTTCCTCGAAATGTTGCGTTAAATAAAAATTATAAAAAATTAAAAAAAAGCTTTGCTTTGATTACTGGTTTGATTTGGGGAGGGGTGGGATTTTATGGGGAGAGGTTTGATTGAGAGAAAATTTGAAGCTTTTATTGTTACTACCTAGTAAATTTCAGCTCAATCGGAAACCGGAAAGTGGGTCAAATTCAACGTGTGCGTGACGATTGGGTGTCCTAATCGTGAATCGAAACACTAATGTTAGATAACATTTAGTAAAAGTTTGCAAATGGGACATCACTAGTTCGGAAATAAATACATTACATGGTGTGTAAAAATCAGTAGTGTGACAAACGAGAAAAAAAATACTGTTTGTCACACTGGTGTGATAATTTGGTGTGACTACGAGTCGGTACTCGAAACTATTACCAAAATGTAGCGGGCCGTATAGGATTACTCAGGTACTCGAAAACGATAGGTACGAAATTGAAGATACTCCAATTACTAAGAAAAGCGGTAAACCGGTTTATAAAGCAGTTTTCGCTGTTGACAAGATACACCCATGGTTAGTGTTCTCCAACGATCCTATAAACAGCGATTCCGACAGTAGTAGCTCTAGAGTTGAGTAAAGTAAATGATGATTAGTTGAATAGATAATAAGTATCAAGGAAAATTATTAATAAAATCATAAACATATTGTGAAAATTAAAATTTACGATGTGATTTACTTGTTTAAAATTCAAAGAGATGTAGAAAATGAATGAGTTGTAAAGTCGAAATTATATTATGGTAATGTCTAGTGTTGTTACTGTGTTAGATACCAGCCCGTTGTGGCGATACCAGCCCGTTGTGGCGATACCAGCCCCTTGTGGCGATGCCAGCCCCTTGTGGCGATAACAGCCCCTTGTGGCGATACCAGCCCCTTGTGGCGATACCAGCCCCTTGTGGCGATACCAGCCCCTTGTGGCGATACTAGCCTCGTGAGGCGATACCAGAGCCTTGTGGCGATACCAGCTTTTGATGACGCTTCCTGAGGCGAAATATAACCTGATGTGGCAAGTTCGTCTAAACAGAAAAGTTAGTTTCTTTATCATGAATTGTGGAATTCGAAGACATTGTTTAATTTGAGTTATTGAAGTTGAAACGTTTATGTTGGTACTTTTACTAATATTAGAATATGAGTAGTTATTTAATTTTATTTCATTGAATTAGTCAGATTTAATAATTTAATCTCATGTTTGAAATGTAGTTATCATTTAAATCACGCGGGGACGCGTGCTGATTCAGAATGGCCGAGTGTAAGCTAATGGCAACTTTAAGAGTTTAGTTATATAAATGTGATATTGTATTTGAGATACGATTTATGGTAATTAATTATTATGGTATTAATCCATATTCGTATTATTATTTTAGTCAGTAATCATTGTAAATATATATCATAAACAAGAATTGTAATTGGCTCAAAAATATTGTCGATGGGCGTCACAGCTGTGGCGCCATATTTAATTTTCCCGATGCGATTGTGCGCGTCGGTATTTGATTATTGTACTTAAAAAGTTGCTGAATATAAATAAATATAGTCATTCATAAAGTAAAACGTTTATATCATTTCACTGGACCCAGTGAGTTTTCAGGATAGAGCATTTTCACATAGCTTCAATGCCACTTGGTTATCACTGAAAATCATTCACATTCATTAAACACTGCTGTCATGTCTTTCAGCAGTAGCCTTAAATGGAGAGCTCTTTCACAGCTTCGGATAGCGACATAATAATAATTATATTCTTCATTCAGCATAAGCAGTTGACATAGTAGATGCTCGTTGCTTCGGACTCCCAGCTTACAAGTTACAACCCCGCTCTACTACCACTTTAAATAGTACATGTAAAATATAAATAGATAATATTTGCATGATTTGATCAAAATGCCCAGGCAATTTAAACTATAAAATTATTAATGGCTTTACAAGGCTTTACATATTATTTGCGGTGTAGGTGTAAAATAAAATGTCATAATAAAATTATTTTAATGTCAGATGACAGATAGTTTTCTTTTTTTTTCTTTCAATTTTAAAGAGTATTTATATCAAAAACGTTTTACAAATTACGTGAATGTTGCTCCGTTTTGTGTGAGAAAGAGATGGCGCTACACAGTATGACAGAACGTACAGCGATCTCTCTTTTCCTTGTTTGCAGGCTTGTTGCAGGCACAATAATAACCTTACTCAAATTCGTACCATGAGCGTACAATACTGTTTTATTTTATTCCTGCTTATTGACGGAAATGAATGAACTATTTAGAAAGAGTTATGTATTCCTTACAATAATTCATTCGCATTAGGGTTGTACTCCGGAGACAAAAAGACCGGAGCACCTCTGGAGATTTTTGCGAACAACCGGTTATATGTCTCAAAAACTCCGGAGATTTTATATAGAGTTAAATATTCGCCTTTTTTCATGAACACTATTTTACTATATATTTTTGATTATATGATTCGATTCCATAGCGATACGATTTTATAGAAGTATATGATGTATAGATGTTCGTGCATTTATTAAAAAGTAGGTAATATATACATATAATCACGCCTATATCCCCGGAGTGTTTTATCAACACCCACATTTCATCAATCATTGCATTCGGTCGGTCCACCTATTGCCGTATTCCGGGCACAAATTCGGTAATAAGTTGATTTCATTAGTGTACAAATTGGACGTTTTCATAATGTTTTAATAAGAGATTATGATAATAATAGTAATACAATGTCTCAAATGGGTAGGTACTTAAAAAAATTAAGAAACTGACTAAATATACTTCCGCGTAATCGAAGAATGTCCGGAGGCTTTTCGAAGATTTATTAAACCTAGAGAAAAATCACCGGATACTAAATTCTTCCCTGGAGTCAAGCCCTACGCCTAATGTCAGTGATTTCTTTTTTAGAAGACCATAGAGCTTTTTTATTCAAAAAGGATTTTTAAAAAGAAGTTTTTACTTTGAAGTAAAATACTTGTAATTTTTAGAATTGTATTTGTTTGCTTAATATCTAAGCAATTTCTATGCATTCTTCTATACAATTTATACTTGTAATTATAGGCGTTTCCCGGGATGCGAGTCTTCTCACTGGGCACCATGCTAGCTAAAAACCGGAGAAGACTGAGCGTGGGTGACGAAAATGCCTTATTGATCCACCTAATTGAAACTGCGTGCGGTTTTAGTCGGTTTGAGTTAGATATAATGGCCGTGTTGGCCAAACAGGTATCCGTGGAACACAATAAAAAGTACTTTTAAACCGTTATAATAGTCAGCTTGACCATTTCTTGTTTAAGGTAATGTATATAAATACGGTTTACTTGCTTTTTGGGTTACGAAAATGATTTTTTGAGCAGTATTTTGCAAAACAATAATAAAAAAGTTGCTACCTAGCAACTTTTTTAAAACGGCTAAATTTGACATAAAAACAATAATGTTAAATACAATACTGCTCTAAAATCTCGTCATGGTACGAATTGAATGAACTAAAATTAATTTGACGTCACAAAAGCACTAAGCAGGAATACATGACATGCACAATGTACGGTTGTGGTACGAATATAAGCAAGATTACTTTAAGCTTGACACAAAACTCTCCTGCAATAAGACTGTTTTGTAAACGGTTGTGGTAGGCCCCCTGGTCAACAAAAAAACAAGTTTATGTTTACCATGTACCATTATGCTGTGCAGAATTTACCGAATATTAGATCAGTCACCCACAAATCCCTCATAAAAGGACATACCCAAAATGAGGGTGACTCTGCTCACTCTCAAATCGAACGAGAGGTAACTAGACAATTAAGATCTGGTTCCATATACACCCCAGAAGGTTTTATAGGAGCCATTAAAGCTGCTCGAAAAAATCAGAACCGATGCACGTCAAAGAATTGTGTTTTAGTGACAATTATGACTGGAAACTAATATGCAATCAGATGTCTCTTTCATTCCAAAAAGATGAAGATAATAATACAATAAAATTGGCTGAAATCAAAGTTATAAAATTTGAAAAACAATATCCTCAAGGTGTATATTTCAAAATATCCTATGCCGATGAACAATTTAAAAGGGCCATTATTAATAAAAAAAATAAGGACATTACAAATATTGCACTCAATAAAGCGTATATTAGAAAACCTGGATTGGCGGAGAATAAAAAAAAAGATCTCATGGATTTGGTGGCTCATAATCACATTCCTGGTTTTTATAAATCTTTTTTTGAATCTCTTTAATCTTATTTATAAGTAATTAATCTTGTTTCACAGTACAAAACTTTTGATAGTTATTTTTTTTACATTTATAGAGCTACTATGTACTTTATAGATGTATAGGCATTGATTTATTATTACAGATGGCTGTGTTTAATTATTAATATTATAACTTTTGTAGTTACAAATTAAACTATGAAGACTGATTGTTACCTAGAAGTTATATTTTTATTTTTTCTTTGATTTTGTATGTTTTTTATTTTGTACTCGATTTTAATACTACGAGTATGATATTTGTACCTTTAATTATTTATGCTCATAACTGTTTAACATAAATAATGTTCCTGAAAAAGACTGTTAAAAATAAGTTCAATTACTATGTTAGTTAGTACATATTAAGAGAAAATGCTATTGTTGTTATTACTAATGATAATAATATATTAGAAGTTAATTTTGTTAGTTTAATATTATTACTTGAGGCTAGGAGTACGGCCTTTACATAAAACTAATTTGGAAGACTGTTTTCGGAAAAAAAAAAACTTTATTAAAAACATTTCTTACATTTATCACGTGTTTTATTAATATAACACGGTAAGATACTAAAAACATTATCATCTTCAACGTTACATCACAAGATAACACTCATTAATGTGGTCCTTTTTTCACAAACAACGTGATAAATATTCCATTTTTTTTTTCAAAACGTAATTTCAAGCTGTTCGTTTTGTTTATAATATAAAAAATCGGTATATAACACTAGTTTAATAGTTGAAAAACATAACTTTCATACACACCTAAGCGCTAACTTCAATATTTGAAAAGTTATTGTAATTCTAAAGTTTTAAATTAGTCTCCTGTAAAATCGCTAATTTCAAAATATCACAGTATTTCTGCATTGCAGCATTCTTTATTTTTTACAACTTTGTAAGGAAACCGATTTGCTGATGGGAGATGGCACATTTCAAACTGTCCCTTCTCCTTTTTATCAACTTTTTACTCTTCATATAGATTCTGGGAGTTCAAGAGTATATACCTCGATAGTACCAGCAATATTTTGTCTTTTACCTAACAAACAGCAAACAACTTATGAAAAGTTACTTAGGTTTTTAAAAATCAAATTAAACTTAACTTTGAACTTTTTCAAATGTGACTATGAACAAGCCTTAATTAATGCTGTCCAAGAAGTCTTCCCACAAGTGAAAGTTAGTGGATGCTACTTTCACTTCAAAAGGGCAATAATGAGAAAGGGAAAGGAACTTGGTATGCTGGATGACAAGAAACTAAAGAAATACGTGTACTTAACTTGTAATTTGGCTTTAATACCATTTAATTTTATACCGGAGGGATGGTTGGCTATAAATGAAAAATTACCAGATTGCCCAATAGCGATAAAATTTGCAGAATACTTTACCAATCAATGGGTACACAAGATTACAGCCAACGTATGGTGTTGTGCCTTCGAGAGACACAGAGCTAAAACTAAAGGTTGAAGATAATGAAAATTTATTTTTATTTATCAAAACTCTGAAAAAGGAAGCAAAGTTTTACGAACAAAAAGTTAAGACTAAACAAAACAAGAAACGCCATAGGAAGTTATGATTAAAGATCATAAAATCGAAGAAGAAATAAATAATCTAATGTTAGGAAAAACTACCGTCGCTAAGTGTTTGGCTAATTTATCTTGGTTACGAGTATAAAGAATTTTATAGTAATTTTTTTTCTTGACAGTACATAGTGGTTTAGTCGTATAACTAATTTGACGAACGAAAGACTTGACGAAAAGAGAATTTAAGTGTAATTTGACCATAAGAGAACTTGACAGTGCAATGACTAGACGAACTGCGATTTTGACGTATGAAATTTAACCCGTGTGGATTACCTTAAGGACGCAGACTCGGAATTCGTGGACGATGTTCCAAGGTTTAACTGTATTAATTTGTTTGCTTTATATAAAGAATTCTTTATATAAAGCAAGATATAAAATACATGGATTCAGTCAATCAACCTATAACACTACGGAAGAAGTAGTCGTACCCAAGATGTTAGCCAAGGAGTTTTTAGTACTTCAAGATGAGATTCTAGTATTTATGACGCCATTTGCGCGTAACATATTAAACAGCCGGGACATTACTGATATATTTTTGGATGGAATTTTTTATACTCCAAAGCCGTATAAACAACTTTACACAATCCATGCCGATATAGATAGTACAGCAATAGAAACCAATATTGTTCCTTTGATATACTGCCTTCTTCCCAACAAAACTGAAGATATATACTTACGGGTTTTCACATTTCTGAAAGATATTATCCAAACACCACAGCAAGTTCATGTTGATTTTGAATTGGCTGCCATAAATGCCATCAAAATCGTGTTCCCAAGTGTGGCGGTCATTGGATGCCAATTTCATTATCGTCAAAGCCTTTTGCGCAATGCATCCGCTCTTGAACTTAATGCCACAAAAGAGGGACGAAAGCACATTTCTACATGCGCCTCGATAGCGTTTTTACCAAAAGACTATTTTCAAGAAGCATGGCATGGCATGGCTTGCTATCCTGCATCATACTCCTACAGGTGATAAATATCAATTATTTAACTCTTACATGGAGGAAACATGGTTGCAAAGATATGCAGATGTCCTCAGCGTTTACAATCAGCGCCATAGGACCTTGTCGAAGCGTGGCATAATAGACTACGTTCAAGGTTGCCATCCAGACGATGCAATTTAAATGTTTTTATTTCTGTTCTAAAAAAGGAGGCACGACACGTTGATTTTCGAATCCGTCAGAACACTATTTACATGCCCGAAAGAAACTGAAAGAAACGATCGATAGTAGTAGACCAACGAATTTCAAGTACCGTATCTGGTTTTTTAATAAGTGACTTATTTGAAGACAATGCCCAAGATCATGCAGATATCCACGCTTGTTTATCCAAACTGGCACGCATAAATTTAGTGCGTAGGAATAAACGAAGAAACTAGATGTTATGTGTTGATTTTTAGTTATAATTATTATTATTAGCCGTGGACGGGTAAACACTGATTATTAGAATGTCTTTTTTTTAATTTTAGCCTGCATATTTAAATATTATACTTAGTGCTTGTTCACGTAGGAACGCGCGGGCGCGGGGGCGGGTGCGAGCGCGGTAGACGTTGCGAGCTCGTGTTCACACTAGCCGCCAGGCGTTTGCGCGGGTGTGATGCATTGTCAGAGCTTGAAAACATGGACGACGATCTTTTATTTTTAACCGAAAATTCATACCTAAAGTGGGAGATGCTAAAAGTTAGAATCGGTGTGCATGATAATAATAAAGAAAGAGAACGGTATGGTGTATTTCATACTTTATACAATAATTTGAGAGAACATCCTTCAAGATTTTTGGATATACCAGGATGACTGTCAACTGTTTTGATTACATACTGGATTCAATAAGGAGTGAAAGGAGATTGCCCACTTTTCAATGAACCGCCGTTTCATAACAAATAATTTTGTATGACGGTGAAACTCGGATATTAAATTGGATTGATATCGTACCTTTCATAGGAAATAAAAAATATTCTGTTATTTTGTGGGGTTTTCTCTCATTCTTCGTTTTGCTGTTCAAATTAGGGTTAAGTTTAGAAGCAAATGTCCATCAATCCGTCAAATCAATTTTGTCCAGAAAGTGCTAGTCGTTACATGGATGAACAGGGAATTAATTTAAATAAGATAGAAGTAATAGTTCCACACACTTATAAATAACCCTGATACCAATGTTTATAACTCTATTTAATGTATGGTCGCGCCACCGTTCATATAGTTAAGATAAATCTTTTTCAACCTATAGCTTGCACTTGCGTGAAAGTCATAGACATAATTTGGACCCGGTAGGTGGCACTGCAATCGTGTTATAGGACTGTGCCGAGCGAAGTCGGGGTGGGTCAGCTAGTTACTTACCTACTAGGTTATGCTAAATGTACCTACAGGTTTGTATAGGAAGTAGCAAATGAAATTGCTAGAATATTTTAAGCAAGTTTTAGTAATCTATGATCTCATCATCCTCATATTCATGAAATATGTTGAGCAAAAATGCAGCTGGCGGTTGAACGGATCCAAATCGAGCCCAACTTAGGCACCACAATATAGTCATAATGTGGGCACAGCACAAGTCCTCAAAAAGGTTCTAAAACGTGCAGTAATCCCAAGACTCGACTATACAAGTACTCAATACAATAATCAATAATAGGCTCAACACTCAACACGAGACTCAATAATAACATCCACGCATCCATGTACTCCCATCTGTAAATCCCCGAAGGGGTAGGCAGAGGTGTATTAACGTTTCGCCAATTATGATATTGCTGCCCAGCGGCTCATTTTTCTTTAGCTGTATGTTTTTGATCCAATCAATAATAACACTATCAATAAAAAGTGAAAACAAAACCGCACATTCGTTACTAAAAAGACGTTTTGTTTGAAAGGAGCTCTACCATGACCATAGACATGACACGACAGTTTTCAACTTTTAACAGATTGTATTTCGTTCAAAGAGCTAGTTTTTATCATTTTTCACAAATTCACAAACGGCATGGTCTCGCTCTTACAACAAAATAGCTCTAAAAGCGTCCTCTACGAACCTACCCTCATTGTCATAATCGCATAGATATATTTTGATTTAGATAGCATACTTCATGATTCGAAACGCTAAAGACATTGTATTTTGTCAGTTAAAATAATTCCCATTTACTGATTTTCTTATATATAAAATCTTTGATAAACGTGCTAAAAAGTCCCTGATAAAATTATTTTTTATCGTCAGTATTTTACATGAGTAGGTAACTACTTCCATCTCAACAATATTATTCCTACTCCATTTGAAACTATCTATGTTATGTGCATTTGAGTAAGAAGACAATTATAATCGATTACACCACTATACCCCGTCCATCATATTATTGTATTTTAGACAGATGAAAGTAGTGATTGCATGAAAATTTAAAATATCGACAAAGTTAAAAACCTCGATAAAAAAAATCGATATGTGAAAATATTGATCGATATATGTTATAAATGATTTCATGTTGAACTATAATCTGTTATCTTTCTAAACATAATAATAAAGTAGTACTTAAATATTTCGTGTCTGTACAGTTTACAAATGTAATAGAAAACGATTGTGGGCTATAACGCATACGCTAATCTCCAAAACAAAACAAGTGACTTCTAGAAGAATATTACAAAAAATGCTGATTTCCTGGTATTTATTGAAGAGTTCCGTGGCATGTCTCTGAAATCCATCGTCAGATCTTTATAAAATTTAAATGGGATCATTTTGGAATATACCTCTTTCAAACAAAAAAAGAATTTTGACAATCCGTCTACAAATGACGGAGTTACAAAAAACATTTTTCCGGAAAAATCATACAAATATAAATAATTATAAACATCCGAATTGTTGTTTAGAAATCGGTTAAAAATCGCCAGTTATGGAATATTTAAAAAAAAATATTTTCTGTAGTCGATATCAATTGTGACATTTTCAAGTTATTATAATAAAAACACTGTCGATTGACTAACTACATCCCTAAAATTGCTTTCTGGCTGACGTGACGATGTCAATGAAAAATGACGTATTGGCGCCTAATTTTTGTTAGGATTTTCAGGTTTTGACGCTAGAACAAAGTTATACCGACCACTGTCAGTGAGCTGTCTAAAATACAATAATATAATGGACGGAGTATAATTATACCAAAGTTTAAACCCCACATACGATTTTGTTTGAGTGAATTAAAAGATTGTTAAAAAAATATTTCATGATTTATCAAGTTACTTAGGTAGCCATACACTTTTTATTTAGGTTTTTCAAAAACGAAACGAACATTGGCATTCTCCTTTCAAAAGAAGACACAAATTTTCATAAAAGTATAAAGCTTGAAGAAAGACTATTTGAACTATAAGGTGAGTATAAAACAAAGAATTTTCGTAGTAAATTGTAATTTTTTATCCGGATACATAATTACAGTACCTAATTCCAATTTAGTAGTTTACAAAGTTTAATTTCCATAATCTGATGTATTTTATTCGTAAGTATTATAACCATGGTAAGCTTGAGTCGTGACACCGTTTATTTCGTCCATAATAACTTGTGTAATTTTGTTTCTAGCACGTAATTTTTGTATAGTAGATAATTCTTTCATGTACGGCAATAAACTTTAAAAAAATAACAGATCTTCGCAATCCTTTTCTTGGCTTTCGCTGCTTTGCGACAGTTTCATTTGTAATAACTCCAACTTTTTCTTCTCCAATTCCATAAAATCCTGTCTTATATCTTGTGCACATTTACGTTTGGTAGTCGTATATTGTGTACTTGTAGATGAACCAGCTATTGACTGGGGAGTTGGGGACCGCTCATTATCATTATCATTACAGTTTTCATCTTCTAAATTGCCTTCATTTAATTCTGGGAATGTCATCTTTGATGAAGAGCATCATTTGAAAATATGGCCACATTGAAGTGTTTTGATCAGTTCCAGCATCACCAGAACGAGAAACTGGAATTTTTTTAAACTCTTTCATAAATTGGTCCCGAATGTTCTTCCATTTTTTCCTTAAAGCTTTTTCTGTAAACAGATTTATGGTTTAGTATTGATGGTCTACCTAATTTTAGTATATTAAGTACCTAGGTAATTAGTGTAAATATATTTATATTTTACATAATAATTGTATTTTTTTTTAAATATGTTTCAGATATCTCTCCACTGGGTTGGCATTTCGGTCTTTGGCTTATAGCTTTCGTATGGGTGTTAGTACAGTATCCATGATTGTTTATAGTACCTGTGAAACTATTTGGAAAAAAAAATTAAATGTCCACATGCCACAGCCATCTGAAGACCAGCTTAAGAATATTTGAATGAATTTTTTATAGCATTTATAATGCTAACAGTTAGCATTATAAATGCTATAAAAAATTCATTCAAATATTTGGGCGCAGTCATCAAAATTCAATGTTTAAAAATGGTTGAAAAATCATTCATTGTTTCCAACAGTTCGTAAGAATGTTGGTAGATGGCTGCACCGTCGCCCTTATAGACGGATATAAAGAGAAGGAAAATTTGGAATGATTCAAGTGGTGCTCAATAGCTCAGTTGGCAGAGCAGTCGCCCTGTAAGCGAAAGGTCGTGAGTTCGAGTCTCACTTGAGCATTTCATTTTTTCCAATGTTTTTCGAACTTAACAGTTAGCATTATAAATGCTATAAAAAATTCATTCAAATATTTGGGCGCAGTCATCAAAATTCAATGTTTAAAAATGGTTGAAAAATCATTCATTGTTTCCAACAGTTCGTAAGAATGTTGGTAGATGGCTGCACCGTCGCCCTTATAGACGGATATAAAGAGAAGGAAAATTTGGAATGATTCAAGTGGTGCTCAATAGCTCAGTTGGCAGAGCAGTCGCCCTGTAATCGAAAGGTCGTGAGTTCGAGTCTCACTTGAGCATTTCATTTTTTCCAATGTTTTTCGAACTTAAGAATATTTCTTCAGATTTTGAGGAAATGTGGAATTTTCCTAACTGCATTGGCAGTTTGGACGGTAAACATTGTAGAGTTAAACGACCAAAAAATCAGGGTCGGCATTTTTTAACTACAAGCATTATTTCTCTATTATTTTGCAAGCTGTAGCTGATGCGAAGAAAAGATTTTTAACTATTGAAGTGGGCGGTAGAGGAAAGCAAAGCGACGGCGGTACATTCAACGCCTCATCCCTGAACCGGTTACTCGAAAGTGGTGCATTTAATATTCCAGAACCAAGAACATTACCCAATTCTAACATTCGAGCTCCATATGTTAAAGTAACCGATGAAGCTTATCTTCTTAAAGAGTATCTAATGCGTCTATATCCACAAAGAACATTGGATCAAGAGAGACAAAATTTTAATAATAGATTGTCAAGAGCGAGAAAGACCATGGAGTGTGCATTTGGAATTTTATACAATAAATGGCGTGTTTTGTTAAAACCTATTGAAACTGATGTTAAACATGCACGCCTGATAATAAAAACCGTTTGCTTATTGCATAATATTATAATTGATACAGATGGTTACGATTGCGATAATGAGTTAGCAGCTCAACCTCGGCACCAAAGGTGACTAACTGGAAGAAACAACAATCCATCAAATCGAGCTATTAAGTTCGGAATCTATTACCGAAATATTTTTGGGAAAACAATCGTTTAATATATACGTAGCCGTCTATCTAGTATTTTTGTATCTTTTGTAGCTTGTCATAATGTTAAAGGCATTTTTATAAAAAGTTTAAAAGACCTATAAATATGACAATATTTTATTTACTCACCCTCCATATCAGGAAACAATTCAGCAATTTCCTTCCATAGCTTATTAAGAACGTTTCTGTTCATGGGATGGTTGTGTTTACTTTGCCAAATCGGAGTTCTAGCCTGAACAGCACTAATAAACTCTTCTGTATTGAAGGACATGGTAATAACGTGCTATCATTTCTAGCGACAAGTTCAAACTGGTTGAACTTACCTGTCGCCGCGAGTATATCGCGCGCTCCGCCGCGAGTTCGACGTGAACACAAACGTCTCAAGCGTTTGATTCTAAGGGCGCTTTCAATTTAGACGTTTCGTGTCGGACCACAGCAGTGCCGAAACTGTGCGTTTCTCGTACGACGCACGCACGGTCGTTTGTTTTAGTACAAAGTGCACGGAGCGGCAACGGTGCAGCAACAGTGCGGCGCGCCGTACCGCGAACGCGCGACGACAGGACGGCAACATAGTAAGCTTCACGTGTTATGACGTGTTCATTTCGCTGTTGAATAGTGCGGTGACTGGACTTCAGAGCTAATTTCAACAATATTTCATATTTATTATTTGCTTAAAATGGATGATATAAACGTGGAAGAACTTATAAATGAAATTGAAATACGTCCTGCTATATGGAATACCAAAAGCGACAAATATAGTAATCGCACGGAAACAAAAAATGCCTAGGAAGGTATCTGTGAAAAATTTATAGAGAATTTTCAAAATAAAAGTACAGGTGAAAAAAACTTAGCAGGTAAATATTTATTTATCAAATTTTGTCATTTTGCCATGTTAATTGTCCTTCGTTAACAAAGTATTCTGCAAATTTATCACGAACTGATGTTGCTGTTAAATTCTGGACATTTTGAACCACCTGATCCATCGGCCGGACTTGAATTAATTGATCACTATCAGACATTCCACTACAGTCACGTTGTAAGAAATTATGTAAAATACAGATAGCTTGAACAATATCCGTCGCAAACGATACATCTACATTTATTGGTCGATGTAATATTCGCCATTTGTTAGTCATAATTCCGAACGTACACTCTATGTATCTTCGAGCACGTGATAGGCGGTAGTTAAAATTTTTTTTTTGATGATTCAAACTATTTCCACTATAGGGGCGTTGTATGAAATCACTGATGCCAAATGCTTCATCACCGACAAAAACAAACGGTAGTGGTAAACCATTTACTGTTATTGGCGTAGAACTTGGTATATTTAGGCTGTTGTCTTGAAGTTTCTTGAAAAAATCACTGTTTTTAAATATTTGTGAATCTGATGCTTTCCCATATGAACCAAAATCGATGAAAATGAATTTATAATTTGAATCACAAATAGCCAATAATACAATAGAGAAAAACTTTTTATAGTTGTAATAAAGCGAACCGCTTTTAGGGGGCTTAATTATTCTTACATGTTTCCCATCTATAGCGCCCAAACAATTGGGGAAGTTTGCATTAGTTGCAAAACCATGTGCGATTCTTAACCAATCTTCTTTTTTCAGTTCAGGTAAACAAATTTCTTGTAGGGTTTTGTAAATCTGTTGACACGTATCTTTCACAATTCCAGAAATAGTTGAGATTCCATGTTGATAAGAATGATGTAATTCAGTCATACTGCAACCAGCCGATAAGTACCTGCAATATTATTTTTTTCAGCTATGGCACTTCAAAAGAAATGGAGACATAATATAAGAGACGCATATGCAAGAGACTTAAAAAAGCAGCGAGAATCAAAAAGTGGATCCGAAGCAAAAATACAACGAAAATATGTGTATTTTGATCGGCTGCAGTTTTTGTCGGAGCTGTATGAAATAAAACCAAATTCAAAAGAAAAAAATAAACGGATTTGTGACGATACTACTGAGTCAGCATCGAAAAATAAAACTAAACGTTTATCTACCGACGATAACAATGAAACTAACACGCTTTTAAAAATACTCGCAGAAAGATTACAAAACAAAAAAAATTCAAGAGAAGACGATTCTGAAGATGGTGATCGATATTTTTTATTATCTTTACTAAACGATTTTAAGAGGATCCCAGAAAGTCGAAAAATGGATGCCAAATACGATATTATCGGCACTATTCGAAAATATGCGACACCACAATCGTATGTTACTCGTGATTATTACAACTTAGATTCTGATTTTTTTCGAATCCATCTTCAGGATCTCAAACACAAACATTTAATAATCAGCTTCAGTCTACTTCACACGAAATTGCAGCTAGCTCATCCGTATCTAATATTAGTGAAGATTCGAATGCTTCCATATATAATGATCTCTTTACAGACGACATTCCTACATAATATTTTTTTAAATGTAATTTAAATTAAAGCTGACCCAAACCAAACGTTTTGAAACTTTTGATGTGAATTTTCACGTTTGCAATTTTACAGACAGTGACGCAATGTCGCGCCATCGCTTGGTGTGTGTCAGCTTATTTATAAAAAACCTATTTCGTATTTTTGATTGTTGATTATTTTTGTTTATTGAACTAATTAGTAATCTGATTAAACTAAATTCTTCTCAATATTAAAAACTTTTATCAAAAAAGTGAAAATAACTATAGTAAGTACCTAAGTAATAAATAATACAACCAATATAAAATATACGTTTAATTTACTTACCTCAATGTTATCACTAGTCTTTCTTCAGCTGATATAGTATGTCTGAATATAGTTTCTTGCCGCTGAATTTTGCTTTCAACTAATTCAAGTAATTCGTAGAAACATTCTCTAGACATTCTAAGGTAATTAAAAAAATTGCTTGGATCTTGTTTTAGCCTAGGGAAAAGATTATGAAAATCACCAAAATTACATGTTAACGAAAACATTGGTGATGCTCTTTTACGGGGGCGTCGGTTTTGTTTCTGTTTGATCTTTTTCAACAAGAGCACTAACAGTAATGTTTCTTCGTCAGAGTCCATGGTTTAACTGCTGCCAAATACATTTAAAACATCACTAGCATACAAACGCACGGTAGTCAGATATGCTTACAATTTTAGGCGTTTGGTATCGGACTGCTACCGTACGGCAGCAGCACGGCAGCGGGCTTTAACCAGCGGTACGGTAAACGTGCAACAGCGGTCCGACACGAAACGTATAAATTGAAAGCGCCCTAACGCGAGCGCGCCGCGCGCGCCATGCGCTAGTTTGCCCGCTACTTAGACCGCACGTGCGTTTCGTACGTGAACACTTCGATATTACGTTATATGTTTGATATTTCGTGACCGCGCCCGCTACCGCACCTGCGAGTCAACGTGAACAAGCACTTACTCGTAGTTGTCCATTAGCTATTACAGCATATTTTTAGACCTGATTTTTTGTATTATTAGCATGATTGTAGTGTATTGACGAATTGCATGAATTGACGACTTGAGTTAAATGACGAATGAAGGAGAATGACGAGTAAGGAAACTAACCAATTAACGAATTATTTACAACTGACGAATAATGGAAACTGACCGGTTAGAGAAACTGACATATTGAGGAAACTGACGAGTGATAACCCGACCCGAATTAGCGTGTTATACTGATAGCAAAATTCATAAGTACGAGTAAGATATATGTTGCTAATTGATAAAGAGGTTTCATTTCCCTAAGATAAGGTAAAACTATTTTAATAGATATCAGTGTCAATCAATAGAACATGTCAAACAATTTTACAGTCCCACCAACTTATCTGTGAAATGCCAAAAGTAGGAACTACGGCCGCCATGTTGAAATGTCATTCGATTGTCAGTATCTACTACATTCGGGTTCTCTGTGATTTCTGTTGCTAAATTGCTATATTTACAACGTTAATTATGCCGAAAGCGATTAAAAGTGATGCTCGAAGCATTATTCTAAAGGTTAAATCCTTTTTTGAAGAAGAAGCTCGGGCGGAGGCTCCGATTATACCATTTAATCAAATATACAAACGAATTTCGGCAGCTACAGGTTAGTGTTCCCAACTTTCTTTTTGTAAATTTCCCGATATTTATGAATTTGATTTATGTAAGAGTCAACTAACCCGCAACAAGAAATAGGTACATATCTACTGATATTTACTTTAATATTGCCACTATTCATTCGTACTTACATATAGCAAACATTGTGTGTGTGACCTTAAGGGGTTGATGATGTTAATGTGTTATTTATTTCAGGTGTGAGTCAAAGGCTCATATCTAAAATAGTAAAAGAAGGGCATGTAGCAGAAGAGATTGGTACAAAAATTCGGACCCCAGGCAAGGAGAGGCAGCGTAAAACGGGATTTATACATGTTGATGATTTTGACATGGGAGTTATTTGAAGAAAAGTACATGAGTTTTATTCCAATAAAAAGGAGCTACTAACTATCAAGAAGCTTCTAGAGGTCTTAAAGACAGAAATTAATTACACAGGACGAACAGAAAGTCTTCGAAAACTGCTTCACAAGATGGGTTTTCGTTTTAAAAAGTCTCAGAGTAACCGTAAGTTACTAATGGAGCGTAATGAAGTATCAGCTTGGAGAGCAAAGTACTTGCATGCAGTGGAAAAAAATAATAAAGGTCCACAACCTCAGCCGCTAATTTATTTAAACGAGACATATATTCACTCATCGCATACATCAGGCAAATGTTGGCAAGGAGAGGGTGTAGACGGAGTATTAGAGCCTGTATCAAAAGGACAAAGGTATATTATTGTACACGCAGGATGGGACACTGGATTTGTTAATAATGCACTTCTCGTTTTCAAGTCTAATACTAAAAGTGATGATTATCACGATGAAATGAACAGTACTAACTTTAAAAAGTGGGTTATTGAAAAACTGGTGCCTAACTTACAGCAGCCATCAATAATTGTAATGGATAATGCTCCCTATCACCGTGTTTGCATAAATAAGGCTCCAAATACGAATTCTTTAAAAAGAGATATGCAACTATGGTTGACACAAAATAATGTTGACTTTGGAGAAGAGTTCACAAAACCTCAGCTGTTAGAAATAATAAAAAGAAACGAGCCTGAACCTGAATATGAAATTGAAAAAATATTAGAACAAAATGGACACAAAAGCTTGTACTTACCTCCCTATCACTGTGATCTTAACCCCATTGAATTCATTTGGAGCACAATGAAAAGAAAAGTAGCTGAAGTAAATATTGACCATAAAAATGCTGATATTCCCCGCCTGGTTCAAGAAGCCTTTGAAACCATTACAGTTAATGAGTGGGCACAGCATTGCAAACATGTTCACAAGTTAGAAGAAGAATATTTGAAACAAGATTCGTATTTGGATAAGCCTTTTATAATAGAAGTAAGAAGTGACACAGAAACAGAGAGTGATAGTGATGATGATTATGGTTGCATGGAAATAGGAGGTATATTTCCTCACAGCCTGGATGAAGTTGGGCGTGCAGGTTGTTCAAAAGACCATAATTATTGTAAACCTGGTTTCAATAAATGAATTATTCTAAAACTCATGTTTTATTATATCCAATTGCTTGGTCAGCTCCTGTATCTATCCTGTAGATATGAAACTAGCCGACCGCCAGCGACCTCGTCCACTGACAACTTTGTCTGCCCTATCCCGTCGCTCCTATTGGTCGCAGCGTGATGTGATATAGCCTAAAGCCTTCCTCTAAAAATGGACTGTTCAACAGCAGCTAACATGAATTTTAGGTTACAGTTACAGGTTATCTACCCCTAATCAATTCATCTTTGCCATTTTTTCGAATATTTTTTACACACTTAATGAATGTATTAATGTATAGACATAGATAATAAAGTACTAATTATATAGATTACCTTAATAACGTATCTAATTTATTACTATGCTAAATACTAGGCAAATATGCCCAATTCTGGGAAATCTATATTAACTTGCAACACTATGTCGATGGTGTCGCCGCCACTCAGTTCACAGATAAGTTGGTGGACTGTACTCCAAAATGTAAATAAACATAACTAAAACTAAATAAGAATTCTATTGTTTTTTTATACACCGTTTTGTAAAAAGAGATCAGGATAAATTTGTAAAAGCATACTTCAGAACCGTAACGTCTTTGATTGATTTAATAACTAAATAAGAACTTAACTATGGAATAAAATAAATAATTATAATTGATACAAAAGTGCCATTTTAGTTAAAAAATGACCGGTATATCCCACTATTTCCATTATGTATTTCCATTAATGGAAATACTGGGAC
Source organism: Eilema sororculum (assembly GCA_914829495.1). NCBI lineage: Eukaryota > Metazoa > Arthropoda > Insecta > Lepidoptera > Erebidae > Eilema > Eilema sororculum. The sequence continues at coordinate 8,556,716 of OU618551.1, forward strand.
AGAGTCTCCCACTATTTCCATTGAGGACAGCGCGGCTCAGCGATTAAAAAATGCTTCATCAGAATCAGATAAGTTGGTGGGACTGTACTCCAAAATGTAAATAAACATAACTAAAACTAAATAAGAATTCTATTGTTTTTTTATACACCGTTTTGTAAAAAGAGCTATATAATATCGTGTGACTGAGTTTGAATTTACAAAAAAAAAATTATAATCTACTTAGGTAATGTGTGATTGAAGTGAAGACGGATTCGAGTGTCACTTTTGTTCGAGACTGTTTTGTTTTGTTGAGACTGTGTATCTGTGTATGTAATATTATTTTGTTGCAGTTGAAGATGAATACAGCCAGTCTATTTTAAGCAACTTTCCGAATGAGATACACAGCAACTCTGATAGTATTGAATATTTTATACGTTTACCAGATGGCCAATCACAGTTGAGGAGTACAAACTCCACGCCAGACATATATATATCAACTGGTACTCAAACAACTGCAAAATCAACGAAATCTATTTCTACTCAAACAAATCATCATGAAAGTGAACTCATCATTGATACGGGGAAAATGTTGGCTCGGAAGTATTATAGCCTAGAAGATCAGGATAAATTTGTAAAAGCATACTTCAGAACCGTAACGTCTTTGATTGATTTAATAACTAAATAAGAACTTAACTATGGAATAAAATAAATAATTATAATTGATACAAAAGTGCCATTTTAGTTAAAAAATGACCGGTATATCCCACTATTTCCATTATGTATTTCCATTAATGGAAATACTGGGACAGAGTCTCCCACTATTTCCATTGAGGACAGCGCGGCTCAGCGATTAAAAAATGCTTCATTGCCTTCTTATGACGGCCTGCACATGGAAACTATATTTACATATTTCCTCTTTAGATAAAACCTGTTTTGAACATATTGAGTGACAACTGTCATTATTATTATCATTGCGTTATTGATTCGTTGACTGAATAATAATAGAATAATTTTATTCATGGAGTTTATAAATAAAAGTGGGAAGGGTATTGTATTATTGCACATGGGATATGAATATACTAAACACATAGTCTATAAAAATAATAATACATTATGGAAATGTAACAAACGCCATAAAACTAAATGCCAAGGGTCGCTAACAGTATCGCCAGTAAGTTGCCAGTACTTTACGTAGTTGCTTTAGAATTTTAGTAATAGTTTTAGCTACGTTTATCTATGGTCGTTATATTAATGTTCCTAATGTTATTAAAGGATAAGGAAGTTAAAAAATCAGTTCGTCACAGTACTGGCTGTGTCCCGGATGAAATTCAATCTACGATTAATGTTAGTATGAATAAATGCTTTGAAGAAGCTGCACAAGGCAAAGTAAGTGTTACTAAAGCATTCAATAGCGCGATAATCTCTTTGAAGGACCAAGGCGTACATTTACTTGGTGGACTACAATGACGGCGAAAGAATTATAATTTTTTGTAGAGAAGAAAATAGAGGTCTATTGAAAAGTGCTAATTATTTTATGGATGGTAAATTTTACGCATGCCCTGCTCCATTCAAACAATTACTAACAATTCATGTAGATTTGGGAAGTGACATGAATCAAACTAAAGTGGTGCCCGTAATTTATGCATTTTTATCCAGTAAAAGCTGTAAAACATACAACATATTATTGGAGATGATAAAGAGAACTATACCTGATTGGAACCCAAGAAAGGTAAATTTAGATTTTGAACGGGCTTTAATAACAGCATTTATAAAAAAGTTTCCCGACGCTATTATTAATGGATGTTATTTTCATTTCGTAAAATCATTGACAAAAAAAGCAAAATCGATAGGCATGAACAAGTCTATTAACTTGAAAATGATATTACAACTTTCATGTAGGCTGCCGTTATTGCCAGAAAATAAAATAGAAGAGGGTTGGAATTTTATAGTTACAGAGATGGGTGATAGTGATCCTGAAAAAAAATTTAAGACGTACATGGAGAACTATTGGCTAAAAAATAACTTTAGCAGTGTTTGGTGCGTTTTCGGAGAACGCCACCGCACAAACAATACGGTAGAGTCATGGAACCGGAAATTGAATAGACTTGTTCCTGTTAATGCTAACATAGTGTACTCCATATTTTATATGAAGACACCGTATTGAATGAAGATTATTCCAAAAAACGTGAAATTTACCAAATAAAAAAAGACATGATAATACTTGAAGAACAATGAAATTTGATTAATGGCACAATATTAATAGGTCATTTTTGCTAGGGGTAGACGTAACGCACGCGATCTATTATCATGGCGCCAGAGGACGATGTAACTATGTTAATTCAAGAAATACAAAACAGACCAGCAATTTATGATACTTCTAAGGCAGAATATCATGATAGACATTTAAAAAGAAAAATGTGGGAAGAAGTGGGCTGTAATGTTTATTCCGCTCCTGTTTGGACATGTATGACGTCTAAAGAAAAAACAAAATACGGTAAGTTTCAGTTTTTATTAGACTTTTTAGTAGTAATTGAAGATAAAACTTGCAAAACTATAAAAAAACGATTAGATGAAAAACATAGAGGTTATTTGTTTATTTTTTCTTATGCAAAAATTAGGGATGGTATCGACATTGAATGATTATGAACGAATGACAGTTATCGATTGATGAATCGATACAACAAGATTCAATATATCAAAATCGCTTTGATTATTATGTATAACACCTATACCTTGGTATTTTGAACTAAATAATTAATTGATACATAATTAATAATTAATTTCTTTACTCATGTGACTTTACTATACTGCCAGGGTAAACTTCCCAGTTCTATTCCATTATCTGTCCCTCTCACACCAATATTAGATATATCTTCGAAAGGGCAGTTAAACAACGTGTCTTCAAAACAAATACCGTCTCTTTTTCTTACAAAATTGTGCAGAATGCACCCTGCTTTTATAATGTTTATGGCTAGTGGCATATTCACGTCTAAACCTCTTTGAAATGTTCTCCATTTGCTACACAAAATTCCAAAGGCACATTCTACCGTTCTTCGTGCTCTAGACAACCGGTAATTAAAAATGCGCTGTTGGACACTTAAATGGCGGTCAGGAAAAGATCTCATTATGTGTGATAAAACTGCAAAGGCTTCATCTCCCACATAAACAAACGGCATTGGTTGTCCATTCAGATCACCGGGAAGTTTTGTTTATCCGGAAGAATTATTTTACCATCCAGAATTCCTTTCTCAGGAGTTTTTAAAAATGTTTGAATCACTGAATTTTCCGTAGGCGCCAACATCAATAAATGTAAAACAGTAATCAGCATCAACTACTGCCATCAATACAGTAGAAAAATATGACTTGTAGTTATAGTAATTAGAACCCGAATTTTGCGGCATCTTAAGACGTATGTGCTTCCCATCTACCGCTCCTAAACAATTAGGAAATTGAGTTCGATCGTGGAATTGTTTCGCAATCTCTAGCCATCTCTGCACCGTAAAAGCAGGAAAGCGGGTCCGGTCGAGTACAACCTATTCCCAAAATGCCTGAGACGTCAATACGCCTGAAATTCAAATCGTCTTCATGCCAAAACGTTTGAAGCCCAAATCGTCAGAGAACCAAATTGCCTGATTTTCGAATAAACCTAATCCCAAAATGATCAAATCCCAAATGGAGTGAATCCCAAAATAACCGAATAGCAATATAACTGAATTTGGCAGCCGCTGACATTTCTAATTTATAGTCTGTTCAAGCATTAAGTTTAATTTGAACATACACTTTGATAATATACTACATTTTTGAAGGATAAATAAACGTGAAATAGTTATAAACCAGCACATAATTCGCAAGTGGGAGCTCAGCAGTGGGACCCACGGGGTCCATTGGCGCCACAGAGGCTGTCGAAATATCTTTTTATTAAATATGTAAAAAATATTTTCAGACATTTTATGAATAAGGCATTAGGAATTTCAGGCATAGTGGGAATAAGACATTTTAGGATGCACGCAGATCGGGCCTAAGTCATATTGAATTCAGACATCTTGGGAAACAGACGGTTTGACATTCGTTTATATCAGGCATTTTGGGAATAGGTTGTACTCGACCGGACCCAGGAAAGCATTAACTTTTACATAGTTCCCATATTAATGTACAGGTTTCGTTAATTATAGAACGAATAGTAGATGCGCCAATCAGATAATCTTCTTCGAGTTCGACGAACGATGACCCTCGTCCTAAATACCTGCAAAAAAAAAATTGTTCAAAAACTATAATGAATACCTAACTTTTAGTAACCTACATAAAATTATTTCTTTTTTTATAGGAAAAGATATACAGACGAAGTGGAACTCTTTGAGAAGTTGCTTCCGAAGGGAACTCAGTGCTCAAAAGAATATTCCTTCTGGAAGCGGAAGAAAAAAGATGAGAAATATATTTAATTTGATTCACTGCTATTTTTGTTGCCATTTACAGTGGTAGAGAATAATAAATCTTCTATCGAAATCGAACAAAGTGCCGAAACATTAAACGTCACAGTGCAGAGTTCAGATACTGGAACAACTGATTCTAAACGACCAAAGACGCAACCGAAGAGCAAGACTAATTGTTACGATGAGGAGTATTTAGAAATACTAAGAGAAGGCAATCAACTGATGAAAAACAACAAGTTCGTCATTCAGAAAGTAGAACAATCTTAGGGGATATGGATGAAGATGAATCATTTCTGCGGTCACTTCTGCCTTAAGTCAAACAATTTGTCATCAGACCAAAAGTTGCAATTAAGAATACAATTACTACAATTTTAAACAGTCCTTAAGCAGTTCAGCGTCTATTCACAACCAAACACAGCAAGTATTGGATATACCTAATGATCGAATAGTAATTGTAACCGATCCATCGATGAACTCAAATATGTCTAACCTTTTTTTTTTTTCGTGCGGAAATCCCCTCGGATACCCCCCTGCCAGAGCCGGAAGGGGAGGTTATGTCGGACTCGAACCGACTAAAACCGCACGCCGACTGTGGGTCGTGGTGCTAGGCCGGAGGTGAGGTTGTCATCGACATATCCCTCGCACCCCGGCTGACCCAGGGCCATCCCTTACGGTCTAGCCCTCAATATGTCTAACCAATATGACACTGCTGAGAGACCGAGTACTGAGCCCCCTAACTACAGTGACATTGCCGAAGATTCGGAATACGTTCCCAGGCCAATCTCTTTACAAAACTCAAGCAGGCCAAGCGGCTCATCATATACACCCTCACCCGTTCATAGAGATTACTCATCAATAATTTCTCCCGTAAATGAATCACTTTTTTCTCTTGGCGACGACGACGACGTTGGCGAGGTGTAAAGTAGGTATATTATGAAAATATAAACAAAAAAATTCAATAAAAGGATGATTGTGATTTTAGAAAATTAGTCAAGTACCTAATTGTTAAGCTAATTATTTTCTTGACTAGATGCAACACCAATCAAAAGACTTAATTTCCCAAGGTATAGTAATAACATCAGCAATATTAATTGTGATTTAGTAATTAAGCTCCCAATTGTGATTTAGTAATTAAGCTCCCAATTGTGATTTAGTAATTAAGCTCCCAATTGTGATATAGTAATTAAACCCCAAATTTTATTTAAAAGTGACAATTCACTTGTTTTTCCAAAATGTATGATTAATAATAATAATCTGCCATAATAATTGTGATTTAGTAGTTAAGCCCCTAATTTTATTTACAATATAAGTGACAATTCACTTGTAATAGATCGATATTATTGTGTACCTACATTATTGTTTAAAAGTACAACATACTTAAAAATTTGCTGCCATGAAAATCCACGTAATTCTTATAAATTTGTATATTTTGTTATTTTCCCTAATTAATAAAAGAAAATCTTTGTTCATAATGTTTTGGTTTAAATAATAAGTACCTCAGAGTCATTTGAATAATAAAAAACTTAGTTTGTTGCTGAGAGAAATAATAAATAATATAATTATGATTATATAAATATATATATTTTACTAGCTGTCCCGGCGAACTTCGTACCGCCAATTTTTTCCCGCCCCGCGATCGGCGTCAGATCCCGTTCCCGCTGCACCATTTAGGGGTATGAAAAATAGATGTTGGCCGATTCTCAGAACTACCCAATATGCACACAAAATTTTATCAAAATCGGTCAAGCCGTTTCGGAGGAGTATGGCAACGAAAACTGTGACACGAGAATTTTATATATTAGATTTACTTACCTGAGTGTCACAGACAGCCTTTCTTCTGGACCAATGCACCTCCTCATTGTTGTTTCTGAATGAGTCAAAGCAGGTCTCAAAATAAATAGCAACTCATCAAATGTATTAACAGACATTTGATAAAATTTTAAAAAAATTGCCGTATGTTGTTTCAGAATTGAATGTTTAGTATGGAACTGTCCCTTCAGTAATCTTTCCGAAAGTATAGGATGTACCCAAAATTCTTTCCATTTCTTCTTCTTTTTCTGTACTTCATGTACAAAATAATACTACGCGATCTCTGCACGATTTACATAGCGTCTACGTCCCTACAGCTCTGCCGACAAAATGATCGAAGATGTGCGTCGTGTGCGTTGAGTCTGTGAAAAATCCGCGACCGACTTTTTGCGCGCCATGCAGACTTTTTGTACGCCGCAGACTCGATCGCACAAAAAGTGTGCCGTGAGACGCCTGACGCTAACCCTGATTGTCTGTGCGTAACAGCCAAGGAAGTGTTGGCAGCCGTAACTTCCTTTCGAAGTGGCTCTGCCGGCGGCCTCGACGCATTGACCCCACAACATTTGAAAGATCTACTGGGGCCGAGTGCTGGGGAGGCTGGCGAGGCACTTCTGAAGGAGCTTACGGCGCTTATGAATATGATGCTCTCCGGCAGTGTGGACGATGCCATCATAGACATTCTGTATGGGGCTAATTTGTGTGCCCTACGCAAGGGAGATGGTGGCATTCGTCCCATTGCCGTGGGATGCACGTATCGCCGTATGGCAGCCAAACTTTGCTGCCGATATTATAAAAATGACCTGGCCTTGAATTTCCAGCCCCTCCAACTTGGTTTTGGCTCCAAGGGGGGCTGTGAGGCTGCCATACATGCGTTGTCAACCTACCTTGACTCCGGGAAAAGTGAGGTAATTCTCAAGGTTGACGTGAAGAATGCTTTTAATTCGGTGAACAGGGATACCTTGTTGACCCAAGCTAAATTAGAAACCCCCAAAATTTACAATTTCCTTTGGCAATGCTACAGGTACCCCTCTAAATTATTATATAAGGACAATCTTTTAGAATCTGCTGTTGGCTGTCAACAAGGAGACCCTCTTGGACCGGTAATTTTCAGTCTGGCAATTCAACCAATCATTCGACGGTTAAATTCAAAATTTAATGTATGGTATCTAGACGACGGGACTTTAGGGGGAGACGTGGAGACAGTTCTACAAGATTTGGCCCTCATTAAAAATGAATTTAGTTTAATAGGTTTAGAACTAAATGATAACAAATGTGAGATTTTTTTAAATAACGTTTCGGACAAAATCGCTACTATTTCTAAATTCAATTCATTAACTCCCAACATTAAAATTATAGAAAAAGACTCTCTACGCCTCCTCGGGTCCCCAATCCTAGAAGATGCCTATACCTCTTTTATAGAGGAAAAAATTCAAAATTTTAGTGACATTTCGGACCGCTTACTTAAAATTAATATGCATTCGGCTTTTACCATTCTTCGGTATTGCCTTTTTGTACCTAAATTCACCCATGCCCTCCGATCCACACCATTTTGGAAACATTTAAGAATTTTATAAAAAATGGACAAAATTATAGAAGACACCCTCATAAAAATTTTAAACGTGACTTTGGATGACCGAGCTTCACTACAAGCGTCTCTACCGATCCGCTTGGGTGGACTCGGTATTCGCAAAATTTCAGACGTCAGCCTGCCAGCGTTCCTGTCCTCAGTCCACAGTACGGAAGAATTAACTAGGAAAATTCTTGCACCTACACTAGTTAATTCTGAAGTATTGTGTAAGGCTGATGCAGTGAATGCTTGGAAAATTGCATGTCCAAACACCGATCTCCCAGGGAACCTTTTCTCACAGCGTCAGTGGGACGGGCCGCTCTGCAGCTTAGTAAGACAAAATTTACTAAATACATGCTCTAATGCTGTTGAGCGTGCCCGTTTGCTGGCGGTTGGAGTGTGGGAATCGGGTCTTTGGTTACAAGCTCTTCCGTCGTCTAACGTAGGAACTATGTTAGACGACACTACCTTCCGCATTGCAACATGCTTACGGTTGGGTGCGCCATGTGTTTCTCCGCATCGATGCCGTTGTGGAGAGGCTGTTGACCGACTCGGACACCATGGCCTGTCGTGCTGCAGGAGTGCGGGGCGATTTCCACGGCACGCCAGCCTTAATGACATAATCCGCCGTGCTCTTGTCACCGCCGGTGTGCCAGCTGTGCTAGAACCTAACGGTTTGGCGCGCGACGATGGCAAGAGACCGGACGGCATGTCATTAATGCCTTGGAAGATGGGTAGGGCTCTGGTGTGGGACGCAACATGCGTTGACACCATTGCCCCTACCCATATACCTCGCACGGCTGGCTGTGCTGGTGCTGCCGCAGCTTCTGCGGAGGCTCTCAAGCGGCGCAAATACTCTAATCTTATTGGAGATTACGAATTTGTGCCGTTTGGAGTCGAAACGTTGGGTTCATGGGGTCCGAGCGCCCGCAATCTCTTCAGGGAGATTGCGAAGCGTATGGTCGATGCTTCTCGTGACCAGAAGGCTGGCTTCTTTTTAGGCCAGAGATTAAGCATTGCCATACAACGTGGCAATGCTGCCAGCCTTCTGGGAACGCTACCGCAAGAGGCATGCGATGCGGAGGAATTTCATGACGCATTTTAATAATATTTTAGAATTATTTGTAAATATGTATTTTAGGTTTACTTTATTTAGTTTTAGTTTTATTTAAATAATATAGGTATATATTTCATAAATATTAAATAATAAAATGGTCATTCTAAAATTACAAGTATTTTACTTCAAAGTAAAAACTTCTATTTAAAAATCCTTTTTGAATAAAAAAAAGCTCTATGGTCTTCTAAAAAAGAAATCACTGACATTAGACGTAGGGCTTGACTCCGGGGAAGATTGCAGTATCCGGTGATTTGATTTTTCTCTAGTTTTAATAAATCTTCGGAAAGCCTCCGGACGTTCTTCGATTACGCGGAAGTATATTTTGTCAGTTTCGTAAATTTTTCCTACCCAACTGAGACATTGTATTACTATTATTATCATAATCCTCTTATTAAAACATTATGAAAACGTCCAATTTGTACACTAATGAAATCAACTTATTACCGACTTTGTGCCCGGAATACGGCAATAGGTTAGGTAGACCGACCGAATGCAATGATTGATAAAATGTGGGTGTTAATGATTATATGTATATATTACCTACTTTTTAATTAATGCACGAACATCTATACGTCATATAATTCGATAAAATCGTATCGCTATGGAATCTAATTATTTATTCAAAAATATATGGTAAAATAGTGTTCATGAAAAAAGGCGAATATTTAACTCTATATAAAATCTTCGGAGTTTTTGAGAAAGATAACCGGTTGTTCGCAAAAATCTCCAGAGGTGCTCCATTTTTTTTGTCTCCGGAGTACAGCCCTAATGCGAATAAATTATTGCAAGGAATATATAACTCTTTCTAAATAGTTCATTCATTTCCGTCAATAAGCAGGAATAAAGCAAAATAAAACATTATTGTACGCTCATGGTTACGAATTTGAGTAAGGTTATTTTTGTGCCTGCAAACAAGGAAGAAGAGAGATCGCTGTACGTTCTGTCATACTATATAGCGCCAGCTCTTTCTCACACACAACGGAGCAACATTCACGTAATTTGTAAAACGTTTTTGATATAAATACTCTTTTAAGTAACTGGCAGAATATTGAAAGAAAAAAAAAACTATCTGTCATCTGACATTAAAATAATTTTATTTTACACCTACACCGCAAATAATATGTAAAGCCATTAATAATTTTATAGTTTAAATTGCCTGGGGATTTATGATCAAATCCTGCAAATATTACCTATTTATATTTTTTATGTACTATTTAAAGTGGTAGCAGAGCGGGGTTGTAACACTTGTAACTTGTAAGCTGGGATTCCGAAGCAACGAGCACCTACTATGTCAACTGCTTATGCTGAATGAAGTATATAATTATTATTATGTCCCTATCCGAAGCTGTGAAAGAGCTCTCCATCTAAGGCTACTGCTGAAAGACAGGACAGCAGTGTTTGATGAATGTGAATGATTTTCAGTGATAACCAAGTGGCATTGAAGCTATGTGAAAATGCTATCCAAGTAGCAAATTAAAACACATCGACCTGAGAAAGCACTTCTTTACCTATTATACAACGTGGAATAATAGTGTGAAACAAAGAAACTTCAAATACCTACCAGGGCCTCAACATCTAAACCTAAGTAGACGCAGGAGGAGTGTTGTTTTGAACCCTCTTTGTGACAAGCATGCAAAATTCACCACAGGTTCCCTGTCCCCATACTACCGAGTTGATGGAAGTCCCTACGTCCAACGGTGTTTTTCATATTCATTTTTTATTTATATTTTGAAAGGTGATTGTGTAAATAAAATTTATTTTTGTCTTTTATTTTACCCATAATTTTTAAAAACAAAGTACAGGGGAGCATGTTTGTAAAATATGTGATACGGCTTTGGATACAATACTATTACCCTTCGCCCTTCGGACTCGTGGCCCCACTCCCCATCTCAACGGGTTATTACCATATGTTCTACTATTTGTTCTACTAATAGAACAATTAGGAAAAAAAATCACATTTGTTCTAGGGTTATTACCATATGTTCTACTATTTGTTCTACTAATAGAACACTTAGGAAAAAATAATCACGTTTGTTCTACTCGTTTCTATTAATAGAACAATTAGGAATCGTTTTCCTACTTGTTCTATTAATAGAACAATCAGGAATCGATTTCCTAGTTGTTCTATTGATAGAACAATTAGGAAATTAATTACCGGTTGTTATGTTCTTCAAAAGAGTTTTATTAACATAAGGAAAATTAAATAGATAAAGAGGTACCTACATTAGATTTAATAAATCCTCTTTGAACGTTATTGTAAATAACAATTATGATTAATAAATAGTGTCAATTGATTTGTCAATTGGTTTCCATACTATAATTTTTATTCAAAATACTTATTTCTAAAAATGGACGATTTATTGTATATTAATAAAGGGCGTGGTAAAGTTCTCCTTCATGGTGGCTATCAGTATTACAAAAATAGGGATTACTTAGTTGGTGGTGAAGTTTGGAGATGCTCGCGTAGAGTTAATGGGAAATATTCTTGTACTGGATCCCTTACTTTAAAAGTAAGTACAAAAATGATAAGTGAAGGTTACTTTTTAAGAAAAAAATAATATTAATAAACTTACACTTAACAACTGCTTTAGAAATATTTATTTCATCCCTATTATTTCATATTTTTAGGGTTCAACTATAATAAAAAACAAGAACCATAAAGATGATTGTGTCCCTAATTTTGGAAAAAACGTAATTGATTTTCAACTTCATGAATGTAAGAAGGAGTTAGCATCGTCTGCTGATTTTTCGTTACCCGTTAAAAGATATTATAAAAAAGCTGAGAAGAAACTTAAAGACCAAGGTATTCATTTAATAGCAGACTTCCCGGAATTCAAGAGTGTAAAGAATACTTTGTACAACGCAAGGAATAAAGGAGTAGATATGGACAAAGTAAATTTTGATCGGGCTGAAGACGTGAAAATATCTCCTAAGTTTCATAATATGGTACTGGGTGATTATTATGACAGTAACGATGGTGTACGTATTATTGTTTTATGTGACCAAAAATTACAAAATGTAATTCCAGAATTTACGCACTTTTTTGGAGACGGCACATTTAGGAGTTGTCCAAAACCTTTCAGTCAAATTTACGTTATATGTGCTGATGTCAATAGTTCATTGTCTGAAACTAACGTATTTCCAGTTATCTACGCACTAATGACCCACATGTCGAAGACCGCTTATATAATTTTATTCGAGATAATCAAATCCCAAATACCGACATGGAACCCTTTAAAATTCACCTCAGATTACGAAGAAGCAGCAAGAAGTGCAATAGTTGAAGTTATTCCCACAATAACTTTGAAAGGCTGTTTTTTCCATTTTAAGAATGCAATTTGGCGCAAAGCTAAAGCTATTGCTGTAACAAAAGCAAAGTGGTCAAAAAATAAAGTAAACTTGGCCAGATCATTACCCCTCCTTCCTCGGGAATATATTAACGAAGGTTGGCAATATGTTAAAATGAGAATGTCCATTATGTCCAACACAGCAGCCGAGAATAACGCATTGTCAAATAACAAAACAAAAAAATTTATCACTTATATGGAAAACTACTGGTTAAAAGATGAAAAATTTATTGATTCTTGGTGTATTTATTGGGAGAGACAGAACTACAAACATTGTGGAGAGCTGGAACAAAAAACTGAATGCTTCTTGTAATTCACGGCGCAAAGTTAACATAATCCAACTTTTGCAAATATTAAAAGATGACGCAGAAGAGACTATCTCAAATTTATTCAAAATTAGACAAGGAAAAAAGATTTCGTCTAGACAAATTGACAGTGTTAATAATGACAATGAAATTTTGGAGGCACAACTGCAACTAGTAAATAAAGAAATAACTGTAGGGCATTTCTTAGAATTAATAAAATAATAAATACTTTATGTAAGCTCTATGAATGTCTGATCACTTTCCGATAGTCCCTTGTTTTTGTTATGTTCATTTGTTTGCAGATGTTTTATTTCCTTTTTGATCGTAAACAAAAATGTACCTAGTAGTTCTATTGAAGGTACTTAAATGATTCTTTGTTCTAGGATAAAAAGTAGTACATTCTAAATAATATCTCTTTTATATTAACAAATGTGACTATTTTTCCTATATGTTCTATTAGTAGAACAAATAGTAGAACATATGGAACAGTAGAACAGACGGTAACTTAAACTTAAAACCCAACGATATTTCTTTTTTCCTCCTTTTTCTATTCTAAATAATGTCTCTCTAATAGAACAAATGTGATTTTTTTTCCTAATTCTTCTATTAGTAGAACAAATAGTAGAACATATGGTAATAAGCCAAGCTATACGGATTTACTAATACTTATGTCTCCACTCATGTTTTAAAAGCCTTTTATCGCATAAGGACAGATTCGCAAAAGGACAGATGCTCATATGGACAGATTCTCAAAAAGACAAAAATGGTACAGTTGTACACACTTTCATGCACAATGAAGTTTGACCTCGAGGAAACGTAATTCCTCATAGGGTCAATTTATACTAGCGCAGAGTCGAAGCGCATCGAAACGTCTATTCAAAACTGAATATAACAAATTCAACCTTAACACCACAGCGTAAAGTTCACATTACTTCGGAGTTTGTAAAAAGACGCGCGCATTCTTCGGAATTCGCGCGTCCGGTTTTTTTCCGTGGTCCGGTTCGGTGGTCCGGTCAACCGGACCACGGGTAATCAATTTTTTCCGTAGTACGGTCGACCGGACCAGGGGAGATTACTTATTTTCCATAGTCCGACCAGCCGGACTATGGAGGATGGGTTAAATTATATTTATTGCTGTTGCTAATAACTTATTACTAGTATAAACTCGAGCATCAGGTTAATGTTTCAGGAAGTTTGTATTAGGTTTTGCTAGCTCAATATCTCGTATTAAGTGAGCGTTTGGACCGCGGGTGTACCGATTTGAATTCTGCTGATTTTTTGCAGGATGATAGTAGGTACCTGTAGTGTACCTCAGTGTACCTTTCATAGAATTCAGTGTACCTCTCTAGATAATAAAATATTTAACCAAAATAGGTACACCCGCCATCCAAACGTTTAGACCGCGGGTGCACTTATTATTTCTGTTAGGAGACGCTAAATTCACTATTTCTTTATTGATAACATTAGTACCTGCAGTGTACCTCAGTGTACCTTTCATAGAATTCAGTGTACCTCTCTAGATAATAAAATATTTAACAAAATAGGTACACCCGCACTTCAAACGTTTGGACCACGGGTGTATTGATTATTTCTCTTAGGAGGCGCTAAATTCGCTATTTGCCAAGGATGGCCACACGCAACCTTTAAATTATAATGTAGGTCTGTTCCAGGGTTGCTGTCTGTCACCTATAGTTTTCAATATAGTAATAAATATTTTAATAGATAGTATTACCACACATGAGAGAAAGTGGGGCTATCGGTTTAAACTAAACGGTAAATACACGGAATCCATCCTCGCATTTGCAGATGATCTCGCAATACTTACTCGCAGCCCAAAGCAGTGCCAAGACCTGTTGCGTAAAGTGGATGAATTCTGTACATGGACAGAAGGAATGAAAACAAAACCTAGCAAATGCTATTGTCTATGTCTGGGTAGGCGGGGTACCAGATATACCTCATATGATCCAGGGCTTAGTATAGGCGGGGAAAACGTTTCGACTATATCCGAAACCGTGCCTTTTAAATTTCTCGGAAGACAAATAGATAACAGAGGTTGCACTCCAGCTTTAGAAGAAGTAATTAATAACTTCATTATCGATATACAAAAGGTAGACCAGCAGCCACTAAGTAATGTCAAAAAAGCGTGGATTTACGACAACTATTTAACCTCGCGTCTTAACTGGCCGTTTCTTGTTTATGATATAAGCCAGAGCCTTCTCAAAAAACTAGATGCGAATGTTACGAAGACATTGAAGTCGTGGCTGGGGCTAGCTCAGTCGGCAGACCCATCGACATTATATAGAGCCTCAAATAACTTTGGAATGACGTTCAAGAAACCATCGGAACTATATAAACATCTAAGAGTAACCAAAATGCACGTCCTAGCGAAATCAAAAGACGAAATCGTGCAAGCTCTTCCAAAAGACCAAAGTACTAAAGAGCTCGAGTCGCGCCTCCAATTCCATAAAAAATTCATGATAGGCTCGCAGACTGGTAGGGTAGGTTTGGGTAATACTAGGAGGCAGTCAGACAAAGACATAACAAAATCTTTTCTTCAAGTAGATGAAAATAATACCTACAAAGTGCACGCAATGAACCTAGAAATACAAAACGAATGGTTAACACTAGGTGAATTTTGTATTCCCATAGCCTTAAAATGGCGTACCTTAATATACGACTGGTCACCGGCTCTCCTTAAATTCTATCTCAATGCATTCCAGTTGACCCTCCCCGACCAAAGCAATCTTGTCAGATGGGGAAAAGCCACAGATAAAACATGTAACTCATGTGGTGAAGAAATTGGTACTGCTAGGCACCTACTGGTGGGTTGTAGGACGCTATTAGACCGGGGTCATTACTCGCGCCGACATGATAAGGTATTAGAAATCGTACGTGAGGCGGTAAGTTTGGCGGTAGCTAGAGCGAAAAAGGGTTTAACCACAAACCAAAGAAATGACGTCGCGTTTGTAAAGGAAGGCTGCTCAAAAAAGACAAATCAAAAGCCGTACTCAATTTTGATAGCAGCCGCTGATTGGACATTACTCGCAGATTCGTATGAGAAACACTATAAAATACCGGAGGATGTTTGTGCCTCGTCATCCAGACCCGATATATTCCTATTTTCAAAACAGCAAAAGCGTGCAGTACTAGTAGAACTCACAGTACCGTGGGAAACTAACATACCTAAAGACCACGCTATAAAAATAAACAAATACTTTGACTTGACCAACGAGTTAACCAAAAATGGCTATGTGGTTAAACTCTACGCCGTGGAAGTGGGAGCAAGGGGAATTCCAGCTAAATCCCTGTATAACTTATTTAAAGACCTCGGATTGCCAAGAGCTTCAGTAAGCTCTTTACTCAAACGAATATCTAAAACGGCGTTGATAGGATCTTACCAAATTTGGATAGGTAGAGGGGGGAACACGACTGACGGTGGAGGTGAGCGCTGATGCATCACAAGGTGGCCACCCTAAACCTACACCTGGGTCGCAAGTCCCAGGCGCCGTCGCAGTGTTCCTCTCTGTACCACGCCATGGACCCGGCGACCGCACGGTGAATCCATGGAATGCTAAGAACCGGATCTCTGTACCTGCTGTCTACTTCAGTGTACCTACAATCAGATCTAGTCTACGTCTATTGATGAAAAATTATACCTATAGCAATGTTACATAAATACCAATTTTATCAACCCGCCATTAAAGATCATATTATTATCTCAATTTTTTTATTCATTCTCCGGTAAGGCTAAGGTCACCATTATAAAAATCCAAGCTCCACTATTGGATCAGTGTCCACTATTGATACTTTTACCTTACTTATGTACTTATATATTATAGTTATTTTACTTGATTGCGTAAAGACTGATGACAAGGCTGATGGCAAGTGCTGCCTTCACCGGTTCCGAAAAGTACAAAAGAAATAACAAAATAAAGACTGCCATTAAAGTTTTGCAGGAATGCAGCGTGTTTGTGACAATTGTGACTCAAGGGGTATCTAGAATTTGCATGTATGAGATTGTCAGGAAAGTGGGCTTTATATTTTAAAACATCAATGTAAACTTTTGAGAATGCCGTAAGGCGAAACCCGTCAGGTTCAGAATCAAATAAACTCAGTGGAAAAGTACAAGTATACACTTGTACTTTTCCACTGAGTTTAAATTCAATACATATAAATGAATAATTTTTTTATACTTCGTTTTTGCGCCCTTTAGGACAGCCGTTGTTTCTCTTAAGACGTATCTATAAAATAATACATCATTGCTAAAAACATTATTTATCTACTCTCATACTAAATGTAAACAATAAAAAAACTTCAATGGCGGTCTTTATTTTTTTGTTTCCTTTGTAGTTTTCGGAACCGGTGAAGGTAGCACTTGCCATCAACTTTATCATCAGTCTTTAAGCAATCAAGTAAGTATATATAGGTGTACCAGAAACTCATGGCAAATTGCAAATTTGAAAATTGTAAAGTGCATACTGGGGAAATTGGATTAAACTATCTTGATACTTTAAAATTGTGGAGAAAATAAAATTATTTTTAAACAATGCACAGGTACTATACTGGGTGTAAGGGGAACGCTCCCGAAGCCGAAAAGTACTTCAGGTACATAATACATTTGCATAAAAATAAAATCGATATGGACAAAAATTTTTTTTTACGAATTCTTTATTGAATTTTTTATATTTTTTATTTTGCATTATTTACTCTCCATCGTGCTAGTAAAGCTAAATGAAACGGTAATTTCATAAAAAGAACATCACTACAAAGAAAAAACAACTAGCGCCAAGCGCGTGCTCTTTTGTAGTGGTGTTTTTTTATGAAATTACCGTTTCATTTATAGACATGAAAAAATGCGTCATAACTGAACTAAAAATAAAACTCAACTTGAACAACTACAACTAGGTATTATATCATGATCATGACCACAAAAAAGTTATAATAAAACTGGCAAAGAATAAAAATGTATGTAAAAGTACCAAAATGGTACAAGCCAAATTATTGGTCAAACCACTGCAAAGACCCGAAACTTTGGAACAAATAAATATTTAACATTTCGATGTATACCAATGTCAAATTTTGTGAACTTTGTATGCGAGTTTGACGTGATGACATCAACATTGCTATGTGAAAATCGTAATTCTTTTTTTTAAATCGTGCCATGAGATTCTGGTAGACCTATAAGTACATAAGTAAAGTAAAAGTATCAATAGTGGACACTGACCCAATAGTGGAGCTTGGATTTTTATAATGGTGACCTTAGCCTTACCGGAGAATGAATAAAAAAATTGAGATAATATGATCTTTAATGGCGGGTTGATAAAATTGGTATTTATGTAACTTTGTTATAGGTATAATTTTTCAATAATAGACGTACACTAGATCTGATTGTAGGTACACTGAAGTAGACAGCAGGTACATATGTTATCAACAAGGAAATAGCGAATTTAGCGCCTCCTAAGAGAAATAATCAATACACCCGTGGTCCAAACGTTTGAAGTGCGGGTGTACCTATTTTGTTAAATATTTTATTATCTAGAGAGGTACACTGAATTCTATGAAAGGTACACTGAGGTACACTGCAGGTACTAATGTTATCAATAAAGAAATACCAAATTGAGCGTCTCCTAACAGAAATAATAAGTACACCCGCGGTCTAAACGTTTGGATGGCGGGTGTACCTATTTTGTTAAATATCTTATTATCTAGAGAGGTACACTGAATTCTATGAAAGGTACACTGAGGTACACCGCAAGTACTAATATTATCAATAAAGAAATACCGAATTGAGCGTCTTCTAACAGAAATAATAAGTACACCCGCGGTCTAAACGTTTGGATGGCGGGTGTACCTATTTTGTTACATATTTTATTATCTCGAGAGGTACACTGAATTCTATGAAAGGTACACTGAGGTACACTGCAGGTACTAATAATATCAATAAAGAAATACCGAATTGAGCGTCTCCTAACAGAAATAATAAGTACACCCGCGGTCTAAACGTTTGGATGGCGGGTGTACCTATTTTGTTAAATATTTTATTATCTAGAGAGGTACACTGAATTCTATGAAAGGTACACTGAGGTACACTGCAGGTACTAATAATATCAATAAAGAAATACCGAATTGAGCGTCTCCTAACAGAAATAATAAGTACACCCGCGGTCTAAACGTTTGGATGGCGGGTGTACCTATTTTGGTTAAATATTTTATTATCTAGAGAGGTACACTGAATTCTATGAAAGGTACACTGAGGTACACTACAGGTACTATCATCCTGCAAAAAATCAGCAGAATTCTAATCGGTACACCCGCGGTCCAAACGCTCACTCGTATTAATGGTATTCAGGGGGGGGGGGGGGGGGTCATGGGGGTCATGACCCCCCCTGGGCAGATCGTCTTCTGATTATTTTCTTAATCTCATATATTTATACCGGTTTTTCCCATTGATTAGATTGATGGTCAGATTAGTCTGACCAACGGGAAAAGAAATTCCCGTTGGTCAGATCAGCTTAGGATTTAGTAAAGTACTGCTAAACACAAAATTCGATTCTTCCACTTCTTGTAAATACATAGTCATTTAAATAGGTTTTATTTGTGATATTATGGAGTTTGTTGACACTGGTTGAAACTCTTTGCAAGTTCTTTCATCGTTATTTATAACAAAATTTTCCTGTTTGTCATTAAATGTCAATCGCATCATTTACCAAAGTAAAGTACCGTGTTTAAAAAAATGGATTTTAACTTTATAAACAGAAAGGGAGGGGTATTTTTGCTGTACAATAGTTATCAATACTATAAAAACAAAACGTACACAAACGGAAATGAATATTGGCTTTGCGGTCAGTTCAAAAGAAAACGATGCCTGGGAATCTGTGACGATTCAAGTAGGGGCTTGTAACCTTAAGGCGGGTTTGTTACTTTTCACATTATTGACCATGATTCCATCTCAATACCCGAGTGTAGCTATGTATACATATACTCGTGTACACATGGGTCTCACCTGCTAATTTCTACATTATTCAGAACCGCGTTATACTTATTAACAAATCACACCTGCGTTCGAGATGTTGGCAAAAATGACGTAGAACTTTCATTCCATAAAATGCGGGAACAAGCTTGCAAAGAGTATCAACCAGTGCCAATTTGGCGATACCACATGTACCCAGCGCCATCTAGCGACAGCAAGCCGAACTACTACGCCACTACTACGTCAATACGAATCCTGCATCGCGAAAGTGAAGTTCGCGCGCTGGTACAATATATATATAACATCCCAACGACAATCTTGGGGCCGCGGACCGCCAGGCGTGATCACCTTGCCTGGTCGGAGGATCCTCCCTTTGTGTTGGAGGAACATCACACCTCGTTCCTCCACAGTGCGATACCACATGTACCCAGCGCCATCTGGCGACAGCAAGCCGAACTACTACGTCACTACGAATCCTGCATCGTGTGTCGAAAGTGTGTTTCAAAACTAAAAAATTCCGGCTTACACTTAACAAACCATATACCTGCTTTTGAACCTATTAAAAGTACGGTGTACCGTCATCGAAATAAAGCCGCTAAAGTTTCCAAACTTTTTCACGAAAACCCTATTGATGTTGAAGTGCCTGACGAATTTCGAGATTTCATATTGGCCGATTTTATTGATCAGGAAATGCGTATAATTATTTTTTGTACACCGCAATCAAAAGAATATTTAAAACAAATAAACCATTTTTTTGTGACGGAACATTTAAAAGCGTTGCCTTTACATCATTTTCGCAGTTATATAGCATCCATGGTGATATCGGAAGTAGCATTGACTCCACTAACATTATACCACTAATATTGATGTATATCCATAAATCAGAGCGAGCCAAACAAATTTGGTCTGTGTTTGAGCAGAGGCACAGAACCACAAACTCTTTGGAAAGTTGGCATAAAGAGTTAAATAAAAAATAACAAGAAAAGGACCCGGAATTATCAACTTACTGCGGATTTTACTGAAAAATGATTTTAGTAAAATCACAAATAAACGGACGAAAAAAAATATAGTGAGAGACGAATTCATAATGGATTCACAAATTAAGTTAACTAATGGAGAATCAAACGTTGGTCATTTTTTAGAACGCTTAAGATAAAATTGTAATTATTATATTATTTAACTTTGCCAAAGTCTAAACTGTATTTCATTATACTTTTTTCTACGTCTTTCCCAGTTGTCAAATAAATCTGTCCAGCGGGAAAAAAATTCCCGTTGGTCAGACTAATCTGACCATCAATCTAACCAATGGGAAAAACCCGGTCAGTCATGCATAAATTGAACAAAATAAAATAATGTATAAGTATAAGTAAAAGAATTTTATCTAAGCTCAAGCATATTTAACGAATGACACGCATAATACCTAGGTACCTACATATGACTCTCACACTCTCCACATATCCAGCCCGCGCCCCTCGCGTGAACTGCTCTCTGAACTGAACGGAGTGCGTTAAAAAAATGAACGAAATTCCTACCCGCGACGCACCCGAACTGTGCCCAAACGACGAGCTTCGAGCTGATCATTGCATTGCAACTCATGCGGTCCTAGCGGTCTGACGTAAGACGTAACTATCGTGACCTCAAAATTTAAGGGCGTAATTAATTATAATACCGGGTGTAAGGGGAACGCCCCTGAAGCTGAAAGCCCCTAGTAGTACTCCAGGTACATAAGACATTGGCATAAAAAAAATCGTGTCGTCGTCATCGTGTTAGGAAAGCTGTCTGAGAAACCCCACCTTGACCGATTCTCCTTGCTTCGACCGACCTGTGTCCGAAGTCTGTTTAGGGTCTTCCACCGGATCCAGAACTCAGGGCGCAAACTCGCCGACAGCGGAATGAAAGGGAATGGTAGCGAGCTCCGCACTCTGCATAGGTCCACCCTGGCCAGGGAGGGATAGCCATCGGCGGGTGCAACGCAACTCATACCCAGAAACTCTTTCCGCTTTTTAGCCTTTTTGGCACGTGATGGTGGCCGTGCATGGGGTGTCGCTGATCCCGTTCCAGCTTGCCCCTTTCCTTGGATGACGCCACGTCTCTGCGTACGCATGGAGGTGCTATGCCGGCTAAAGGATACAGCATCTGTTACGGAGTCGGTTGGAGACAACCTGTTAATGTAGGTCTCATGCAGAACGACCCCATACGGGACACGCATAATAGTCACCCACAGAATAACACAAAGCTAGCCCTGTTGTTCGCAGCACCTGCTGTGCGGCCCCCCAGATTGTGCTCGTCAGCCTTTTTAAGAGGTTGTTGCGTGCCGAGACCTTCTGTTTGAGGATCTTGCCTTTATTTCCCGTTACACTACTGCTTGGCACTACTAATAGTGTCATGGGATTTTGTTTTTACCCATGACGCTACCGGTAGTGCCACGGGTAAAACAGAATTTCCCATGGCACTACAGTGACCCTAGTAGTGTCACGGGAAAATTACTTGAATTAGCACGCAGAGTAATATCTTGATACCGATATCGTTACTGCAATGCAACAAACTACTTAGAGTTTGTTCTAATTTTATTCATATTTACCGGCACTTGAGATGCTAGAATTACCAATATCACAAGGTTCAAGATTTCAAAAATGGGGTGCTTCCTCGTAGTCAAACTTTTTGGTCAAACTGGTTTGACTATGAGGAATTACCTTTCCTCGTGGTCAAACTTCATTGACATTGCACCTTTTTATCACCCTGTATGCACGCAGTTTATGTATGTACAGTCATAGATAACCAAGATAATGTCTAACGTCAAGTGCGGCAATGTCTTTCCTATATATAATATGATAATTTATAAATTATAATTATAAATTATAAATATTTCTCAACATTCTACACAACGCTATCTAGACCCATAGTAAGCATAGCTTAACTAGCTTGTATTATGGAATCTAGAATGCGGATAAACATACTTAAATACTTTTTTTTTTGTAAATACATACATATTATACATAGAAAAATATAAAATTATAAAATGTATTTAAAATACGTAAAACGTAAAGGTGGGACAGTTTTGTTGTTTGAAGGCCAGCAATATTATAGATGGCGCACCTGTAAGAATGGGAACGTTTTTTGGGCTTGCAGTCAGTTGAGAAAATAAAAGGGTCGAGGTTCTGTTACTCTGAAGACATTACTTGAACAAGAATCAAATATTTCTGAAGCGCCATCTACTCCTCGTCGGAGTGAATATATATATAGGGATGATTTCATTATGAAATGTCAAATGGAATTAGTGCACCATGAAATTGATGTCGGTTATATTTAAATAAATTGAGATAGCAGTTCAATTAAAAAATTAAAATTATCTTCATTTTAAAAAATAGATCGTTTTTACACTACATGGGGCACACTAAAACCCGCTGCAGACTCGTGGTCACACCAGTTTGTTACATTGGTACCGTTTCCAAGTTCTACGCTACATCCCCACTAATTTTCAGCCAAATCGGTACAGCCGTTCTTAAGACTAAAGTAGTGTTACTAACACAGAATCAACACGGAACACGGGAATGGAAATGACGCCTCCTGCGTAACGGCTGCGTTCACTACCGTTACGCCACAGAGTCTGTCAATATATCGAAAAACAGCACTAGTTGATAATGTCAAGTCATGACAAAAGGAAGATAAAAGGTGTTGTATTATTGGCGGTGTGACCACGAGTAAAATAAATTCCTGTTGGTCACACCAGTGTAACAAGCTGGTGTGACCATGAGTCTGCAGCGCACTAAAAGGGGATTGACACCGAATGTGCACTTCGCAAAATGTGCACTCGTGCATTTCGCATTTGGTGCACTTCGCAGAGTGGGCACTTCGCAGAATAGGCAATTCGCAGAGTGTGCACTTTTGAGATATTATCCGGGTAATGTAAAATGGTATGGAAATAAAAATAATGTTTCAGTTTTTTCGTATAGGTATATTCTAAAAAACTTGAACCCGTTGTGCTATATACAAATTAAGTCATGACGATTAATTACACTCGTAAAGTAGAAATATATTACGATATTAAGAGTAAATAGTAATAAAAAGGAACTAATATGCTTTATAATCATTATTCACTAATCTAAAATGCAATTTCCTATCTTATTATAAGGAATTGCATACTTTCTATACCATTGTTTGTAAAATACAAAGAAACGCCATTTTGTCCCGACAAAAATAATTGAGAGTTCACCACCCCTGATCATAAAGCAATTGATTGATTAATTGATTTTTTGTTTAATTTTATTACAGGTAGGTATACAATAGGTCTTATAGTTTAAGTACAGAATTCTGTAATATGCCGCATTAGCGGTGTACAATGTTGGTCAAATGTGTATAAATAAATTTATATTGATTTAAGGGTACTTTCACATGCATTAACATTTTAACAATTAGGGAAGGTTCATATCTGACGGAACTTGCGTCGCGTATTATCGGTCGCGTAACGCCAGAACAGACAAATGTATAGAAAAACACTTGACCGTTCACACTCAACCGATGTTACGTTAGTGCGTCGAGTGTGAACGATCATCTATACATTTGTCTGTTCTGGCGTTACGCGACCGATAATACGCGACGCATGTTCCGTCAGATATGAACCTTCCCTAACAACCGTCAGCTGAATACTTAATTAAATACTTTTTTAATTACTAAGCGCCTATTAATATTTTAAAATTTAACTTGCTTGTCTGTCACCTTTATGAAAAAAAAAACCATACCATTTTACATTATCCGCATAATACTTCGAAAATGCTCATTTCGCGTACTGCACATTTTGCGAAGCGCCCATTCTGCGTCAAACCCACTAAAAGTTTTGCACTTCTAGCTAATCGCATATCGCATAAAAAATATTAATATACACTTTATTGATTGACTGTACCCATTTTTAACTAAATAGCTATACAGGGAGGGTCGTTAAATAAGTTTGACCACGAGGAATCGTAATTCCTCATAGTCAAATCAGTTTGACTAAAAAATTTGACCACGAGGAAGCACCGCAAAAATGGTTCTAGCGTATGGAGATGTTCTGCCTATAAGAAATATAAATGTCCAGGAACAATAACTAGTCAAGTCTTAGGTACCCATTACTGATCATTCAAAATTTTTTAATTTTCCAAAATTTCTACTCCTATAATTTTATGGTTTATTTTTACCCCCTGGTACTGAAGTACCACTATGTAGTTCAAATAGTTGTACAAACGATACACTGCTTAGGGCAACAAATTTATTAAAACTGCAGAAAAGGTTCACATCTGTGAAAGTTCTGTCGGTAGATTGTTGCTAAAGAAATAGAAAGTTTGAAGACTAAAGTAACAAAATGTGACAAGCCAATCCCTCAATTATATGAAGAAGCCTGTAATTCGTTTGAAAATAAAGGTTAGAATTTTGTATCCTCACTACCACAAGTGTACAACATTGTTTGTACGATATAAGGAACAAATCGCTGGGCGTTCTAAAAACAGTTTACCGAGAGTTTGAAGAAGTGAAAATTCCAGTAGCTTTTTGTGATTTTATTTTAGCATACTATTACCACGAAGGGATTCTAATTTTAATATTTTATTCTCCGGAATGCCGTCAATTAATTGGTGAAACCCATGAATTTTTTGGTGATGCTACGTTTAAAAGCTGCCCACCATCATTTGCAGAACTATATAGTATTTATGCCGACATTGGTAGCCCAGTAGTAACTACAAACGTAATCCCATTAATTTTTGCTTTATTACCTAATACGACACAAAGAACATACGTAAATCAAACTCCACTAGTTGGTAGTGCCACGGGTAATTAAGTGTATCACGGGTAATTTAGTTGTATGTGTCCAATGAACCAATCAGAGAAGTAGTGTCATGGGTAACAAAAAAATCCCATGACACTATTAGTAGTGCCAAGCAGTAGTGCAACGGGCAATAAACGGGATCTTGCGGTTCAATAAAGGTCAGGGACCTGTCCAGCTATTTGGGGTGTGAGCAGTGTTCAATTTTAACTTCGCGCCACTGTGTTTTCAGCTCTCGCTTTGCCAGCCCATTGCTGAGGTGGAAGGCGCACGACTGCGTTTTTGCTGGTTTGGGCTTCAGGACATTACTGATGTACCTAGTAGCGGCTTAGCTCCTCGAGTGCGTCATTCAGGTTTTCCTCTACCTAGGATCCTACAAAGGATCCCTGTGACGTGAGAGCCAAGTCCTCAGCGTAAAGGAAACGTGTCGTGTGTGGGCTAAGGGGTTGGTTTAAGTAAAAAATAATAATTAATTCAAACAAAAATTAATATAAGGAGAGTGCAAAACGGCTTGTCGATGCAGCTTGGTATCAAAGTGCTGGCTTTTGTTTTTAATGATGTTCATTTGTTTTTGTTACGTTAAGTCCGGTCGGACTACGGAAAATAAGTAATCTCCCCTGGTCCGGTCGACAGTACTACGGAAAAAAATGATTACCCGTGGTCCGGTCAACCGGACCACCGAACCGGACCACGGAAAAAAACCCCGCGCGTCTGCGCGTGACCAACGCTGATTGGTGCGCGCGCATTCTCGCGTATCCATGCGCCCACTAGCGAACTAAGCGAACCTACGTGTCATCAGTCGGAAATTGGCCTGCGTCGGTGTTGATCACGATGGACTCGGACGAAAAATTAATTTACCTGGTGCAAAAATATGAACCCTTCAGAGCATAATGATCAAAAAGCAAAATGAGCACTACAATCAAAATGTTCAATATGCAAAATGTTCAAAACGTAAGATGTGCAAAACACAAAATGTTCAACATGCAAAATGTGCAAAACGCATAATGTGCACCACAAGCAAAATGTGCAGAACGCAAAATGTGCAGAACGCGAAATGTACCTACAATAGATACTTAGGACATGTTCACTTGTTTTTTTATTTAATTTGGTCAATACTGTCGTCCCCAAGTGTGAAAAAAAATTTTTGTTCGTCCTAAGTGGTGATGATTGGAACTTTTTATTTCCCACTCGTTCCCTTTTTTTTTAACCAGTAAGGAGAAATCGTAGAAGACGTGATATCTTATTTGACAAGAAATATAAAGATAAATTACGAAAGCTAGTCAATAATGAAATTACAACGTCTGAATTTTTACTTCAAATGATTTATACTGGACTCGTGTTGTAAATTCTAGACCCACGTTAGGCCAAGTAATTTAAGTTACTAATAAGTTAATTAAGTTTAATCAAAAGTTTTAACTTAAGTTGATTTAGTTAGAGAAAGATTTAGAGTTATAACATTATTTTCCAAATAAAGTGTTTTTAATATATTATATTATATTATTCTCTTGATTTATTGTTTAAGGTTAGATAATTATGATCCTAATAGTGCTTCTTTAAAATTGACGAAATAAACACGCCAGTGTGATTAAAGCCTTAGATGCTCTTTTTGCGTTCTGCACATTTTGCTTGTGGTGCACATTTTGCATTTTGCACATTTTGCATATTGAACATTTTGCGTTTTGAACATTTTGCATTCTGAACATTTTGCATATTGAACATTTTGATTGTAGTGCTCATTTTGCTTTTTGGTCATTGTGCTCTGAAGGGAATATGAATGCCTATTTAATCCAAAAGCCAAAAATTATAGTGACAAACATTCCAAAAATAATGCTTGGGAAAAAGTGAGTGGGGAAATGAAATTAACTGGTAAGTAAAACAAGTATTTATTATTACACAACACGTCAAAGAATCTGCATCAGTACCTATTTTTAAGAATAGATTACGAACATATGTACTGGGAATAACATAAATTTAACTAACCTACTTACTTATTATTCAGACTCGAGTGTTTTTTGTTTGTTTTATTAAGTAGGTATCTGATTTGTTAATATAAGGCTTCGGATATGTACCTACTAACGAAAGTAGTTATAATACCTACCTACTAACATTAATTCTATCCTATAGTTATAGTTGAATTCCGTATTTGAACATTTTGTTAGATGTAGGTAGGTAATTAATTTAATAAGTTTCTCTTATATGTGAACAATGTATGTTCTTTGAAAAAATAAAATATCTTTAAACCGACAATATTTTCGCTGCCATGCGATGTTGCCGTTGTGAAGTTTCAGAAATGAAATAAGTTTTGAAGTTCTCTCTGATGTTCATCGCGTCCACGTTTTGATTACCGGTTATGTCCATGTCATGGCTGTCAAATGAATAATTTTGTAAAATGTTGTTATTATTTTGGGTCTGAAGGCAAAGTCTTCAGACCCAAAATCTCCCAAAGTGTAATTATGCAGGCACGTGCATGCAAGAATCATCGTATCTAAAAACTTTGGTTGCATTCTTATACGTTTTTGAAAAATTTCAAACTTCTGTTGTAATATTCCGAATGAACTTTCCACTAGACGCCTTGCTCGACTTAAACGATAATTAAAGATTTTCTTCTCACTATCGTTTAATACCTGACTTCCAGGATAAGGTCTCATAATGTGTTCACACAGAGGGAATGCTTCGTCCCCAACAAAAACATGAGGAACTGGTATTGTCGTACCTGGCAAGCATTTATTAGGCGGTATACCAAGCATATTATTTTGTAATAGTTGTCCAAATTTGAAACTGCTTAATATGCCGCTATCATTGTTACGCCCAAACGCTCCAATATCTACTACAATAAATTTATATTTAGCGTCAGTAATAGCAAACAAGACTGTGCTGAAAAACTTTTTATAATTGTAGTAGAGACTTCCGCTGTTCCAGGGTGCCCTAATATTGACATGTTT
The DNA here is from genome assembly GCA_914829495.1 of Eilema sororculum. NCBI lineage: Eukaryota > Metazoa > Arthropoda > Insecta > Lepidoptera > Erebidae > Eilema > Eilema sororculum. The sequence goes on from OU618551.1 coordinate 8,584,976, forward strand.
GCCGTCAATCACTCCTATACAATTAGGATAATTCCATAATCTTCTAAAATCATCCTCAATTTTAACCCATGACTCTGTCGTTGGTTTTGGCATAACAATGGGTCGTAAATATTTCCAAATTGCGGCACAAATTTCGTGTACAATCATCCAAACTGTAGCATAGCCCATTCGAAAAGTATGAGCCAGTGCTTTGAAACTGATAGCAGTAGTAAGAAATCTGCAACAAATTAATGAAGTTCACTAGGTACATATTTTTAATAAACTGTTTTTTTTTTCTAGTGCCCGAATGTCAGAAACAATGGAAGAAACTTCGTGACTGTTACAAAAAGGCTCTTAGATTGAGACAATATAAAAGCGGTTCTGCTCGAAAATCTGAAAAACCAATTAAATTTGAGAAGGAGTTAGAATTTTTAAAGCCACACCTACAGGACAGATCACAGACATCAAACCTTGATTGTTCTGATAATAGTTTAGACGTAGACACAGAAGACATCTCAATTATAGAGTCACAAACATCTGACGTCGGGGAAAGTTCACGCTCTGATTCAGCATTATCAAATCATACTATCAGAAATAAAACACTACCTCTATCGCAGAAATTATTCAGACAATATGTCGAGGCCAAAGGAAAGGAAGAAGATCCATTAGATGCGTTTTTTCTATCAATGAGTAAATCAGTAAAAAAGATGCCCATACGAATTCAAGCTGAATTAAAACGGGCAATACTTGGCCTGGTTACTGACGCAGAAGTATAACTTGCCTCCGAGGAAAGTAGCGATACTCCATCATCAATGATTAACTGCTATGGAACACATCAACATCAAATTTATTCCTCACCATCAACTTTAACTTACATCCCACCCACTACTTATTGTCCACCACCTACTTCAACCACGCCACCCAACCATACAAATTACGGCACGATATCCAACACAACAGCATCTTCTGCTCCACCATCACCTTACATACCACAACCTATTTCGAGAACACAGCAAGAGCGGCAATCGAAATTTGACGAATTCGAAGAATTTACTTAAAATGACTGATAATAATGACCTTGTGAAATTGTGATTTTAGATGGTGAATAATTATTTCTAATTTTTAAATAAAGAGTTTTGAAATACAAGCTTGTTTAATTATGCTATTCTGTCTAAGAGATGATAATTGATAAAATTTATATTGAACAACCAAGTATTTAACACCTTGTGCGTAAGTTAATCAAAGTGCTACAATCGTAAGAAAGCGTAAAACTCACCTTAAGCAGACTGATATTCGCTCTTCAACGGTAATGGGTATCGTTAAATTTGTTTCTTGTTTCTCAATGTGTGGTCTCAAAATATTGACTAAGTTTGTAAATTGATCGTAGTCCATTTTATAATAGTCGTAAAAAAAACTTGGGTATTTATATAAATCAACGCAAAAAGTAGTAAATTCACCACAAATACGTCTTTTCTTCCACAAGTTGTGAACACTATAACTCCGCTTTCTTTTTCTTCTTTCTTCGTTTTCTTCTTCTTCAACTTCCGATATAAGTAATATCATAGCAAGATCAATGTCAACCATTTTACACACGTTTCAGCTACGAGTGTCAACTGGCAAGTGATTCAATGGCACTGCTGTTGATGCCTATTACTACACGTAAAAGAGTATTCGCTAGAATACGCGCGCGTATTCTGGCGAATACGCGCGCATTCGTGCGGCTTCGAAGAATTTGACGCTTCGATGCGCTTCGACTCTACGCTAGTATAAATTGACCCATAGTCAAACCAGTTTGACCAAAAAGTTTGACTACGAGGAAGCACCCCATGTTATTAGGACATGTAAGGGAGCATCGCTATAAAAAAAATTAAAGGAACGCTGACAAAACAAATAAACGTCGACAAAACAAAAGACTATTTAAAAAAAATATAGTTATTTATTTTATTATATAATATTTATTTACAAAGTTTATTTAAAGGTCTATCGTCTGTAGGTTTTCCAATAATATTTTTAATATCAAAGCGAATTCGTTTAATCGTCGGTTTAATAGAGGAAGATAATTATTTTGTCGTCATTAGTTTGACATTGTCATTGAAGAATTTCTAAGTGCATGTCATGTGCATGTTTTATTCTTATTGTAATACTTGGTAATAGGTACTTAAATATTTGTGAAATTGTTTATACAATAATGGATAAAGCGGGTCCTAGTTCTGGGATAAATGATGTCGTATTTATAGAAGGCAATAAAGGTTTGCATTATTTTACTTCTGCTTATAATTCATTGACTCTGATAGAAAAACGAGAGCTGATATTGTTAGTAGCTGCCAAACGGGTGTACCGTAAAATGGGGGAAATGGGGTTTAGGAGGTGAATTGGGACAAACGTGAGATCTTTTTTATGACTCTTTTTTCCCACAGTATTTTCATTTGAAATTATTTGGTAGGAAATTTATTTTAAAGTTTGTAACATTTTTTATATACCCTGGCAACATTTAGTGTTGCTGTCATTACGAATCAGGAAAAAAACGGTCTGCAACCTAGTGGTGTCAAGAACGTTAGAATTTTGCTCTGTAAAACATTTCAGTTTACTTAAGCGTTTACAATATTTGTATCAAAGTGAAGTTTGCATTTATAGTGGCAGTTTTTAAGGCTTCGAATAAGATATAAGGTAAGTAATTTAACACACTAGTTTTTCTAATATTGTAATAAAATATCATTAAGGTGGATTTAAGAAAAAAATGGGGTGATAAGGGTCCAGCTATGGGGTGGAAAGGGTCGTATGTGAGGGTTCGGACTCGTGGTTACCCTGCTTTGTTACCCTAGGGTGACCACGAGTAATTTCAGTTACTCGTCGTTACCCTACTATGAAAAGGATCGTACTTGACTGAATCTAGATAGTGTAGTACCCGTTAGATAAAGTATTCAATTGGTCAATATGTAGTACAATCTCCTTGATAAATATTTATTGAAACTCGTTATAGGTGATAGGTTAATGGCATGTAAGTTGTCATTTGGATTTCTCAGATTTGCTGTCAGATTTATGCTGTCTTATAGCAACAATTTGTACGGTACTGTAATTGTAATAACAATAATTGAATTAAAAATACTGAAAATGGGTACAAGAATTAAACGAAAACGTGGTGAAGTATTCTTAAGCGATGGATACATAAAATGTATGCAAGCCAAACTTCTTTATGGTTTTGTAGCCAACGCCGAAAACTTAAATGTATGGGGTCGGTGACTCTCTCTGTTAAGGTATGTACCTTTTCCTTTTCATCTTAAACACTCCATTATATAAATATATATATATTAAAACACGATATTTAAAAAGAATCACTGCCTATCCGAGGTAGACGCACTACGTGTAAGCACCAAACGTCGCCCTACATATAAATATGATGATTTTTTTTTTTTTCTCAAGGCGTAGTGTTATATATCATGAGTATGTTAGTATTGTTCGTCGTTTTTTCAGGATGATCTAATCATAAAACATGTCGACCATGCCGAGGAGTGTAAGCCAAATTACGCCAAAAACGTCTTAGCGATGTCCATAGATCATATGAAGGAGGAGGCTGGTACTTCAGCTGATTCAATGCCTGAGATTTACAAAAAGAATGTAAAAGCTCTTTATGACCAAGGCATTCACCTAGTTACTGAAGTACCTTCGTTTCGCAATGTTAAGTGCAGCTTATATTCGGCAAGAAAACGTAAACTGCAAGTGCACAAAACAGTTTTTACGAAGCCAAGCGATGTTGAAGTTCCTGCACCATTTAACAATTTTAAAGTGGCTGATTATGACTACGAGGGTACCAGAATATTGGTGTTCTGTTCTGTTGAAGCAAAACAGATATTAGGTGAAGTGAAAGAATATTTCTGTGACGGCACGTTCAAAAGTGCACCCAAACCATTTTACCAGTTATTTATTATTTACGGTGATTCGGGTAGTAGTACATCGCAAAAAACGAATGTTGTTCCACTTATATTTGCCTTACTGAGTGACAAAAAAGAAAGCACGTATTCGGCTTTGTTTGATATGTTGCACGTTGAATTTCCCCAATGGAAACCGGATAAGATCCATCTAGACTTTGAAGTAGCAACTTCAAATGCTCTCAGAATTATTTTCCCAAATATCAAAATTAAAAAATGTTACTACCATTTCACGAATAGTTTGTGGCGAAAGGCTAAACATATAGGCATAAAGTCAAAGCTTTATCGACGTATTGTAGGTTTGTGCACCGCTCTTCCATTATTGCCTGAGAGCCAAATAAAAGAGGGTTGGTATTATGTACAATTGCAAACTGCTAATATAAATAACAAGAAAATTAACGCTTTTATGGCGTACATGAACACCACATGGCTAAAAAGTGATGAATGCATAAGGGAGTGGTGTGTCAGCAACGAACGCCATCGCACTAACAACGTCGCAGAAAGTTATAATTCAGTAATAAATAAAAAAAATAACAAGAACTATGTCACAATAAATAAATTACTTTTTGTTCTACTTGACGATATAACGGTAAATCTAACTAATAATAAAACAGCAAATTTCAGCCTAAACGAACGAAAACAATCAGAAAAGGAAAAAGATGATATCATTTTGAATGCACAAATGCAGCTACTTCATAACCAAATAACTGTTGGCCATTTTTTAGAAATATTGCGTTAAATATAAAGCCATTTTAAATAAATAATATTTTTCTTGTTCAACATTATAATCATGATTTCCCAACACTAGCAGTGTGACCACGAGTCCTGTGTTTTTATAATGTACTGTTAGTCACCCCACGCAGGGTGACCACGAGTAACTGAAATTACTCGTGGTCACCCTAGGGTAACAAAGCAGGGTAACCACGAGTCCGAGGGGGTATGTGAGGGGAATCGGGTCAGTAATCGGTTCAGTTGGGACCAAACTGGGGGGAAACGGGACGTCTATGGGCGAATTGGGATTTTTTAGGTAGGGTTGTCACGATGCATAAATTGTATTATTTTTCGTAATTTACTGATATAATAACGATGATGTATAAATATGCATCTAAGTTCATATGTTTTTTAAATGGCAATGATAGCAAATTATTATTTTTCAAATACGCCATTTTTAAATACATAGTAGCGTTCGTCCCGGCGGCGTCCAGAACTTGCGTTCCGGAGCCCGGGGTCTACTTTCCTAATTTATCTCTCCACTTCACACTATCTTCAGCATCCTCGGTGGCAACTGGCAAGACCATTTACACGCATGGCATCGTTTACGACATCAAGCCAAAATCTGAGCGATCTACCTATCTTGCGGGGAACCGGGTGAGGTGGTACCATTGCCAGACATTTGTTTCTCACGTAGCCAGCCGATCTACGCAGAACATGGCCGTACCAGCGTAGGCGGCTCTTCTGCATTTTGTCTGCGATGTTACGAACGTGAAAGGTGCCAACAACATTACAGTATATTCTTGTAACTCCACCCCATCTAACGCAGCATATTCAATTCTGTGACGTGCAGCCTTTGCGAGCCATAGTTTTCAACATCATAATTTTATATTATTTTTATGCGTAACTGATTATTGTTTCAGTTATATAGGTGGTATCATACCTACACAATGCCAAGAGTATATAAACCAAGATCAGGGGGAAAACGATATAAAAAATATGACGAACGAATAATGAAACAGGCGCTCGATGAGCTTACTTTAAGTCGTAATGTAACAATAAGATCTATTGCAGAAAAATATAACATATCCAGATCCGTTTTACAGAGACATAGCACAAGGCAAATGAAGTCACCAGGAGGTCAAATGGCACTAACTATAGAAGCAGAAGATTACATTGTGCAAAATCTTAACACTTGTGCAGAATGGGGCTACCCTTTGGATGTAACAGATTTACGGTTTTTGGTAAAAAGTTATTTAGATATGTTGGGCATTACGCACCAAAGATTTAAAAATAATTTACCAGGACGCGATTTTGTATTCAGCTTTTTAGAGCGTCATAAAAATAACATCTCACAGAGATTATGTCAAAATATTAAACGTGCCCGAGCATCCGTATCACCGAGCACTATAAATTTGTATTTTTCCGAACTACAAAAATCTATTGAAGGTGTGCCTCTGTGTAATATACTAAATTACGACGAGACTAATTTGTCCGACGACCCAGGCCGTCATAAAGTATTAACGAGGCGAGGATGTAAATATCCAGAAAGAATTGTTAACCATTCTAAAGCATCGGTTTCATTAATGATGGCAGGAACTGCAGAAGGGGAACTACTACCACCTTATGTGGTTTATAAGTCTACAAACCTGTACGATACGTGGGTGAAAAATGGTCCCGAACACGCAAGATATAACAGAACATCGTCAGGATGGTTTGATGCAGAGGTGTTCAAAGATTGGATCAAACAAGTGGTCATTCCGTTTTTCGAAAAAAAAAACAAGGAAAAAAGGTCTTGCTGGAAGATAATCTATCGTCTCATTTGTCAATAGACTTGATTTCACTATGCAAGACTCACGACATCGTATTCGTTTTTTTACCGGCCAATTCAACACATCTCACTCAGCCGTTAGACGTCGCATTTTTTCGCCCAATGAAAATAGCATGGCGTCAAATTCTTCAAAAATGGAAAAAAACCGATGGCAGGGCACTTTCAAGTGTACCGAAAGGATGCTTTCCAAGACTGTTAAAGTTACTAATGGATCAAATTCAGCTAAACTCTGCTAATAATCTTCGGGCAGGATTTCGAAAGACCGGTGAGCTTAAATTGATAAAATACCTACATTTCAAAAGTGTTTTAAGTACAGAGATAAACAATTTAATAAGTGTTAATTTTTAGGTATTAGTCCATTAAATCCCAGCAAAGTTCTATAAGACGATGAAGATGAAGATGTAAAAGATGCAATTGACAAATCAGTAATTAATCTATTAAAAGAAATGAGATATGGAAGTATAAATATAATAGAACCAAAAAATAAAAAGAAAATTGAAGTTATATCTGGTAAGTACCGACATTCTAACAAAAATACACATACACTCACACGCACATATTTCCTTTTGTACTTTATAATATAACAGTATCTATTAATTACTACAACATTTATAATTTCCTACTCGTAGGTCGAAGTGTTTCCCAAGATGAAGTAGAAAGTTACGCTGAAACGGACACTGAAACCGAAAAAAAAAGGAAACGAAACCAAAAAAATGAGCCAAAATTGCAACCAAAATGTTTTTAAAAGGTAAAGGAGTGGGTAAAAGAACAAAAACAATATGTGATGAAGAAGAAAATAGACCAGAGGAACCAGTAGCACATTGTTCTTACACATCTGATCCAATCATAGATATAACGAATAATTCCCTACTCGTAAATCGAAGTGTTTACCAAGATGACGTAGAAAGTTACACGGAAACGGACACTGAAATCGAAAAAAAAAGGAAACAAAACCAAAATAATAAACCGAAAATGCAACCAAAAAAGTCTTTAAAGGGCAAAGGAGTGGGTAAAAGAACCAAAACAACACCTGATGAAAAAGAAAATAATCCAGAGTTACCAGTAGCACATTGTTCTTATACATCTGATCCAATCATAGATACAACGAATAATTTACTTACATGTGATAATGAAAACAACTTTCAAGAACGACTTCACGATTGGCGTAACGTTGACCTTGACAAGATTCCTGTATTAGTATCAGAAGATTTGGAATTTTATAAAGAAATAATTATACCGTACGAAGAAAAAGAAAGAGCTGACAATGCGGAAGAAGAAATAAATCTGCTAGTAATTAAAAACGAAGAAGCTGCATTAAACACTGAGGGAAAAGAATTAAGAAGGAATGATGTAAATATTGACACAAATGAAAAAACCAATTTAACAGACGGGCCTAATATTATTATTACTAGTAATACTGAAATACCTCAAGAACAGTTAGTAAAACTTTTGCCAAAAAAGCACACGCATATGAAACCTGTCCCTGTGAATAAAAAGCTTAATGTAATAAAGAAGAAAAAGAATCCACTAGTAGAAAAAAATTACTATAATGATAGTGATACAATCTTGAAGATTCTCGAGCAAGAGTGACTTTAGCCCTTCTTACCAATTTAGACATTGAAGTATTTTTAATATTCCTAAAGGTTGATTGTTACCAAAGAGATTAAAGACTAAGAAGATAACTTACCTTATGAGTACACATATTAAATAAGAATATTTTTCTATGAATAATATATATGTTGATTTTGGGACTATATTCGTTGTTTATCTTTCTGTAAATCATTAATTAATGTAATAGGTATATAAATATTATTACAACCTTAATGTAAATATTATTACAACCTTAATAAGAAAATTGACAATCAACTAGGTCAAGATGAAAAATCCTCACAAGAATTACCTTTATTTAGTTCCAAAAAGGATACCTTATATCGGGTTCGATATAAATTTTAAAAGTTAAGAAAAGTAAATTTAATCGACCACAAGAAGTACAGTTACCAGACTCTCTAGTGAGTGACTTTTTTTTATTTGATGAAGGATTTGAAGAGAAAATTATTATTTTTGGTAGCCAACTAGCAAAAGTAACATTGGAAAAAGTTAATACTGTGTACGTTGACGGCACCTTTAAATGTTGTCCAGCTCCTTTCTATCAACTATTTTCTTTGCATGCTGATATAACACATGAGGCAGAAACTGTTGGTTTTGTGCCATTGCTATTCGCCTTGTTACCTAATAAAAGCCAAGCTACGTACGAAAGACTTTTCAAGACTTTAAAGGAACAGTTTCATATGAATATTAGCATTTTTAAATGCGACTATGAACTTGCTATAATCCAAGCCATTAAATCAATATATCCTGATGTTACTGTAAAAGGCTGCTACTATCACTTTGTAAAGCTGTCTGGAAAAAATCTAAGGCTATTGGTTTCACTGGTTCAGCAGAAGGTCGTAAATGCACAAAGATGTTCTCCCTGTTAGCATTACTACCACCAGTACTTATACCAGAAGCATATCTATCACTATGTGAATTAACTCCTAATAGCGATGAAAGTAAAACGTTTAGAAATTATTTCAATAAACAATGGATCACTCTTATAACAAGGAAGATCTTTAGTTGTTACGGTGAAAAGTTCCGTACTACGAATGCCATCGAGGGGTGGCACAAAAGGATGAATTCTATTATACCAAAAAAACCCTTAAACCCTTATTTTATTTTGTCGCGCTTTTAAAAAAGAAGCAACTGTTGGCGATATAAAGATAATTCGCGGTGGCTACTATTGTGCTGGCAAAAAAAGAAGAAGTGATATTTTAATTGACAGTCAAATAGAACATATTTTATCTGACTGTTTACAAAATAAAATCTCGCTCATAGAGTGCTTACAACGCTTTGCAGTACTGAGACGAGTCACAGAAGATAATTCTGTTTTTCAATAGGAAATTAAATTTCAATATGCACTATACATACCTCGGCAGGAAATATTGGGTTGCCTGCCTCAGACCTCGCTTCGCTCGGCCGTCTATATGTCTTCGGCCGGCAACCTCTTTCTTCCCGGCCTCTGTAGTAATGTACTAATATTATAATATTATTTACTATAATATAACTATTCATTTGTTTTTTACCGATGCTCATTTGTTTTTCATAATTTTTCAAATTTCATAATATATAATATAACTATTAAAATATTATTAAAAACTTTGTATTTCCATTTCTACTTACATGCACTTCGTCTTTTTGAGAATCTGTCCATACGAGAATCTGTCCTTTTGCGAATCTGTCTTTATGAGAATCTGTCCTTATGCGATAAAAGGTTTAAAAGCACTGGCTGCTTATAAATGTCTATTTGCTGTCAATATTTGTTGATAACATTGTCATTGAGACAATGAATTTTCATTTACTGACATTTTATTACTTACTAAAATGGAGTCAAATTCAGAAGAAAAATTTGTAATAGCAAATAGAAAAGGTGGAGAGGTGCTTTTATATAATGGGTACCAATATTACAAGCATCCCCCCGTTCCCAACCGACCACCTGAGGTGTCCACCTGGTTGGTCAGTTAGGAATAAATGTTCCTAACCACCCACCTTGTGCACGGTCATGGGTCGTGGTCCACCTGCTTAGTCCACCTGGGTGGACCACGGGCACTTTTTCTTGCCCGTGCGCACTGGTCAGGAATAGTAACTTCATTCAAAGTAGTGAAACAAGTTTTCTTACGTTTGATGTACAAATCTGATTTAATGTTATACAATGGTGGTATTTAATTGGTGTCACAAAATGAAGTTCTCTATCTTTTAGCATTTCCTTTGTTTCGTGATATAATTCAGGAATAGGAACCACTGTTATTATTGCTTTTTGTTTTAAATCGTGTATTGCTATGTCAATTTCATTTTTGCCAGAATTACTTAGACATAGATGTTCTGTACATTTGACTACTTTTCCGCTCTAAAATAAAATAAGAGTATCAATGAAAATCTATGAAAAATAATTTCAATAACGTTTATAAATGTCTAAACTTACGTTGATAGTTACAGAGCCACGACAATTTTCTTTTCTTAGCCGACTGCATGTCCAAAATGTATTTCCATTTTTATAGGTACGTAATTTATAAAATTGGCGCCCCTCGTGTAATAAAACTGTACCTTTCTTACGAATAATAAACTTTATATCCATTTGTGAAGCTTTAAATATTATACTCTTATCAGGATATATTATACTTAATAACAACAGAAAAATATTATGACATTATTATTATTGTCAATTTTTAATCATCATATGTTTTCAAACAATTTGACTACGAGCACCAGTTCGTGCTCGTGGTCAAATTAGTTTGACAAAAAGTTTGACCACGCGGAAGAACCGCCTATTTGTTGCCGGTAGTCCACCTATAAACAATAATATGCAATCTCTTTCCGAATAGATGAATTCATTCATCCCCTCCGTATCGGAAGGTCCCTTTCGGACCCACGCTACCACCGCCGATACCACTGGTGGTAGCGTGGGTCCGAAACGATACCACCAAGTAGTGTTGTGATTTGTAGATAAGTACCTATTCTTGTATTATAGCATAATACAAGATACTACATGTGGTAGCGTGGGTCCGAAACGATACCACCAAGAATAATTTCTGACGCAAGCGAAGCCGTAGGCTTAAGTTAGTAGGTATACCTACTTAACTTCTACCAATGATATTACATACAAAAAAGAGGCAGATATGTTATAAGAGTGCGCCTGGTGAAGACGCGAAAACGTCCCAATTGGGACGTATCGCATTTAGTATATGTCTGACAAACGCCGAGTTGTCACGTATGTAAGCGCATAATAAAATTGCAATAAAAATGCCATCGTGTGTTTTTAAAAATGTGCAAATTTCGACACTAAAATCAATTAAACACGAGGGATCTTCTATCACATGTAAGTACATACAATATTACCGATTTATTAGTGTATTTCATTAAAATTAGTTTAATAATATTTTTAAAATAATGGCGGCAAAGAAAAAAGACAGAAATACTTTTTGATATGAGCACGACAAGGACACAACAACACTGCTTGCATAGATTATCAGTACAGATGCGACATAGGGTAATTTTCACTTTACTGCCTACTAAAGTAATAATTGACATGTTGTTAAGTTTAATTTGTTATTTTAAATTCAGTGACAAAATTTTTGTTTTATTTATTTGTTATCCTTTAAATAATTGTAATAACCTAACTTTTTTCTCAAGGTTTCCGACTAATGAAGTTCGACTTCAAGAGTGGATTGCAATTGTTAGGGAACAACGATATGAGTTTGACTGGACACCTTCAAAAAGCAGCAGAATTTGTAGCAATCACTTTGAAGCCACTGAGAGATATACTTCGAAATAAAAACGAACATTGCTGAGGAAGAATATAAATGATTGACAAATACACCACTGTTCGGCTTCATTCTGCTCATAAAAATAATCCCGATATAAAAAACTTTCTAAGATGCAGAAAAGTAATAAATTAAATTCATTTGAAGGCGTTTAATTTTTTATTATAACGTCATTGCGTCACTATGGTTTTATTTTCGAGAGGTTTCTTTATTATCTTTTTTAATTGTTATCATTTTCCGAAGTAAATAATGACGTATTATTTTTTCATCGAATTTCATTTCTTGCCTGCCAAAGAATGTTTGGTAGTTAAGGCAAGGCAAGTTACCCCTTCTGTTCAACAAAATCATAATCTATGCTAAAAAGCCATCCTAGAACGAACGAGACGATTGCAGTCCGAATCATTGCGAATTATAGCTATCTTTTTTACTCACGTGCTTATCCCATCTTTCGTACTACTTTAACGCTAATTGTCAACTATTGTGCACTGACACACTGCTGGATCAGATTTGAGGAGTCAGTTACTATGAACGTAACATATCTTGTATAAAATATCATTGACTTCTACTTATCTTCCGTATTAGCTAAGTGTGACCTTTGTTATCTCACTGCATTCATATAAAATGCATTAGCATCAATATGATTTTAAACAAGAAGTATTTTATCGGTTTCACCCTGGCCATTAATAAACAAACAATATCGACTGTCATGAGTTTCTTTTATGTCAATAAATGTTGACTTTATATATACTATATTTATATACTTTATATAACAATTTTTACATTGTGTTGAATACATCATATTTACAACCATTATTTAAATGTCCCAATTACAACTAAGTATCTCATATAAACTTAAAAATAAAAGCATGCACCTATACTATACCTATTACTTTTTTTATATATAAGTAGGTATATACAGGTTGTATTTTTGAAACGGGGCAGTAAGGGCAAGTACCTTAACCGTTGCAGTTACAGCAAAACGTTCTTAAAAGACCTTCCCTAACTTTTTGGGACATTTTGAACTGCATTCACAGATTTTGTAAAAAACTTACAGTTAGCAAAAAAAATTCAAAAAGGTAAAAATTTTTTTTTTATGCCATTCGATTCTATTTCATGTGGGGATCAAAAAACTCTATGGATCATTTTAGCTTTCAGTACTAGAAAAGACAGAAATCGCTAAAAACGTTTCCCATACATTTCGTACGGAAATATGATAAATCAACTCGAAACTCATAGGTCAGGTAAAATTTTGAACTTTTTAAATAAAAAAAATCATTTAAACATTTAAGAAATTGGTTTATGAAATAAATTGCTCAAAATGATTTCCATTTTCACGAATACATAAGTCTATCCTTTTTTGCACTGAACGAATGGCGGCTAATAATGTTCTGGGATGAATATTACGTAAAATGGTCATTAATGCATCCTTGAGCTCTTGAACACTGGCGTACGTCGTCTTATACACCTCGTTTTCCACGAAGCCCCATAAAAAAAATCAAGTGGTGTTAGATCGGGGCTACGAGGTGGCCACTGTGTTGGACAAAAAAGTTTGACCACGTGGAAGAACCGGTTTAGTTGAGGTAGGGAAGTTGACTTTAACGGCAGAACGACGTACTAGTAAAACGCCGACAATTTGAAATAACCCACCATAGAAATAGTCAGGTACATTCATTGAAAAACACAAATACTTATTTAAATATATTTTTAAGTACATTTTTAACCCCCGACGCAAAAACGACGGGGTGTTATAAGTTTGACGTGTCTGTGTGTGTGTGTGTGTGTGTGTGTGTGTGTGTGTGTGTGTGTGTGTGTGTGTGTGTGTGTGTGTGTGTGTGTGTGTGTGCGTGCGTGCGTGCGTGCGTGTGTGTGTGTGTGTGTGTGTGTGTGTGTGTGTGTGTGTGTGTGTGTGTGTGTGTGTATGTGTGTGTGTGTGTCTGTGGCATCGTAGCACCCAAACGGATGAACCGATTTGGATGTAGTTTTTTTTGTTTGAAAGGTATATTAGTCGGGAGTGTTCTTAGCCATGTTTGAAAAAAATCGGTCCAAGATGGCCGCCGCCACAACATGTTGGAATGCGTATTTCTTTATAATTCCCCCAATATGGGTGTCAAATGAAAGAGCTTGACTTGTAGATCACTTTAAAAAGTATAAAAAAAATTAAATTAAAAATTTAAAAAACCCCCGTCACAAAAAACACCTCCAAAAAGTTGAAAATAAATGAATAAATTTTAATTCAACGGTTGCCATGTCGGGGGACCTTACGATACAAAGGAGTACTTAACCTGTTAAGGTACCCCGACATGGCAACCGTTGAATTAAAATTTATTCATTTATTTTCAACTTTTTGGAGGTGTTTTTTAATTAACGAATTGATAGAAATAAAAATAAATTCACTCAGCACAAACAAACTAAAATAGGTATCTATAGATAGTATATAGATAGTACTTATCCAAAGATAATTCTTTTCAAATGGGTCAGCCGTTGTAAGAACACAAACGGTGTAATCTCTCCCTGTAATAACTTTTCACTTTCTCTTTTATATTTTTGGTCAAAAGTTATGTCATTTTTTTTTCGTTTCTGTGCATTAAATAATGCGTGTGTGATTTTTGATTCTTGCCATTTAGCTTCTTTACGTAACGCATTAATGAACAAAGGCAAAGCTCGTTTTCGGCCTACTCTCGCATTATACCTCCTGTTCCATCCTTCTAAGGCATTGTTTGTACGATGTCTTTGCTCAAAACAACTAATTTCTTCTGGCTCTCTATTTTTGATCCACTGTCTATAAAAATATTTCATCAATTCCATCAAGTTGCTTTTGTCTAAGCGAACAGCATCTTCACGAATCTGTTTCCATACTTCATGAATTTTTGCAGCTGGTAGTAGAGGCAAATTGGCTAGTAACCTGGTTATTGTTCGACAGAAAGCAAGATAGGCTGCTACTAAATAACGACCAGATCTACTACAAAAATAATTATGAGGTGCCTAAACACGAAAAACCATACGGTGAACCTAAAGCGCAAAAACCATCAAACCCTCATTTCACATTTAACTGTAATCCTGTAAACCTAGCTTAGAAGAAATTGAACATCAAATCAAGAAAAATCCAACAAAAACCGCCCCAGGGCCTGATGGCATACCTCAGTTGGGCATTATTTATAAAAAATGCCCATCGGTACGTAAACATCTTCTAAGCATATTCAATAGGATCTGGTCGAGTAAAGAAATTCCAGCAGCCTTCGGCAGGGCTAACTTTGTGCTCATTCCAAAGAAAGAAATAGTAACTAGTCCTAAAGACGCTAGACCGATAGCATTAACTAACACAATCTCAAAAATCTTCTTCTTTCATTCTTTCATCTTCAAAATGACTAATTTCATGATCAATAACAACTATTTCAGGCCAAATCACCAGAAAGGATTCCTACCCGGAATTTCTGGATGCCTGGAACACAATTCGCTACTGGCGGAAAGCCTCAAAGATGCCAGATTAAATGAAAGGCAACAGTTTGTTGGATAGATTTAGAAAACGCCTTTGGCTCAGTACACCATCAGCTTATGTTGTTTGCATTAAAATGGTATAACTTTCCGTCGATCATCCGGGAAATATTAGCCTCTTATTACGTCTATTCCCAGTCGTCCCCGCCCTTTCGTCCCCACTGGGGACGAGTGGGAAAAAAAAGTTTCGTTTGTCCCCAGTGGGGACGATTGGGACCTTTTTTTCCCACTCGTTTCGCTTGTAGACCAAGAGTCAAAAGGCAATAAGTAGAATAGATAGTAGAATAGATAGATAGTAGTAGATAGTAGAATATTAAGATCGTGATCTGGTAACATTTATTTGACGTGAAGTTGGCAATTTAAGACACCAATCCATACTGAAGTAGATGCTGTGAAAACGGTGATTTTGAGTGCTCGGAAACTTTCGTCAAAAATTAGTTTTTGGTGAGTATTGCTGCTTCATTACGGTTTTTTATTCTGAATTACAGCATTAGAAAATCTATTTAAAAAGTACGTAAGTAGAATTAAACGCTTTTTGTTTCAAAAAGTGGTAAAAGTTGTTGAATGATAGTTTGTTTGAAAATTTGGGGTGAATAGGGACACTGTTCGAGATATATAGGGATGGGTGTGACACCAATAGCGACGCCATTATCGATTAAGGGAAGGTTCATATCTGACGGAACTTGCGTCGCGTATTATCGGTCGCGTAACGCCAGAACAGACAAATGTAGAAAAACACTTGACCGTTCACACTCAACCGATGTTACGTTAGTGCGTCGAGTGTGAACGGTCAAGTGTTTTTCTATACATTTGTCTGTTCTGGCGTTACGCGACCGATAATACGCGACGCATGTTCCGTCAGATATGAACGTTCCCTAATAGTGACGATCTTGTGGCACATCAGGGACGGTAGTGGGTCAATGGGGACAGGGTTGTCACTACAATAATACGTATATGAAACTTTTATTGTGCAATTCTACAAAACACTAATTTTCATTTATTGTTCGTGGAATAAATTAATAAAAAGACACTAATTCATTACTTATATCACAATATTTTGGATCTATAATTACTTTTGCTTTGCCTTTTGGCACTTGGTTACTTTAGGACAATGCCACGTAGTTATAAAACTAGTCGAACAAAAAATTATAAAAAATATGATGCTTCAATAATCGAAACAACACTGAAGGAATATAATAGCACCAATCAATAGTTTTTGAAGATTTCGCGTAAGTACGATATACCGTAATCCGTCTTACATCGACATAATACTCATGCCATGAAACAGCAAGGAGGACAAACTGCTTAAGCCCGGCTGAAGAACAATATTTAGTAGAATACATTAATGTGTGTTCCGAATGGGGATATCCCCTTGAACCTATTGATTTCAGACTACTGATAAAGGGATACCTTGATAACATGGGCGTCGAAGTAAAAAAAATTAAAAATAATATGCCTGGTCCAGACTTTATGTCATGTTTCCTAAAACGCCACAAATATCAAATCAGCCAACGATTGAATATAAAACGCTCACGAGCAGCAATCTCCCCAGACACAATAAAGGCATATTTTGAGGAGCTTCAAATCTTACTTGAGGGAATACCACCGATCAATATAGTCAATTACGACGAAACTAACCTAAGTGACGATCCAGGTTGCAAACGCGTACTGGTTAAAAGGAGTGTAAAATACCCGGAAAGAATAATGAACCATACAAAGGGTTCTATATCACTTATGATAGCTGCTGCCGCCGACGGGTCACTTTTACCTCCATATGTTGTATATAAAGTGCAGAATATGTATGATACGTGAAGGCAAAATGGACCTAAAAACTGTAGATACAGTTGCACACCTTCGGGTTGGTTCGATGGGAATACATTCCAGGATTGGGTTAGGACAATTGCAATGCCGTATTTTAGCGACAAATGCGGAACCAAGATATTGATAGGTGATATCCTAGCTTCACATTTATCTATAGATTTAATAAAAGAATCTCAGGAAAACGATATTAAATTTGTTTTTTTGCCAGCCAACTCTACCCACCTAACACAACCACTGGATGTGGCATTTTTTAGACCTCTGAAAATGACATGGAGGAACTTACTGCTGGACTGGAAAAAGACTGATGGGAGAACTCAAGCTTCAATACCAAAGAATATATTTCTTTCTTTGTTGAAGAAACTAATGAACAATTTAGAGTGCAATGTTGCCAAGAACATATTAGCTGGATTTGATAAATGTGGTATACGCCCCATAAATAAACAGAAAATTTTGGACAGATTGCCATCATATACTCCAGAAATTGCGGGCTTCAAAGAAGTTATTGATGAGACTGTACTATCCGTTTTTAAAGAAATGAGATATGGTAGAGTTAATACCCAAACATGTACTTAACAAAAAAACGAAACTGGTTGTTGCAGGGCGAAGCGTACAAAATGTACAAGATGAAAATATTAATGAAAATTTACAAACAGCAACTGATAATGACTGTAAAGCTGGCCCTAGCAATTTTTCTGCTATTGGAAGAATGGAAAAGCATGATCTAAAATTTTTGTCGGTTTTTTGTTCCGCGTCAAAGGGAGCGCGAAGCGCGAACGCGACGCGAACGTGCATGACTCCACACTCGCAGTCCGCGACGGTCAGTATTGTTCGAGCCTTTGTCTGAGCTAGACCTGCGTCCGTGGCTATCAAAAAAATGAACGTAACGTGGACGAACGAGATGGAGTAGCAATTTTTGGAGTATTACCAAGCGGAACCTATTGTGTGGGATCCTAAGCAAAAGGATCATAAAAACAAATTAAAAATTCACGACGCATGGGATCGCATCAGCGAAATTATGGAGATATCAGTTCCTGATTTAAAAAAGAAGAGGGATTCGTTACTTTCAAGTTACAGAAGTTATGGACGACGTGTACAAGCCCGTTTGGTTCGCCTATGAATTGATGGATTCCTTCCTGAGTGACACCACAAAATGTATTAAAAGTATAAATACGGTAAGTAACACTTTATTAATGCCAGTAATTTGTACCTACTCGTACAACACATTTTAGCGACTAAAATAGTAACAAAATTCGTTCCGTATCGCCGTGGCAGTAGCAGGTGAACGGCGTGGTATATTTCGTACATTACGAACTGCACATGTTCTTTCAATTTCACTCCTCCATGAACCGGGTTGTACAAGTACATCGTTGTTGTCATATTGGTCGATAGTACCGGGTGGTGAATAAATGTGTGAAGAACTTCTGCTTCGTCTCAAATAATTATGTAATAAGATACATGTCATTGTAACCACACTAGCTTTCTCTGGCTGTAATTGAATAGGTTTTTTGAAGATTCGGAACTTCGTCACCATTATACCAAACGTATTTTCTACAAAAACCCGTGCTCTTGACAATTTCTGATTAAAGATACGTTCTTTAGTGCCTACGTTACCATGACCAGGAAATGGTTTCATGATATGTTCTGAAAGAGCAAAAGCCCCATCTGCCAAGAAGATGTAGGGTACGTCAACATTTGAATCAGGTAGAGGATGTGGTACTGGTAAATTTAATCGGTTGGTGCAAATTCTTTTCCACAAAATGCTATTTGAAAACACTCCACCGTCGCTACTTCTGCCTTGACATCCAATATCAGCAAAAATAAATTTGTATTGGCTGTCTACTGCCGCTAGCAAAACTATACTGAATGTTCGTTTATACTCGTAGTTATAATATTGAGATCCTGAGTTAATTGGACTTCCAAAACAATATGTTTCCCATCTATTGACCCCACTGCTCGGGGAAATTTGGGTGCAAATCCTTTTTCGATTTCCAACCATTCATTTGAGCACGACGGAATCTGAAACAAACAAAATACATTTTCATTTATTTTCAGGAAAGGGAACCACCAAATGTCGATGAAGAAGCAAATGCTTCCAGAGGTGATTTAAGTGGGGGACAAGAAAGTCAAAATCAGCATGCTGCTGACAATCAGAATGGAAACAGTGACAGAAATGACCATACAAACAATTCGGCGACGCCAAAATCCTCCCGAACTTCTAGCGGCGGGTAAAGTTGTCCAAGAAGCTCTAAATACTTTCGCGTCAACATTGAAAAGAACCGATGCCGCAAGACAACCTAATAAAGAAGTTGACGATTGTGATTTATATGCTCAACTACTGGCAACAAAATTGAGAAAAATGTCTGAGGAAAAAAGACTTAAACTGATGCATGACATTTGACGGCATGATTTTACGTCATCAGTACGGATACCAATCAGAAACGCAGTTTTCTCCAATCCGATCATCACCCTCCCCATCATATATTCCAAAACAACTTCAACGACCTGGTACTTCAGCCTCAAGTTATTCCGATTCAGCAGTACACTACACTCCGAAGACCATAAAAATCATTAATTCAAAGAGTGCACCTAGGACTGAGTCCTCAAATCAATCCACGCCAGCATCTTATAATTATTTTCCAATAGATACCCCAAATACAGCCCTTGATGTGGGCTCAAATATTTTGATTCATTCTAATGAACTAATTTGCCCACCCGTGGTTCACTTGCCAAATCCAGACGAATATCAAGTGGTCAATGAATCAAACATTATTGAAAAAGCAGACAGATTATTCAACACCAGTTAAATATTACATTTTTGTCTTGAAATAATAAACCCAACACCGTTCCGCGTGCGTGAGATTTTTTGCTCAAAACTTTACGATAAAAATGTTATTTAAAAATATATCTTGAGCTAAGTAATTAAAAGAGGCTATAAAAAGTGAATTTACCCTATTTAGATGTGAAATCGGTAATAACTGGTATGAAGAGAGGCAAGTCACCAGGTCATGACGGCCTCAGCATCGAACACTTGAAATACGCAGGTGTACACTTACCGAGAGTATTGGCTATGTTTTTCAATCTATGTATTAGCCATTCTTATTTACCCTATGACCTCATGTTTACTACGGTAGTGCCAATAGTAAAAAATAAAACTGGCGATACCTCTGACATGTCTAACTATAGGCCTATATCGCTGGCGACTGTCGTAGCCAAGGTGCTGGATGGTCTGCTTGATAAACTGCTATCTAAGCATATAAAAATAAACGACAATCAGTTCGGATTTAGACCGGGCCTCTCCACCGAGAGTGCTATTCTATGCCTCAAGCAGACTGTTCAGTACTATACTGACAGAAAGACGCCTGTTTTTGCCTGTTTTCTGGACCTGTCACGGGCTTTTGATCTAGTGGATTATACCATTCTATGGCATAAATTACAGCACGAAACGACTGTGCCACATGAGGTTATTTCATTGTATAAATACTGGTATAGCAAGCAATGTAACAGTGTGAAGTGGGCGGGGTCACTCTCAGATGTGTACCGGTTGGAGTGCGGGGTGAGGCAGGGAGGGTTGAGCTCGCCTCGGCTCTTTAACTTGTACATCAACCGGCTGATTGGTGAGCTTAACAACACTGGTGTCGGTTGTCATATCGATGGACTGTGTATTAACAATATTAGCTATGCAGATGACATGGTGTTGTTGAGCCCATCAATCAGTGCCATGAGACGGCTGTTATCAGTCTGCGAGGCATATGCGGGTGCCCAAGGACTCAGGTACAATGTTAAGAAGAGTCAGATTATGCTTTTTAAGGCACCGGGTATTGAAGCGTACCAAAGCATACCAGACGTGACCATGGATGGGTTACCTCTTCAAAGGGTGGCTAGCTTTAAGTACCTGGGTCATTGGGTCACTGAAGACCTTAAAGATAACCTGGACATCGACAGGGAACGTAGGTCGCTGTCTGTGCGCTGTAACATGTTGGCCCGCAGATTTGCACGATGTACAGAGCCAGTTAAAATTACTTTGTTCAAGGCTTACTGTCAGTCATTCTACACGTGCAGTCTGTGGACAAGATATCGTGGGCGCATATACAGCGATCTACGAGTCATGTACAATAATGCGCTCAGGGTACTGTTGGGGCTGCCGTGGAGGTGCAGCGCGTCGGCGATGTTCGCTGAAAGACGCATAGATGGTTTTCATGCCATCATGCGTAAAAGAAGTGCCTCGCAGCTTGCTCGCTTGCGCGGCGGCACTAACAGTATCTTATCTGTATTCGCAGATAAGTGGGAGTCTCCGATGCTGCGACACTGGATGAAACTCCACACTAATTAAATAAATAAAATTATGTTTTACTAACACTAGGTCATAAGAGCAATGTTACTAACAAAATATGGGCTTGCCTGAAATAAAATCTTTATTATTATTATTATTATTATTAACTATTATAAATTAGTATAGTAAGCTCTTGATTTATTTTGTTTAGTTATTACAATAAATATCTAACATAATTAAATTATAATAATTTTATTTCTTACTTTAATTTCATCCTTTAGTGCTTCGTTCAGGGTGTGACATACTTCTGGAATGATGTTGGAAATCAGTTGAGGAGATATTTTAAATAGGAAATGTAGACTTTGGAAGTCGTCCCCTGTAGCCAAATATCTCAATGTTAGAGCTAGACGTATCCTAGCTGGAATAGCTTCTCTTATGGGTATCTTGTTTTGAAATCTTGTTTGAAATCTGGCTTAGTAAATATTCAAAATCAGTTAAAGACATCCGAGTAAACTTATGGAATTCCCCGGAAGATTCAGCCACTAACTCATTCAGCAGTTTTTCCATAGTTATCCTGTAACAATAAATAAAGAGATTAGATTAAAGCTAATTATTAATTTACATAAGAAACTGATGAATGCAAACCTACCTTGATCGATTACGATGGATACTTGTCATCTACCACCTTCGTTTTCTCCACCGATTCTTAATTAGCGTTTTATTTTTAATATATACATAATTATAGTACGCTAACGCGCATAGGGACGCAGCAGCAGCAACAGCAACTTCGACGTCCATTTCATTCAACGTTGCGAACTGAACTGTGAAAATACCGCGAACCATGGCGAGTGTAGAGTCGTTGTTAAATCCGCGGACTAAGGCTATGTTCAGATGGCTGAATTATGACGCGCGTTTTTAAATCGCGCGCTTAGACATCCTAATATATACCTAGCAACCGTTCACATACGCGCGCGTTAGCGAGCGTCAACGCGGCGCTCAGAGAAAAAGTTTCTAGACGCAGACAATCGCGCGTTGACTCGCGCTTTGATATTAATGTAATGTCCGTTTGCTGTTCAGTTGAGCGCGCGCTTTCATCGCGATCGCATGTAATTTTGTTAATTTTCGTAATCATATTTTGTTTTCGCATTTAAAATGAGTTAAATTAAAGATATTGACATCGACTTACTAATCGATGAAGTAGAAAAAAGGCCAGCAATTTGGAATATAGGTTCGGAATCCTATGAAAACAAAATTTTGAAACAACGTGCTTGGGAAGAATTGGTATTAATTTTTTGCGATGGAAATGACACTCAAGATAAAAAGAAAAATATGGGTAAGTAACTTTATTAATAGACAATCGAGTAATAGTCTAAGAGCCAGCAAAAAAATGCTTCGAGTCACTAAAGGTGGTATTTTGCTAGTTGGTTATAGTAGTTGGATGGACATACCCATATTGCGATAAGTCAATTATACTGTAGAACAGGCGTCAGTTACATGCTAGACGGAAGTTGTTACATGGTACGGTTGACTGACCTTTTTATTTATGATTAATATACAATTAAGTATCTACCCCTACACAATTTTTTAAATTTAATAAATAGATTGTAAGTTATTTATCTATTTTAGTGTACATACACTTGGGCTGACTGGCCAGCTCTGTTCCCACATATCACTAACTGACTGACATAACTATTATACCGGGTGTCCCGGTAAGGGGGTATAATACCGGATATATGCCATATATAATACGTAAAACTATTTTTAGCCTCGGTATGTTCATATTATGCCCCCCGTATCTAACCATGAAATGTTTGAAAGCAAGTAGGTGACGCCTGTTCTACAGCATGCTTGACTGACCGCAATATGTTTGTGTACACAACCCCTACAATCAACTGTCAAAATACCATCTTTAGTAAATGCAATTTTTTTTTGCTAGCTCTCCCTCTATAAGTGTGTATACGCATAAGCACGCGCATGAGTGCGCTTGTCAATAAATATTTATATCATTCGATCCTGATATTCTATTTTTCCTTCATTAATAAAATAGTTTGTGAATATGGTTCGGATGTTATCCGCTGATGAAGTAGCTCGTCCATTGTGAGTAATAGATAGCTAGATAGATTTCCTTCTATTATCTCTTCAGGTCTAAATCCATCTCTGACTCGAACATAATTATGGAGTACCGTAATTGCCTTTAGAATCCGTTCGGCAGAATCCACAGCGACAACTATTGGGCGATGTAGTATTCTCCATTTATTACTGGCTATTCCAAAAGTACATTGGACATATCGACGTGCTAAAGTTAGCCGATGCAAATATGTTTTAAGCTTTGTTTTAAACAAGTATGTCCTATGAATATTGTTCTTTAGTTCAGTTGGTAGGCAATTGAACAATTTAACGGCCTGATATGATACACCATGTTTTACAATATCTAAGGTGGGAAGAAAAGCTGACTTCATTACATTTGGCTCTTTTCTGTATAATGAATGCTCTATTGCAATTATATTGATAACTGTTACCCCAAAACTGTATGCTGCTACGTAGTCTAGATTCCACTAGTGCAAAATAAACGGTTCTTAAATGATTGACGCTAACTTCATCTCGTAAACTACGCAAAGCATAACAAGCAGATGATATTGATCCCTCGATCGCATCCAACTCCTTTGTCCAGTTGAGATGGGCATCAATATGTACACCCAACAGTTTGGCCGAGCTTACAAGATTTATTTTGTCACCATTAAACTGTACGTCTAAAGTATCAGTATTTCGCGCGGTAGTTTGGAATAATATTTGTCTTTTTGGCGTTTACAATTAATTCATTTGCAGTGAACCATTCTTGAAACATATCTAGTGTCTTCTATTTCTAGTTCTATTCTATTCAATTGTAGGATGTCACTAGCACTAACTATCGCGTTAGTATCGTCAGCAAATACAACTAGATTATCGTCAGGATTTTTATGTGCACCATAGTTAATTAAATCATTTGTAAATATGATGAACATTATAGGTCCCAAAATTGACCCTTGTGTTACTCCAGTATTTACACGGCATATCTTTGAATGATAATCATTAAGGCATTTTTTTTTCATCTACAGCTTTAATTTCCACGTACATATTTCGATTTTTAAAATAGGACTTAAAAAAATCAAGAACCTTTCCTCTTACACCATAATGATCAAGTTTCATTAAAAGTAAATTTTGATTAATGGTATCGAAAGCAGAACTCAAATCTAATAAAATACCAGCTACCTTCATCTTATTATTTAATTTTTTAAGTATGTCCTCAACTAAAGTGTCTAAGGCATCTGCTGTACCTACGCCCTTTTGGTAACCAAATTGTCTCTGATTTAAAATTATATTTTCCGTGTGATGTCTGACAAGTCGAATTTTTATTAATTTTTCAAATATTTTAGATAGGGTTGGCAGTATCGAAATGGGTCTATAATTTCTGGGGTCTGAGAGAGAACCTTTTTTATGCAATGGAACTACTTTAGCTAGTTTTAACTGCTCTGGAAAGATTGACTTCTCGAAACATTTATTAAAAAAGAACGATAAGGGACTGGCTAATAAATTTTAAATGTTCCTTTACCACAGATATTGGCAGTTCATCATATCCGCTGGAACTTTTATCATCCATTCCAATAACTATGTTCCTAACTTCATCCGGTGTAGTAGCTGATAAGGACATATCTTTTTTCACCCTATCAGTGCAGTCCTTTAAGTATGACATCGCCTGATCTACTTGAAATGAGCTATCTGATTTTTTGATATTAAATTGTTCTACAAATACATTGGCAACATCTTTAGGGCTGTCAATAATTTTATTACAATGATTTAACGTGATTTTTTTGTCATATTATTCCTACTTACGTTTCTGTGTCTATTTACTACTTTCCAGATTTCTTTGCTCACACATTTCGTGTTTTCCAGTTGCCTTGTCAATGCGTTTTGTTTAGCTGCCCTAACAACCTTTCTAAACAATCTAATATAATTATTTCTGTAATTTATAATGCTCGTATTTAAGCAGTTACCATTTTGTGCACACAGAAAACGTTTCATTTTGCTGGACACTTTGACACCCTCAGTTACCCATTTTATGTTGTTATTTAAAGGGATCTTCTTAGTTCTTTTTTTGAAGCTGTGCTTAAATGTATTATAAAACTTATTTAAAAATGTATTTATACCCATTGAACGCCAGTCATTAGTGAGTAGTAGTTCCCTGAAGGCATCGTGGTTGCTCTTATTAAATGATCCTCGACTTACTGTAGTAGTCTGCTTAATAATCACTTTCTGTGCCAGCTGCAATTCACAAAAAATTCCACCATGCCCATCTGCCAAACCGTTATGGTCTATGTCAGTACCCTTAATATATTGATTGTCTAAATTAGTTAAAAAGTTATCGAGACAAGAGGAGTCATTATTACGGGTAAATGTAACTTTTTGAAGGAGGGGTTTAAAATTGTAACACTTCAGGAGACTCAGAAATTCTGTACGTTCATTAGTATCCGACAAGAGGTCCACATTAAAATCACCACAAATAAGAGCCTTTGCCATTGAACACCATAGCTCTGCCATTGAACACCCGCTTGCAAGATATCTGGAATAATTTACTTCAATTTAATTTCATTGTATATCTTACATTTTAATTTCATTTTCACAGGTAGTTTGTTGCAGAAGAAGTGGAAAAGCTTAAAAGATAATTTTATAAGAGCGGCGAAAAAAGGAAAATCTGGGTCTGGAGCGTGTAAAAACAACTACATACATTTTAACAGGCTCCTCTTTTTGAAATCTTCCACACCAGGAAAAGAAAAGCACAGTAATTTCAGTGAAGATAATGAAACTGAGGCTGATAATAATGACAATGATAATAACGCTGAAATGCCACCACCTTCCAAGCCAACTGCTAAAAGAGTCAAATCCAATGACAGTGATAACAAATTTATTAAAATTCTAGAAAAGAGTATTGAAAAGAGACATACACAGGAGGTGGGAGATGAGGACAAATTATTTTACTTGTCTTTAGTAAAAGAAATGAAGAAAATATCCGAACATAGACGCCTTAGAGCCAAGATTGACATGTATAATTTAATAGCGCAATACCAAAACCCAACCACTGATGATCATTCTCCTTCTGCATCTAATTACTCGTCTGAAAATTATTGGCCCTCACAACAATATTCGTTTGGTTATGGCTACACAACGAGCGGACGAGACATAGCACCTGGGACGCCGTCATCAGTTGCCACCAGTAGTGATGATTCTCAACTAGAATTGTTTACAGATTGTTAATTATCAATATTAATAAATCTTACCTTAAAACAATTATTAGTTTTTCTTTGGGTGAAATACAATATCTGATGGCGTTCGGAGCTGCTGTAATGTCCATGAGTTGAAGCAATTTGTCGAATGACTTTATAGACATTCTAAAGTAATTAAAGAATTTAGATTCATGGTCTCTTAGATTCGGATATAGTGTCGCAAACAAACTGGGTCTATTTTTCAAAATTGGATGAACCCAATGTGTACGTTATCTTTTTCTATATTTTTCTTTATAAACCACAAAATAATAGCCTCTTCCACGTCCACTTTCTACGTTCTACCGAACTAGACTGATCTTTAACTAGACTTTGATCGCGCGTTGACGCGCGTTACATGTGAACCCGGGCTTGAGCGACGAACGCGACGCGACGCGACGCTGCGAACGCGACGGACGCGATCAACTCAACAGCAAACAATACTTGCGGCCTATGTAGCAGTATGCGGCGAGACGCGACGTAACGCGGACTTGAATTTGAGGGCGATCAGACGCGACACTGCAAACTGTAGTTCGTTTTCGTTCGTAAAATGGGGTTTTTCCCTGTCCTCCGATCGGAATTCCGATTGGTAGGAGGAGCGGGAATATTTTTTCCCATATCTCCGATTGGTAGGAGGAGCGGGAATATTTTTTCCCATATCTCCGATTGGTAGGAGGAGCGGGAATATTTTTTCCCACATCTCCGATTTAATTCACTTACTTAATAAAAAGTACAGTCAAGGCCATTATACTGTAGTTTTGACCGATTGTTCGTGTAAAAACTTAAATAAAACTTACTTATTGAAATAAAACCAATTTTTCGTTTAGTCCACTCTCGACCCCTCGACCCCCAATAAATAATGTGTCCACTGGACCCCTAACCATAGTTTACACTCGGCCCCTGGGGGTCGATAGTGGATTTTATTTCACAGTCAAGTTTTGGTTTCCTCTCGACCCCCATTAGTACACTTAGGATGATAAATCATTCATCAGTCTACCCATATATGCATATTGAAAATTGGTTCTTCGAGAGGTTTAGGCGTATAATGACATAAACGCAAAATGACCAGGTATTGCACAATGGCAGATTCGCAGTTTGACAGATTCGCAGAGTGACAGATTCACAGAATGACAGATTCGCGGAATGACAGATTCGCAGAATGACAGATAAATCTCAAATTAAAAAAAAAAAAATATTCTTTGCCACTTGTATTATAACTTCTTACTGATGATGATCATGATAATACCTAGTTGTAGTTATTCAATTTTCTATCGATAATATTGTGTATTTAGTTCAGCTATGACGCATTTTAGGTTCACTTTAATTTAGTTTCTACAGTTGTTTTAGTTGGTTTTTAATAAATTGTTCCTAAGTAAGCACAACATAGGCAGAGACAAATGTGGAATTCTCTTGCAATCCATACATTTGCACTTCACGAAGTTATTATGACGAATAACTATCAAAAATATATTCTGAAGGACGGTAAGTACTAGAGATGGGTCGAGGACTCGGTTGATACTCGGTACTCGGCGTACTCGGTGGGTTTTTTGATACTCGTACTCGGCTGAATAACTCGGTTTGAATGCCGAATATACTTTGTTTAAGAAAAGCAGTATATTTAGGTATTAAGTATAATTAAAATAACAGTGTTAATCAAAAAGTCAAATTTTAAAGTATTAAAGTAAATATGACTCGAAAAGGGTTTGCAGTATTTTCATTGCATTCGATTGTGACGATAAAGTTGATGCTATTGACTCAAGATTTTGAAATATTTTGCGCAAAGTTTAATTTTCCAAATCTTTAAACTCTTCTTTGCGCCGTCATAGAAACCTTTCGTCCAACACCACTAAGTGAAATTATAGAATAGCATAAAGTACATTTTATTTCACTATATCTTCTACAATCTCGTCGTAAAATGCCGCCGGCCTCTCGACCGTCGTGAATCTTCTTCTTCATCATAGCGTTAATCCCAGTCGGATTTGACTGAACGTCGATATTTTCTGTGAAGCGAATTCCATCTGACCTCCACAACCCAGAGGCGATATCGAAGCATTGCAATAAAATCAACCAACCGTCGATAACCTGTTTGTACTTATTTACGCGCGCGAAATGGGAATTTGATTGAACCGAGTTACTCGGCCGAGTATTCTGTAAAAAAAAAATTGAGTCGAGTAAAACTCGGTACTCGGCAAAAGTGTTACTCGGCGCATCTCTAGTAAGTACTATTTGTCGGGCATACCACTGCCCGCCCTGGAGAATCATATAGACACATTATTTGTTGTTTTCGTCCTAAAGTATTTGCACAGGCCCAAGTCACAATCTAGAACATTACACATCAGTAATTTACCTTGAAATACGATCTTGTGATTTCGAGGGTGCCATACTGGTATGTGCCCGACCCAGTTCTCGAAAATGGTCTAGTTACATGGTTGCATATGGCCAGACTCACACGTCATTAGAACGCAGAGATATCAATAATTGGGAAGTGCTCAAGCAACTGAAAAACAACAGGAATACTTTGCAGGTATAATGGTAGGGTAGGTTCTCGGCGGCGCGCTAAAAAGCGCGCCTCCCCATTCCGGGGGCGAGTCGGGGATACCGTTGTCCCCACTCTTGAGGAGGGCCAGACCGTAAGGGAAGGCCCTGGGTTTCGGATTTCCGCACGGAAAAAAAAGTACTATTTAACTAAAGTACTCTCAATATAATTTATCTTAAGTAATTTGCGTTTTAGTAGATATCAAGTGATTGATGCATACAGAAGTTCTATTTGCAAACATGTCTGATATACCAACTACAAGTGAAAATAGGGCGCATTTAAAATTTATTCCTTCCCAGAGAGGAGGACGTATACTGCTTCTGGAAGGTCAACAATACCATGTCAAGAAACAGTTTAAAAACGGAACATCATATTGGCGGTGTATTAATAGGCCTGCATGCCACGGTACTGTGACAATTTTAGAAACGGAAAGTAAAGTGATCAAATCTACTGTGCACTTATGTCAAACTAATAGTGCCAAAAATAAAGTGCAGGAGATAATGTCATTTTGTAAAGAACGAGTGTCAAAAGAATTTAAACAGACTGTACCATCTATATATTACGATGCAGTGTGGTTGCGCTAAAAGACTCCGATCCAAATGTCATCAAAGAATTACCATCGTATAAAAATGTAAAATCGGGACTTTACAAACAACGGAATAAAGCTGCAGGTGTAAAAAAAAGTTGCTATTCCGCCGCTAACGAAGTAGAAGTGTCTAAATTATTTGAGAACTTTTTATTATTTGACTATAATTATAGATCAGAGAGAATATTAGCATTTGCAAGTAGTAAAGCAAGAGAATTGATGTGCAGTGTTGACAATTTTTTTTGTGATGGAACTTTTAAAGTTTGCCCCCGTCCTTTTTTACAACTATATTCGATTCAAGGGGATATTGGGAGCTCAGAAGATAATACCAATATTGTACCCTTAGTTTATGTCCTCTTAGGAAGTCAAAAGCAAGCTACCTATAACCTATTATTCAGTCTAATGAAAAAAGTGTTGCCTGATTGGAAGCCAAAAAAAATTACTGTAGATTTTGAGAGTGGACCTATGTTAGCCTTAGAAAAAATTTTTCCTGAGATACAAATAAAAGGTTGCTTTTACCATTTTAACCGGGCTATTTGGAAAAAAGCCAAGGCTTTAAATTTGACTAAAAAGAAAACTACCCGTAAACACGTAGCATTATTTAAAGTTCTGGCGCACCTTCCTCAAGAAGAAATTGACAATGGGTTTCTGTATATCATGGAAGACAGTCCAGATGAACCGCGTGTGAAAGAATTTAACGATTATTTCGTACAACAATGGTTTGAAAACAGACTCATGAGAAATAAATGGTGTTGTTATGCTGGACGACATCGCACTACTAATAAACTGGAAGGTTGGCATGCTATGCTAAATAGAAAATTAGCAAAAACCACCAATTTTATACAATTTTTGCAAATTATAGAAGATGATTCCAACTATCAAAAACTATTTGATAGTTGGTTCATCACAGTCAAAACGAAGATCAGACGATATTGACAACGACAAACGCATTAATTATATTCTCAATCAATTCGTTAATAAAGAAATACCAGTTGGTCTTTGCTTAGAAAAATTAAGTCCATATATTTTTTAGGATTCAGCAGATCATAAGAATACCGGAAATAAAAAAGTGTCTAAGTTGTTACGTGAACACTGGTTCCGGTAATAAAAAATGAAAACATTTGAACATAGCAGTAATAAACGGTAAATACCGGTATCTCGCGATTGCGGCGCGTGTCCCATCACTGGGTAGTGAACGCGGTCATTACCTTTTAAGGTAATGCATCGTTCTAACGCACATATAAAATGAGTCACACGAATTGATAACCAATCAGCGCATTCCGTCAAACGGAGAATCAGCTGATGGCCCAACACTAACCCACAACAAAAAAAAACACGCCCCGCGCTCGCGCCGAGGTAGACAGCAGACCTCATTCGATCGCGAGACTCCGCAGCGGAACGTGCAATCGTAATCCTAAAGCTTATCTAGATAATAATCTAGATTCTGCTAGTTACTATTATAAGTGTCTATACGAACTAGTCTAATATACGACGTGTATTGTCAAGTATAAGCTGTTCCCAATATAAGGGGTTAGTCTAGTGTCCTTAATAAACAGTGCGCGAGTATTAAACGATAGTCATGTAAATAATAAAGTAAAATAACATCGTCATTCGCGTGTGACATTCCTGCTTAGCCCCCTAGGAGCTAAG
The DNA here is from genome assembly GCA_914829495.1 of Eilema sororculum. Lineage (NCBI taxonomy): Eukaryota > Metazoa > Arthropoda > Insecta > Lepidoptera > Erebidae > Eilema > Eilema sororculum. Next base: position 8,616,426 of record OU618551.1, read on the forward strand.
CGTGATGCTAGCTCATTTTTTAGTACCTGCCTACCTGCGGTCGTGAGTTCGGTAGTTACCTAGTTGTAGTTTATCCTTTGTGTAAATGTAATTAAATTAAAGTTAAAGTAACTTGTGATTAACATCGTAATCGTTAAAATGTTGTAAGAAAGTTATTGTACCTATGAAGTGTGTCCATAATATATGTCGCGAGTATACATGTCGACAGACAGCCGAATATAGTAATTGCTTAAGAACTATTCAATTAGTTGTAATGTTTGATTGTTCGTATTCTAAGAGAAAAATCAACACGGTGTATATCTCGCCATAATTTTCTACGGATACCCACATTTTGAGAATATGTTAAATTGTCGAATTTTAATCTCGTTTTAAATCCACGGTTCAGCATATATTAGTATTAGATCTTAATTATTACTGAATCATTTGTTTATGGTTGATTGAACCGTGGTTAACGGGATTACAGACGTACTTACGATAAATACTTACGATTATTAATTCCGGAACCATCCAGTTTTATTTCTTTGTTTTCTTGTTTATTTTATGTGTTATGTGTACCTACCATTGTACAGCGCCGCCGACCTTAGGGCCCATGTAGAAAATTATACGTTGGGGTCCGGCGCTGTCGCATTGGGTTCACGCACCAGTGCCTAATCGTGTGGTTGTCTCCCCAGAACTTGGTACCGGCTGGAATACCGGTCCAACTACCTACCGGCTGGAATATCAGCACCGCGCCGTACCGGCCCACCTCCAAAACAGCTGAGGTTGCCTGCCCTCTCCGTACCGTCTTGAAGACGGCCTTGGCGACGACTCCGATGGACCGAATTAGCAGCTGCGAAGCCTGGTGACCTTGAGGGGAAGACAACGTAACACTAGCACGGGGCCAGCCCGGAACCCCAAGTTGAGTACATTACTCAGCCTTCCGTTTATAGTGACATGTACCTATACCCGAACCGACACTCGACTTTGACTTAGAGTAGTTTTTTTATTGTAAAGCAGGACCTACGGAATAAAGTTGTGGATCTCGTACCAATCGTTTTCTTCATCCTTGACCCCGTAGGGCCCCGTATCATTGGCGCCCGAACAAAAAGAGGGTCTGTAGGGTATACGTCCACGTCTATTGCTGTGAGCGGTTGCGCTACTGTGTATGTGTGTAAGGGTACTGTCTTTTGTGCTCACTTCTGTACATACTGGATCGGGAGTGTAAAAACAACTTGGAAAGCATCCAGTTGCCTCTCGTTGGGTTAGGCAGGTGGTAAGAGCCCACCAAAAACCAAGGGTCCTTAGCGACCCACCTTCCAAATTATTTTTCTTTTTTTTTTTCTTTTTAGAGTCCCCGAGCACAAGGGAGGGTACCCAAATATTTTGTGTTTGTCTTCCCATACAGAAATTATTTTAATATTATACTACCTTGATTGCCGAACTCGCGACCAGGTATTGACATATTTGTATTTTAGCTATCGAATATTATGTAGATAACGAATTTTAGTATGTTAGTTATCGAGGAGGGACCTCTCCCAACTCAGCTACTTCGAGTAGATTTTTATTGACTATTTAACTCACTGAAGCTTAATTAAGAAGCATGACGGACCGTAAAGTAAAGGTACGTTTACGTAAAGGACAAAATGACATTCTCATATTTTGTTATAGTAGGGTAACTACGTTGTACTATGTTTAGTCTCGTTGTTCCAACCATCCGGCTTTCCCCATTGTTCGTTGCCAAGTACCGTAGTTTATATCCGATGCCTTAGGTTAGCTAGGAGCTACGGGGAATGGTATACCTAGGTGAACGTTCAGTGGTTGGCGGGAAGCACAACTAAGTTTTTGCTATTTTTATTTCTACTATCTGCAATAGTAAGATATGTAAAAAGACATGTGGTAGAGTTTAGTGCAAAACTCGAGCTGGGTTGTAGACCACCGTCATTCCTGTTGCAGTCGTTATGCGGTCTGTAGGAATTGATGATCCAGATTAACTACGCACTTAGGGTTAGCCCGTAAGCACCGATCATCTCGGGCATATATTGGTTTATGTAGTTATGTGTATTAAATAATTTTGTTAATGTAGTTGATTTCAGTTTCATAATCATTTTGACACCGTTTCGTACTTAGCATTGTCAACCTAGGCTTGAGGTAACCGCTGGGTTACCTCAAGCCTAAGCCTTCACTGTGTATAAAAGCTTCCTTAGTATGAAGTCTTTTTTTATCTGAGGGAGACTTATGTTCTCCCTGGGTTCTATAGCACGTCAGAGCGGTTAGTGACTCTGTTGCCGGTAGGTTAGCTTCAAGTGGTTTGCAATGTACCGTCGAGGAAAGCTGGCGCCAAATTTAACACCTCAATCGGAAGTGGTACGTCCCATCAGGTTGGATAGGGCCGGACAAGGTATGTGTGGTTCGTCTTCCTACCTCCGCGGGAGGAAGACTTGGTGTGATAGGTGTATGTTAGGTGGTGTGTCTGTGTTTCTGTATGGTTGTACGAAAGGGTTTTGCTTGCATTGAAGCCAATGACCTCGTTCCAGAGGGTTTGTTTCAGGCGGATTTTCACTGTTCCCCCAGTAAAAATCCTTCTCCCAGTTCGTCGGGTATTGTTACGTGAACACTGGTTCCGGTAATAAAAAATGAAAACATTTGAACATAGCAGTAATCAACGGTAAATACCGGTATCTCGCGATTGCGGCGCGTGTCCCATCACTGGGTAGTGAACGCGGTCATTACCTTTTAAGGTAATGCATCGTTCTAACGCACATATAAAATGAGTCACACAAATTGATAACCAATCAGCGCATTCCGTCAAACGGAGAATCAGCTGATGGCCCATCACTAACCCACAACAAAAAAAAAACACGCCCCGCGCTCGCGCCGAGGTAGACAGCAGACCTCATTCGATCGCGAGACTCCGCAGCGGAACGTGCAATCGTAATCCTAAAGCTTATCTAGATAGTAATCTAGATTCTGCTAGTTACTATTATAAGTGTCTATACGAACTAGTCTAATATACGACGTGTATTGTCAAGTATAAGCTGTTCCCAATATAAGGGGTAAGTCTAGTGTCCTTAATAAACAGTGCGCGAGTATTAAACGATAGTCATGTAAATAATAAAGTAAAATAACATCGTCATTCGCGTGTGACATTCCTGCTTAGCCCCCTAGGAGCTAAGCGTGATGCTAGCTCATTTTTTAGTACCTGCCTACCTGCGATCGTGAGTTCGGTAGTTACCTAGTTGTACCTTGAGGGTAACGTTCTACTGAGCGACCGACAGTACGGCTTCCGCCAGCGTCGCCCGACCGGTGACCTTCTTGTGTATCTCACAAACCGTTGGGCGCAAGCCATCGAGAGCCAGGGTGAGGCACTAGCGGTCAGCCTAGATATAGTGAAGGCCTTCGATCGGGTATGGCACAGAGGTCTTCTTGCGAAGCTACTATCTTATGGACTCCCTGAGGGGCTGTGTAATTGGATTTGCAGCTTTTTGTCCAACAGAAGCATCCAAGCCGTCGAGGACGGCAGTCGCTCGGACCGCATGGACATAAACGCTGGTGTCCCACAAGGTTACGTGTTGTCTCCGACCCTGTTTCTGCTGCATATTAATGACATGCTGTCGGATGACAGTACTGGAGACACATGTTACACGGGCCGTGCAAACATCCCCCAGTCCGAGGTGGAGGGGAGTCGCGAACAACTTGTGTCAGAAATCGAGACTACTCTCTCGGGAGTATCCGATTGGAGTCGACTAAACCTGGTCCAGTTCAACCCCACCAAGACACAAGTATGTGTATTCACCGTTAGAAAACCCCATTTATTGTAGCGCCGCAATTCCTGGGCACACGGCTTACCATTGCCCCGAGTATCAGGATCCTAGGCGTCGACATTTCAAGTGACGTCCAGTACCGCAGTCATTTGGAGGACAAGGTCAAGCTGGCATGATGATGATGCCTACAGTCCTCGTCGACAGTCCCATACTCGCAGGCGATGTGGAACCTCTCAGCCTCAGGAGGGATTTTGCCTCATTGTGTGTTTTCTACCGCATATATAATGGTTTGTGCTCAGATGAATTATTTGACATGATGCCAGGGAATTCATCCCCACACATTGCATCCGAATACGGTGCGCACCGTGCGGTATGCAAGGTACGCGAGGCCATAGGACGCGGTAACCACTTTCCATCAGGTGGGCCGAGTGCTTGTCTGCCACCTAAGTGGTATAAAAAAAAAGTTTTTTGCTCGGTACTTACATCTATAAGAAACGCGAGGGAGCGGGACGCATAGCGCATTATTTTTTAAAAGGGTTTAAGTCCCCGGCAGCGAGCCGTCAGTGTTATAAAAAAAATAAAGTTTAAAACTAAAACCTGACTAAACGTAACAAACAAGAAAATATCAAGGATAGCCGTGGTCGTATGCCACTTTTCCCTAGAATATATTGTTTTGTTTACTGCACTGCTCTAAAGAACTTATTTTGTACTCTCTGCAGACTATCTTTGTATTTTTTGTACAACGGGTTCCATATCAATACCGAATACTCCAGTTGAGACCTGACCAAAGATTTATAAAGGTGAACATATGTATCAGTATGCTTAAAATCTATGGTGGACCTCATAACAAAACCATACATGCGATTAGCATTATTAACAAATTTTTCAATGTGTTGATCAAGGTGGAGCTTAGAATCCAGCAGCACCCCGAGATCCCTTACCGTAAACACCCTACTTAAAGTGGCATGGGATAGTGAATATATGTTTTGAATTGTGTTTTGCTTTTTTGTAAATGTAATTGTAACGCATTTTGCTATGTTTAACTTCAACTTATTTGCACTGCAATAAACAGAAAAACGGTGCAAATCTTCTTGTAATAAACTACAATCATGATTTTCGTAGATAGATCTGTAAATTTTAAGATCATCTGCATAAAGTAGATAATTCGAGTTTCGAAAACAGGAGAAAATGTCATTAATAAATAGAATAAAGAGTAAGGGGCCTAAGATGGAGCCCTGGGGCACACCAGAGGTTACATTAATTGGATAAGACTCATGACCTTTGATCACCACCTTCTGAGTCCTATTTGTTACATAGGATATGAACCACCGCAGTAGATCCCCCCGAATACCATTATACGCAAGTTTGCTTAGAAGGAGTTCATGGTCCACCTTGTCAAAGGCCTTACAGAAATCCGTATAAACGGCGTCAACTTGCACTTGATTATCCATATTATGAAATAAAAAGTCTGTGAAGCTCAATGAATTAGTAATAGTAGATCTCCTTTGAACGAATCCGTGCTGTTGTTTTAAGATAATATTATGAATACAGGGATAAATAGCTTTATGCACAAGTCTCTCGAAAACCTTTGATAATGTGGATAAAATAGAGATAGGACGGTAATTTTCGACATCGTTCTTAGAGCCTGCTTTATGTACTGGTGTAATGTTGGCTCGTTTCCATCTCTCAGGAAACGTGCCCTCGATAATACACTTATTATATATAATATGTAAGGGCACGCATATACTATCTGCTGTTTTTTTAAAGAAATATGCGGGTACTCCATCGGGTCCTGGTCCCTTTGTTGCGTCTAATGAGCATAGTGCATTTCGTACTTGATCTAGAGAAAAATTAATAGTGTTTATCATAATACTGTTATCTGCATAAATTTCGGGGGGTAGCCAGCTCCCGCTGCTATATGATGAGGCTTCATAAACAGATTCAAAAAACTTTGAGAACAAATTACATATGGTAGGGGGATCATTAGAGGTTTGATTCCTATAGAAAACAGTGGCAGGAATACCTGTATTTGTTTTACGGTTGGAAATGTAGCTCCAAAGATATTTTACATTTTTCTTTATGTTATCTTCTATAGTATTAATATAGGCATTATAGTTAATTTTACATTCAGTAAGAAATCGACGCCTAAGAAATGAAAACTGCTCATAGTCTGATATATTGTTGTACGTTTTCCATTTGAGCCACGCTTTTTTCTTATTGTTAAAAATGTGTTTGAGTGATTTAGAGAACCAGATGGGAAACTTAGTTGATTTGACACGGGACATGGGAGTGTGATTCTTAATAGATTTATAAATAGCATCGTAAAATATGTGCACGCAGTTCTCAGCGTTCGCACTATTCAAAACATCAGTCCAATGAACATTAGACAAATCCTGATTAATTTGTTCGTAGTCAGCTTTGTAATAGTTAAATTTTGGTGATTTCGATTGCGGAAGAGACATGTTTACGGCTTTATGCGTAATAATGGCACAGAATGGAGGATGAGGAGCATTAACCTTAGACAGAACGTCAGCTGGTACATACGTTGTACAATCTGTGTTACTAAGTAATAGATCTAAAATGTGTTTTTTAGGGTTAATAAAATTGTTATATTGCAAGGCATTTACCAGTGACATAAAATTATATAAGTGTCGACTAGCTTTTGTACTAACATTACAGTGTAATCCTATACCTATACTGGGTATCCAGCTCACCTCTGGTAGATTATAATCACCAAACAAATAGTAGAAAGTTGGATTTATATTATCTATGACGTCACTCACCAGATTGAAGTGATCAAAATAAATATTGTGAGAAGTGCTAGGTGGAATGTATACTGCACTAATCATGTGTTTCTCATTGTTTATTCCTGGTAACTGTATAAGGACGTGCTCAATGTGAGGTGACGTAGGTAGAACCGGTGTTATAAGAGTGGATCTAAGTGTCTTAAGTACAGCCACAAGAACTCCCCCACCCTCTTTTTTATTTGAGGCTATGCTATTTCGGTCAGTTCTATACACTGTGTAGCGGTTATCTATGAACTCATTGTCATTCACTTGGGGGGTGAACCAAGTCTCAGTAATTATTATGATATCGTAGCAATTTGATAGTATATTCATATACAAAACATTTAGCTTGGTGCGTAAACCACCACTGTTCTGATAATATACGGTCAGCTTATCCATTATTGACAAATAGGTAACATCGAGAAGTAATATTAAATCTAAATCTAGGAATCGCGACATAAAAATAGAATGGCAATCGGAACGCCCAGAGACACGGAATACAATAAACACCATTAAAAGTAGTTAAAATCAGTATGACATTATGTTTCAACAAACCCGAATAAGTACTGTTTATTAGCAGCAGACTAAAGCTACTATGTAAATGTTCAACATACAATAACGCTATGGAATCCATACAACAAGATAAAGAGTACATAACATGCCCAATACGATAAAATACTGTCACTTGACATGATTGAGTAGTGATTAATTTTAAGTTCAAGTTTAAGATTAGTATACGAATAATGAAACGCAAACTTTGCTCAGGCAGGCTTTTGAGAGAAGGAGCGTGACCTAATTTTGTAAACATCTTGATGGGTTCGAATGGCCATAGCTGGCGTGTTGTTACTCTCTCGCACAAGGATCGTTGCATGCTTAATCCACACGTACTTGAAATTATTTTTCCTGGCGGCTTCCCGGCACTCACGAAACAACTGCTTATTCTTAAGTGTAAGATGCTCGTTCATGTACACCTGTAGCGGTGTACTACCTGATATTCCTAGATCATCAGTTTTTAAGCCTTTGGACAAGCGGAATGCACTGAGAAGATTATCTCGTAATATACGCGAACTAAGCTTCACAATAATATTTTTAGGCTGCTTGTTATGTGATTGTGCGTGTGGTACACGATGTATGGCAATAATATCCTTTTGCGTAAGTGAGCAATTTATCTTAGTACTTATAGTATTCATAAGGGTGACCAGGTTTTCAGCTCGTTTTTCCGGTATATTACATAGTTCAATATTGCACTGTCGGGCCTGCTGCTCAAGCATATCAATTTTGGACTCCAAGCCAGATATCACAGTGTTGAGCCCCTCCGTGCTATTAGCCTGCTTGGTAAGAGTATCAACCCCCTTTTTAGATCGTCTTGACATTCAGAAGAGTATTGCACGGAGGTTTGCAGAGCGGTCACGTCCTCTCGCAGAATCACCTGCTTGTGTTCGAGATCCGTAATATATTTCTCAAATCCTGCCTGCTGAGATCGTATAGAATTAAGTTCTATTTTTATATCCGCAGTAGTTTTCGTGACGGTGACCAGGTCCAATTTAAGGTTCTTTACGTTTTCCGACAAGCCTACTATCGCACAGTCCAGGTGACCCCTAAGATCTTCAAATTTTTTATTCATTTCCTGAGTAAGAGCTAATATGGCATTTGTTAACTCACATTCCGGCTGTTTACGCTTTCTCCCTTCATTCCAGTTCTCATCAGGTCTTGCTTGAGTATCCGATAGATTTGGTGACGAAGATGACATAGGAGTGTGTATCATTTTGTATTACAAAAATAAAGTTTGGCAATTGGAATTAATAAAATAAATGAGATGTAAATAAAGAAGAAATGTCGAAATGCAGTCGGTAATCGGTAGTGATTAACACCAGCTATTGTGCTCACTCAAGCGTAAAATCGGTATTAGGTTTGTTATGCAAACTAATGTTTACGACAGGTCGCGTCGAAAACGTCGCAAGCGCCGTGCGGTCCGCGTGACTTACGCGTTGTGATGTTATGTGCAGAATAGATACAATGTCGGTGGTTTTATATTTTCTGTTCTTGATTATTCACTGATTAATCGTCAATAATCACTCTGTCTAACTTCAATTGATGTATATCTTCATGGTAACAAGTCTAAATATTCATAATCTCACAAATTTTACCACAAACACTGACTTTAGACACTGATAATTATTAATTTTTTGGCGAGTAATGATAACAGATGTTAACTGTACGGTAGCTGGACGAGTAGAGAGATTATGTGGAATAGCCACCTTCCATCGGCAGTACAGGCCGTCCTCGCAGTTACAGAGATGAAAGACCTGGAGAATTTGGCAATAGTAGCAGACAAGGTCATGGAGGCCACGCGACCCGCCGAAGTAGCCGATATTTCGTCGATGGAGACGGCCAAGAAGACCGTTGCTACGAACGACCTGGCAGCCGTGGTAGCCAAATTAAGCGTCGAAGTCGCCGAATTATGCAATTCGCGTCGACCGCAGCGGGGACGGGGCTCATTCAGAGGTACGCGGTTTCGTTCATCTTCTCGCAAAAGGGATACGAGTACCAAGAGGCGCGACCCGAATTGGAAATGTTTCTACCACTACCGATATAGAGCGAAGGCTACAAAATGCGTCGAGCCCTGCAGTTGGAAGCTGCAAACTAGCTGTTACACGAACAGTGACGGAGGTTTGTGTAGATTATTCTAATAACCGTCTATGTGTTCATGATAGGACCTCTAAATTAAAATTTTTAATAGACACTGGTGCTAATGTATCTGTAGTACCAGTATCATATAAATGTAGGTCCAGAGATGTTAAGTGTACCGATTACAAGTTATATGCAGCGAATGGCACCGAGATTAGAACGTATGGGACGTGTAACTTAGTTTTAGATCTTAATTTAAGGAGGGCATTTAGTTGGTCATTTATTAGAGCGGCGGTGAAACAACCAATACTTGGGGCTGATTTTTTAAGTCATTACAAGTTGTTGGTGGACTTAAGCGCGCGGAAATTACGAGATCAAGTCACTAATTTCAATATTATCGCATCTCTTAGTCATAACGAGTCTGACATGTCCATTAAGTCTATAAATAGTAAGAACAAATGGCATGATCTTTTACTCAATTATCAGGACATAACCAAACCAGCTTCATATAAAGAGATACCCAAGCATTCGGTGTGCCATTACATAGAAACTTCGGGGCCACCGGTATATGCTAAGGCCAGACCTCTTTCGCCTGAGTGGTATAAAAAAGTCAAGGAAGAATTTAGAGTTATGGCGGAATTAGGTATTTGCCGTCCATCTAAGTCCGCTTGGGCCAGCCCGTTGCACGTGGTACCCAAGAAGGACGGTGGGATTCGACCTTGCGGCGATTATAGACGTTTAAATGCAATAACAAAGCCCGACCGCTATCCAATACCGCGGATACAAGATTTTAAGTATGTATTAGCAGGTAAGAAAGCTGTATTTACACGATTAGACTTAAATCGTGCGTACCATTTTATTCCGGTTGCACCACAGGATATCGAGAAAACTGCCATAATAACAAGCTTTGGGCTGTGGGAATTTCCTCGAATGACCTTCGGAATGCGTAATTCGACGGCCACATTCCAAAGATTCATGGACACTGTAGTATTAAAAGACTTTGATTTTTTGTTTAGTTATATATGTCATCATCATCATCATCAGCCCGCGGCAGTCCACTGCTGGACATAGGCCTCTCCCATGACACGCCACTTAGCCCGGTCTTCGGCTGTCCTCCTCCACTCTCCACCAGCCACTCTGCGTATATCGTCGCTCCATCTAGTCGCAGGGCGCCCCACACTACGTTTGCCGGTTCGCGGTCTCCACTCAAGGACTCGTTTCCCCCAACGGTTATCGGTCCTACGGCAGATATGGCCAGCCCACTGCCACTTCAGCTTGCTAATTCGTTGAGCTATGTCGATAACTTTAGTTCTCTGCCGAATTACTTCGTTCCGGATTCGATCCCTCAGAGATATACCGAGCATAGCTCTTTCCATAGCACGCTGAGCGACCTTGAATTGGTGAACCAACCGTACCGTAAGTGTCCACGTCTCGGCTCCGTATGTCATAACAGGTAGAACGCACTGGTTATAGACTTTTGTTTTAAGACATTGTGGGATGGGCGACGAGAATACCTGACGAAGCTTTCCAAATGCAGCCCAGCCCAACTGTATTCTTCTTTTTGCCTCACCCTCAAAGTTGTTTCTCCCTAGTTGGAGCATCTGCCCTAGGTATACATACTCCGAAACAATCTCGAGGGGAGTTCCGTTCACAGCAATCGGCTGCCGGTCAACGTGCTCGTTGAACATGACTTTGGTTTTATCCAGGTTCATCCGGAGGCCGATGCGTTGAGAAGAACAAGTTAGGTCATCTAACATTTGTTGTAGGTCCTGCAGCGTCTCTGCCATTATAACAATGTCGTCGGCAAATCGTAGATGAGAGATGTACTCGCCATTGATGTTGATGCCCCGATCTTTCCAGTCTAAGGTCCTGAACACATCCTCCAAGGCGCTAGTGAACAGTTTCGGAGATATGACGTCTCCCTGTCTCACTCCTCGGCGCAGGTGGATATGTTCCGTTTGTCCATTCTGTACTTGAACGGCCATCGTAGCTGCGTCGTATAGACATCTCATCACCTCGATATACCGCCAATCGACTTGGCATCGCTGCAGGGACTCCAGAACAGACCAGGTCTCGACAGTGTCGAAGGCTTTCTCATAGTCCACGAAAGCTAGACACAAGGGCAGATTATACTCTTCTGTCTTCTGTATTATCTGCCGTACTGTGTGGATGTGGTCTATGGTGCCATATCCACTTCGAAACCCGGCCTGCTCTGGAGGTTGAGCCTCGTCAAGTCTTCGTGCAAGACGGTTCGTGATGACCCTTGAGAACAGCTTATAGACATGGCTCAAAAGCGATATGGGTCGATAGTTCTTCAATAGGGTTTTATCTCCTTTTTTGAAGAACAAGACGACTACACTTCTGTTCCATGCCCGCGGAGTTCTTCCAGAGAATAGGACCGAGTTAAATAGTTTCTGGAGCTCCTTAAGTACCGGAAGTCCTCCTGCTTTAAGGAGCTCGCTCGTGATTCCATCCTCTCCTGGAGCCTTTCCATTTTTAAGCTGCCTAAGGGCCAACTCGACCTCGCCTAGGCTGATGTCCGGCAGGTCTTCTGTGAGGTGGCGTGTCAGAGTGGCTCTAGGGTCTCCGTCATCGGATTTTGGTCGCGGCGCGTGTGAAGCGTACAGGCTGCCATAAAAGTTCTCAACTTCCGAGAAAATCTCCGGCTTCGAAGCGACCACAGTTCCTGCCGATGTAGTCAGCTTCGTCAGGTGGCTTCTCCCAAGTTGTTGGACGAACACTTTCGATCCCCGATTCTGCTCGATTGCTTCCTTAATCAAGAGCGTATTATACGATCGGAGATCGCGTCGCACCAGCCTGTTGATCTTTTTATTGAGGGCCCGGTGTTCTGACGAAGCCATTGGGAGATTTTCGCGACGCTCTCTCATGAGCTCTAGAGTCTCCCCCGAAAGCTTACACATTTTGCCCGTACGCTTCCCGCAGAGTTTGGCGCCTTCATCCCGGAGCACATCCACCACTTGCTCGAGCTTCCGGTCAACGCTGTCTGTGGTTTCCAACGCAGCGAATCGATTTTCCAGTTTTAACTGGAAAGATTGAGATACGGCAACAGTTTGGGTCATGTTTGGTTGGAGCTTTGACTTCATCAGACGGGTTCTTTCGCGCTGAATATTTAGATTCAGTGTGCCTCGTACAAACCGGTGATCGCTTCCGGTTTTAAACCTAGCTATCACTGAGACATCTCTGAATATGCGTTTCTTGTCCGTCATGATGAAGTCAATCTCATTTTTGGTGATGCCGTCTGGACCCAGCCACGTCCATTTCCGTTGAGGAGGCTTTTTGTAGAAGGAGTTCATTAAGAACAGGCCTTCTTTCTCAAGGAAGTTGAAGAGCATCTGCCCCCTATCATTTCTGTTCCCATATCCGTGCGGTCCTATTGATGATTCGCTGCAGCTCTGTACTCCCACTTTGGCGTTGAAATCTCCCATGACAACATTGTAGTGCGCCTTGGAGGTGTTGTGTAGTGCCTTAGAAATATCTTCGTAAAGATTTTCCACTTCGTCGTCTGAGTGTGTCGAGCACGGTGCGTAAACCTGCACCACCTTGAGGTTGTACCTGTCGGTGAGCTTGATTATGAGGTACGCAACTCTTGTCGACACACTGGACACTTCTACAACGCTATCAGCGAGATCTCGATGGACCAGAAACCCAACGCCATCATATGAAGCCCGGTCTCCCTCTCTGTAATACATAAGATGGCCTGACTCTAGGGTTACGGTGTCCTCGCCCTCTCTTCGGACTTCGCATAGACCCAAAATGTGCCATCTCACGTATCTCAGTGCCTCTTCGAGCTGCTGGAGATGTTCATTGAGCCGAATCGTGCGTCCATTATAAGTAGCCAGGGTCAATTTGTTCAGAGACTGGCGGCCTGTCGTATCCTGGGGATTCTTAGCACCCCGTGCCCCGCCTAAGCCATGACCGCCGCCTTGGCCAGGCATAGCGGGGCGGCCAGGAACTAGGGGCCGTGGCTTCATTTTTCTTCTCATGGGAGGTTATGCCCTACTCGCCACGCTGGGCATGCGGGTTGGCGAGCGCAGAGCGTAGCCTCTCGCACCAGTGACGCTGCTGCCCGTCACTAGCCTATTGTACTTAGCTACGCGGTATTGGAATGGTTATCCCGCCATTCGTCGGTCGCCAGAGCCTCGTTCGTTAATCAGCAGGATGCACCACGGGCAGGTGAGGTTGGCTTGGGGCATTGAGATAGAAGTGTACCCCTATACACTTTTATATATGTAGATGATATCATTATTGCAAGTCCTGACGAGATTTCACATAAGGAGCATCTAAATAGGGTTTTCCAGAGATTTAATGAATATGGAATTACCATTAACTTGTCAAAATGCGTTTTCGGTGTTACCAAATTGGAATTTTTAGGTTTTGAAGTATCAACGGACGGCGTTCGCCCGTTGGAGAACAAAGTAAAAGCAATCGCAAATTTTCCTAAGCTCGAAACGGTAGACCAGCTTCGTAGATTTTTAGGTATGGTGAATTTCTATCGATCACATATACTACGAGCTGTAGAATATCAATCCGAATTGAACAAATATTTACATAGTGCAAAGAAACGCGATAAGACACGTGAGTATGGCCGCCAAAAATTGTACTTTCAAGAAAAAAGAAATGTCCTTGTCATTTTATAATACCAGGTTTTTTCATATAGCAGATATGGTAGTATTTAAATAGTTTCAGGTTCACTGTGTTATATTTATTATTATATTAAATAGTTTATATTCATTTTGAGTGCATTTAACAATCTCATTTTTTTTTTTGTAAATGCTTATTTTAGTTTCCATCCAAGAACCATGTGTCCCACTTAGTCATCTCACACTTTGATGTCATAAAATTATGCACAAATCTATTGTAACCTGTAAAATTTTGGTATTTCTAGATTATTCTATAAGCTTGTTGATACTTATAACAAGTTCTAAAACTAAACTAAACTAAAAATAAATATGAAACTCACTTTAAACAATAGTCACACTTTTTTTCACGAATGATACTTCACGCAAGTTACCATAAAATAACATCCTATAACTAGATATCCGAGCCACAAACATATTTTTAAGTAATGGCAACACCAATGCCAAGTTGGCCAACCTATAGAAAAAAAAAATCGCCATTTTGTTTCTGTCAAAGTTGATCGTGAAGGCAGTCGGCATTTTTGTCTCGGAAGATTTTAATAATTTAGAGTGAGAATTATGCAAGGTAAGAATACAAATTTAACGATATTATTAAAATCATGTGTAGCCTTAGTGTTCTGGGGGCCTACCACAACCGTTTACAAAACAGTCTTATTGCAGGAGAGTTTTGTGTCAAGCTTGAAGTAATCTTGCTTATATTCGTACCACAACCGTACATTGTGCATGTCATGTAGGTATTCCTGCTTAGTGCTTTTGTGACGTCAAATTAATTTTAGTTCATTCAATTCGTACCATGACGAGATTTTAGAGCAGTATTGTATTTAACATTATTGTTTTTATGTCAAATTTAGCCGTGTTAAAAAAGTTGCTAGGTTGCAACTTTTTTATTATTGTTTTGCAAAATACTGCTCAAAAAATCATTTTCGTAACCCAAAAAGCAAGTAAACCGTATTTGTATACATTAACCTAAACAAGAAATGGTCAAGCTGACTATTATAACCAGGGACCGGACGGGTACTCGTTGAAAGGGTTTTTGAAGGGGTTTTTTTAAGCGCTTAATGAAGAAACCCTACGAAACGGCTTACCCTTTCGAACGGGTGTAAAAAACCCATTCCGAAAGGGTTACCCTTTCAAAACCCAGTAACACTGTAACCTGGGTAAGCCGTTCCAACCTAAATCTGAAATGATATATTTTTTTCTAGATTTATAATTCTCTTACTTTAGAAATTAGAGGGGGGGGGGGGGGACACATTTTTCCACTTTGGAAGTGTCTCTCTCTCGCGCAAACTATTCAGTTTAGAAAAAAAATGTTGTTAGAAACCTCAATAGCATTTTAGGAGACCGATCTATAGATACCCGGGGTTAGGGTTTTGATGAAAAAAAAAAATTTTATTTTACTAGAAGTTCTGTACCCCTAGCACCAACACCTATTGTAATCGTTAAAATAAGCGTATTGAAGAAGGGCCAGGCCGTCAGCCGGATGTGTCGAAGACAACTTCA
This sequence comes from Eilema sororculum, assembly GCA_914829495.1. NCBI lineage: Eukaryota > Metazoa > Arthropoda > Insecta > Lepidoptera > Erebidae > Eilema > Eilema sororculum. The sequence goes on from OU618551.1 coordinate 8,631,738, forward strand.
CCTCCAGCCTAGCACGACGATCCACAGCGCCGTGCGGTTTTAGTCGGTTGGAGTCTGACATAAACTCCCCTTCCGGCTCCGGTGGGGAGGTATCCAAGGACATTTCCGCGCGAGGAAAAAAATGTAAGGGTATTGAGGGAACAGAGCATTGCGATACGAAGTGTAGGAGGAAGAGCCTAAAGGTGGACCCTGAGCTTTGAGGTCAACTCGGTCTCGGATGCAATCAGGAAAATACGTCTCCATGAAGATGATAATGAGTTCACTAGCTGTTGCCCGCGCGTCTCCGTCCGCTTAGATCTCGGTTATGCCAACCAAATATAGTCTATGACGTTTCCCAAGCTCTAATCTATCTGCATACCAAATTGCATACAAATCGATTCAGCGGTTTGCCTGTGAAAGCGTAACTTATGCAACTGACGTACCCCACACGCTCGCACACCGATCTCTTTGTGAGCAAGGTGCTGAGCTATAGAACTCCCACTCCTAGGGCGACTACTAGAGCCCACCTTGGCGTCTTCCATGTCGTGCACTTGGTCAAAGTGTACAGTTTCGTTCGCAGTGAAGTGGAGGCACTCGGACGTTGACTCCCTCGTCGTCTGACACAGGTAAACCCCGAAACAACCATTCCCAGTATTCACGTACCTGTGTCAGCGGGTACGAGAAACTTCCTTGTGGCCTCTCTAGCCAGTCCTCCATCATTGGTCTTGTCACCGCTCTCACGGTGTACGCGTAGTGTTCCAAGTCGTTCAATTCACCAACAATGTACTGGTCGAGCCGGGACTTCACGGCTTCGATTTCTCGAGGCTCGGGTACCCATTCCTGCTTCCACATCACCTACCACACCATACCATCACTAGGAGACTCACCGCCTCCATAATGACCCTGTTGGCCAGTACCCATTGCGGTTTCTGCGGCAGCCGCGCCTTGTTGACCTACGGGACTTTCGCTCAGTCTCCGCGTAAAGTCTCCTAGTCATCGATCCCTTTGGGGATTTATGATATTGCAAATACAACATAGTAGTCCAGGAGGTTCTTGTTGCGCAGTAGCCGCGCCAGTGCGTCCGATGTTCTAAAAGAGCGGCTTGTGGAATACCGTACGACATCCCACGACCGACGCCGGTCATGATTGAAAAAACGACGGCTCTCTCCGTCAGATACGCCCCGACTATGTGGCTAAGATATAGAGAGGCACTTCGTGATATACGAGCGTCTTCCTAATGCAACTCCAAGGCAAGATGTTGAACGCGTTGGCTATATCCAGGGACATCGCCAACATCACCCCGTCCTGGGCAACCAAATCCTTCGCTAGAGTTCTCACGCGCAACAGTTTGCGTGGGCTGCCGCCTTGTCCTTCTGCGAGCAAGTAATGCTCGAGAAGAAGGCGGGGAGCGGGTCCGTAGGAGACTCAGATCTCTTCCGTCCCGCAAAGCGTGCTGGACGTGATTCAGGCGTGGGCCGGACCGAGGCGGAAGCTAGTGGCGGCCCTGGAAGAGAAAGTTCTCACCCTCGCCACCCTGCTCACAGCAATGGTCCATTGCGCGGACGCGTGGGCGGCCGGCGTCTCCTTCAGCGAGCAGGTAATGGTCGTGAAGGAGACGGCGGAACGGCAGAGGCGGCGCTAGCAAGAGAGACTCGCGGATCGCACCGCCCGCGCGCGCAGGCAACTCGGGTGTCGGAGGGCACTGACTGACCTCCATCCCCCATGAGCGCGGGCCTGGGGGTGACGGTTGGAGCCGCCTGTCACCCCAGCAGAAGCAGGCCACGGCGACGGAGCGCTGAAAAGCGCGCCTCCCCATTCCGGGGGCGAGTCGGGGACACTGGTGTCCCCCCTCCCGAGGAGGGCCAGACCGTAAGGGATGGCCCTGGGTCAGCCGGGGTGCGAGGGATGTGTCGACGACAACCTCACCTCCGGTCTAGCGCCACGACCCACAGTCGACGTGCGGTTTTAGTCGGTGCGGGCCGACATCACCTCCCCTTCTGGCTCCGGCAGGGGGGGTATCCAAGGGGACTTCCGCACGAAAAAAAAAAGGATAGCATGTATCTTTAGTCGGTTTGTATCCGACATAACCACCCCCCGCCGGGAGGCAGGGAGGGAGCGGGTGTCTAAGTGACACACCTCCCCCCCCCCCCCCATTTCAGGCTGTGGCCGCGCCTGAAGACATTCTTGAGAATTTTTGAGCATTATGGATGCCATTAAAGCATCTTGTATGCCAAATGGTTACTTTTCATACAATAAAGGTTTCTTTTCGGAAGTACTATAATACTATATCAGTGTCCACTATTGGTGCTTTTACCCTAATAATAAATACATCATCAATTTTCACAATACTCACAAAACAATACTAACTTTATGGTATATAACTCATTTACTCTCTACTATAAACAATAATTATCTACCCATCTATTATTGCTCACATAATTATTAGATCGCGCTCGCGAATGTCGTCACATAATACCTACCAAGTTGCCAAATTCGCGACATCTAACAAAAATAGTTATTTATTGAGGCCCAGGTTGGGTACAAGTATGAATGCACTGACCTTCACGATGATTGGGTTAGCCTGGGTTACCCGAAAAAACCCCTTTCGTGAAGGTAACCCCTTCAAAGGCTAAGTCAATTGAAGGGGTTACCCCTTCATTTAGGTACTGTGATAAACGAGTTAAGCCACTTCGCTGGGTTTAGAAGGAATACTCGATCAAGAGGTAACACTGCGATATGAGTTACCCTATCATAAGGGTTACCCTTTCAAAGGCTTAACTCGTAAACGGGGTTGTCCGGTCCCTGATTATAACGGTTTAAAAGTACTTTTTATTGTGTTCCACGGATACCTTCCTGTTTGGCCTACGCGTCCGTTATATCAAACGCAAACCGACTAAAACCGCACGCGGTTTCAATTAGGTGGATCAATAAGGCATTTTTGTCACCCTCGCTCAGTCTTCTCTGGTTTTTAGCTAGCATGGTGCCCAGTGAGATCGCATCCCGAGAAACGCCTATAATTGCAAGTATAAATTGTATAGAAGAATTCATAGAAGTTCCCACACTTCTACAAAAATTAGAATACATAGGCATTCGCGGGAAACCACTAGAACTATTTAAAAGTTACCTACAAAATAGACAAATAATAGTTAAAATAAAAAATCACACTAGTGACTATCACACCATCTCTTATGGAGTTCCACAAGGCAGCGTGATTGGACCAACACTATTTCAAGTCTACATCAATGACCTTTGCACGCTCCCCCTCAAAAAATCAGAAATCATTACCTATGCTGATGACACGGCGATAATAGTATATGGATCCACTTGGGATGAAGTGAAAGATAACGCCGAAAAGTCTTTACAGTTGGTATCGACTTGGCTGCGTCATAACCTCCTTACACTAAACTTGTCCAAAAGTAACTTCATTCCCTTCGCGATAAGCACTAGAACGGAGGCCCCTGCTGAATTCAATATCACTGTACACACATGCACCGACTCTAGTACCTGCAAGTGCACGACTCTAACCCGTGTCAACCATACCAAATACTTGGGTGTAGTGATAGATGATAGACTGACGTGGTTCAACCATATAGACTATATCTCCACAAAAGTGAGAAGACTTATCTATATATTTAGGAAACTTAGAGATATCACCGACCCCAACATCCTTACCATGGTACATAAAACATTATGTCAGTCCGTCATCGCATACTGCATTGTGGTGTGGGGTGGAGCGGGTAAAACAAAGCTACTCGAGTTGGAGAGGTCACAGAGAGCTGTCCTTAAAGTAATGCAGAATAAACCGTTTAGATTTCCAAGTAATGAATTATATGCTATCACCAAGGTTCTAACTGTGAGACAGCTCTTTGTGCTTCAAGCCACTATCAGGACACATAAAGAAACTCCCCCACCAGACTCATCAAAAAGGAAATCCAGAACCACATGCAAACCAATCATGCACAGAACCACGTTTGCACAACGTCAATTTTGTATCACAGGATCATTTTTATACAGGAAAATCTCAAAAATAATTTCCCTGGGACATCTAACCCAACACGAGATAAAAGATTAAGTTCGGAATTGGTTACAAGATCTTGATTACACACAAACTGAAATTCTGCTTTTCCATCTCCTATAGAAGAAGACGCACACTCACACACACACACATTCACACACACACACATTCACACATACGCACGCGCGCGCACACGCACACACACACACACACACAAACACACATTCTTGCTCTGATAAAATTTTAATTATAACAAATAGCCATTATGCCATATAGTCCTCATATTATAATAATGCAATGACACGCATGTTCAATTAATCTTTGTGTAACAGTTACAGCAGAACACTGACTCCCAAGTCACAGGATTACCTAGTTTGGGAGCCAGGGTTTATAATTTTTTGTATTACCTTAACTGAATTGTATTGTGTATACCATCTAAGACATGTTTATATAAGGAATATGGCATCAATAAAGTTATTTATTTATTTATTGCTTAGATATTAATCAAACAAATACAATTCTAAAAATTACAAGTATCTTACTTCAAAGTAAAAACTTCTTTTTAAAAATCCTTTTTGAATAAAAAAAACTCTATGGTCTTCTAAAAAAGAAATCACTGACATTAGGCGTAGGGCTTGACTCCAGGGAAGAATTCAGTATCCGGTGATTTTTCTCTAGGTTTAATAAATCTTCGGAAAGCCTCCGGACATTCTTCGATTACGCGGAAGTTATATTTAGACATATTCGTAATGTTTTTAAGTACCTACCCAATTGAGACATTGTATTACTATTATTATCATAATCCTCTTATTAACACATTATGAAAACGTCCAATTTGTACACTAATGAAATCAACTTATTACCGATTTTGTGCCCGGAATACGGCAATAGGTGGACGGACCGACCGAATGCAATGATTGATGAAATGTGGGTGTTGATATTAATTCGTCTCTGCCTAACACTCCGGGGATATAGGCGTCATTATATGTATATATTACCTACTTTTTAGTAAATGCACGAACATCTATACGTCATATATTTTGATAGAATCGTATCGCTTTGGAATCTAATTATATAATCAAAAATATATAGTAAAATAGTGTTCATGAAAAAAGGCGAATATTTAACTTTATATAGAATCTCCGGAGTTTTTGAGAAAGATAACCGGTTGTTCGCAAAAATCTCCACAGGTGCTCCAGTTTTTTTTGTCTCCGGAGCACAGCCCTAATGTGAATGAATTATTGCAAGGAATACATAACTCTTTCTAAATAGTTCATTCATTTCCGTCAATTGGCAGGAATAAAATAAAACATTATTGTACGCTCATGGTACGAATTTGAGTAAGGTTATTTTTGTGCCTGCTAAAAAGGAAAAGAGAGATTGCTATACGTTCTGTCATACTGTATAGCGCCATCTCTTTCTCACACACAATGGAGCAACATTCACGTAATTTGTAAAACATTTTTGATATAAATACTCTTTTAAGTAACTGGCAGAATATTGATAGAAAAAAAAAGAAAACTATCTGTCATCTGACATTAAAATGATTTTATTATGACATTTTATTTTACACCTACACCGCAAATAATTTATGCCATTAATAATTTAGTTTAAATTGTCTGGGCATTTATTACCTATTTATATTTTAAATGTACCAGCTAAATCCCTGTATAACTTATTTAAAGACCTCGGATTGCCAAGAGCTTCAGTAAGCTCTTTACTCAAACGAATATCTAAAACGGCGTTGATAGGATCTTACCAAATTTGGATAGGTAGAGGGGGGAACACGACTGACGGCGGAGGTGAGCGCTGATGCATCACAAGGTGGCCACCCTAAACCTACACCTGGGTCGCAAGTCCCAGGCGCCGTCACAGTGTTCCTCTCTGTACCACGCCATGGACCCGGCGACCGCACGGTGAATCCATGGAATGCTAAGAACCGGATCTCTAAAGTGGTAGCAGAGCGGGGTTGTAACTTGTAAGCTGGGAGTCCGAAGCAAAGAGCATCTACTATGTCAACTGCTTATGCTGAATGAAGAATATAATTATTATTATGTCGCTATCCGAAGCTGTGAAAGAGCTCTCCATCTAAGGCTACTGCTGAAAGTCATGACAGCAGTGTTTGATGAATGTGAATGATTTTCAGTGATAACCAAGTGGCACTGAAGCTATGTGAAAATGCTATCCTAAGTAGCAAATTAAAACACATCGACCTGAGAAACTTCTTTATCTCGTGGAATAATTAGTGTGCGATACAAAGAAACTTCAAATACCTACCAGGGCCTCAACATCTAAACCTAAGTAAACGCTTAATCATTGTAAGGAGTGTTGTTTTGAACCCTCTTTGGACAAGCATGCAAACATAAGAAGAAAATACAATTCATTCATATTTAATGTCTTCTCTGACATAACAATCGTGAATTTGGTATTGTAGGTACCTAATTATGTAAAATTTTATTTTCTACCGCAAATATAAAGCCGTAATAATTTTGTTTTTAATTATCTGGGCATTCATGATCACATCATACAATTATAACAGGTGCAAGGGGTGCGAGGCACCGGGTCCTAGGGGCAAGTTTTATATTTAGAATTAGGACATCGATAGCACCGACTCGAGTGCAATACGTATGATGTTGTACGGAGTGACACCCGAATTAGGAATATGCGTCCATTATGCATTATACGACTATTATGCGTCCATCCCGTGGGTTGAACGCTGCTTTGAGGGTAAGGACCCATCTGAGAGCGCTACTGCCGTCGCCGGTGAGATCGGTCTAGGTATGGAATACTATATCCCATACACCGATGTCACCGGAGTCCGCGGAGCGCGTCCGTGGTTCGGGCGCGAGTGCGCGGAGGCTGTTGAGCATAAACAGTTTGCGTACCGCGCCTGGGTGCGGGCGCGCGCCACGCGCGATCCCAACGTGGGTCACTTCAAGGCGGCGTACAACAGAACCACAAAGGTCTGCAAGAGGGCATGCGTCAGGGCGGATGCCCAGCGCATAGCGCGGCTGGGCCAAGAGCTAGTGGCGCATCCCACGGGTAGCCGTGGCTACTGGCAACTGGCCAAAGCCGTGCAAGCCAACTTCTGCCAGCCCTCGCTGCCCCCGCTGAGCAATCCCGATGGAGCTCTGGCCCATGAGCCGCAAGAGAAAGCAAATTTGCTGGTCAATCTCTTCGCGGCCAACTCCCGAGTCGATGATTGTGGTATGCAACCACGGACAGTGCCCACTGGTGACCACGCAATGCCTGATATACGTATCAGGCAACGCGATGTCCGTGCAGTACTGCAATCACTCGATGTCCGGAAAGCCAGTGGTCCTGATGGTATTCCAGCGGTCGTACTTAAAAAATGTGCAGCGGAGTTATCTCCTATGCTAACGCGGCTGTACCGACTGTCCTACAGTTCGGGTACAGTGCCTTCGGCTTGGAAGGAGGCGAATGTCCAGCCGATCCCCAAGAAGGGGGATCGCTCGGACCCAGCCAACTATCGACCCATAGCCGTCACCTCAGTGCTGTGTAAGGTGTACGAGCACATAATTAACACACAGCTCATGCGCCACCTAGAGGATCACTCCTTGCTTAGTGACCGGCAATACGGTTTCAGACCGAAACGGTCAACGGGTGATCTTCTGGCGTACATGACCCACCTTTGGGGTGAGGCTATGGAGAAGCACGGTGAGTCACTGGCAATTAGTCTTGACATCGCCAAAGCTTTCGATAGGGTATGGCACAAATCGCTTCTTTCCAAGCTACCAGCCTTCGGCCTGCCTCCTAGACTGTGTAACTGGGTTGCAAGCTTCCTGCAGGGGCGCCGTATTCGCGTCCTTTGTGATGGGCGAGCTTCGGAGTTCTTGCAGGTAAATGCTGGCGTGCCGCAGGGTTCCGTTTTATCTCCCACTCTCTTTCTTCTGCATATCAATGACATGCTCTGTAACGGAAACATTCACTGCTATGCAGACGACAGCACCTTACACGGGAGTTATCACGCACATCCTGCGGCCAAGCAGTCTGATATCGCGGAAAAAAGGCAGCTTCTTGTCACAGAGCTGGACCGGATCCTGGACCACATTTCTCAATGGGGCGCTAGGAACCTGGTCGAGTTCAATGCCAAGAAGACCCAGGCATGTGCGTTTACAGCTAAGGTATCTCCTTTCCTTCCCCTTCCCACTCTTCAGAGCACACCACTGCCACTGCAGGATCACCTCACTATCCTCGGTATGGATGTTCGCTTCAAACTGAATAACAAAAACTATATCGAGAGTATCATCAAATCAGCCTCGCGTAAACTCGGAGTCCTGAACAGAGTGAGACGTTTTTTCACGCCGGAGCAGCGGTGTCTTCTATACAAGACCCAAATTCGTTCCTGCGTGGAATACTGCTCACATCTCTGGGACGGCTCCGCAAAGTACTTATTAGATGCTCTCGACAGGTTGCAGCGACGTGCGGTCCGCATTATTGGGGATCCTGAGGTCACGAACACCCTCGAGCCTTTGCAGATGCGTAGAGATGTTGCGTCTTTGGCAGTTTTCTACCGTCTCTACCATGGTGAATGTTCTGACCAGCTCTTCCAATTAGTCCCACCCTCCCCTTTCCTTCACAGGACGACACGTGCAGGGCTAAGATGTCATCCATTTACGGTGCAGAGTATACCTGCTAGTACCAAGCGTTTCAGTGATTCATTCCTATGCCGCACCACTAAGACCTGGAATTCCCTGCCAGCTCACGTGTTTCCTTCTTTCTACAGTCCCGGGTCCTTTAAGCGGGGCGTGAAAAGGCATCTAATGAGGCCGTCAAGCTGAGTGCCACCACTGTTAACATGGTAAATGTTTACGATGGTGACCCTCTTTCCGAGACCTTGCCTTTAGCTTAACATCAGGCGAGGTGAAGTCAAATTGACGTGTCCTGTCTACTGCTTTTGAACTTGCTTTTGGGCACTTATAAACCTGCGATAAATACACACATAACTTTGAAAAGCATCGAAAAATCGGTTGGTGTGTGCCATGGTAAACCTGGGATCGAACCCGAGACCTCGTCTCAGCAGTCCATTACCCATACCACTAGGCTACCGCAGATTATTCGAGCGAGAGATTATGCTTTTGGCTCAAGGCGAGAGATTATGCTTTTGGCAATCTCACCTCCGGCAACCAAGGACCCAAGACGGCCGGTTCGAGTCCTACATAACCGCCTCCACCGGCTCTGTGGGGGTGGTATGCTTGAGACTCGTAGCTTGATAGATATTTACACTGAGCGGTAATCACCTCATCGACATCATTACAATTGACTCTCGCTCCCGATCGTTCTTGGTGCTGAGGCTGGCCATCGCAATCCAGCTTGGGAACGCGGCAAGTGTGATGGTGGAAGCAAGCGTACAAAGTTGGTTATTTGATTAATATAGACACCATATTATTTATTTAGTAGGTATTACATGGAATAATTTATAAAAGCAATTATATTTGTAAAATAGTTATCATTATAACTGGATCTTAATGCGGCCTTTCGAGCAACCGTTGAACTCTTGAATAGCCATCATGCATGTTTTTATTTGTGCGTGGTTGTTCACTCAGCTTATCCTATGGCTCTCGCATCAGTTGCCTATAAAATGGTAATGCAATGAACACCTAGAAAAAAACATTTATGTTAAGAACATGATATATTTACGAAACTAATAGTGAATAATCACACATTACAATACATTAGCGTGTACTTAATTCAATATAAATATGGGCTTGCCTTAGTCTTTACAGAGAATTCTGTAGATTTTCTAGGGATTTTCAATAGTGTGGACTCTACATCACTCTGTGGGATGTGGGAGTCTCTTGCGCTTAATGAACCAATTTCATATAATGGAAAGGGTCTCATTTTTATCGCGACTGCATTCCACGACGATTTCGTGAATAAGCAATATTAGCATAGCTTTTAGTAGCTGATAAACTCGTCGAATATTGTTTCTGTTTCTTCAATAGTTTTTTGTAACTATTGACTTTATAAAGGATGTCATATTTGACGCTGAACGAACAAAAAGAACGAAAACTATGGGTGACGTCCCAAAACTGCTAATTTAAACAACATTATTGTAATATTGCTTTAAGAGGTCGTGGTACCAAAACACGAAGTAAGATTGAAATAATACTGCTTTAAGAGGTTGTGGTTGGCCCCCTGGTCACAAATCAAACTATGCGGCGCCTTATTACCACAAAACTTTCACGAATAAAGGCATTTTAAGTTATGCACAACCATATTTTGATTCACGAATGATACCATGTGTTACTAATGTGTTACGTAACATTCGTGATCGGCTGTTAGGGACAGTACACACTAGAGAATCTAACGTAAAAAAATAACTTTTTTACAATAAGAAAACCCACTTCAAAAACTATCTATGTTTCTGAAGTTTGTGCTTTGGTTGTGATGATATTTTGTATTCTTCCGAAATTTCAAAGATTTTTTTCACTCTGTAGTTTATTAAGTTTAGTTAGTTTTTTTGAAAAAAAAAATATATATATTTCAAACTTTTAGTTTCTACATACACATATGCGGGTCGAATACAGAACCTCTTTTTACCCGACTGCGCCAGCGAGGATAATGTGTTTCGCGCGTATGTACGTATGTATGTATCTATGTATGTATGTATCTATGTATGTAATGTATCTATGTATGTATGTATGTAGTTTTCTTTGTTCCCCTCTACAGGCGTAATCCCTAGACGGATTTCGATGGGGTCTCAAATGAAAGGTATTCATCTCCCGAGTGTCATAGGGTACATAAAATTCCAACAAAAACTATACGGTAGATTTTTGATGCTAAATGTGATGCCAAAAAATTTTTTTCATATTTATCGAGTAGGGTATCAAAATGAAGAGAATTAAAAAGAGATTACAAAAATATATAAATGTCATATTTTAACTATAAAGGTTATGATAAAATTAATTATTAAAAAATAAAAAAACCCATTTGCCAATCATAAACCGAAAGAAATTTAATGGGTATCGCCCGCTATCAAGCTTGTTTCGATCTTTTAGACAGCTGTTGGGTTTTTAATTTTTTTATAATTAATTTTATTTGCAGTCAGTTAAAAAGCTTCACAACTAATATTTTTTTAAGAAATAAATATTATCGTGTATTTGTATCATTAGCTTGCGAACCAGAGATCTTGATTCTTGTGTTCAAATCCCGGGGTATAATAACTTGCCAAAATAGACATTAATACAATAGGCGTTGTTAACACGACTGAGTTATAGAAATATTTTATTTTTAGATGGTTTTGACGGCGGCAGAAAAGCAAAAACGATACAGAGAGCGAATGCGGGCTAACAACCCAGAAAAATTTGAAGAATCTAAGCGTAAAAATGCTGCACGAAATAAAGAAAGAAAAAAAGTTAGCGAATGTACGGAAAGTGAAAAAGCTACATTAAGGAAACAGTGGCGAAATAGAAAAAATAGACAAAAAAATAAATTAAAAGAAAATATTGCTGAAAGTACTAGTCAAACTGAGAATAGAGCACGATTAGCAGAAAGAAAAAAGTACCAAAGACATTTGGTCATTGTTAAAAATAATTACGAGGCCAAAATCAACAAAATGTCAAAAAATAATTTAGCACTTAAAAAAAAAATTATCGTTCAATAAAAAAGCAAAAATCTTTAATGGCACGTATTGAAGATTTGGAGACAAAAAATGCAGAATTGGTCAAAAATATTGTTCCTACGAATACAGAAATTGAAATGACGCCACTTACGAAAACCAACAGCTTCATAGATGAAAATATTCCCAATATATCTACACCACAAAAGGAAAGAGTGAAAAGACAGCTTTTTAATTATAACGTTTTAACTAATGCTCTACAAAATACTTACAAAAATTCTGAAGACAAAAAGTCAAAACTTAAAAAAAAAAAACAAGCAACAGCGTCGCTATTTATTGAAAAGTCTGAAGGATCTTTACAAAAAGTATAGGTTGGAAGGAGGCAAAGCAAAGTATACTGCATTTAAAAAGTACCGGCCTTTCTACGTTTTGCGTCCTAAACTCTCAAACAGAGAAACGTGTGGATGTATTAAACATGAAAACATGATGTTCAAGACTGAAACATTTAAAAAAATCGGACTGATAGAAAGCAAAGATTTAGATACAATTTTCTCTATAGTACAGTGCGACTTGAATTCGAAAGAATGTGCGTATGGGGAATGCTCTGATTGTAAAGATAAATTTATTTCCTTTAACTGGGGTAGTCATAATCAAGGTGAAACAGTTACTTACGAAGAATTTAAATGAGATAATTACGAGTATACAAATAAAAAAGACAATCAAATAATAATAAGTAAGAAGATGGAAAAGAAAAAAACAAGTGAGACATTGCAAAATTTTGTAGAGAAATTTAACAAGGAACTTAATATCTTTAAAAAACATGTTTATAATATAAAACACCAATATCACCAGTACTCATCGTGCATCAAAAACTTAAAAAACAGTGAAGTTGCAGTACATATAGATTTTAGTGAAAATTACACATGCAAACTTTCAATAGAAGTTCAATCAATGCACTTCGGTGCTTTGAAACCACAAATAACGATTCATACCGGTGCCTTATACACAAGTGGGAACAAGCCACAAGCATTTGCTTCTATATCGCCCAGCAACGAACATGGTCCAGAGGCCATATGGACCCATCTCGAACCTATTCTTAACCATATTAGAACAGAATTCCCGACTGTGTCAGCTGTACATTTTTTTTCTGATGGCCCTACTAGCCAGTATAAACAAAAAAATATTTTTTTTTTGTTTTCAAAATACACAAAATTGTTGGGATTCCCACACTCAACGTGGAATTTCAGTGAGTCTTCTCATGGGAAAGGAGCCGCTGATGGGGTTGGTGGCGCAATAAAACGCAGACTGGCTGGATGGCTATGTGTCATAGGGTACAGATATACCAAATGCCCAAACAGCATTTAAAATTCTCAAGGACCCTGATACTTCAGTAATGGCCTTTTATTTTTCAGAGGCCGATATTGCCAAATACACAATATCAGAAACTCTGACGCCAGTACCACAGACAATGACTCTACATCAAATTGCGAACACAGAGAGAGCCAATGTCATTAATTTCAGATGTTTAAGCTGTTTTTGTTGCGATGTCCTGTTCCCGAAAGGTCATTGTGAATGTTTAGATGTTAAAAACCACCTACTTGTTCAAAACAAAGAATCTGACAAAGAAAGTGGTACAGAAAATAACCCTGTTCGGAATAAAACAAGGGAAAAAAGAAAATATTGGAATTAAGTGAAATATCTGATTCGGAGCAAGAAGAGAAAGAAAACAGAAATAAGACAGAGAAGATTTGTAGAACTGGAAAAAACACTAAAGAAAAAATAACAATATTATCAGACGTGAGGTACAGACCGGAAAACCGTGCCTTCTGTATCAAAACATTTGGAAATAGTCAACCGAAGCTCAAAAAAATTGAGAAATCTGATCCATTACATATATCACATAAAAAATATATAAATTTATATGATAATCCAATTCCATCCACGTCGACTATGTCAGAACTAAGTGGGCAACGAAATATTATACTCAAAAAGTTAACAAACAATAATACTCAAAAAAATATATGATTGGATCTGACACAAGCAGCACAGAAAATGACAATGATTTTTCTGTACATGATACCTCAGATGACGAGGTATTTATACCTGATTCTGACTCTGTTTCAACGTATATAGAAGATCAAGAAGAAAGCAATGTAACGAAAAAAGTCATGGAATCATAAATCATAAATCATAAGACAATACAAAGCGATAGAGACAGCACACGTGAAAAAGTTAAAGAAAAATCAGGATATGATAGCAAAGCACAATTTAAAAAGTCTGGAATAACCACAAATACTGACAAAGACCAAGAGCTTGCAGGTGCGGAAAAAGAAAGACGTCTTAGTGTAGCCAACAACGGAGAAGTACCCGGTTATGCTTATTTTTCAGAACATACGGAAGAAAATTGCGGTGAAGATAAAAAAGATATGAATCTAAAGAAAGTGAAAAGCAGCAGAGTTGGCGCATATGAAACAGTAGGAGAAGATACAGGAAATTGTAACAATATACAATTAGAAAAGACTGAGAACAAAATCACTGACCAAGACTGTGAACTCCCAAACATCAAAGAAGTTTTATGTGTAGGTGATAGTGTATTAGTGACGTATTTTCAAAGACAATCTTGGAAATATTATGTAGGGTTTATAGAAAGTGTAGAAGTTGATAAAACCGTACGTTATGCTGTACGGTTTTTAAAAACAATTTATAAGCCAACGTTAAAATTTGTGCCTACCAAAATAGATCGTGAAGTTGTTTCCGAATTAAGTGCGGTAAAAAGGATAGAAGTAGAGTTAAATGAGAAAGCATATTTCTTAAAAAATACTTCTGATCAAATTTTCTTTTAGCTGTCTAAGTAAGATTTATTCTGTCGTTCGTAACCAAAAGATGCCGAACATTCATTCGTGTGTCACGGGCTGTGTTGTTTTTTATAAAAGTTAGTTTCAAGATTTTTTTTTTCATAGTTAAGTTCAAAGTAAGAATGTTATAACTTACAAAGTTAATTTACAATTTAAAGATTTCCAAATATTTTAATATTGTTACATTTTCTAAGCTTAGTCTTTTTGACCTGATATCCACTATATCGAAAAATAAGTCGTTTAGGACGATATGAGATCAAGAAAATACTAACTTTTTAAAATATATTTCTAAATTTTTTAATTTTCTATGTTAACCAAAGATAAAAATATTTGATATGTAAACTTGTTATGGGTTTTTTTTTTCTATAATTTCTAATTTTCGTTCGTTAAACAAAGACTTGTTATATTTGAGTTGTTTATATTTGATTTTGAGTTTAGTTTTTTATTTATGTAATGAAGACTGATAATGGCATTTTTTATAATTACTGTTTTTCTACTATCATAATTCGTATTCGTAATTAATGTCATAAGTTTATAGTGAATGATGCTTGCATTATACGTATTATAGGAATTTGAATGATTTTTTTATAGCATTTATTATGCTAACTGTTAAGTTCGAAAAACATTGGAAAAAATGAAATGCTCAAGTGAGACTCGAACTCACGACCTTTCGCTTACAGGGCGACTGCTCTGCCAACTGAGCCATTGAGCACCACTTGAATCATTCCAAATTTTCCTTCTCTTTATATCCGACTATAATAATATTTGGGCGCAGTCATCAAAATTCAATGTTTAAAAATGGTTGAAAAATCATTCATTGTTTCCAACAGTTCGTAAGAATGTTGGCAGATGGCTGCACCGTCGCCCTTATAGACGGATATAAAGAGAAGGAAAATTTGGAATGATTCAAGTGGTGCTCAATGGCTCAGTTGGCAGAGCAGTCGCCCTGTAAGCGAAAGGTCGTGAGTTCGAGTCTCACTTGAGCATTTCATTTTTTCCAATGTTTTTCGTATTATAGGAATACAAAAAACAATTTTATTTGAAAAATAAAACATTTTTCTTTAATATTTAAACTTGTTTTATTTAGCTTTAAAGTAATTTGATCAAATAATTTAATTAACAATAAAATAAAATAAATAATAGGTACAGAAATGTAAAAAAAAAAATCTCCTGCATTATTAGTGTAATGTACACTAGGCTTAACAAAATCACGTATGTTACGGTGTGTTACGATTTCACGACTGATATTGTACAATATTTGGCGGCCATACTCACGTATAGAGTGGCACGATACGGCCACCCAGGCATTTGAGAAGTGTAAGGAGAGCTTGCAAAGCGCCGCTACACTTTCTTACCCATTGCCAGACAGCAAATTAGCCCTAATGACTGATGCTTCAGACACTGCTGTCGGTGCAGTCTTACAGCAGAGAAAAGGTAAATCGTGGCAACCATTAGGATATTATTCAAAAACTTTGAGTGCAACGGAAACAAAATATTCCGCCTACGATAGGGAATTATTAGCAATATTCATGGCCGTCAAACATTTTAAACATTTGTTAGAAGGTCGTAATGTAACTATTTTTACAGATCATAAACCGCTACAGTATGCCTTCACTAAATTAAGCAGTGATAAAGAAAGTCCAAGGCGTATTCGCCAACTTTCTTATATTAGCGAATTTTGCACAGACATTCGACATGTAAAAGGAAGCGATAACGCGGTCGCGGATGCTCTTTCTAGAATTGAAACAATAACATGTCCCACGATACTCGACTTCTCAGAATTGGCAGACAAACAGTGCAGTGACGAGTATCTAATGCAAGCGTTGCAGGTATCGAATAGCAACCTACACACATCAAAAAAAGTTTGCGATCACTTTGAAAAACTGAAATCTTTTTTGTTACTGTAGATTATATTATGATTTTTTCTTCTTTTTAGATTATTTATTTAATAATAAAGAATTAGAACACAAAACAATGACACCGTTCATTTGTTTTTTCTTATAAAAAGGCTTTCAGTCCTAGCTTACGCTCATTCAGAAATCTGATTTAGTGAATTATAACCGATTCAAGATATTTTTCGTGGAAAGTAGTGATTGAAAAAATGCCAAGAGGGTTATCAGAGATTTTACGAGCTAAAATAGTAACTTTGAGGGAAGAAGGATATACCACGAGAGTAATAGCACGCAGACTTGCTATATCCCAATCCTGTGTCGTGGCTACGTTGCAGAGAGAGAATTTAGCTGACCGACCCCGCAGCGGTCGCCCAACTGTTTTGACAGCTGCCCAAAAGCGCTATGGGTCATATTCAAAAAAATTGTATTTTTAATACTGTCGTATTGTCCAACCCAATATCTTTATAATAATACATATCAAAGTAATTCCTTTAATGTAACCAGTTGTGTACTCATTTATGGTGATTAGAAAAAGAATGAAACATTTGCTATAAATGAATAATGTTATTTTTTTTAAACTGAAATCCTTGCTGCGTAAATTCCGTTTCACACAAATAATCAATGTCCACATTGTTGACGGTTAGTTCTAAATATTTATTATCAAAAAACTATAACGTTATAATATGAAATACTTTCTGTTTGTAATGGCGTATGTTTTTAAGTTAATGAATTTACTAAATAATTAATAAAATCTTAATATTGTTCTTCAAAATTAATTAATTGACGCAGATCCAGATTTTACTCATATATGTTATTCTTCTCTGTTATGTCATACAAAACTTTTTTCCATGGTAATAAATTAAATTATTATACTGGCAACATTAGCTACCACACTGTCAACTTACATGACGCAACAATTAATGTTCTTCCATTTTGATAAATGGTGCATTTCGAGTCATTGCGTTGCGTGGTGAAAATTGAACTTTTCAAGAGATATTTTACTGTGGGACTTAAAAAATATAGGTAAGTACTTAGTATTGTATTACTCACGCTAGATTATAAATGCATTTGAGACATTTGCTTTAAATAAAAAAATATCGTGTAGCATGAGAATTAACGTGGCAGTCAATATATTTTTAGATTAGACAAATGCAATTAATTCATATATGTTATCAAATCTGTTACAGTTTTCTGTTACGTAACAGATATGAATTATAGAGGGCTGTTCACATTGTCTCATATATGAATTAAGGGAAATGGAAACATATTCTTCTTATTCTTATTAGGTGGGTTCTATTATTTATATTAGGAAAGGATGTTGGAATAATAATATTACTTTTAAACTATCGCGTTTAATGTTAACGGGAGTTAAAGCGATCATGGTATAGGTACATACATACCTTTTGATTTGCCTGACGTTTCGAAAAGGTTACACCGGCCGGCGGCCGTTGCCACAGGCTGACTGGCTCAGCGGTGCACGCCCGCGCCGGCTTCGTGTTATGATATAGAAGGTTTTTTATCTACCCGCCGCTGCACTGTGGTATAATTTTGAATTTTAGCGGTAGGAAATTCAACTTTATCAATGTGAAGGTAATTCGAAAAATATATCTTATTTTTACTTGAGGGTAAGTCATTCACATTTTTATGAAATATCATTACTGTACTGTTATCGGTTCATAAGATTTGTTTATTTGAAAACGATTTATCAGCGACTTGCGGTGCTAATATTTTGTGTTACACGAAATTCTGAGTGTCTTCTTTTGTTATTTACTGAATACCTATCCAAAAGTGAGATTAGTAAAAAATGGTGTTTATAACTGAAGGTCAGTACATTCTATTTTCATATAAATAATTTAAATTTTTGTAGATTTTTATGTCACAAATAAATAGGGAACCCGACTACTGTTTTTAGGCATATTTAATAGATACAAAAGAACATACGTTTCTAGGAACTGATTAGAAATAAATTTTATTGTTATTTTGTTATACTTTGAAGTGTTACCTATTTAGTTATATAAGTTTTATTTGCGGAAATTTGCGGTTTTATTATATTTTATCTGTTTTTTCAGGCAATGGTACTGCTATCAGAAATAACGAACTATTTGAATTATTGTTAAAAAATCCTCCGTTTAAGCCGATGACACAGAATAGTAAAGATGTATTGTTCAACTATACATTAGACTCTATTGGAATGTCAGAATTGAACAAAGGTAACCAAAATAGTGTTCGAAAGGCAATTCATAATTTTTGTACGATTATTTGGAAGATGTGGCTTAAATCTGATCGAAACAGTAAAAGAGTTCGAAGTAAAAACATTGTATGGCTTAACAAAATAAGTATATCAAGTGGAAGTACACCTAGCTCAACAGCTTCATCTGCACGATCGGGACGTCCGCGAAAAGGCTTCAATGATTTAACAGACAAAATAAAACGCAGGAAATTGAATAACGAGGTGCAATCAAAGAGTAAAGAAGAGTTATGCTTAGCCGCTTCGATGAAATTACACTCTGAAGGACACAGAAACGCAGCTTCACTTATACTTGACGTCTCTGTGTCGCCAGATAAAGCTAATACTGGGACAAAAAAAAATCCGCAAGAGGACATTTCCTATTCTCCTCGAGAAGCTTTACATTTATTTACAGAAATGAAATTAACACGTCATCAGTATGGAATATTGAGAGAATCGGCAATTAGTAAAAGTTTAAAGAACTTATTTCCACCGTATTATAAACTTCTTGAAGAGAAAAGCAAGTGCTATCCAAAAAACATTCATGTTACAGAGACCTCAGAGGAAATACCCCTTCAAGATCTCGTTGACCATAAGGCCTCACGTATTTTACATTACCAAAATGAAGTTTTCAATAATGAAGAAACTCATTTAGAAGTGGTTTACAAGTGGGGTGCTGACGGTAGCGGAAGCCAAAAAAATTATAAGCAAAAGTTTGAGGCAGCAGATTCCGATGATTCTCATTTATTTATGAGTTCTTTAGTTCCTATCCGTGTGTGTTCGGTCAATAATCGAGATAAAATATACTGGCAAAATCCACGTACCAACTCTGTGCGATTTTGTAGGCCTATTCGTATGCGATTTGTTAAAGAGACTGAACAGACAATTAAAGATGAATTTGCTTATGTCGAGAATCAAATTGCAAATTTATCACCAACCTCAGTAACTATCAATGG
This sequence comes from Eilema sororculum, assembly GCA_914829495.1. Lineage (NCBI taxonomy): Eukaryota > Metazoa > Arthropoda > Insecta > Lepidoptera > Erebidae > Eilema > Eilema sororculum. The sequence continues at coordinate 8,651,244 of OU618551.1, forward strand.
AAAAAAAATTACAGCTCGGCATTGCCTAATAAAAACTATGGTTGACGGAAAAATCTGCAACACTCTGTCTGACAATAAAGCCACTACAAAGTGTTACATATGTAAAGCTTCACCTGCTCAATTTAATAACATTGAAGAATTAGCATCCCGTCCTTATAATCCAGATAGTTTGGATCTGGGGATATCACCTTTACATGCCTACATACGCTTTTATGAATGTCTGTTACATGTTTCATACAAAATTATAATTAAAAATAAACAAGCTCGTGGCGAAATAAACAAGAAAATAGTAGCAGAAAGAAAATCACAGATTCAAACTCAATTTAAGGAACAACTTGGTTTGCTAGTTGACGTACCTAAGCCCGGTTTCGGGAATACCAATGATGGTAACACAGCTAGACGCTTCTTTGCAAATCCCGATATATCGTCAAATATTACTGGCATTGATAAAGATCTGATGGAGAGATTCAGTATCATCTTAAAAACTCTTAACTCCGCATACAAAATAAATAGCGCTAAATTTGGTCAATATGCTAAGGAAACAGCTATGAAGTATGTTGAGCATTACAATTGGTATCCTATGACACCAACCGTACATAAGGTTCTGGTACACGGCAAGGACATCATAGATAATTTCTTAATACCTATCGGCATGCTCGGAGAGGACGCGCAAGAAAGTCGCCACAAAGATGTGCGGTACTATAGAGAACATAACACTAGAAAAATGTCTAGGAAACTAACCAATGAAGATCTCATTAACATACTTCTTGTATCATCAGATCCCATTATGTCTAATATGAGATCAATATCCGTTAATTATAAAAACGCCGTGCCATCAGGTGTTCTAAATTTGTTAAAAGAACCTGAAGATATAATAATTGAGGATTGACTTTAATATTTCTTTTACATACCTAAATTGTTTATAAAACATAAGAAATAAACGTTTAAGCAAGGTATTTTACATAATATAATTTTGTACCCCTAACTTTCGAAAATTGACCACTGTGCGCTGATGGAAACGTGAGGCAAATCAAAAGGGATATATAATAAAATAATAAATATTCCACAACATGCTACACAACGCTATCTAGACCCATGGTAAGCTTAACAAGCTTGTGTTATGGAATCTACAATGCGGATGAACATACTTAAATCATTTTAATTTTGTAAATACCTACATATTATACATAGAAACGCCCAGACCAATACAAATAGCCATATTCATGCATACAAATATTTGCACATAATGGGGATCGAACCCACGCCTCCTGCGTAGCGGTCGCTACGCCACAGAGGCTGTCATATGTATGTACAGTCAACGCCATAAGTTGATTAACACTAAAATATTTTACAAATCTTTTTATAATGGAATGCATCTGTCTGTAGTAAATGTAGTGTTATGATTCCCAGAAGACAAACTTAATTTACATATTTAATGTTTTTTTTTCACAATTTTATGTAAGGTTTAGGGGCCACAGTGTTCAATAAATTAGAATTTGTTAAGCTACTTTTGTAGTTGACTGTACCTATAACATGATTGCGTTTATTCCCGTTAACATTATTGTATATCACGGAATAATAATTTGCACTTAAATTATCTACTTTTGTGCGACTTCAGTATGTTTCTTTAGTATATACGATTAATAAATAATATTATTGCAGTTCTTTGCTATTCCTTATTTTGTCGTATTGAGAAAACTGGGACCCAGTTCGTTTTTATTTATTTATTTGTTTATTTAAACTTTTTGCACAAATACAAATTGATTGTACAAAGGCGGACTTAATGCCATGGGCATTTTCTGCCAGTCAACCTTAGGGTGATGCAGAGATATTTTGGTCAAAGGTAGGTGCGCGAAGTGTTCTGGTGAGAATTTTTGCCTAGTTTGGTACACATGCTTACATAATAAATATGAAATTAAACTTAATAAACATAAACATAAGAATATGTTCATACATATGTTAATATATACAAACATCATAGACTACATACCATAAACTTATTATATACTACATACACATATAGATCAATATATACATATACACACATATCCATACATATACATACATAGACCTACTAGCACATACATACATACACATACGTATACATATATTACATATCAAATATATACAAACTAAGAAAAGAATGTAACGGATACAGACTGAACCCGATTTCCAACTCTTCTACCGATCGTTGTTGTAGAGCTGACGTACTCTGGCCTTGAATATAAAACGGTTTGCGGACATCCTGACTTCCAGAGGAAGCGCATTCCATAAAAGAATAGCTTGTACTAAGAAGGAAGAGTGAACAAGACTTGACGTGTGAGTGGGACAGTGTAGGAGAAGGTTGTTAGAAGAGCGTAAGTTTTTATTATGGGTAGAGCCAAGTAAGTGGAGCTGAGACTTTAAATAAGCTGGGGCGTTGGGAGAGTTTAGCAGAGTATATATCAAGGTGACCGCTCTTAGACTGCGTCGCCGTCGTATAGGCAACCAACCCAGCTCTGTACGATACTCTGAAACGTGGTCGTACTTCCTAAGATTAGACGAATCGAATGCAATTGTTGAGAAGTCGGTCTAGTTTATTGAGCAGATCAGCATTCAGGTCGAAATATATTGTATTGTATTGTATTGTAATTGTTTCTAAAATTATGGCCTTTTTACAGTTTCGTTCGTAAGTTGTTCCTAGAGACGCTAAATAAAGTCAGTAAAAGTCATAGAGATGTGTTTTTTGAACCTATATTATCCCACTGCTGGGCAAAATATAAATCTTATTGATGTTATTGACTTAAATATGAATTGTTTATTTTAGAAAATATGCCATTAACACCAGCTGAACGGCAGCGAAATTATAGAGAGCGCTTAAAAGCAAATAATCCGGCAATATCCCATATTGAAAGAAAAAAAAAGAGGCTGAAGAAAAAAGGAAGAACTATGTAAAAATTTCGCAACTGTCAGAAACACAAAAAGCAAAAAGACGAAAGCTACGGCGAGAATTAAAACAAAAGAAGTCAAACCAGAAACAAATGAAAACTATTAAAGAAAGTCGTCGAACATATAAGAAACAACACTACAAAATAACTAAAGAAAATAATAGTCTTAAGAAGAAAATAGAAACTTTAAAGAAACAAGTTAATGCTCTAAAGAAAAGGGTATACAGATATAAATTATTATTAAACTGCCAGCATTACAATAATGAGTCCGAGAAAGAAAATGTTGACCAGACATGCTTGTCATTGTCACAATCTCCACTATCGAAAACAGAATCTTTTGTACAAAATCTAAATATGACTACACCAGATAAAAATAAAGTTAGAAGAGTTCTTTTAGAGAAAAATGTATTGGTTGACTCACTTGAAAAGACATACAAGTCTTCTACATCTAATGCAGAACGGAATGTTTTGAAAAGAGTGGTAAATAATACTGTGGTCCGGCAGTATAAAATGCAAACACGATTAAGTCCTTATGTTGGATTAAAAGGAGCATAAAGGTCTAAAAGAGTACATAATAAGAAAAAAAATGATTTGATTAAAATAATTACACAGTTTTATTTACAAGATGATGTATCAAGAGCAACTGCCGGTAAAAAGGAGACCAAAACATTAAAAAAAGAAAAAGTCCAGAAAAGATATTTACTAACAAATTTAACGGATATTTTCAAAAAATTCAAAGAAGAAACTGGAATTACAAATATATCTTACACAACATTTGTAAGATATAAACCCTTTTATGTTTTGCGCCCTCATATTTCGGATCGTGACACATGCATTTGTAAAAAACATGCAAATATAGAATTTAAATTTATAACCCTCAAGAAGCTCCAAGTTTTAAGTGAATACATCAAACTCAACGATGTCGTTGAATCATTAGTATGTAACGTAAAGTCTCAGCAGTGTATGTATTCGAAATGTGCGGCATGTAAAAGTAATTGTGTTCGTTACAATTTTTCTACGACAAACAATGAAGAGAATGTGTCATGGCTCGAGTGGTCCGCTGTTAACATAGAATACAAAAAAAATGATTTTACTAAAGTGTGTAAGAGGATGACAAAACAATCAAAAACGGCAAACTTAAACGATTTAATCCTAAAATTTGAAGCAGAACTACAAGACTACAAAATTCATTTATTTAACATAAATCATCAATATAATATGTACAAATTTAAGAAAGATAATCTTCAGGCGAACGAAATATTAATACATTGTGATTTTTCGGAAAATTATACACGCAAAATGCATCAAGAAATTCAAGCAGTCCATTTTGGGGCGTCTCAGTATCAGATTTCGCTACATGCTAGTGTATTATATCAGAAAGACAAAAAACCACAGTGCTTCTGCACTTTATCTGATTCTACGGAACATTCACCTGAAGCTATTTGGGCACACTTAAACCCAATTTTAATGCAAATAAGTCGAGAATGTGGAGATATTGACACGATTCATGTATTTTCTGATGGACCTGTAACGCAGTATAGACAAAAAAAGAATTTCTTTTTGTTCAACGCGATTATTAAAGAGTTTGGTTTTACTGGTACATGGAACTTTTTTGAAGCCTCTCACGGAAAGGGGGCAGCAGACGGCGTAGGCGGCATTATCAAAAGACTTTTGGACAGAAAAGTAGCTTATGGAGCAGATATTTTGGACGCACAATCGGCATATGCGCTTTTAAAAAATGAAACGAATGTGAAACTTTACCTTGTGGACGAAGAAAACATTAATTACATTAAAGAAAAGTTTGGACAGTATTTGTCCTCACTTAAACCTGTTCCTCATACATTAACCATCCACCAAATTCAAAGTACAAAGACACATAATTTATGCACACACACACCCACACACATATTTTTTTCTAGAATTTTGAGCTGTTTCTGTACGAATACGGACAATGAAGGGTTTTGCAGTTGCTATTTTCCTACGAAACATAATTTGGTTCAAGAAATTGCACCTAAGAGGCGGGTTAAAAGAATTTTATCCTATTCATCATCAGATTCTGATGACGAATGTCTTGTACCTAGTAAACGCATTCATGCCAATCTAAAATCTACTACGTCTGAAAATAGAGCAGTAACCATTCTCTCAGATGTTCGGATTAATTTTAATGAGAAACAACTAAGATGCCTAATGGGCGATCCAAAAAAAATATAACATTTCTTCGTGTGATTTGACGAAAGATTATAAAGATTTAGTCACTACAAGCAATACAGATCGAGAGAACAATACACAACAGCCATATACTTCCGGCAACATACAGAAAAAAGTGCGTAACTTCTTTTTAGACTTAAGTGACACTGATGATGACAGTTCTTAATTAATTTAAATGTGAAAAAGAAGAAAGTCGTCTCTTACAGGGGGAATGCCCTAGACCACTAAGGCACTAGACAACCGCCTGAACTTCCAAATTTTCCTTGTGTGTTACGTGCTAGTTTAAAAACGATTGCAATATCGTTCATTGTTCCGAAACAGTTTGCAGTTTGCAGTAACTGCCGGTAGATGGCTCCAACGTTGACCTTAATCACGTATAGGAATATTTAGAGTAGTTCAGGCAGTTGCCTGGTAGCTTAGTGTTCCAGCGTATTCCAGGGGGAATATTCTAAGATCGTGGGTTCAAATCCAGCCGTCCAGGCTTTCCTTTTTTTCCTATTTAAATTGATTTGAGAATTTAGCATACCTAATGCGTTAAAATTTCATTCCATTCTGTTCTTATTCAGTTGATTTTTATTTCATTTAATTAATATAATTAGTTGATTTTGCTTTTTGCTGAAGTCGGGTTTTAGTTTTTAATCCTATATTTTAATTTACATTACTTTGGGACAAGCAACAGCTAAAAATGTTTATATTTTTAGCCGTTGCTGCAAGCAACGCCCTTTACAATGATACCAAACACGGTATATTCCTCTCCAATTATTTTTTTTACACAGTACTTTATGACCGCTACAGGGTGCCACATCAGATTCAGTGGCATGTCATATAAATAACCTATAACCAGCGGATCTGTCTCATTTATTCAGATCTAATAAGTAGTTAAAGAGCTGTGAGGGAACAAATAAACATACACACATAATACATAGCCTGTCCAAATCATAACCTTCCTTTGACTTTGCCATATATAAGTACTAATTGTAACTTAAGATATAATAATTGTAATGTAAGAGTTCGAGTCTATCTAAAAAGATTTATCAATAAAATTCCATGACAAGAGCCTCATTGCTGTAGAGGGAATACCAAGAGGTATTATTTGTCATCGGAATTGTCCATTAATAAATTATGGAAGCAATACAATATAGAAGCTAGTCATGACTTAAAAGTAAAAAAATCCTACTTTCGACACATATTCAATAGTAACTACAATCTCGGCTTCGGTACTCCAAGAACAGACGTATGTGCCACTTGTTTGAGATTTTCATCAGAAATCGGTCACCAAAATGATGCTCAAGCACGAAACGATCTAATGATCTCACAAAGATTACACAAATTGAGAGCTAAAGCATTTTTTGCAAAAGTCAGAGAAGAAAACCCTAACCTAAAGACGTTTTCATTTGACTGTGAAAAAAATTTAATTTCCGCTTTTTGACTACTTTTTTTGCTGTTAAGTGCTTAATATCTATAGTGCCGCAAAACAGATAACGTATATTCATTAAAAAATATTTGTTTATTTTGACCTTTTTGGTAAATAATGCCAATAAACCAATAAGACCTATGTTGCAATACGTAGATACATACGCGACATAGAACCTTTTGAATTTCGCTTTGGTTTTGTATGCATGGCTTGGTGGTTGATTGTTGCAGATGAATAACTCAAGAGCAAGGCGGTTAATACAGTTAGCTACAAGTTCCTCTCAACATCCTCGCCATCAGCGACTGAACGAAGCCACTGGCCAGTTGTATGACGATGAAACTCTGCAGCAATGTGACACGTCTAGTGAAGAGGTCTTATTCGAAGAAGGGTCGTCTTCTGACTCAGACTACGTGCCAAAAGAAAGTAGTGTTGGATTTATTTCTGATGCATTAGAAGAAAGTACAAGCTCCAACGAAGAGGTACTTGATGAGGAGACAGGAGTGCTTACTCGTAAGGATACTCACAAAAGGAAACGCAGTCGTAAAGGTCAAGCAGATGAAACAAAATGGAAGAGATTAAGAAACTCTAAGGCTAGGTTACAGGGTAAACAGTAGGAAGGTTTTGAGAAGGATAGGAAAGGAAAATACAAACAAACACTGTTAAGACCAGCTAAAGGCTTACAGGAAAGATGTGGTGGGCATACCGAAGTGAAACATGGGGGACCGAAACAAAGGTTTGAATGTGAAATGTTAACTGAAGAAGACCGAAAACAGATTTTTGATTCTTATTGGGCACTAAGTTCTTGGGAAGCTCGTAAAGTATAGTTCCGAAGTTTAGTAAGTGTATATGCACCACAGCATCGACGTTCTTCAAGCGTAGATTCTAGGAAAGACAAGGCATTTAAATATTTCCTATCTTTGAAAGATAATGCTAAGAGAGTTCATGTTTGTAAGCAAATGTTTATGAAAACTTTGTGCATTGGCCAAAGACAACTGAGAGATTGAGTTGTTCCTAATAAGGATGCGACAGAAAGTTCTATTATCTCTCAAAATAGTAATGAGTGTAATGCAAGGACTCGAAATGATGCATCCGATTCAATTGGAGAATTTTTCGAGAGTCTGCCAAAAGTAGTCTCATTATTGCAGATCGACTTCCTCAAAATTATATTTAGAACCAATCTGGAATAGTGTTCATGGTGATCTGTATGCTGAATTATAAAAAGTTTTTTTAAATAACAATAAGAGACAATATTGTGTTGCGACATTCGAGAAGAAGTACCGCGAGCTTAATTTATCTATTTTCAAACCCAGGAAAGATCAGTGCAACAAGTGCTTAGCCTACAAGAATGGTAATATTAATGAAGATGAGTACAAGAGTCATTTGAAGAAAAAAGAAACAGCAAGACAATGTAAGAATAATGACAAAAACAATACTGAAGATGATGTATTAGTATACACTATGGATGTCCAAGCGGTACTTCTATGCCCAAAAATCCAGGCATCAGCTGTTTACTATAAAACAAAACTTAAAGTTCACAATTAGGGAACGTTCATATCTGACGGAACTTGCGTCGCGTATTATCGGTCGCGAACCGATGTTACGTTAGTGCGTCGAGTGTGAACGGTCAAGTGTTTTTCTATACATTTGTCTGTTCTGGTGTTACGCGACCGATAATACGCGACGCAAGTTCCGTCAGATATGAACGTTCCCTTACACACACTATAATTTAAAAACAAAAAAAGTGATTTGCTATTTATGGCACGAGGGAAGCGGTGGCTTACAGTGATGTCTTTACGTCTTACATGATGAAACACCTAAAGGCAGAACTAGAAAATGCACCAAATACCAAAAAAAATATTCTGTGGAGTGACGGATGTGGTTACCAAAACCGATCCTTGAATTTGTCTAATGCTCTAATTGAATTATCAGTCGAAAAGAACATAATCATCGAACAAAAATACCTCGAAGTTGCGCGCAGGTCGACTCGATACATAGCAGCATCGAATGAAAGTTGCCACCTCATCGAGATATTTTCATACCTGGAGACTACATCAATATAATAAAGAGCGCAAGAACCAAAGCCTGAACCATATAAAGTAGTTTGTCGAAGCTACAGTGATTTCAGCAGGAGTGAAGGTGGTAGATACTCCAGCATTCGACCAGGAAACAAAAAGGGCGATCCACTTGTAGTCGACATTGTAAGCCTTCAATATAATCCAGATGGGATCATACTGTATAAGTTGGACTTTAATGACGACTTCAAAGAATTACCGCGACGCTCAAACAAAAACTACATACGAACTGATAATACTCCCCTTTATCAATCATTTCTCCCTATTGACACCACAAAATGTATACATTTACAAGAATTAAAACCACTGAGATCCTGATGCTTGTCCTCATAAACGAAATAATTAGTATCAATGGTCAATTTTGCTGTTTATTTTTCTTAACTATATATTTTTTCATTGTTCCTACTTTAATTATAAATAACTTGAATAAATACTCTACCTATTATTTGAAACTATCTGTGTATTATTTCATACAAATAAACTATCAATATGTTATATGTCACAAATTTTACGTCCGTTGTAGTTACAATAGGTTCTATGTCAAATTTCGAACAAAATATAATTATTTATGAATATTTCAAAATGCACAGTTAATAGAACACAGTAGTAAGGAAACATTAGTTAAAAAACATTTTGGTGTCATAAAAGATTTTTTTCCAGTATGCTGTTTTTTTACTCTCCTTTAAACTTGTCATTTTTGACATAGACCTAATTGCAATATGAACGACGAAATGATAAGCAACAATCAATAGAAAGATCTAACATAAATACAGAATCAGCACCTTTCAAGGTCGGCGATATCGTTTACAAACAAGTAGCAAAAACAGCAAGAGCTAACAAACTTGAACCTAAATACCTAGGACCATACACAATAGTAAGAATACACCCTGAACAAATAGCAGAAATAGTAGGAAAACATGTAAACGCGAAAATTAAAAGAGTTCACTTCCGTTTACTAAGGCGACCTGAAAATGTTTCAGGAACGCTATCACCATCATCGGACTCTTCCAACTCGCCGCAAGCACAGCGGTCATACAGCCAATAGACAATCACAGTGGAGTATTAGTCTTATCAGAAGCAAGAGTGCAGTATCAAATAGATACATATCACCTGGCAGTAACATATAACACAACTAGCTTAAGAGATATTTACATCGAAATATGTAGCAATTATTTTACATTTAAGTTAAAACATAATAGTTCAGTAAATACATTAGCTATTAGGAAACAAATAGAATATCTTATAGATACTATAGAAACTAGATTACAATACTTAGGTTTACAGATTATAGGATTGAAATCAAGATATAGACAGAAACGAGGACTGATGGTTTGGGATCAATAGTAAAAGCCATCACGGGAAACTTAGATCAAAATGATGCAATTAAGTACGATAACGAATTAAAAGCAATACAGTCTGCATTAAATAACAACAAATCAAATCAGAAACGCACAATCAGCCTAATGCAAGACTTTATGAAAGAATAGGAAAACAATTTAAAACACATAAAAACTAATCAAGAATCAATTGAATTTGCAATTAACAGGTACTCTAAACAGAGAACGGACCTAGAAACGAATTACTTGACAATAAGCATCTTTAACGAAATAGAGATATCGTGTCAACAACTATACGATAGTTTAGAAACCCTAGAAAACGCGTTAACGTTTTCTTACCTTAGTAAAATGCATCCCAGTATAGTAGATCCCACATTCTTAATAGAAGAATTAAATATTATCCAAAACGAAATTAATGGAAAACTACCCTTCGACCCTAACATGAACTCTATTCACTTTTGGGTAAAAGCAATTATAGTAAAAGCCTTCAGCACTAATGGGACTTTAACCTTTATACTGGACATTCCGATAGTTGCAGAACAATCATATAATTTACTCAACCTTTATTCAATTCCCAACAATAATGACACCATCCTCATACCTAAAACCCTCTCCTAATCTTGGGAAATAATGAGTTTGCATATCCTCACGAGCCATGCACCGAGATAGCGGAAGACAACGTCATATGCAAGCACCTGGAATGACACTACTACATTCAACTGATTGCATAGCACAACTAATACAGCATCAAGAACCACATAACTGCACGTATGCAACTGCAAGCTACGACAACAACATAGTGCAACAAATTAAAGAAAACAGTTCGATTGTAATAATGAAACAGGAAGAAGTCGTAAAAACTATATGCAACAACGACGTGCAATACCAACGCAACAAAGGAGTCTTCCTAATTACCACAGATAACAACTGCAAGGTGCAAATCCGAGACAGAGTATTAATGACCCACAAACGGAACATTAATCAAAGAGAAACCATACCACTACCTAGGTCCAACCATAATAGAAAAATTTCACCAGTGAAAATTGAATTGGAAAACGTAAACCTGGACACCCTAAAAGATGTCCTGAAACTAGCAAAGGAGATTCAAGTACCGGATGAAGACCTAAATCTCATTTCAACCACACCCAGTTGGCCATCAGTATTTCTCTACATCATCATCATCCTGGCAGCAGCTGGAACAGCATCATACAAATTTTGGTGGAAACCAAGGTCGGCGCAAACCTCAGCACAGCAGCCTGAACCTGAAAAGATCCAGCTTCAGCAGCAGCCTTCGACACGCCTCCATCTTAAGGGGGGAGGAGTTATGTCCTTGTTACCAATGCCGTCCCATAATGGCCTTATTGTTAAGTAGTACATTAAGATAAGTGTCATATCACTTCCTGGTAATGCCACACAGGAAACATTAGTTTTGTATAACCAATCCTTTGTTCTAAGAATTGTATTTAAGATAAGCTTTTGATTGAAAAAAGAGTTCTGAATTGCTCTTCAAGCGGAGCACACGTCTCCAGTGTGTTTTTAAAAAGCCTTTCGCCTACACCTACTACCTAACTACTGTCCAGATAAAAAAAGAAGGGCAAAAGACAAAAAAAATCAGAACATTATTTCTGATTGTATGAGTAACAAAATTACAGTTACCGGTTGTATAAATCTTTTAGCTACAATAACGCGATTTTGAAGAAACCGTTTCTCACTTGTCATGTTATGTTATGTTACTTTTATTTTGTTTTCGTTATTTGCTATTAGGTACAATTAAATAAAATACATTCAATTTTATTCCTTCTCTTTTCTAAGTTATGCATTTAAGTGTACTTCTGGTATATTGAGAATCTGGTATATTGAGGGTTGGTATTTTGAGAATCTGGTATTTTGCGAATCTGGTATTTTGCGCATAAAGGAAATGGATGATTCAGAAGCGTTGATCGCCGCAGTGCGTGAACAAAGATTGTTGTGGGACAAAACACATAAAAATTATAGAAATCGTTTATTGATACAAAGAAGTTGGAAGAATGTTGCCGAAGCAGTCGAATGCACAGGGGTGTTTCCACATTGTACCCACAAAACTGTAGGTAGGTATTATTATTAGTATTATTATTATTATTTCTTTTATTTCAGTAAATAACATATAAATTACATTTTTAAATATATCCTAAAAACAACAAAATATATTTAAAAATATAAAAAACAGTGTTCCACCGGCATCGAGTACAGGGACCAAGCTACCGGTGGTCAGGGCTCCAGAGAGAGGAACTTTCTCACTATGCGCGCCGTGTCGAGGAGTACTGTCTTCTGTATCAGGCCCTTGATCCAGCTGCCCAGCGCGAGCCTCTTTAGGTGTGTTGGTCGAGGCTCTTGGCTATAAGTCCATTTACGGTTATAACTATTGGAACAATGATTGCCGAGTCCACCTGCCACATGTCGACAATCTCGTGAGCTAAATCAAGATACTTAATTTGTTTATCTTTTTCAGCTTTCACGAGATTCTCGTCATGAGGGATTGTGACATCAACAATCATTGCGCGCCGCTCAGACCGGTCTAGCACCACGATATCAGGTTTGTTGGCAATAACAGTCCTGTCCGTGATGATAGATCGGTCCCAATACAATGTGATATGACCATTTTCGAGAACTGGTTCAGCAACATACCTGTAGTACGGTACCTCGGCGTCCACAAGTTGGTATAACAGAGCAAGCTGCTGATGGATGATCCTGGCTACTTGGTTGTGCCTGTGCAAGTACTCGCTGTTAGCAAGACGAGAACAACCGGACACAATATTATTATTATTATTATTATTCCTCTTTATTTCACTTATATACTTATTATTATTATTTCTTTTATTTTAGTAAATAACATATAAATTACATTTTTAAGTATATCCTAAAAAAAATACAAAATATATTTAAAAACATAAAAAACAGTGTCCCACCGGCATCGAGTACAGGGACCAAGCTACCGGTGGTCAGGGCTCCAGAGAGAGGAACTTCCTCACTATGCGCGCCGTGTCGAGGAGTACTGCCTTCTGTATCAGGCCCTTGATCCAGCTGCCCAGCGCGAGCCTCTTTAGGTGTTCGTCGAGGCTCTTGGCTATAAGTACATTTACGGTTATAACTATTGGAACAATGATTGCCGAGTCCACCTCCCACATGTCGACAATCTCGTGAGCTAAATCAAGATACTTAATTTGTTTATCTTTTTCAACTTTCACGAGATTCTCGTCATGAGGGATTATTATTATTATTATTAGTAGGTATTATTTATTTATCTTTATTATAAAAAAAAACATAATTCTTACATATAAACAAGGCCCAGAAAACCGTTTTGTTTACACTATTATAGTAGGTAGTTTTGTTCCTTTCTGACCCATAGAACACCAAAGTTGTTCACTTAGGTGTTCCACGGTTAACTTTCTGTACCCTTGGTTCACCTAGGTGTTCCACTGTAGGGGCACGCCCCAAGTGATTTCCGATACGTCCCCGTCGTGTGCCCTGGACCCCTTCCTGACCACCGTAACGGAGTGGCAGGTTGGGTGACCGAACTCGGAAATCATTACTTGAGGCAAAGAGAGTAACTTAACTGTTTGTTTTCCCTGTATCACCTGCTTTGGACCCATCCCACTTGGTGCGCGGTAACGCAGTGGCCAGTGGTTGGTGACCCGTCGTTGAAAGTTATCACTAAGTTCGTTACTACTTGTTGTTTCTTTTTGTTAAGTTTACTCGTTGTTGTTTGGTTTGGTACGTTTGCTCGTTGTTGTTTTATTGTTAGTTATCCTTCTGTTATTTATTGTTCTTGTTTGGAGTCCGGTTGTTTGTGCCCAGAGTTGTGGCGGACAGAAGAGGGAGGGATTCCAATCCAAGGAAAATGAGGCAATTGCCGGGCAAATTCTTTGATGGAGGATCAGAGGAGGACTCTGACAATGGCTTCTCGCGGGTTCTTGAGACCCCGCCTCCAAAAGGACCCCGCCGTCCCCGTGGAGGGAAAGTTATCCACCACGTGGGACTTTTGCAAGCCCGTAGGGAACTACGGTTGTTAGAGCCAGACACTTCGGACTCAACGTTAACGGAGCCTGCAAAGCCTTCGCGAAGTCCGAAGCAAAAGGTAAGGTCTCCGGGGATGGAGGACTCTATTAAAAGGGCCGAAGAAGACGCAGGTGTCCTGAACGCAGTTTCGACCAAGTCGAAGAACTTGAAAGGCACCTGCGTCAAAGAGATACGCACCGCCACCGCGTCACTACTAGAGGTAGTGCACGTCCTTGCGTGACGTCGGACAAGCGACGAAATAAAAAGGTTGCAGGCAGACAACAAGAGGTTGCGTGGTCAGTTGTCTGCCATACAGGAGGAGGTAGCCGCCCTCAGACGCGCTTACGCTGAGCGTGGGAAAGACGTGGCCAGAGAGGAGCCTGCTAAAGCAGCGGAGAACTCCGGAAGTGACAATCCTATGTCACGGAAGGAGTTCGTGGCGGTGATTGGTTCCCTCCAACGTTCCCTGATGGAACACGTTGGAGGAGTGATTAGTGCGCGGCTGGAGGGGCTTGAGGTGGACGGACGCCTTCTTCCCACGCCACCCGTGAGGCCACCCCTGGCAGCCGATACTCGGAGGAAGCAGTCGGAGGCCACCACGCTGGCACCACCGGCCAACCTTCCAGCAAAAGCTAGGCCCAAAAAAGTGGCTAAGTCTACTCCTGGGCCTAAGGAGAACCCTGCTGCCAAGCCCTCACGTGCTGTGGAACAATTTCCTGGCCCGTCCCACGAAGAACAACCAGTTGTCCTTTGAGCAATGGACGACTGTGGTGAAAAGGGGGAGAAAGAAAGCGCCTGCTGCTGGTGCCCCGAAGACAAACGAGCCCCAACGCGCTAAGTTGCCGGAGGTTCCAAAAACCCTGGCAGTCGTGGTGGCCCTTAAGCCTGAGGCTGTGGAGGAGGGGGCCACTTATAAGGTCGCAATTGCCAGGGCCAAGGCATCCATAAGCCTGGGAGCTCTGGGAATTGGCACACCCAAGTTCCGTACGGGCATCACAGGTGCCCGTATCATTGAACTCCCAAAGGAGACAACAGCCACACAGGCAGACACCCTAGCGCAGAAAATTGGAAAGGTGCTAGGTGATGCCGCTAAAGTCACCAGGCCGACAAAAGAAGCAAGCGTCCGAGTCTCAGGCCTGGATGACTCAGTTTCTGAGCTGGAGGTGCGGGACGCGATTGCGGGGAGAGTTGGATGTCCACCTGAACAGGTAAAGGTGGGCACAATCACCATGGGCTTCCGCGGAACTGGGTCGGTCATTGTATCCTGCCCGGTAGACACCATTGCCGGTCTGGCCAAGGAGGGCCGATTGCACGTGGGGTGGAGCAGCGCCTCCGTTACGGTCTTGGAGCAGCGCCCAATGCGTTGCCATCGATGCCTCGGCATCGGACACCCACAGCAGCTCTGTCCCTCTAAAAAGGACCGCAGTGGCTTGTGCTACCGCTGCAGCCAGGAGGGGCATATTGCCTCCAGCTGCACAGCTCCCCCACATTGCGGGGTCTGCGGTGACCGAGGCCTGCCTTCCGGGCACCGCATGGCCGGAGTGAGCTGCAACCCTCCTCCGGTCAAAGGCCGTCCCCTCCAGATGGGTGCTCTTCACCTGTTGGCTACTCCAGCCACCCCTGCAGAAACGCCAATGGAAACCAACAATGCCCAGTAGGTCCATTGGCAAAATACTGCAGGGGAATGTGAACCACTCGACCGACGCACAGGACTTACTGTGCCAGTCTGTGGCCGAGTGGAGCATTGACTTGGCAGTGATCGCGGAGCCATACATTGTCCCCCCATCCTCTAATTGGGTCGGGGCAACTGACGGCCTTGCCGCAATCGCAGTGGCTGGTGTAAGCCCCCCTCTTATAGCAGTCGAGAGAGGGGAAGGATACGTGGCAGCACGCTGGGGAGGAGTAGTTGTGGTGTCAACATACTTCTCCCCAAACCGCAGTAGGGCTGAACTCGAGCGGTTCCTGGCTGCGGTGGAAGGGGTAGTCCGCCGAGCGGCCCCCCATCCAGTGCTAGTAGCGGGAGACCTAAACTGCAAGGCACAGGCATGGGGGTGCCCCCACACGGATGTTTGGGGTAGTGTACTCGAGTCTTGGGTTCTGTCCCTGGAGCTCGAGGTCCTCAACAGAGGCACCACTCCGACCTGCGTCCGGGACCAAGGCACGTCTAGAGTGGACGTGTCCTTCGCCACCCCATCGCTCGCAGCCCGAATCCAGGACTGGCGAGTGATGGAGAATACGACGATACTATCGGATCATTTATATGTCCGATACGTGGTCTCCACAGCATCACCCGGGGCCCCTTTACACCTGGGCACCATGACATCGGCATTCCCAAGGTGGTCGTTGGCTCGCCTCCGTACCGACGTTGCAGGGGAGGCAGCAATGGTGCAGGCCTGGGCCGAAGAGCCCGACAACATCGCGGGTGATGCTGACGGCATGGCGGACCTTTTTGCGGACGACATGAAGGTTGTCTGCGACGCCGCCATGCCGAGGGCGCAGGTCTGCCCCCGAAGAAAGGGGCAGGTATACTGGTGGTCGCAGGATCTGGCCGATCTGCGAACCGCCAGTATGAGGGCCAGGCGTGCCTACCAGAGGTGCCGTAGGCGCGCCATAAGGGCACCCGGTGAGGAGGAGGATCACCACCGGGTGTACACAGAGACTAACAAGGATCTGAGGATTGCTATCCGCAGAGCCAAAGCTACCGCTTGGGAGTTCCTGGGGATACTCGACAGGGATTCCTTGGTTAGGGCAAAATTTTCTACCTCCCCCCCAACGTCCAGCTTGGAGCCCGGCCTGCTGCGGGAGGTTCTGGGAACGCTTTTCCCGAATCCTGGACCTTTTGCAGCCCCAGTGATGGCAGCCTCCAGCGATACCATGGAGGTGTGGGCCGATGGTACCCCTGTTACAGACGGGGAGTGGGCCACGCTGCGTGAAAGGCTCCGACGCAAAAATAAAGCGCCGGGGCCTGATGGCTGCCCAGCCAAGGTCCTGGCGGTAGCAACTGATGCCCTGGAAGATAGGTTCCGTGCGGTGATGGACACCTGCATCGCGACGGTCCGCTTTCCGGGGCGATGGAAGGTGGGGCGTCTCTGTCTACTCCGAAAAGAGTCGGCCGGCGGATTCGCCGTCCGGCTATCGGCCGGTGGTCCTGCTCGATGAAGCGGCGAAGGCTTTCGAGAAAATTCTCGCCTCCCGCATCATTGAGCACCTAGAGAACGAAGGACCGGATCTGGCCGAGTGCCAGTACGGTTTCCGCACCGGCCGCTCCACGATGGACGCGGTTAAACACCTCAAAGGGTGGACTGATGAGGCCAATGCACGGGGGGAGGGGGTGATCGCGGTTTCCTTGGACATCGATTCGATGCAATGTGACGTATCAAAATGTTATAAAAAGACGACATCGAGTGTCGTGGGGACAGTCGATCCCGAGCCGTCGAAGTGCGAGGTACGATATACCTCTGTTATATTTATAATGTTATGATAATATGTACTTATAGTGTTATAACAGTGAATGTAGTGAAGGATCGGGGTCTCCAACTCAGAAAAACTACAGGATTATTATAATATAAATAGATTTATTCCTTGTAAAAAATTATTATACAGACAACTGGTCGTCACCAAATGCTATATCGTAATCCTGACATTCGCGCGCGCATCGCCGCACATTTACAATATTTTGATGAGTGACCGCATCAAAATATTGTTTTTCTTTTTTTTATCGTTTCGATTTTTCATTGTGTGCTTTTGGCTGTATTATCGAATACAGAAAGACTAAAATTATATTATTGTTATATTGTAAAGTGACGTCTTTCGTGTATGGGAGTCCGGTTTCACTACTTTACTTTTTTTTTTTTTACGTCCTTTTATTCTTACTTTGACACTTTTGATTTGTTGTTTTTTTTTTTTTCTCTCGTTAAAGCACGAATGACTCACATTGCCTACCATGTGTATTTCTTTTTCTCCACTGGGTTAGCGAGTAGGTGAGATCGCAAGGTCCTTACTCCATTATTGTATATTTTTTTAAATTATCTATCTTGTAGTTTATTTATACGTATTTAAATATTTATTCTATACTTTATGCATAACCCGGAAGATTTCGACAATATAAATAACAGTTTCTTTTCATGCTCTTCAGATACGGATAGCTTTGTTAGCGCGGATGGCGAGTCTCTCTCCCCTGCTCTTACCCTGCACGATGGAATCACTTCATTATTTTCCAATTATCCTAAGAACCTTAATTTAGTCCACACTAATGCACAGAGTCTTCTTGGCCACTATACTGACCTCCTGGCATCTTTTAGTAACTCCCCGGTGGATGCTATACTTGTCTCAGAATCATTTTTAAAACCCTCCATACCCTCTACTCTCGTTTCACTTCCCGGCTTTGTTCTGGTTCGAAATGATAGAATAGGAATGGGATGCGGTGGTGTAGCCATATACCTACGAGCCAACATTTCCTACAATATTGTTAGCGCATCGCCCTCTCCCTGTACTGTCAAGACATCTGAGCACTTGTTTATAGAAATTAAGTTAGCCCACACTACGGTTCTACTCGGGGTATTCTATAGTCCAATTATGCATATTGATTATTTCAATAACTTTGAGAATCTACTCCACTCTCACTCTCCTTCTTATGATCACGTAGTCATAATGGGTGACTTTAATACCTGCTTATTGAAGGATGACAGCCGGTCTCGAAAACTAATGGGCATTCTATCCTCCTACAACTTTAATGCTTTGCCACTACCTGCCACTCACCATCCCCCTGGCCACCCTTCCACCTTACTTGATCTCCTTATAGTATCCTCCTCTGACTACGTAGATACACATGGCCAATTACCTGCCCCTTTTTCATATCACGACCTAATATACATCTCTTATCGGATAAGACCTCCTAAACGTAAGGCACAGTACCGTTGTCTTCGCAATTTTAAGGGTATTGACCTAGAGGCATTACGTCGTGACGCCAGTGGCACTGACTGGACACCCATTTTGAATTCGACAGATGTCAATGAAATGGTGGATATTTTCGGGTCGAGGGTTATAGAATTGTTTGACCATCACGCCCCCCTAAGACGAGTCAAGATCAGGCACAACCCGGCGCCTTGGCTGAATGCTTCGATTAAAACCCTAATGGCTCGCAGGGACAAAGCAAAAAGGCGGTACAGAGGCAGTCCATCGGATCAAAACTTGCTCGCATTCAAGACCCTACGCAACCGCTGCAGCCGTATGTGTAGAGACGCAAAGCGACGCCATTTCTATGACTCTCTCAACAACCGAAACTCTTCGGATACATGGAGATTTCTCAGGTCTGTTGGCATTGGCAAACCACCCGTCTATGACCCCAGGGACATAGACTTGTGTGCCCTAAATGACCACTTCTCTCTACCACCAGTCTCACTGGACGCAGATACCAAACAGAGCACTTTACATGCGCTTACTAGTGTCTCCACTCCACAGACTCCACCTTTTCATTTAATGCCTGTATCAGAGGCGGAAACTCTAAAATCTCTGCGGTCTATTTCCTCGTCCGCGACTGGTTCTGATCAGATCTGCTCTAGTATGATTCTTCCACTTCTCCCTACTGTACTTCCTATTATAACTCACATTTTCAATTATTCCCTATTCTCTGGTACCTTTCCTGACTCCTGGAAACCAGCTTTTATCATTCCATTACCCAAATCTCCTAAGCCTTCTACAGTTCCCGATTTTCGGCCAATTTCCATACTTCCGTTTCTCTCAAAAGTCCTCGAGCATATCGTGCACCAGCAACTATCTATATTTTTATCTTCCTCTAATCTCCTCAGCACTTTCCAATCGGGATTCCGTAAAGGCCACAGTACAGCTACGGCTCTCGTTAAAGTGACAGATGATATTCGATGGGCCCTTGAGAGGAAAGAACTAACTTTACTAATATTGCTGGATTTTAGTAGTGCTTTTAACTCGATCGATTTTGACATTTTGCTTGGCGTATTGAAGAGTATTAATGTTTCCTCTAATGCTATCTCCTGGTTTGATTCGTATCTGCGAGGGCGGTCGCAGCGCGTTCAGTTGGGCCAGGAGTCTTCCGACTGGTGTGGACTTGTTGCGGGTGTACCACAGGGTGGTGTCCTCTCTCCTCTCCTGTTCTCCATCTTCATCAACTCTGTCACCGGACTGATCTCATCTGGCTACCATCTTTATGCCGACGACTTGCAGATATACAATCATTTTGCGGTGACTGATGCCTCCTCTGCAGTATCTGCCATGAACCACGAGCTGGATTGCATTAGTGCCTGGGCTAAATCATTCGGACTACGCATCAATCCAACCAAATCCAAAGCAATGATTATTGGTAGCACTCACATGCGCAAGCAGCTCGATTTCTCCACACTTGCTCCTGTCACGCTGGATGGAACTCGGATACCCTATTCGGATACAGCTAAGAATCTGGGAGTACTCTTTGATGCTAACTTGTCCTGGAGTCCTCATATCAATGAGGTTAGCAGAAAAGTACACTATAGCTTCCACTCCCTAAAGTGTCTCCAGAGCTTTCTGCCTTTCAGAACCAAAATTTCCCTTGCCCAAACTCTTATCCAACCCATTATGGACTACGCAGATGCCTGTTTTCTAGACATCACTGAGGAACTCTTAAACAAGTTGGAGAGATTGCAAAACTTATGCATTCGGTTCATATTCAACCTGAGAAAGTACGACCATGTCTCGCAGTTTCGCAGAGAACTCAAGTGGCTCCCTATTCGCCAGCGTAGGAACACTCGTATTCTCTGTTGTCTTTTCAACATTCTGTACAACCCTGCTGCGCCGTCTTACCTGAGGGAGCGGTTCTCATTTATGCGTGCTCCTGATGACCCGTGCAGATCCAGCCTTCGCTTTCTCCTTAAATTCCCCTCCCATAAAACTGACTTCTACTCCTGTTCCTTCACTGTGCAAGCGGTTAGACTTTGGAACTCGTTACCATCTGATATCAGAGCTAGCAACACATTGTCTGTGTTTAGAAATAAAGTTCGAAGTCATTATCTATCTTCCACTATGTGACTCTAAGTCTGCCCTGCTAATTGTACTTGCAGTAATCGACATTTTTGAGATTTTCACTTTTTTGCAAAAATGACGTCCTGAGGATATATTCTATACGTAAAAAATATATTTACAAGTTTTTTCTTATTAAAAACGTGATTTTTATTTAACATGAAACGCAGCACTTGCACCTAAATGTTACTTTCACTAAAAAGATTTGCAGCATTAAGCATATGCTAGATTTTCATGCAGTACTTGCTACGTTTACTGCATATGCTTTTAGCACATAACATTTTTGCAACGAATATTAACTAAAGACAAACACAGTAGTCACCATTACTGCATCTGAACGTAGCAAAAATAAGATGAGCCTACTCTTGCGATGCTAAGCCTAAACGCAGTATGCTACAGTACTGCGTTAATATTTTGAGTAAAATTGAATAAGTCCCATAAGCCATAATATAAATTATGGATGAATTTTTTTATAGCATATAGGTATTATGCAAACTTTTTAGGGTGCTTTGGGGTCCCACCAAGATCTTCGGGACCCAAGCCAACCTCACCTGCAAGCCGGTGCACCTGCTGAAAAACGGACGAGGCTCTGGCGCTGGCTTTCCCTTCAGGGTTGGGGGGTTAGACGGCAGTCGCCCCCGGAAAGGCCAAAACTTAGCCAAATCACATGATAGGCAATGTAAGGGATCGCGCGAGGGATAGGGCACCGACGCAAAACGGCGCGCAGGAGTGTCGCCCGCCTCTTGTGACAAGTGGACGAGGGCTACCGTGCCTGAGCCGGGCACGGCTAAAGAAGATAGTCCAAAATCGCGATCCCCGTAAACTCCGCTTCACAACGTGGAACATCGGCACGTTAACTGGTCGCGCGAGGGAGTTGGCCGCCGTACTCTCCAGGCGGAGGGTGGCCGTGGCGTTCCTGCAGGAGACTCGGTGGGAGGGCAGTAGCTCCAAGCTCATTGGAGACGGCTACCAGCTGATGTACACAGGTGCTCCTGATGGGCAGGCCAAGGTGGGCGTGGTGCTCTCCCGGGAGCTTCAGGATGACGTCTTGGAGGTGAAACGCCATAGCGCCCGACTTATGGTTGTGAGGGTGCTTGTCGATGGGATTGTAACCCACCTGATAAGTGCCTACGCTCCACAGTCTGGGTGTGGCGAAGCCGAAAAGATCTCGTTCTGGAACCAACTCGGGGGTGTGGTCCGTGACATTCCACTGTCGCAGGGGATTGTTCTGGGTGGTGACCTGAACGGTCATGTGGGTGGTGGGTGTGAGGAGTTTGGGCGTGTCCACGGTGGTTATGGATACGGTAGCCGTAACCCAGAGGGTGAGCATATCCTCAGAACGTGTGCGGCTGCTGATCTTGCCATCGTGAACACGTACTTCAAAAAGAATCACCTACAAGAGTGGGGGGCGCGCTACCCAGATCGGTGTCCTGCTCACTAGGAGGCACAGCATCAGTAGGGTAGCCAACTGCAAGGTTATACCCGGGGAGAGTCTCACTACGCAACACCGTCTCCTTGTCATGGACCTCCGCGTAAAACCCAAAGGCAAACGAGGTGAGCGCGGCCAACGCAGAATCAAGTGGTGGCTGCTTGATGACGCCAAGTCCCAGAGTTTCGTCTCAGCTATCGGTGATAAGTGCACTAATGCTGTAGACGAACCAATGCAAGATTGCTGGGACCAGATTTGAGGCAGCTATCCTTGAGGCGGGGAAGGCAGTGCTCGACACGTCTAAGGGTGGACGCAAGTGTGACAAGGACACCTGGTGGTAGAACGACACAGTCCAGAATGAGATCAGGGTGAAGAAAGCCCTCTTTAAAAAGTGGCAAGCGTCCAAATCTCCCGAAGACCACGACGAGTACAAAGAGGCTAAACGCGCCACTAGGAGAGCCGTAGCCAGGGCCAGACGAGACCACTTGCGACTTGCAACCGCTATACAACAAGTTGGAATCGTCTGAGGGGCAAAAGCTCATCTACAAGTTGGCGCGCTCCAGGGCCAAAGCGGTGCAGGCTATAACCAAGTGCCGCTGCATCAAAGACCCTGGAGGAAACCTGTTGTACGATGAAGTCGCGGTGAAGGAGAGATGGCGCTCATACTTCCACCAAGTCCCAGAGTTTCGTCTCAGCTATCGGTGATAAGTGCACTAATGCTGTAGACGAACCAGTGCAAGATTGCTGGGACCAGATTCAGGCAGCTATCCTTGAGGCGGGGAAGGCAATGCTCGGCACGTCTAAGGGTGGACGCAAGTGTGACAAGGACACCTGGTGGTAGAACGACACAGTCCAGAAGGAGATCAGGGTGAAGAAAGCCCTCTTTAAAAAGTGGCAAGCGTCCAAATCTCCCGAAGACCACGACGAGTACAAAGAGGCTAAACGCGCCACTAGGAGAGCCGTAGCCAGGGCCAGACGAGACCACTTGCAACCGCTATACAACAAGTTGGAATCGTCTGAGGGGCAAAAGCTCATCTACAAGTTGGCGCGCTCCAGGGCCAAAGCGGTGCAGGCTATAACCAAGTGCCGCTGCATCAAAGACCCTGGAGGAAACCTGTTGTACGATGAAGTCGCGGTGAAGGAGAGATGGCGCTCATACTTCCACGATCTGCTGAATAAGCAGCACAAAAAGGTGCAGCCACCAGATCTCCCTCCAAATCTAGGACTAGTGCCACCGATAACGCCTGCTGAAGTTCAGACTGCCATTCGTCACATGAAGAACCGGAAAGCTGTCGGACAATGAATGCCCTATACTAGTAGGACCAGGCATGAAAATATAAATGATTGCTAATTACAAACGCAGTAATAAGCACGTGCTAGGTAAGTTTGCAGTAATAAACACAGTTACTGCATTTAGTCTTAGTGATACTGTAATGCTCGCAAGCCCAAAAAGTTAATGAAAACGCAGTACTGAGCATTTTATCTAAATAAGACAATAAAATAAAGAAAAAAATATATCAATAGAAAGCTTGATTTTTTCACTAATTTTAAGTTACATTTTAAAAGTTATACCACGAATATTTCTCCATTAGATATGAGAAAATAGGTTTTCCGCGTTTATCTCGAAACCGCCATTTTGCAAGTACTGCGTTTGCAATAAGGAGGGCAGAAGTCGCGGAGTGGAAGAGGGATGGTGATTCTCCTATATGCATAAATATCTGCTTATTTATTGTATTACGTATGTGTATGTATATTTTGATATAATTATGTAGGTTTATGTAGGATAATGTATATATTGTTACTTATTATTAGATGATGCACTTATATATTATATAGTATAACATATGTTTATTTATTAATTATTACTACATAATATGTATATATTTTGTAATGTTAAGTTTGTGTGTGTACTATTTTTCTCTCCCCTTACCATATACACACATTCACAACTCTTTCTTTTCTTCACGATCTCCTCTCGCCGGTCTGCTGGAAGAAATTTCTTTTAGAAATAAGCAGTACCAATGTACTAACTTTTTCATCCAATATATATTATGTTTGTATTGTGTGTGCATAAATCTTAAATAAATAAATAAATAAATAAAAAATGTTGCCAGCTCACTAATATATTTGTATCGATATTTATTAATATCGATGCAAATATTAATCAATAAATTATATAATATTAATTAAGTTAATAAATGATTGTAGTAATTATAGTATATTTATATAATCACATGAATTACTGTTCTATTTCTACCGCAATGCTTACAGCTCGGCCATCCTTAGTTTTAGTGAGTCCTCTCACATTATACAATACAATGATGGACAAAAAAAAAATACAATAAAAACAAATTATACAATGCACATATTAATAGATATGGTTCAACGTATTATATAGATTGTAGTGAATTAAAATTATAGAACTCTATATAAGAAAAGCTTGACAAAATATGTTATGCCAACTAAATAATAAATTTACTCTAATTCTATTACGTGTGTATTATAAGTTCATGATCTACTATGATCTACGGCCATCTGCGTTTCTACAAACGCTGGTCGCTCATAGCTCATGCACTAATAACACACAATATCCTGCTCAGTCTGCTATGATCTACGGTCATCTATGCCTAAGCGCTGGTCGCTCATAGCCCATGTCACAGAGACCTGCAAACACAGTCTGCTATGATCTACGGCCATCTACGCCTCAGCACTGACCGCTCATAGCCTAAGCTCAAATCATCATTCTATTCATCAATACGCACAGTCAGTAGTACAATATATGACATAAATCTTGGCATTGCCCGCTCATAGCCCGTGCTGACACGGTCTGCTACGATCTGCGACCATCTATGCCTCCGCATCAATCGCTCATAGTAGGTTTCCCTTAAAAAAATCAATATATTATTTCACAAACAAGTCAATTCCAGTACTGTCCCTGTTATGGATACCCAAGTAATTCATAAAGTTTAATCAAGCCATAACAGGTTTTGATTATTTGATTATAACATTTTTTTTAACCTAAATTAGCTGATTCCGCTCCGTCCGAATCACTAATACTACTATTGCCATCGCTGGATTCGCTTGCAATACTTTTAAATGCAAGCCAAGGATGTATTTTATCTAATGCTACAACATTTTCATATTTCTTATTACCCTTTCGGGTCAAGGGTGAGTCTTCGATTAAGAACCTATCATTATCCAATATCTTCACTATACGGTAGGGTCCGTTAAACTTAGGTACTAATTTCTTCGATTTACCAGAGTGTTCCTTATCATGTATCATTCTTTGTACCCTAACTAAGTCACCTATATTATACTTCGTACCTGATTTTCTATGTCTGTCAAACTTTTCTTTCGACTTACGCTGTTGATCTTCTATACGGTTGTTCGCTTCCTTTCTCATTTTATCTAAATTTTCACCCGTTATACGTTCAGTAACCTCTACCACTACGTCATTCAATATGTTTTCCGAAGTGCTAACTAGCCTGCACCCAAATAATAGGTCAGAAGGTGTCTTACCGGTGGTCTTGTTAATCGTAGTATTTAAGCCCAATTGAATGTCGCCTACATAATCATCCCACAAATTATCATTTTTACCATGGCATTTTGTACCCAATGCGTCTAAAATGGTTCGGTTGAATCGTTCCACCTGTCCGTTCGCTCTAGGAGTCGCTACCGCGTTAAGTATATGCTTAATACCCGAAAGGGTCACAAAAGTTTTAAATTTTGCACTAGTAAAGCAAGTTCCGCGATCAGTTATTAATCGAGATGGGGAACCGAAGAAACTTATGTGCTCCTTAAGAACTCTGATTGCTGTGGCACTTTTAGTATCCCTCACCGGTCGAATATTAATATATTTTGTATCCATACTAATATTATAAATGCGAAAGTAACTCTGTCTGTCTGTCTGTCTGTCTTTCTGTCTGTCTGTCTGTCTGTATGTTACGCTTTCACGCCTAAGCCACTGAACCGATTTTGCTGAAATTTGGTATAGGGGTAGATTAGGTCATGAGAAAGGACATAGGCTATGTTTGGTCGCGATAACCGACATCCACGCGGGCGGAGCCGCTGGCAAAAGCTAGTATTAATATATTTTGTAAACGAGTCAATAATTGCCAAAATATATGTATTACCTCTTCTGGAACGAACGAAAGGACCCAAGTGATCGGCATGTAATGTGTGGAAAGGTACTTCAAGCTTGGGAATAGGATGCAACATTCCTTCCTTACGACCCCCGGGAGTTTTGTGATGAGCACATTCAATACACGCGGACACATATTTTTTTGTAAACCGACGCATTTTCGGGAACCATAATACGCTTCGTAAGCGACTGAGGGTCTTATCAAAACCAAAATGACCGACGTCATCATGATTCATCTTAAGAACCTGCCATCGCATTGCGCGTGGTACCACCCATCGTATACCACCTTCTAAGATTTTATAGACGTACCCCCCCTTTAACATATAATCTTTATGAATACCAGCAACTCGTTTAGTTTCTGGATCCTGTAGAACTTCTTTAATTCTTTTTATTTCGTCATCATTCCCTTGCACTGTAGAAATCCAATCTTTTAACTCATTGTTTAGCACATCTAGTGCCTGACAGTCTTCGTCACCGGGCAGGGGATCAGTTACAGGAGCGCGACTAAGTGCATCTACATGACTCATACGGCTTCCCGCACGGTACTCAATCTTGCAGTCGTATTCCTGCAGCTGTATCCACCATCGAGAAATTCGGGGTACTAGATCTCGCTTAGTTAAAGTAGTTCTTAAAGCATTACAGTCAGTTATAATTCTAAATTTGATACCTAATAAATAAACCCTAAACCGTTTTAGCGAAGCAATAACTGCCAAAGTTTCTAACTCGAACGAGTGCAACTTTTGTTCGTCACCAGTTGTCTTTCGACTGTAGTAAACAACTGGTCTAAGGGAACCATCTACCTGCTTTTGCATTAGTATTCCCGCAACGCCTAATTTACAGGCGTCCGTATGCAGTTCGGTTTCTAGTGTGACATCATACAAGGCCAAAATAGGTCGCTCAATAAGCTTTTGTTTCAGTAGTTGAAAAGCATGTTTGTGACTGTCTCCCCATTTCCAATCAAAGTTGGACTTTAGCAAATCTGTCAATGGTCGTGCAATAAGAGCGAAGTCCTTTACGAAACGCCTAAAAAAGCTAGCTAGTCCTATGAATCGTCTTATATCGTGTACATTTTGAGGTTCAGGAAAATTTGATATAGCAGTAGTCTTACGCTCCCCCGGCTTAATACCACTGCCATTTACCTCAAAACCAAGAAAATCTATTTCCTTATAAAAGAAATTACTCATTTTCAGAGTTAACCCTGCTTCTAACAAAAGCTTTAGAACCTGTTCTAGTCTAGTCAGTCCCTCTTGGAATGATTTAGCGGGTATTAATATATCATCCATGAATATTAAGGCAAAATCCACTTTAGATTTCGGAAGAATTTTATTAATAGTCCTCTGAAAAACTGAAGGCGCGTTGGCCAATCCAAATGGCATACGCCTGAACTGGTATTGGCCATCAGGGGTAACGAACGCAGTCTTATCCTGTGATTGCTTTGCTATCGGAATTTGATAATAACCTGACGCGCAGTCAAGTGTTATAAATAGGGAATTTCCAGCTAATCTATCCAGTTGGTCGTCGATCAATGGCAAGGGATAACGTTCTCGCTTTGTTTTGTTATTGAGAGCTCTGTAGTCCACACACAGCCTTTTCTCGCCAGTCTTTTTCTTAACCAATAAGACAGGACTGGCGTACGGTGATTTAGACTCACCGACTATACCCGATTCAATCATCTCCTGCACCATTGATCGCACCACGTTTCTTTCGGTGTAGGATAGCCTATACGGACGATACACAACCGGTTGACTATCCTCAAGCTCAATTACCATCTCTACCATGTTTGTAAAGCCCAGGTCCTTTAAACCACTGGAGAAACAACCCTTGTACTGTTTTAGAAGGGAACTCAATTGCTAGAACTCTTCAGCTGTCAAGGACTTATCAAAGTTAATAACTTCGGTCGACTCATTATTTTCTACATCTATGGCACTTACATTCATAACATGTGCGACGGGGCGTATTCGCGTCAATAATGTACCCTTTTTCAAGCATATTAGTTCTTCTGATACATTTTGTATCAGTAAAGAACCATGTCCTTTGGAAATCTGATATTCACCAGGTAATAGATAAAATTCATGATTCGGTTCACCCCGCAATGAGCCATGAACATAAATGGGACCCGAGTACGTATCAGCACACACCACTTGTATTAAACACATAGTCAAGGGTTTTAAGTTAGTGTCCTCACTTAACATTAATTCAATTTTTACTATGGTGTCTTTTTCGAAAAAAAGACCCTCGTTAGTTTTTGTTATAGTTATATTAGGCTTTTCAGTAAAACTATGACCTATTAACACCGAATCCATACTAATATTATAAATGCGAAAGTAACTCTGTCTGTCTGTCTGTCTATCTGTCTGTCTGTCTGTCTGTCTGTATGTTACGCTTTCACGCCTAAACCACTGAACCGATTTTGATGAAATTTGATATAGGGGTAGATTAGACCTTGAGAAAGGACATAGGCTATGTTTGGTCGCGATAACCGACATCCACGCGGGCGGAGCCGCGGGCAAAAGCTAGTACTTAATAATCTCGTCACTAACTACGAACACCTCGACTTGTTCCAGGATGTTTTGTATTTCGATATTAACAGTCGCTACTCCTAAGGGGACCACTATGCTATTCCCAATACCCCTCATAACCGGTAGACGATCATGGGTTTCAAACAAAATTCCTAAACGTTGCGCATCGCTGAGCCGTAACAAGGTGCATTGGCTACCTAGGTCTACAAATCCGGTCAGAGATTTCCCATTTATTTTTAACAATACCATGTACTTACAATCGTTTAAACATTCCGTTTCGATGCGCATTACATTCTTTTCGCTACCCTTATCCACTTTATTGACATTATCAGAAGGTAGTCTTGAGCAATTGATAGCCGTATGGCCTAATCGATTACAAACCGTACATTTTAAGATTTTCTTAGTACACTTAAAACTGAAATGGCCCGGCTCATTACAGTTATAACATACCGCGGCGTTACCAGACTGTCTCGTTTTATTGTCGCTGTTAGAGAACTTATGAGCATTGCTACCTATAGTCGAAGGTGTACGTTTATCCGTATGTATTTTTGCCTTTTCTAGATCCCGTGATTGCTGCTTACTAGACTGGAAATACTCAAGTACTTGCTCTGGCTCCTGATACTTTGAAGCCTTAGCACCTAGTCTTAAAGATCTATCCTCAATGCCATGGAGCAAACAATCAACTGCTCGCTTACCTACTATCTCACACCTGTTTAATAGATTAATTATTTCGTAATAATATAGCTCTAGTGAGTCGTTATATTTAACACGTTTAGCCAGCATTTCTGTTAACAACTCAGCATAATCATCGGTATTGGGAAAAGTTTCCATAAGTTTGGTTTTCCATTCAGCCCATGTAAATGACATGGTGGGTAAGTTCTGATACCAGGTCTTTGCAACACCTGATAACTTAGGTAAGGCGTAGTGGATTACTTGATCATCGCCCCACTTATACAACCTAGAACACTCTTTAACTTTATTGAGCCAAGTGGTAATAGCCTGACCCTTGACCATTGGATCAAATTCTGGCACGACATTACCAAGCATAGGAAATTTATTCCCTTCAGGTCGACTATTCACTATTGACTTAACTAACTCAGATATCAATGTCGAATTATTATTCTTACTCGTGGAATGACGTACCTGACGGTGCCGCGAAGGTTGCCTATCATACTCCTCACTCGAAGTGTCACTGTACCTTCGACTGTTACGTGAAGTGCGATCACGCTGACGTCGGCTTCGGCATCGACTGCTGCGCTTCTCGGGACGACGGCTTTTCCGACGAACCCGGCGGTGAAGGCTCCGGTGCATACGTGATGTACTCCGGATGTCTCGAGAACAACTGCTTCTACGTCTTCGTCTCAGGGACTTCGAGTTGCTTCTCCGTCCAGAAGAACAGCTGCTTGAATCCTCACGTACACGTTTGCTTCGGCGCTCACGTAAGCCGCTGCTACGGCGCTCACGAGAACGACACTTCCGTCGCTTAGAAGAATAAGTTATCCGATTCGTATCAGTACTAACGCTCGTTTCCGACGAGTGTCTATAACTAGAACGTTGCCTCTTACTTTGTTTCTCCACTTGCAAGGCGCGTTCTTTGCTGCGACATTTTCTCCTTCTTGATCGTGATTCAGTATTCGTCACTTTATCTTGAATCGGCGGCGTGACGATTACCTCCATTCGTAATGAAGCTGTATTTCTTTTGAAGAAATAAAGTAACAAATGATCACACTGCACCGAGAGGGTAGCAAAAAAAAAATCTTGCTACGATTTTTCACAAAATATGCTGTGGGCCTAGTTTACCCCACTTCTGAGCTGAAGGATCGGGGTCTCCAACTCAGAAAAACTACAGGATTATTATAATATAAATAGATTTATTCCTTGTAAAAAATTATTATACAGACAACTGGTCGTCACCAAATGCTATATCGTAATCCTGACATTCGCGCGCGCATCGCCGCTCATTTACGATGTTGCCAGCTCACTAATATATTTGTATCGATATTTATTAATATCGATGCAAATATTAATCAATAAATTATATAATATTAATTAAGTTAATAAATGATTGTAGTAATTATAGTATATTTATATAATCACATGAATTACTGTTCTATTTCTACCGCAATGCTTACAGTAGTAATAATTACTGTTATAGTGAATAATATAATAGTGGATTGGTATTTAACAAGTTAATTGAATTAGCAATTATAATTAAATACCCTCTTTGGGTGTTCCAAATATTGTGTAACTAAAATATACTTGTAAAGTAACCGAATCAAAGTATTACTTGATGTATTTGCGATAATCCTTGGGGATAATAAACTATCATAATAATAATGGCTGTAAAAGTATGATTATAAGGGCTGGTTCGATACCAGTGTGGTATCTAGGTTTTTATGTACTACCTATGTATCAAAGTATCGGCTATTAGGTACTCTGTTTAACTGATATACCAGGTGATACAATATCATTATAGCGTATTAGTGACTGTGCAAGTATTGTCATACAAATAATTATGAGAAGTGGTTCGACTCCAATATGGTTCCTATGTGATAAGTATCTGTGTTATAGTTTTAGCTATTATACTGTTGTAACTGGTCTGAAACCAGGGTTGTCTTATATTATAATATTTGGCTACGAGCCTGGTGTAATATAAAGTAAAATAATAATTATGTTGTTGTTAGAAGGCAGACAGGTTTTCTTGTTAGTTCTTTCCTGTCTGCACAGCCTTTGGAACTGACGTAGTATAACAGAATAAACTCCCCCAATCTGACAAGTGCATAGAGGAGGCACTTTAATTCCACCAAGTGCCCCTCTACCTCCGCGCTCTCGTCAGGGACTACCTTCGTGGGAGGGCAGTCCTATATGAGGACTCGGAGGGCCGCGTCCTGTCGTGGAGAATGTCTGTAGGGGTGCCCCAGGGTTCCGTACTTGGCCCTCTTTTATGGAACATGGGGTACAACTGGGTTCTGCGCGGGATGCTACTGCCCCGAATGTGCGTCGTCTGCTTTGCTGACGATACGCTGGTCGCGGCAGCGGCAAAGGACTGGGAGGAGGTTGTTCACCTTGCGTCGGTCGGCACATCGCTGGTAGTCCGACGTATCCGCCTCCTGGGCTTGGAAGTGGCTCTTACCAAAACGAGAGCCATATCTTTCCATGCCCCCCGTCGCAGAACTCCATCGGGGCTCCACGTCCGAGTCGATGGGGTCCGGATTCCCGTCGAGATGAACATAAAGTACCTCGGCCTGACTCTGGACCCCAGGTGGAGTTTCGAGGAGCATTTCAAGCTCCTCGCTCGAAGACTGTGCGCAGCTGCAGCAGCACTCGCACACCTTCTCCCAAATGTGGGAGGGCCGAACGTTTCGTGCCATCGGCTGTACCATGGGGTGATACGGTCGATGGCGCTTTACGGGGCCCCGATATGGGCAGAGCGCCTTAACCGGCAGACGAGGGCCCTCCTGCGCAAACCGCAGAGGACTATCGCGGCCCGGGCTGTGCGGGCATATCGCACAGTCAGCCAGGGGGCAGCTTGCGTGTTAGCTGGTACGACCCCGTGGGATGTCGATGCACTTGTCCTGGCACAGGTGTATAGGCATCGGGCCGAAGCGAGAAGTCGAGGGGAGAGACCCGACCTCGAGGAGGTGGAGCAAGTACGCTCCCTTGCGCAGGAGGAAGCCCTAAGACAGTGGGCCGAGGCGCTCGCCAACCCTACCGCCGGCCGTCGGACGATCGAAGCGATCCGTCCGGTACTCAAGGAGTGGATGGGACGCCCCTGGGGCAGCCTCACTTTCCGACTGGTGCAGGTTTTGACTGGACATGGTTGTTTCGGCCACTACCTGCACCACGTTGCCCGCAGGGAGGAGACGCTACAGTGTCACCACTGTGGTGACCTGGACGATACGGCCGAACACACGCTAGAAGTGTGCCCGACCTGGAGACACGAGCGCCACGAACTAACGGTGGCGCTCGGCAGAGGAAACCTCGCGCTGCCAAGTATAGTACAAGCTATGCTTGGTAGCGCGGAAGAATGGGATGCAGTCGCTTCCTTCTGTGAGACGGTAGTACTACAGGAGGCAGCGGAGAGGGAGCGGGAGGTGAATGCTCTAGCCGCTCCTCTCCGGTGCAGACGGATGGGCAGGAGAAGGCGGGCGGCAATGACTGCCAGTCTTCGCCTGCCCACAGGAGGACTGCCTGCTGCCGGTGGCACCGACGCAGGCATTGCACAAGTCCCGAAGTCTGGGGATTACTCGGGCAGTCCAGAGTAATCTCCCAATGGCGCGGCAGCCCGGCACCTAAGCCGGGTGGCCCGGTGGTGATTTGGTGAATTGCATCAGTAGATCCCAAATCGCCGCCATAAGGGCAAGAATGGACGCCGAGGAGTTTTAGTGAGTATTCCCAGAGCCACTACGATCAGGCACTGGGCGACCCCCACACACCACTACCTAGCCAGTAGTGGACAGTCTGTAAGCGGATCTCTCCTTGTTAAAAAAAAGGTGTTCCACTGTTAACTTAATGTACCCTTGGTTCACCTAGGTGTTCAACTGTTAACTTAATGTACCCTTGGTTCACCTAGGTGTTCTACGATTCATTTCTGGACCTCTGGTTCACTTACCTAGGTGTGTAGATTATAGGCTGTTATTATCATTGGTCAAATTCCATATGGAAAAAGATCAAACTCTGGAATCTTAAGTCAAAAGCACAGAGGCGAGTTGTTGCTTTGACGGCAGTTCTACCATTACTACCGGGAGAATTTATTTTAGATGGCTGGAAATATATAGTTTCTGAATGTGACCAGTACCATGTGTCGATGTCAAAATTTATAAATTATGTAAATTGTTTTTGGTTTAAAAATAATTGTACTAAAATATTAAGTGTATTTGGACAAACTCAGCGCACCAATAATGTTACCGAGGGATTCAATGCTAAATTAAACCGTGCATTAAACAAAAATACGGTGAAAAAACTGTTTCAGTTGTAGATGCTGATAAAATGCCATGTAAGAAAAGAAAAATATTAATCGAAAACGATAACTATATATTGAATATACAAATGCAATTAGTCAATAAGGAAATTACAGAGTGCATTAGAAAAGCCACGTAATTATGGTAAGTTTTTATTGATATTAAAAATAAGTGAAGTAGCGTGTTTTAACTTTAGATTGCTTCGTCTTGCCAAGGCACAGCTCCTACTGTAGAACTAAAATAATTTGTTAATTCAGTTCGTATACTCGTAGCATTAGCATAGCGTCCACCCCATGCACTACTTTGCTCGTTATGGGCTGGTAGGACGTGTAAATAGTCCGACCACTGGTGTGTTTGCACACAGAGCGGATAAGAACCTGTGACCTGAAGTTTGGTTGTAATAGAAAGAAAATACACATGTGACCGCTTCTATGAACGAAAACGCAAGAGAACCGGCACTGACCTGAGTTCCACCTCGTGAGGATTCAGCTGCAGACAGGCGTGGTTCCTGGCACGTGCTGGTGGGTAGGTAGGTTTCGACCGGCCGGTGATTTTCTTGAGTTGTCGTTTTCTTCCGATACACTTCACTTATACTGACTTGAGAATGTGGCCAAAGGAACTTATAGAATTACACAGAAAAAGAAACGAGGAGTTGAAGTACTCAACTTCCGTTCGGAGCGGCAGCGGGTCACAGACAAGTAAAAAATGCGAGCGGGTAGATCGTCCGCCGTGAAGCTTGAGAGTCTCGCTCGTAGGAACTTCATTCTCCAAAAATAGTTCGAAAAATCTGTGCACAGCGCCATCTATTGGCCTTCTTCAACACTAAGTGGTCAACAAATGAGCGCCAATACTCAAACATTATTCTGTCACAGAAGCGGTTTTTTTTAATTACAAAAATTAAAATACAATTAAATTATGTGGGAAATAATTAAGAAAGTACATAAGCGCTCCACCATGCACCCGGCTTTGGAACGTCGCAAGATGTTACGAAACAAACAAGCGAACACTGGCTGATTATAGCCCATAGTGAATTTGTATAACATAATAATACACATAGCTAAAATAACAACTTAGACTAACAATATTCTATCTAAAGTATGTTTAAAGTTTGAGTTAAAAATTAAAGTTTAAGATTCTATTTAGCGTTGTAAGTTATTGCGTTGGGATAGGATACAATTTGGTTACAGCGCGTTTGTAAGTACCAGTACGCGTTTTAACCATTGCTACGCGAACCACGTCATCAGAGCCTCTGAACACGTCAGTAATGACTCCTAACGGCCAATTCAACGGAGCAGAATTTTCCTGCTCTAGAAGAACAACGGCTCCGATTTCTACTGGTTTGTCGGGAGTAGCCCATTTTTGTCTGACTTGCAACGTGTGCAAATACTCTACGTGCCACTTTTTCCAAAAGGAGTGGATCATGTTGTCGAGTAATTTTTTTCGATCTACCAAACTAATTCGTTGATCTGATAGATCAGCCGAGGGTAAGTATTGCAACGGTGTAGTCATTAAGAAATGTGCGGGTGTTAACACCTCCGGATCAGGGCCAGAGGAGAGCAAGCCCAATGGGCGCGAGTTCAGAATGCATTCTATTTGAGTCAGTACCGTTTGCAATTCTTCGTATGTGAGTAATTGACTACCTATCACTCTGAACAAATGAGTTTTCATGCTTTTTATATTTCCTTCCCATATCCCACCAAAATTAGGTGATCTTGGGGGAATCATCTTCCATTCTATACGCCGAGATAGCAACTCCTTTGACAGCGCGGTTTTAAAATTGGAGTTCAATAGGAACGTGTATAACTCATCTAACTGTGCCTTCGCACCAATGAAAGTAGATCCGTTGTCAGAATAAAGACACGAAACGGGTCCACGGCGGGAAATAAAGCGTTTAAAGGCGGCTAAAAAATTATCAGTGGTTAAATCACTGGTCAATTCGATATGAAGGCCACGTGTGGCCATGCAGATAAACAATATAATGTATACCTTTTGAGAATGCTGACCTCTACGACGAGAAAGTATGGTCTTTATTGGACCAGCGTAATCAACCCCAGTATGACAAAAGGCTTTGGCTTATGATACACGATAATTGGGCAGATCAGCCATTATTGGTGTAGGGTGCGTTGGATTGCATTTAAAGCAAATGTTACACTTTCGTAACTTAGATCTGATAACAGTTCTAGCGTCTAATATCCAGAAGCGTTGGCGTATGATAGACATGAGGAGTCCAGGTCCAGTATGACAATTGACAACGTGAAAATGCTGAATTATTAGATCAACAACGTGATCGCGTTTAGGGAGAAGGACAGGATGTTTAGCTTCAAATGGAAGCATCGATTTAGAAAGTCTGCCACCTATGCGTAAAATGCCTTCTTCATCTAAGAAGACTGCAAGACGCAGCAGCTTCTTCGAGGGTGACTTCTCAGCCTTTATCAATTTTATATCTTCAGCAAAGTGAATAATAATAAAAACAGGTCTGCCTGTAAATTGGGACCAATATGTAAAATATCATTGAGCGAAAGACCAGTGTGGGTTTTAGCGCTCGCGTCTAACACAATACGCGGCATCGGTTTGTCATATCGAACTACTGCGTGATGTGGTATGTAATAACCATCCATAGACAAATTAGAGTCATCAACGAGACTAAGATAACCGTTATCTAAATAATCCTGAATAACCTTATTGTAATTTTCGCGTACGGTTGGTGATTGACGAAGTTTACGCTCGAGCGACAAAAACCGGCGGTGAGCGACGCCGCGCGAGTTCCCTAGTTCAGAGGGATCCTTGCAGAACGGCAGCGCAACAGTATAACGACCTACGTCATCGCGAGTCACAGTAGATGTGAAAATATTCTCGCACTCGGTTTCTTCTGGAGACAATAGGCGCTTCACAGGAACTTCCTCAAGTTCCCAAAATTTTTGCACTAAATCATTTAGTGCTAGCGCAGAAAAGGATGCGGTTGTAGGCACAACATCTTTACGTGGGTAATCACCCATAAGTACATACCCAAACGCGGTTGATAGTACACAAGGGGCACTGGGACCACACTCGACTCTATTTCCTAAGTAGATATACGGGAAGAGCTGTGCACCTAATACTATATCAATGTTTCCTGGAATGTTCCAGCTTAATCCCTCGTCTGTGGAGGATACCATTTTGGCACTTTTTAAAAAATGCTTGTCTGTGGCGCCTCCCGTGGTGGTACTCGCCACTTGACCTACCAGATGTTAATTTCGCGCCTTATTTTAACGAGTAAAGAGGATTCTTACTCTTTCGCACACGTTAAAAATCGTATAAGAATGAACGACTTTTCCCTCTGACATGCAACGTTACACGTCTGTGGTACGAAAAAAATGATTTTTTTTAGTTTAATCTGTGACCTGTTCAGTCATAGATTGCCGCGCATTACTTGCTATTTCGTGCAACATTTCCTAAGTTTTGTGTGTGTTTCTGCAGAAAAGACGATGGAACAGTAAGTAATATTTCAGTTTATTTTCTAACATGGGCCTATTAATTACATTTTAAGTCAAAAACAAGCTTTGAAGCGATGGGCAAGTCATTTTACGAATTGGTAGATGGATTTTGCTTGGTCATATTAGGATTGAAACATTATTATAACCGACACGAATATGTGTAATCAGATCACTAATATAATAAACTGCAATGTGATTATTACAAAATGCGTGTAATTACGTGGTAAATGCAAAAATTCCAACCTCAAAAATAATATAACAACATAAAGTCCTATTCTGAGACTCGCCACAGATATAGGTTTTAACTCACAAAATGGCTGCCCGTTCATAAAATATGGATAAGACTTTTGAACTTCATATAAAAAATGAAATGATTTAATTTTATTGATTTTTATCGATTTTATAGCTGCTTATTAGTGGTTTTGTTTATATAAAAAAAAAATTTTGATGCGAAATTGTAGTTTTAGTTGTGTAAATACACCGTGATTTTACAGTCGTTTCGGAAAAAATAATTTGGACACAGTTTTAATAGCAAAATCGTCTGGAGGCATTAATTGGCGTTTTTTTTACGTAATGTATGGGATTAACGTCATAAGCGTCGGTAGCTTAGTGGTTAAGGTTCGATCCTGGCCATTACACTACCGACGTGAACCCACTCCTAGCACAAGCAATTTAGCTTAGATGGAGGGGTTAGAGGGAATATTAGTAACTTCGGTTCTATAATCTTTAAAAAAAAAATGTACAGGTGATTGGAATTATGTACGGGACATTTTTGACACTTCCAGATGATTTTGCTATCGAAACTGAACACCCGACGCAAAAACGACGGTGTGTTATATGTTTGACGTGTCTGTGGGTGTGCGTGCGTGCGCGCGTGCGTGCGTGCGCGCGTGCGTGCGTGCGTGCGCGTGCGTGTGTGTGTGTGTGTGTGTGTGTATGTGTGTGTGTATGTATGTATGTGTGTATGTATGTGTGTGTGTCTGTCTGTGGCATCGTAGCTCCTGAACGGATGAAATGATTTGGATCTAGTCTTTTTTGTTTGAAAGGTATATTAGTCAGGAGTGTTCTTAGCTATAACTTTGATATACCTGGTAAGCCCTATAACTTTGAGATACCTTGTAATATTTTGATTTGGTTGTTTTATTGTGACGGGGGTTTTTCAATTTCGAAACGACTATAAAATAACGAAGTAGATGCCGAAAATATTGTTGTTCCTCGAAAGATTTTATTTTGCATGTTTGTTTATGTTGGCTTTGTTTTGCTTGAAATAGTAATATTAACAACAACAACCAACGAGATCAAGGTGGAAGTGGTTTGCCACGTGGGAGGATGGCAACCCGTAGAGGAGTGCGAACCCGTGGTGGGCAAAGAGGTGATGGGCAACGAGGTGGTGGGCAACGAGGTGGTAGGCAACGAGGTGGTGGGCAACGTGGTGGTGGTCGTCCCTCTAACAGGCCTTCGGTTTCTGAACCGTAATAACCTTTTAAACTAACACTTAAAAATATATTTATTTTATTTACGCCGCCTTCAAAAGTTTAGACCATTTCGTTCAAATACGTGCATTTATTCAAAGTGCTAATGTTTTAAAATATGTTCGATACTTTGAAGGTGTGTGTATATAAGCTTATTTATTATTGATTTCGTATTTCAGTATATTCCATGGTAAACTGGATGATCTGCCTCAAGGGCAACCATTAGAAACGCCAATACACCCTAAAAAAGCCAGGGTACTCCCTGCCAAGATACCCAGAAACCCACTGTGAGTATTCTGATTGTTTTAATCATTTATGTACATAACAGCAAAACAAATATCTCAATGTCTGTTTCCAGATCAGAAACTTTATGGTCGTCTTTGACCATAATAACACATCCCGGACAAGAACCCGCGCCGGCATCGCCTGTGGCACCCTTTTGTCCGCCTCCGCCTAACCTTCCTGCAGAAATTTGTTACGTGGTGCCCTCACCGACTCTGTAATTACGTATTTGATTTACCTAGTTGTTTTCCTTTTTATTTGTACACTTTTTTAAAATCCATTTTTTTTTGTAGAAATGTTGAATGTGGTACAAGTGCAAGTGTGTGTGCGCAAGTGGCAAGCACACAAAAACGAAGCGATCTGTGTAAGTATTCAATTATTTTTACATGTATTTTTATTTTTTGGTTACGTTTATGCGTTACTATATATTTGTTTAATTTTTCAGAAGTCCGGGCGTTGACGATTCTGCCGCAAAAGGCGTCAACATCTGTAAGTTGGTCTTGGTATACCACCTACTATATAAAATAATGACTTGATTTCATTCAAATACTAATTTTTTTAGACTCCCTTCGTCCAGTGGCAGGCCCCTCCGTGATTCTGAAATAAATTCTATACTTAATTATGGTAAGTGCATGATGACATTAACCTTCTTTTCAACAATCGCAGATGTTAAATATTAATTACCATCGAAACTAGAACTAGTTACTTTTTTCTTTTCAGGTAGCGAGGAAGAATCCGAAGAAGAGGCAGATTCCATTGCCCCGGTGGTACTGATGCCCCGGGCTGCAAGAATGTTTATGGACGAAGATGAGGACATTGAGGAAGGTGAAGGTAGCGTCCATATAAATTGGGAGTGGCCTCCTCGATGCCCTTTATCGACGCCCGCATTGCCGACGCCCGCCTTACCGACGCCCGCATTGCCGATGCCCGCCTTACCAACGCCCGCATTGCCGACGCCCGCCTTACCGACGCCCGCATTACCGACGCCCACATTGCCGACGCCCGCGTTACCGACGTATGAACCACATGACAAATTTGATTTTGAATGGAGAGGGTTCTCAATGTCTCAAATTGAACCTCATTTGAGGCGTGAACCATTCTCGCAAAGCAATAGTGGCCCTACGGTTTCTTTCACGAATCCATATGAAGCCTTTACTGCTATATGGGATCGTGAAATAATGGAAAAAATTGTAAGCGAAACCAACATTTACGCCCAGCAACTCACAACAAATATGTTGGAGCATAGCACACTCTATCCCAATAGCCGCATAACACGATGGCAATCTACAGATGTAAATGAACTTTACAGGTATTTTGCCATCTTGTTGTCTATGGGGATAGTTGTGAAGAACCGGTTGGAGGAGTACTGGAATCAGTCAAAAGACATTTTCAGTACACCTGGTTTCGCGACCGAGATGCCTTTTGACAGATTCCAGCTCCTGTCGAAATGTATCCACTTCAACAATAATAATGATTTTGATCCTGCCATATTGACACGCACCCAAGCCAAACTTTTTAAAATTAAACCGATTATCGACCATTTAAATCATAAATTCTCCGATTTGTACAATTTATCCCAAAATATAGCACTTGACGAGAGCTTAACCATGTGGAAGGGCTGGCTTGATATAAACCAGTTCATCCATAACAAAGCAGCGACAGTTGGGATTAAGACTTACGAAGTCTGCGAATCCCAGACGGGATATTTGTGGCGTTTCGATGTCCACGCAGGCCATGACACCCCGGCAACTGAAAATAGTCCCATTTCAGGTACTGTACCAGCTCTTGTGCTCAGACTTGTAAATGGTCTTGAGCATAAAGGACACACAATATGGAT
This sequence comes from Eilema sororculum, assembly GCA_914829495.1. NCBI lineage: Eukaryota > Metazoa > Arthropoda > Insecta > Lepidoptera > Erebidae > Eilema > Eilema sororculum. Next base: position 8,692,377 of record OU618551.1, read on the forward strand.
GGATAATTTTTATAACTCTCCAGCCCTAGCCCGCGAGTTGAAGGTCCTTGGGTTTGATTGTGTAGGAACGCTCCGAACAAACCGCCAATATGTCCCAACCGAATTAGCGAGTGTCACGAAAAAAGACATGGCAGTCGGTGACGTGTATGGCTGCACCTCGGGAGATGTCGATCTCATGTTGTGGAGGGATAAAAACCGCGTGGCTTTTATTTCTACATACCATGGCATCGCATCTTCCAGGTGTGGCGATACCCTGAAGCCGACTGTCGTACTTGATTACAACGTGTGTATGGGTGGAGTAGACCGCAAGGACCAACAGCTCGCGATGTACCCCATCGAAAGAAGGCGGACTAGAGTCTGGTACAAAAAATTTTTCAAAAGATTATTAAATGTTAGTGTCCTTAATTCATACATACTTTTAAAAAATCCGTTATTAACACACCGGAATTTCCGGAAGGTGTTAATAACAGATTTATTAAAAGCACACCAGACACCTACACTCACCTCAACACCCATCACAACACCCTTACATTGTCCAGCACGTTATGATTTTATTAAACCCGGAAAGCCAGACCGTCTAAAACGCCTGTGTGTCGTCTGTCGGCAACGAACTGTGACATATTGCAAAGGTTGCCAACTGGCAATGTGCATTTTCACGTGCTACGAGCCATACCACATTTCACACTAAACATTTTCATTCTAATTCTTATACTTTATTGCACACATACAGTACAGATATCAATTATGACGTGCTATGCGTCATAGGCAAAGTACACTGTAACTAGGAAATAATATTATATAAACAACACGTATCAATAAACAATAATGTCAGCACTAAACTTATATGAGTAAAACCCCACTCTAAACCTCAGTAAAATCATGCAGAATAATTAGTATATAAGAGTGTGTAAATAGCAAATAAATTAATCTTGTTCCAACTGGTAAAACATCTTTTACTTACTCCGCAACATTGGTGACCCCGACGTGATTTCCTAGTGCTGATATAATTGCAGGCCAACTGCAGCCCTGAAAAGGTTTTCAGCAGCAAACCTAGGACCTATCACAGATCACTGTGGAGCTATATTTGGGAAAATTCACCCAACAGCCCACCAGCTTACCGACCACCACCATCAGCGAAATAGCACATTTCAGTTGGCTTCCCACAAGCGGGTCTAACCAGCTGAAATTTCAAGAGGCTAAACGCAATCATGGCACCGATAATTCCAGCCGGAACACCGTCAAAAAACCCCGGCACATCAGCTGAATCAATCAGCGACAGCCAGGTGGTGGCTGCAATTAGCATTACGGAGAAAATACCATCGTTTTGGACAGATTCACCGCGCTTATGGTTCGCGCAATTCGAGGCCATCGTAGCCTCCCAAAAACAAGGTGACGAATATAAATATAATATCGTCATCGCAAAATTACCAAAAGAGGTCATACATCAGGTTAGCGACATCCTGACGTCACCGCCAAACGCAGACAAGTACCTTAAAATCAAGGAAAGATTAATTGCGTGCTATGAGGAAAGCGAACAACGACGCTTCCACAAATTGCTATCGGAGATGGACCTAGGTGACTCAACACCATCACAGCTGTTGAGAAAAATGAAAGAAGCCAGCTGCGACAAAATGACCGAAGATACCATCAGATTATTATGGTTCAGACAGCTTCCGGTATCAATCACCTCCATATTGGCAGTCTCCGAAGACCTCGACCTCACAAAATTATGCGAAATGGCGGACCGAATTTATGAAAATATGCGCTATAAAACCAAAACAAACAACTCGTCACAGAAACCCGCCGACGTTTACTTAATAACAATGCTGACGTCACAAATTGCAGCTATGCGAGGTGAATAAACGAGCTCCGCGGTATGAGTAATCGCCGACCGATGCAACGCAGCAAATTCCGAGCAAGGTCGCAATCACGCTCACGGTCACGTACACGGCTATGTTATTATCACAGACGATTCAAAACAAAAGCATATAAATGCGATCAGCCGTGCTCGTGGATAAATAAAACCGATAAAAATTCGGGAAACGAGAACTAGCGCAGAACACGACGGGACTCTGTGCCATACAACCCGCCAACCGTCTAACTATAACCGACTCAAACAGTGGTTATAGGTTTTTAGTAGACACGGGAGCAAATATTTCTGTATTACAAAACGCACAGGGTAAGAAAAACGCGAGCAACTACAAACTGTATGCCGCAAACGGGTCAATTATTGAAACTTATGGCGAAAGCACATTAACGCTAAATCTGGGGTTACGCAGACCTTTTACTTGGACGTTCGTAATCGCCGATGTAAAAATGCCTATCTTAGGAGCTGATTTCCTAGAGCACCACAGATTATTAGTGGATCTATACGGCAAAAGGCTGATCGACCAAGAAACAAAATTAACGACGCCTGCGAAAATTGCAAGAGAAACACACATGCCTTCAATTAGATCCATCGACGCGAAATTACCCGAACATATAAAGCGCCTGTTAGAGAAATACGTAAACGTCACTAGACCAAGACCATTTAAAAAACCCACAGAGCATGGAATACAGCATCACATCATAACAAAAGGTCCTCCAGTTTATGCCCGCGCGCGCCCACTACCACCCGACAAATATAAGGCAGCAAAAAAGGAATTCCAAGAGCTAATAAACTTAGGAATATTAGAACCTTCCAGTAGTCCTTGGGCATCGCCTCTCCACATGGTAAAGAAAAAGAATGGGGAATGGAGACCGTGCGGAGACTACCGCGCGTTAAATAAAATAACAGTTCCCGACAGATATCCCTTGCCAAGACTGTTAGACTTTACATACATCGCAAGTGGAAAAACAATATTCAGCAAAATTGATATAAAGAAGGCGTTCCACCAAATCCCTGTTGCGGAACCAGAGAAGACCGCAATAATCACGCAAATGGGTTTATTTCACTGGAATTTCATGCCATTTGGCCTCAGAAATTCAGCTCAAACGTTCCAGAGGTTCATGGACTCCCTGTTCAGAGACCTGGACTATATATATGTCTTCGTGGACGACATACTCATAGCAAGTCAAAATACCGAACAACATTACGTTCAATTAGAGGAAGTATTCAATCGCCTAAGTAAAAACGGCATCTCAATCAATACGAGCAAATGCGAATTCGAAAAGACAGAGATAGATTTCTTAGGTTATCATATAACGAGCCAAGGAATCACCCCCACGTCTGAGAAAGTACGAGCAATAAACGAATACCCAAAACCAAAGGTGGTAAAGGAGCTACGTCGATTTTTGGGAATGATGAATTTTTACAGAAGTAGCATCCCACACGCCGCCAGACACCAAGCTCCGCTCAACAAATACTTAATAAACTACAAAAAGAATGACAATACGCCAATCGAGTGGAATACGGAAGCTAACCAAGCATTCGAACACTGCAAACAGGACATAAGAGATGTCACAACACTCGCATTCCCGGAAACAGACACACCACTAGCCATTATGACAGATGCTAGTTTAAAATGTGTAGGCGCCGTACTTCAACAAAAAGTTCAAGGAAAATGGAAACCCGTATCATTTTTTTCAAAAGGGTTAAGCGAGACACAAACAAAATATTCCACATACGATCGAGAACTACTCGGTATTTACATGAATCCCCTAGAAGAATAAGGTACCTAGAATATATTGCACAATTCTGCACAGACATAAGGCACGTCACGGGCAGCGAAAACGTGGTAGCCGACGCACTATCACGGGTAATAGAAACAATAGAACTACCCCAAATTCTCAACTGGCAAGAGGTAAAAAAATACCAAGACAGTGACCCGGAGTTAACAAAACTAAAACAAAATAAGTCACTAAAAATGGCACGGGTACCAATACAAAACAATAATACCAAAATTTATTGTGATATATCCACCGGTACAACAAGGCCATACCTACCACAAAAGTTCAGAAAAACAATTTTTGATAGTTTTCACAACATGAGCCACCCAGGGAAAAACACAACAAAAAAGTTGATAACCGCAAAATACGTCTGGAATAGCATGCACAAAGACATTTACGAAATGTGCAAAACATGTTTACAATGCCAGCAATCAAAAGTTCAGCGGCACACAGTATCACCCCTGGGCAAATTTATGCCAGCAGAACGATTTAGTCACATACACATAGACATTGTGGGCCCCCTAACGACATCACAAAACAAAAGATACATCGTCACTATGATCGATCGTTGTACGTCATGGCCAGAAGCATATCCTATTTCGGACATCACAGCAGAAACTGTAGCCAAAACCCTATACGATGGCTGGATCACACGTTTTGGATGCCCCAATTATATAACAACGGATCAAGGACGACAATTCGAGTCTGAGCTATTCAGAAGCCTAACCAAATTCCTGGGTATACAAAAAATTCGTACTACACCATATCACCCTCAATCAAACTCCAAAGTAGAAAGACTGCACAGAACCATGAAAGCAGCTTTGATGGCAAGAGGAAATACCGAAAATTGGACGAAAGAATTACCATCGGTATTATTTGGGATACGTACCAGCATTCGACAAGACACTGGATACTCAGCAGCCGAATTGGTCTACGGAACAACAATAAAATTATCTTTTGTGCCTGCCTCGTTAGCTCTGCACCACCCTATGGTTGACTGGTAGAGAATGCCTACGGCATTAAGTCCGCCAATGTACTTTGTGCATGAAGTTAAATAAATAAAAAAAAAAATAAAAAAAATTACCAGCAGCATATTTTAGCGACTGTTCTAAAAACACAACATACGCAGAGTTTGTGGAAAAAATTAAAGATAACATAACGCACATGACGTCAATTCCACAACGACAAAGCTCAAACAAAAACATATTCGTACACCCACGCTTAGCCGACTGTACACACGTATTTCTACGATGCGATAAGCTACGTCCTACGCTCACACCACCTTACGACGGACCGTTTCTCGTAGTCAAACGTGACAACAAAATAGTCACGATCAAGCGAAACGGCAGGGAAGTGAACGTGTCGATTGACAGGCTAAAGCCAGCATTCACGACGAGCGACGACAAGATAGAAGCTCAAAATCAAGAGCAAGATAAGGCAGAGCCAATTCAAAACATAAAAAGAACACGTTCGGGAAGAATATCACGACCCACCGTCCGTTTCAAACAATGATATAAAAAGGGCAAAATGAAAATAAAAGTCACTCCACAGCAAGCCACAAGAAACAACACACAAGATGGGAAGCAGTCAAACCCACGAAATGGAACAAATAAACATGGTGCAGAACAATAACCTGGCAGCAAAGGCAGAAAAGGAAGAAAAGAACACACACATGGCAGCAGAAATTGAAAAAATAAAAATCTGGATCGGAGTACTCATCGCTATAATTATACTAGCAGCAATAATAATAACAATCACCAGATTCGTACAGAAAACTAACAAAGTCATGGACAAAAAGATAAACAAAATAATCAAGGAAATGCAACAAGTGTAACCAACTGCAGAAAAAGTACAACTCAGCAACAGCGTTCACGGACAAGGTCGACGCACCACAGCAAATAATAGCTAGAATTTTTATAAAGGGGGGAGTACTATGACGTGCTATGCGTCATAGGCAAAGTACACTGTAACTAGGAAATAATATTATATAAACAACACGTATCAATAAACAATAATGTCAGCACTAAACTTATATGAGTAAAACCCCACTCTAAACCTCAGTAAAATCATGTAGAATAATTAGTATATAAGAGTGTGTAAATAGCAAATAAATTAATCTTGTTCCAACTGGTAAAACATCTTTTACTTAATCCGCAACATCAATCATAACATAAAATTATACAGTCGCGACACTAACACTTTACAGTCATAGTCTTCACATAACTTTATTATAACGTTTGTTGCGCCGTTTCTTCTCCACTAGCGCCTGGGAAGCGGTGGTAAACTTAATATTAAGTAGTTTTTGACGTCAAAAAGATGTAGGTAATTACGTTGCACTATTTTAAAAATTAAGACTGACTTGTTATTTATTTTATGCGGCGGTAAACTTAGATTATGTAGAATAAAACTGTCGTCAATGAGTTATATATAAATTGCCATCCATATTGTTGTACTAGATAAAAATGCTGCTACATTCGTCCGTACTGTCCGTCCATATTTTTGGAAGTGAAAACTTCTTTAGCGGCGTTGGATGGGTGAAAAGTGTAAAACTCGCGTCAGGATCGCTTGACCTTTGAACCGTAACCGACGACTGACGTCATACAACATTATAATTAACTTTTTTTATCTTCAAGCATATAATCACTACAGTAATTGTAATATTTGGCTTATCAATAGATAAATAAAAATAAGTTAAAAAAAACATACTGATTTATTTTTGCATTTACTAAGTCGTATCCATACTATTTAACCGTCATGGAGCAAACATGCTAATTTTTCACTATGTTTAAGGTCATGGTTTTTCATATTTTTCTTCCAAACATGTAGTTTTTTTCAATGGAATAAACGCCTAGTTTCATGTAAATCTTGAATAATTAATTATTATAACACTTTTATGCACATTATTCTGCAAAATCTTAGTATAAATGAGACATTGTTTTTTGTACCAGTTATGAGTCTCATATTTGATACCTTATTGTTCAAGTTCTATAGAATGTAACAACATATCATTGTTTAAACTAGTTAGGCGATAAGCTTAAATTATTGTAAACAAAACACTTCTTGCCCCTGACACCAATAATGTACTGTAAACTAAAGTAATATGAGACCCACTTAGTGACATTTTGAAGAGGGACTTTTTTCATCAAACTTTAAAAACAGGTGTGGTATAAAAAAAATGTATTGGAACATAATGCCATTTGGTTTTATTTTATTAAGTATGTAAGATTGTATATAAAATATATAATATTATATCCAGCCGGCGTTTTATTTTTTATTAATTAGAAAATAAAAGTTAAGTTCTGGGTAACCCATATTATTTCTCTTATAACGGTTACAAGGCAATTCAAAGTCAAGTGTAGTGTAAGGAATAAGAAAAAGACATTTATTAAAATGATAATTCCAATAGGAATTACTTTAAATTCCAATTAGATTTAGAGAAAATAATGTTTTTCTACTCCCATGTTTGCAAAAAATGTGCTAAAACCTCTATCTGTTGAAAGTCCAAAAATGGGATCCACAGATAGGGCATAATGACTTTTTGACACTCCACGGACGAAAGGTTAAGTCAGCAAGCGGTAAATCGCGAAGATTTAACTCGCGATCACACTTAATTAATTGCGAGGGCAATTGATCCGTAAGGCTATTCATAACTAACGCATGTATAGTATACTTATGATCTGCATAAATACGAGATTCAATGTCCAAATACACATAGCCTACTATCGGGTGCGAAGTGGAACCAACACCTTTGACAACAGATGTTTTTTCTGACAGAAACAAACTGACGTACTTTTACATTGCGGGAGATTATGTAATGTGCTTAGACAATTGACGCAACCACGCTTAGATTCAATAAACTCATATCTAGCCTTTGCATTTTGCATATTTTTAAACTGAGCTCAGTCATACAGGTGTCGGTGGTCGCTGCCGCCACATAAACAACAGGACGCGTTGACTGCGGCGGGCGCATTCGACTTATTATTAATCGGCTCACTGACAACAAACGACTTAGAATTACGCTGTACACGCCTATCATTAGACTGTGGCGTCCCAGCAGTGGACGACTTCGCATATGACGAAGACCGCGGGTTTGACCGTTCAATCATCTTAGCATAATCTTGTACAAAGTCGATCAGCTGTTGCGTCGTAGGTATATCGACACCTCGAACAGAAAGTTCGAAGGCTTGGATGGTTAGAGAGTCCATTTTCCTCAAGGCACATTGTAGAAACATGAAGTCCGTTAAATCATTTATACCTAACTCTTTAAGCGCGGCGATAGAGGAGGAATATATACCTATAAATGAATCAAGTGAGTTCACACTAGGTGAACAATTCTTTAAGTCTAATATATTATTAAGATAATATGAACCTAATGAACGTTTATCTTGGTACTTCTTGACCAAGGCGTCCCAAACTATACTGTAGGTCTCACTTGACGGAACAATACCGGCAGTGAACTTTAATGCGTCATTGGTTAGTTTTGAAAATAGGTATTGCACACGTTGCGAATCAGACAATTGTTTGTTTGAATGAATATTGGCCTTAAAGGACTGATAAAATGTATTCCAGTTTTCAGGGCGTCCGTCAAAACTCGGAATAACAAGCATTTCCAATTTCACTACAGACGCGTTCGAATTACTCGACCCGTGTGAGGCGACCTCCTTGACCTTGGGAGTAGATAATTTATTTCTAATGCGTTTTATTCTCGAATACAATTCATCAAATGAGTCAAGGCAAGAATAGTCGGATTCCACAGGGGAACCTAATGATAAATTTGAGCTATTTATTTGATCCACAATCGACTCGAACTTATCGCGAACATCATCGATGGTCTCGGTCTCAGCCAAAAAATCCTCACTAGATCGCGTCGTTATATCAAAACACACAATTGATTTCGACGATTTATACCAACGAGTAATGCGTGCAAACAATAATTCCTTCTTTTGATTCAACATAATAAGCTTCGTTTCGAGATCTGACGACATGTTTGCAAATTAACGATAGGTAGGACCTACCTATTGAAATATAGCAAGAAGATTATCTAACACAAACAGTTTAGATATACTTTTTATTGAAAATTGTACTACGGCTTATCATATAATAGCGCAAGTAGCACGGCGGAGCGGGAATGTAACTACCTACGTACCTAGATAGGTACCTACAAAGTTACGCGTATGTGAATAGAATGATGATTATTTACCAATTAATACGTAAATCACCAACTATTATAAATATCTACCAATTATTACGTAGATTTAGCGTTTTAAATGCAGAATTTACCAAATAATTTACGTAAATCTGTTAGCGAATGAAAGTAATGAAACTAAGATGGCGGAAAGAATTCACCAAAATTACGTGAATCTTTTAATTAAATGAATAGGAAAGAAATATTATTCACCAATAATTACGTGAATATGTTATTTATCCGACTCGTAAGGACCATAAATTATGGTAGGACGTGTAAATAGTCCGACCACTGGTGTGTTTGCACACAGAGCGTATAATAACCTGTGACCTGAAGTTTGGTTGTAATAGAAAGAAAATACACATGTGACCGCTTCTATGAACGAAAACGCAAGAGAACCGGCACTGACCTGAGTTCCACCTCGTGAGGATTCAGCTGCAGACAGGCGTGGTTCCTGGCACGTGCTGGTGGGTAGGTAGGTTTCGACCGGCCGGTGATTTTCTTGAGTTGTCGTTTTCTTCCGATACACTTCACTTATACTGACTTGAGAATGTGGCCAAAGGAACTTATAGAATTACACAGAAAAAGAAACGAGGAGTTGAAGTACTCAACTTCCGTTCGGAGCGGCAGCGGGTCAGAGACAAGTAAAAAATGCGAGCGGGTAGATCGTCCGCCGTGAAGCTTGAAAGTCTCGCTCGTAGGAACTTCATTCTCAAAAAATAGTTCGAAAAATCTGTGCACAGCGCCATCTATTGGCCTTCTTCAACACTAAGTGGTCAACAAATGAGCGCCAATACTCAAACATTATTCTGTCACAGAAGCGGTTTTTTTAAATTACAAAAATTGAAATACAATTAAATTATGTGGGAAATAATTAAGAAAGTACATAAGCGCTCCACCAGGGGCATCATTGAACGCCGCCGATGATTCATCGCTAGTTGTTGCAATGTTCGACTGTACGCCTTCCATATCTATTATAAAATTATGAAGCACAGTGCAAGCCTTTACAATCGAAATTGATGTCTCGGTATTAACGTCCAGTGGACGATGAAATATACGCCATTTAGTGGCTAATATTTCAAAAGCGCACTCAACATAGCGTCTCGCTCTGGTTAATCTGTAGTTATATATTCTTTTGTTTTTATCCAAGTGGTTTCCGCCGTAGGGTCTCATCAAATTTTGATGCAAGCCAATACCCTCATCACCTACTAGTAAAAATGGTAACGATAAATCCGAATCGTTTGTCAGTGGACAAGCTGTCGGCAATTGCAAGTCACCATCTAGTAGCTTTTTCCAAAAAGTGCACCTATATATTGTCGAATCGCATTCTTTTCCATACGAGCCCACACTGATGTATGTAAACCTATAATTTGAATCAACGACCGCTAATAAAACTATGGAGAAGAAATCTTTGTAATAATTATAATCCGCACGCCGAATGATGATCCCTATGACAGTTCGTTAGCGCTTAACATTGTACTGACGTCCTATCACATCAAATCCTTTAGAGGTCCATTAAAAAGACGAAAAAATCATAATTGTGTACAATTGTAAATTATAAAAACGAATATTAAGAAATTATTACGTAATGTTCGGAAATAATAGAAAAAAACTCAATGCAAATGTACATGGTACGTGCTGCAAAAGTTACGTCGTCAAGCTGTTATCGACTAAGAAGGGACACATCGATAAACAAAATATCGATAATTTGTTGGAAATATAAAACAAATGCTTTGAGTTTGTATTTTATTTATATCAATCTGAATCTGATACAGGGTCAATCGGATCTTCAAAATCTAAGTCTGAACTGCAGCTATCCGTGACGTTTATTATTAACGGTTGGTCAATGATATTGTCGTATTGTACATCTCGATCCCAGTCTTGTAAGCAAATTTTCTTCGTTCTTTCGACCACTTTTCGCCAATCGTCAGCTGTCACTTGAGCGCAAGCTTCTTCCAATAAAACCATCATTTTATTTGCCGTGAATGGCGGAGTTGTGTTATGCCTAGCTGCATGACCTGAAAATATTTGTAGATTCAGTAATTATTTTTAGAAATATATGCATATACATAATCTTATATAAATAAAAAATATAGATACCTTTGATCTGCGCCCATATCAACTCGATTGCATTATATTGGCAGTGATAGGGCGGTAACCGAATTACCGTGTGTCCATTTGATTTGGCCAATTCATCTAAAAAATATGATGGGTGCGTCTGTTGTTTGTGAAAGTTTAACAGTCTAACCAACTCTTTTTTTAACATCTGACTGTCAGTTTCCACACCATTGCCGTGTAACCACTCTATAATTTCAGCTTTTTTGTTATTGCTGCTGGGGGGTTTGTTAATTTGAACTGAGTGATATGAAGCATTGTCCATTAAAATGTAGTGAGGCTCATTCAAATTTTCTAATAGTTTTATAAACCATGTCTTAAAGTTTTCGAAATTCATTTCCTCGTGGTACTCCGTTGTTTTCACTGACTTAAAAGCTCACAGGCAATTCGGCACAAAACCTGTAGCTGTGCCAGCGTGGCAAATGATTAAGCGCTGGCCCTTTCCTTCAGGAGTTTTTGTGCTGGATTTCGCTGTGTCATCCGTCCATGCCTTACCTACAGTATGATTGGCGTTCAGCCATGTCTCATCAAGGTATACTACCTTCTCCCAGTTATCAATTTGTTTGATTTTGCGAAGAAAATCGCATCGTAGTAAAGCTATGTCAGTACGCTCCATTAATATTTTTCTCTTGTCACATTTTTTATAGCGGAATCCACATTTTTTCAAAACAATTCTAAGAGAAGTAGCACCGCCTTTGAAGAGTTCTGCAGCTTTTAATGAAGATAATAACTTCTGGCAGGTCGGTAGTTTTGTTTGTTTGTTTTTTTGTTAAAAAGAATATTAGAACCGAAGTTACTAATATTCCCTCTAACCCCTCCAACTAAGCTAAATTGCTTGTGCTAGGAGTGGGTTCACGTCGGTAGTGTAATGGCCAGGATCGAACCCGGGACCTCTCGATCGTAATGCCGACTCCTTAACCACTAAGCTACCGACGCTTCTATTTATGGTTACTACCTCGTAGGTAGTAACCATAAATATGATTGCGTATAGCATCTAAATCAAATTCATCAGGTTCTGTTAGGTATATGACATAACCTTTTCTTTTTCTTTGGTGTTAATAGTTTATTGTCCTCCATGGACGACTCCCCAAATTTTTCCTTTGTTATTCGAGAAACAGTAGCCTTTCCGATTCCTAGAGCATCGGCTACACGATCGCGAACATTGTCAAGCGGTAACAAGGGTCCGCCATTTTGTTGTTCACGAGCAAAATAGTCTCGCAAACAAACTACAAACTCGCGAACTTCACTGTTGAGAACAGTTTTCCGCTGTCTTTTCGGCATTTTGCAAAACCGAAAATCAACAAATAACACAAAACAGCGAAACCAGAAACAAAACTCAGCTAACAAAGAAAGACGTGGCGCATACAAGGCGTTAGAGCACTCGTATGACGCGATGTGATGCGGTGTGACAAGAAGACAAAACAGACTGACAAGACATGACATGACTGAATTAAAAAAATACGGTAGGTCTATGTCCATGTAATCCATAATTGCCAGCTAATTATGAATTCTTAAAAATCCAATTCAAAAAGAATTTTAAATTCTTTAAATTATGCAATTTGAATAAAAATTAAAGTATAGTAAAATAAAATATAATAAGGCTGTTACTTTTTTATCTAGTGTTTTATGTCCATCAATGCGCGTAGTCTTTTTTTCTAAATAAATAAATATTGCTTATTATGTTGAATGACCTGGCTGAATGACATGACATTTGCCTGAAAAAACAGTATTTTATCGAAATTGTTTCGCATAACTAATACAACTGTCAGTTGAAACGTCATAGGGATCATCATTCGGCGTGCGGAGTATAAACATAGAACCACTGTTACCTGGCTTTTTTATTCGTATACTCTTTCCATCTACTGCGCCGAGACAGTGGGGAAAGTTGGCTTTAGTATTGAATCCATTGGCGATTCGTTCCCAGTCTGAACAGGTACGAGCTGTAGTAACCGATAATGTACCGAATATAGGACTTGCTGTAACACAAGTGGGTGTGGAACGTATCAGATGTATGGCACACTCTTTACAATTAGTGCTGAAGGATGCGTTTTCAGGAGAAGAGAAAATAAATAAAATTATTACAAAGGCGAGGTCTGTTATTGGTCACTTCAGTCATTCTACGTCTGGTTGTAAAATCCTTACTGAAATGCAAAAATCTCATAATATTCCTTGTCATGTGCTCATCCAGGATGTCGTCACTCGCTGGGATTCTACCCTTCACGCGCTTAGGAGACTTCTTGAGCAGCGAGTTGCAGTTCAAGCATCTTTACCCCATGTGAAATGTAGAACTGAATTGACTACAGAAGAGTGGGTACTAATGGAACAGGTTGTCTCAGGGTTGACTTATTTTCGAGGTTGAAGGCGCATGTCGTGTCACGTGTGCCTTGCCTAGGCGGGTGGCAGAAGGACTCCTCTTCAGCCGCACCAGAGACGGGCATGCCGCCGATCAGTGGCAGGCGACCCACACGACGGTGGCGGAAGATGTTGTTCCCGCCCCCCGTGGGGGGCGTGGGGTGTGAGCGAAGTGCTTAAACGCATTCCACCACGTAAAAAAAAAAGTGTTGACTTATTTTGAAGAAGCAACAAAGTCCATTAGTCAAGAGTCTGCTTGCTTGTCTGACGCCATACCGCTGATCAACAATTTACGAAAAGTCTTAGAACGTATCAAGAACACCACGGCTATGGATGGTAATGCTTATAGCCCTGAATATAATGCTTTTATACTGAATTTGATAGCTGGGATCAATGATAGATTTGATTATTTAGCGAATGATGAAACATTTATTTCAGCAACAGCACTAGATCCGCGCTATAAATTGCGTACGTTCACTCTGCAATCTACAAGCATGAATGCAAGAAGAATGCTAATTTCATTAATTACAAATAATACATACAGAGAGAGTCCTAATTTAACAGAGGCACCGCCACAAAATCAAAATGAGATTTTCTCGGGTATATGGTCTGCTTGTGATAGTTTGATAAAAGAAGCCGAAGACGACGAGCCTTTATCAAACATGTCTATTCAGCCTGAGCAAGAAGAGGTAGAATCTTATTTAAGATTTCCAAACATTCCAATCAAACAAGATTCAAAGATCTATTGGCGCCAAGAAGATAAATATCCAAAATTAAAAAAGCTTGCACAAAAATACTTGTCTTATCCAATGGGCTCAGTTGCTTCAGAACGTCTCTTCTCAACTGCAGGCCTGATACAAAATGATTTGCGTAACAGATTATCTGCTGATAATTTGAATAAACTTTGTTTTCTTAACAAAAATCTACCAAAAGTAAACTTTAATTACTGACTTTATGTATCTTGTTTAATAACTATGTGATTGATTTTATTTGAAACTAATAAACGATTTTTTTTTTTCATTCTAAATTACTGATTTTTTTTTATTTAAGAATTTTTCCTTCAGTCTTCAGGACCTAAATACATATGGTGTTTCATACACATGAAATAAATAACTTTGAAGGGTGACAGGTGTACGTCTATGTATATGTGGTGTCAATATAAGTATATAAGTATGTTTATCCGCATTCTAGATTCCATAACACAAGCTATAAAAGCTTACCATGGGTCTAGATGGCGTTGTGTAGAATGTTGTTGTTGTGGAATATCTTATTAACTTCCTTCAAATTTGTTTAACATACATGAAGCACTTAACTACTGAGCCATCAAAATCGGTATCTGTATCGGTATCGCCGATTATTTTCGTTTATATTCGGTATCGGTATCGTATCGGCAAAAACATGTATCGTTACATCCCTAAATTTTTCATTTCCATTTTCCTGTTTTGATTCAATAATACGAATATCATTTATTAGTTATTACGGTGCTTCATGGATTTAAAGTTCATAAAACGTAAAAGAGGAACTATATTACTGCCTAATGGACGGCAGTATTATAGACTGCGTTCATACAAAAATGGAAATGTCTTTTGGACTTGCAGCCACCTAAAGAAGAAAAGTGTCGCGGCTCTATAACTTTAAACGTAAATATATAAAATGTATAATATACATTTGTCATTAAGTCTAATATATAATAAGGCTGTGTAAATCTAAAGAAGATAGCATTATTTTCTTTAGATATACATTTCTTTCTTTAAAAAACCTCCCGCTATATAGTCTGATAAATATATATTTTTCTTTAAGGACGACCGTTAAATTAGAGATTAGAGTTAAATATAGAGATCATTTATGTACTGCTGATTACGGCAAGACCGAAATGGATGCTGCGATTGATATTTTAAAATAAAAGGCAACATTGACGAGTTCGCCTATTCCGCAATTATACCGCGAAACAAAGAATTCGCTCAAGGATAGAGGTCTGAACTTTGTAGGAACAATACCATCATTTGTCAATATAAAAAAGTTCTTTATATTTGAGTAGGAACAAAACATGCTTCGTAACTTAGAAGAAGTCCATATTTCTGACCACCAACAGTTTTTTCTTCTTGCGGAATATTCAACGGACACTTCGAAAATTCTGTTTTTTTGTTCCGAAAAAGGAAAGGAATTATTGACGACATCAAATGAGTTTTTTTGTGATGGAACATTCTTCAGCTGCCCGAAGCCATTCAAACAAATGTACGCTTCAGAGCATAATGACCAAAAAGCAAAATGAGCACTTCAATCAAAATGTTCAATATGCAAAATGTTCAAAACGCAAGATGTGCAAAACGCAAAATGTTCAATAAGCAAAATGTGCAAAACGCAAAATGTGCACCACAAGTAAAATGTGCAGAACGCAAAATGTACCTACAATAGATACTTAGGACATGTTCACAACATTTTTGTTTTTTTTTTTTAATTTGGTCAATACTGTCGTCCCCAAGTGTGAAAAAAAATTTTCGTTCGTCCCAAGTGGTGATGATTGGAACTTTTTATTTCCCACTCGTCATTAGTCAAATCCCTCAGGAGCGGTAGGTCTTATTCCTTGAACGTATACTGTGTATTTTTGACTTTATTTCGGACGTCTATTCCTGTATTGGTTTCTTCACGAAACGTCTACTTCCCTGAATGTCTACTCCTTGAATGTCCGCTCCCTGAATGTCTACTCCTAGAAAATGCAAAAGATAGTCAACCCCTCTCAGGAACCTGTGGTCATGCTATATATATATTTTTATATTTTATATGCAACCTTGATGATAAAGTTTAGATCTCACTGAATAGTACTGGCACTTGAGACTTTCAGTGTCAATAAAATAATGTAATTTATTATTGTCTTTTATTGCCAGTGGCAATGAATAAGTGTTTTGTATCTAAATTTTTCTTATTCAGTTATTGACTAATAAAATTATTCACTAATGGATGAATTAGTAATTATTGAATAAATTCAAAAAGGTAAACCATCTTTATTATATGGTGGTTACCGTTATAATAAGAGTACGTGTACGTATAAAAATGCAACCATATTATGGCGATGTGTTAAGCGGCCATCGTGCTACACGTCGATAACTACAGACAAAACTGTAAGTAATATTTTACGACGGTCGGAACATAGTTGTCAACACATTCCACTAGAAAATGAATGTTTTTCAATGATGAACAACACTAAAAAAGAACTTGGTGACACATTGGGATCGATGCAGGAAATATTTGAAAAAAAAATCTCATGTTTTCAAAACTGTAATGATCGACATGTGATACCTCATTTTTCGTCAAAAAAAGACACACTACTAAAAACAGTAAAAAAATATTTGAAAGCCGAAAAACTGTCCTTCAATACAATCGATGAGCTTTATATACCAAAAGCATTATCAGCCAATTTTCGAATTAACGATGATGATGGTACTAATAAGATTTTAGTTTTCGCCACAAAGGTAGCACGACGCGCGATGAAATCAGCAAGTTCAATATTTTATTTCGGGGATGCCACGTTCAAATGCGTTCCCAAGCCATACTATCAGCTTTATACAATTCATATGGATTTGAATTCTGATGACAATTCCACTAACGTTGTACCTGTTATATTTGCCTTGATGTCCGACAAAAACAATCTAGCTATGTGCGTTTATTTGACTTGATTTAAAAAACTTGGTATTGAATTAAAAACTTCCAAGTGCGATTATGAAGTAGCGCAAATAAATGCATATCACAAAGTTTTTCCGAATGGTGCTTTAAGTGGATGTTACTATCATTTTAACGCTGCAGTTTTCAAAAAAGCGAAATCTCTTCATGGAAAACTAGTGCTGAACGAATGGTTGTCCGAAAAACTGCGATACTACCTTTATTACCACCAAATAACATTCCAGGGGCATGGCTTGAAATCACAGAATCCGCACCAAACACAAACAACAGCCTTTTAAAAATATTTTGCAAAAACATGGTATCCTCAACACAGCGCTGAAGTACTAAGCTGTGCCTATCAAAGACATCGAACAACAAACGCTGTCGAAGGCTGGCATCGACGGCTACAAGTGAAAATCCCGAAAAAAATTTGTTTGTTGTTTTTTTTTTACATAAGTTGCGCAAGGTAGCCGGAATCAGCGATGGTAAACATAATAGAAGTTTATTTGAACCAGCAAGGAGAAATCGTAGAAGACGTGACATCTTATTTGACAAGAAATATAAAGATAAATTACGAAAGCTAGTCAATAATGAAATTACGTCTGAATTTTTACTTCAAATGATTTATACTAGACTCGTGTTGTAAATTCTAGACCCACGTTAGGCCAAGTAATTTAAGTTACTAATAAGTTAATTAAGTTTAATCAAAAGTTTTAAGTTAAGTTGATTTAGTAAGAGGGAGATTTAGATTTAAAACATTATTTTCCAAATAAAGCGTCTTTAATATAGCCTATATAATGGAATGTATCTCTTTTACCGTTAAAATTTTATTCTCTTGATTTATTGTTTAAGGTTAGATAATTATGATCCTAATAGTGCTTCTTTAACATTGACGAAATAAACACGCCAGTGTGATTAAAGCCTTAAATGCTCTTTTTGCGTTCTACACATTTTGCTTGTGGTGCACATTTTGCGTTTTGCACATTTTGCATGTTGAACTTTTTGCGTTTTGAACATTTTGCATTCTGAACATTTTGCATATTGAACATTTTGATTGTAGTGCTCATTTTTCTTTTTGGTCATTATGCTCTGAATGGCAAATGTATAGCATACATGCTGATGTGGCCCAGTCAACGTTAACTACAAATGTAATTCCAGCAGTGTATGCTTTGATGACTGACAAAAAGGAGGAGAGTTATACAGCATTATTTCAGATGATAAAGTCCCAATTTCCGCAGTGGACAAAATTCACATTGATTTTGAAACAGCCGCCAGCAATGCCTTAATGCAGATTTTCACCAACCTTAAAATAATAAAATGTTACTATCACTTTTCCAAATGTTTATGGAAAAGAGCAAAAGAATTAAAAATTAATACTAAAATTCTAAATAGAGTTGTGGGACTTTGTTCAGCTCTCCCTCTATTGCCTGCAGACGAGATTAACGCTGGCTGGGAATGCCAGGCCACTCAGAAAGTATTGCGAAAAAAAGTTTTTATATATGAGAGACTGGTCAGTTATAATCTATTTCTAAAATATGATTATTTATGAGTAAAAATAAGTACGTTCCAATTTCAAAATTTCTCTCTGCATTTTTTAAGATAATTTCAATTATTGTGTCTGTCATAATTGTAATTTGAAATTTTCTTTAGAAGAAAGTGAAAATCTACTAAAAGAATATTTATCTTTGAAATCGGAACATGCAAGATGGAGTTACATAGGTAAGTGTATAGAACGTGTACCTGTTAAACGAACCAACAAAGGAGAACAGAGTAGACGTAAAAATACGTTGGTATATAGCTTGTTCAGAGATAGCCAAAGCTCCCAAGTTTGTAAGTCATTTTTTTTGACTACTTTTAATATATCTGCGAAGAAAGTTGACACAGCTTTAAGTAAGTTGACATCGTCTGGGGTTACTGAACCAGATAAGAGAGGTAAGAAAGATCCACCCAACAAGAAATCCGAAGCAGTTAAGGGTATAATTAGAGACCACATTAAGTCTTTACCTACTGTGTCATCCCATTATTGTCGTAGTACGTCGAAGAGAAAATATTTGCCTTCAGGTTTAAGCGAAAACCGTTTATACTTAGACTATGTAGAGTATTGTAAAGAACGACAAGTTGTTCCTGAGAAGGCCAGTTTTTACAAATCCATTTTTACCAACGAATTTAATTATGGTTTTCATCGCCCTAAGAAGGATCAATGTGATCATTGTATACAATTTAAGAATAGGTCCGAGCATGAACAGCAACTTTATAAAGAAGAGTATGATTTACATATTACTCGTAAAAACAAAGCGAGAGAGCATAAAGTTTCTGACAAAAATCGTACCCAAGTAGATCCTGGCTTTGTCTCCTTTGCCATGGATCTGGAAAAAATACTATTAGCTCCAAGTTTACAGGCTGGTCAGGTGTATTATAAGAGAAAGTTAAAGATATACAATTTTACAGTGTATAATTTAGGTGATTCTGAGGCTACAAATTATGTGTGCCATGAAGGAGTGGGTACTAAAGGTGCATCGGAGATAGCCACTTGCATTTGGATGCATTTATCGTCATTGGCTCCCGAGGTAAAAGAAGTAACTTTCTTTTCCGATACTGCATCTGGCCAGAATCGAAACACTATTATTGCCGCAATGTTTTTACATGCAGTAACAGTTTTGCCAATCGAAACCATCAATCAAAAGTTTATGGAGTCAGGACATTCTGAGATGGAATGCGATAGTGTTCACTCTGCAATAGAAAACAGAGGGAGACATGTAGACATCTACACGCCAGAGGGCTGGTACACTGTCGCTCGTACGGCTAAAACAAAAAAGCCCTATTACAAAATCAAAGAGTTGACATATTCAGATTTTATTGACTTTAAGTCGTACAGTAACACAGTTATCACAAATAAAAATAAAACTGATAGTGGTGACAATATGAACTGGCTGTTATTAAAATGGATTCAATATCGAAAAGGAAGTCCTAAAACGATATTTTTCAAAAATCAGTTATCTGAAGAAAATTTTAAATCTTTATCAATACAGCGCCGAGCTCTACGTAAATCTGCTACGATACCAAGTTCCGATTTGCAAAACCTCTATAACAAAAAGCTCAAAATCCCTGCCAATAAACTTAAAGATCTAAAGGAGCTCTGCGAAAGATAACGTAACGTAAGAGAGGCTCACCTTTACAAGGAAAATACAGATTCATTTCTGCCTACCCCTTCTGGCATGAACTGGCGTGAGCTAATAAAAAAAATAGATAATAAAGGATTCTTGAGTAGATGGTAGTTTAAAGCTGAATGGAGACAGTGTTAAAAAAGATCCCATAAAAAAGGGTCTAGCCATTGTCTCACCATCTGGCGGCTATTGTTGGTTCGAAACCGAAAAATAACAATAAAATCATGTTAAAAGTTATTGGCTACTATTAAGACTATGGTGGCTAGCTGTTAGTAACATCAGTCATTAAGAGTTAATGGGTTGAAAATACATTATATAAGTACCTATACATGGATTAACGAGATAGTGGTTCGATGACTGGATTCTCTTGCAACAGATTCTCTGCTCGTGTGCTATAACATTCCAGTGATACCGGACTTCGAGTTTGCTGGCGTGACGTCGAGGGCTCTTGGAAGACTCATCGCTTCGTGAATATGAAAATCCAGCGTTGGGCAGTATCGAGAGAGCGCAGCGTGCTTCGACTTGCGGAGCAACAGAGTAGCCGAGCATCGTGGCCGCGGGAAACTTCACACTAGAGGTGAAGTCAAATTGACGTGTCCTGTGTAAAAAAAAAAAAAAATATACTAGTCGGTGACCAAATCACCCGATATCTGGTATAAGCACGTAAATCAGATATGTTGAGGTATTTAAACTTTATATTATTATGTTGTGGTATTTGTACCTATGAACAAAGCTTCGTTACATCGATGGAAGAAAGCGTATCGTGGAGTAGTAGGCACCTGTGTTTAGAATTTATTTCTTAATCTATTTAGCAAAATCTAACATGCAATTATAAGCTGACTGTGTGACACCCTAAGAGGACTCATTTAGTAAGTCAAAGTCAAGTGACGCCGTCGTCAACCCTCAATATGTGGACAGAAGGTTTATTTTTACCTACAGCTATAATAGCTAAGAAAGGAATTATTACTTACTAGCTGACCCGTACCGGCTTCGCCCGGGAAGGTTTCGTATTATCTATGTATGTAAGGTGACCTGAGTGACGAACTTTCCATGCAGGCGTTTATCGCATATTTTGCCCTGTTAGTAGTTAAATTTGTTGGTTTGTTTCTTAAAGGACACAAATTTATGAGATTTGATGCGTCTGGCTTTGAAAGTGACGGACTTTCGTGCAAGCTTCCGTCCCTTATTTTGCCCTTTAGAGGTGGAATTTCAAGGAATCATATCTTGGTGGATGCTTGCATTGTGGGATGCATCTACTGTCGGAATTTCAAGTTTGTGGGTCCGGCGGTTTGGGCTCTGCATTGATGAATCAGTCGGTCAGTCAGTCGAGAAAAGTCATTTTATTATCACTTATTTAGAGAAGCATCGTGACTGTTGAGTAGTGACTATTGTACAAGATTTACTGTTTATTGGGATTGAGTTGTGGTTGGGTCCAATTCAAATATGTAATGAATTCACAAGATAAAACCATCCGTTTTAGACGATTAGGTATCAATATTAATGTGTAATAGCTAGTAGACTTGAGTATGTATGACGTATGTCAGCATCTGATTATGAGGGGGGGGAAAAAAAAAGGAGTATCACAAACAATGTAATGCCATGGAAGTCAAAATGGTGTTTGTGATGGGTCGCAATTGAATGTTAGTTCACTCACAAAGGTTTATCTATATCTGCAGAATCTTTTGGGAAAATAAGAGTATATGAGAGGTTAAGCGACTGATTTCCTGTTTTGGTTAAAATGTACAATTCATTATGTAATGAGCGGACGTATACCTGTTGAAATGTATGGTTTAAGCTTCTGCCTAGAATCTCTTAATAACTACACTAAGGCTAAGATTCATAAACCGCACTAAGCCTTTACTTTGTAGCAAAGTCGCACTTTGACCCAAAATAATGTTTCATAGTCATGCCTAAGTCCAGTCTTTACTTTGGGAAACCCTACTTTGCTTAGTAAAGTACTAGTGCACGAAATCGTAGACTTTACATTTCAAAGTAAACTTTGAATGATTATAGGTCATTACGCTGGATCGCGGCCCTGTGTTGTTTCACGGCCTCTTAGAGGACCAACCGTATAAATATTGCAATAATAAGAATTCTTTCTCACTCTTGCCAATGCGTTGTGGCACTTTAAAAAGTAGGATAGTTACAGAATATAATGCCTATTCAAATTGGTCGGTTAACCTAATACATGTGCCGGAATTAAAACGTCCATTTTGCCGGCCGCGCTGTCAGCGCACACACGTACGCAAAACTGCGCAAAAAATAGTGAACAAGTCCCGCTTCAAAAGTAAGTATTTCCAGTTAACGATTACTTAATACTATACTCCGTCCATTATATTATTGTATTTTAGACAGCTCACTGACATGAGCTGGTATAACTTTGTTCTAGCGTCAACATCTCAAAATCCTAACAAAAATTAGGCGCCAAAACGTAATTTTTCATTGACAACGTCACGTCAGCCAGAAAGCAATTTTAGGGATGTAGTTAGTCAATCGACTGTATTCTTATTTCAATAACTTGAAAATGTCACAATCGATATCAACTACAGAAAATATACCTATATTTTTTAATATTACATAACTGGCGGTTTTTAACCGATTTCTAAACAACAATTCGGATGTCTATATTTTTTATATTTGTATGATTTTTACGGAAAAATGATTTTTGGAACTCCGTCATATGTAGAAAAAAAAAGTCATATGTAGACGGATTGTCAAAATTCTTTTTTTTTGTTTGAAAGAGGTTTATTCCAAAATGATCCTACTTAAATTGCATAAAGATCTGATGATGGGTTTCAGAGACAGGCCACGGAAATCCTCAATAAATACCAGGAAATCAGCATGTTTGGAATATTCTTCTAGAAGTCAAATGTTTTGTTTTGGAGATTGGCGTGTGCGTTATGGCCCACAATCGTTTTCTATTAGTTACATTTGTAAATTGTACAGACATGAAATTTCTAAGTAATGCTTTATTATTATGTATAGAAAGAAAATAGATTATAACTCAACATGAAATCCATATATTTATCATAATATTTTCATTTATCGATTAATTATTTTTTAATAGAGGTTTTTACCGATATTTTAAATTTTCATGCAATCACTACTTCCATCTGTCTAAAATACAATAATATAATGGACGGGGTATAGTGTGTTTGTTTTTGAGTTATCATAGTTGTTTGTTCCATGTTATTTTTCATTTGTTTTGGGAGTAAATTACTTTAATCCCAGTTTTATTTGGTGGCCGCCAACCAGAACACAATTTTTTTAGTAAAGTTAGTATACGGCCGGGTGGCCGCAGCACTAGCTCACTGAATGAAATAAGTTAGCTTTCTTTCTTATCATTAATGTAAATAAAGCTTCGCTTTGTGTAACATTTTTTATTGTTGGGGTTGGTTTAAATGATATAGTTACTTCACGGCCGCCAAAATATGATTTTATACGGATTTATAGCTATCATGTGGCCGCAAACTAACACATGCTAACAAAACAAATCAGGTTCACGGCCCTCTGAAAATCATATGAAAAATAGACGGCCGTTATCTGACTATTTGAAAATAGAAGTGTCAGTTTACGGCCACTTCTTTCACACAGACTGTTTTGGTTAGTGTTTAGATAATTTCTGTTATTACAGATGTCTACGAAAAAACAAATAAAAAAAACTGTGACTTACACTGCTGAAACTCTACAAAAGGCATTAAAAGAAATTCGTGAATCCCAAATCCCAATCAGGGAAGCATCGCGTAAGTTTAATATTCCGAGATGCACGATTCAAGATCGATTAAGTGGCCGAAGGACGGACGAACTAAAAAAACACGGCCCCGAGCCAGTGCTGGGAGAACCAGGCGAAAAAAAAATTGTAGATTGGCTTATAAACATAGCCAAATGTGGCTTTCCAGTAAAAAAGCAAGAGAGATACAGTCCAAAAAATTTAACAAGATTTAAAAAAGCCGAATTCTTTTAAGGATGATCGTCCAGGGCAGACATGGTATATAAACTTTTTAAAACGACATCCTGAGATATCTGTGAGATCAGCAGAAGGAATCAACAAAGCTCGCGCAAGGGTGACCGAAGAATCAATTCGACTGTGTTTCCGCGAACTGGAAATGTTTTTAGCGCAAGAGGGGCACTTGGATATACTTGCAGAACCCGAAAGGATGTTCAATGGCGATGAAAGTGGTTTTTCACTTTGCCCAAAAACTGGAAAAGTTCTTGGGCCAAAAGGTTATAGAAATCTCTACCAAATTAAAGCCGGTAACGAAAAAGATAACCTAACTGTACTCACAACATTCAACGCTACTGGTGTAATGTGCCCACCATTTTTGGTTTTTCCATATATTAGACCACCAAAAAGTTTAACAGACAACATGCCACAACACTGGAGTCTGGGAAGAAGCGAATCCGGAGCGTAAGCGTAGCGAAGAAGCGTATTCTTCGAATACATCACTAATGATTTCAATAATTGGATAACAGAAAATAATATCAAGAAGCCCGTTCTTCTGCTAGTCGATGGACATAAGTCACATATGTCTTCAATGTTGAGCTCTGTCTGTGAAGATCTTGGTATTATTTTATATGCTCTTCCCCCGAACACTACGCAAATGCTGCAGCCTGCCGATGTCAGCGTGTTTGCTCCATTAAAAGCCCAGTGGAAGAGTCACATTAGAAAATTCCTTGCAAAGCCGGAAAATTTGAACAAAGCTGTTACAAAAACAAATTTTTGTCTTCTTTTTAAAGACATTATCGAAAATCCACAAATGAAAATCAACAACGTTAATGGATTCTGGCGATGTGGTCTTTTTCCGTTTGATCCGAACGCAGTCGGCTATACGAAATGTGTCCAAAACACATTGGAACAATTTGATCGAGCGAATCGTTCGCGTGAGAACTCGGGAATAACGAATGAAGACCTCATCGCTACCCGCAAAGTGATTCGTCATTTGAGACCAGTCCTAAAAGAGAAGAATATTGACACAAAATTGATCCTAAAGGAAATCAAAAAGCTGAGAAGGTCAGAACCCAGAGAACCTCAATATATTACCGGATCCGAAGACAATACAAACTCAACACTCGACGTGTCGAACATTCCTAATCTTTTGTCAAATATTTCGGCTCATTCATCTGCAAATGCTTCCAATCTCGCCCCGCCGCACGTTTCCGATCCAAACCCGCCACATGTTTCTGATGTTACGTCTGCAAATATTACCGATCTCGCTCCGTCGCATATACATGATCCTGCCCCACTGACTCTTGTTATTGCGGCTGAAGTTCCCAAACGTACCGCTGAGAGTTTTCCAAATCATGGCTTGTCGAATTTAGTTACATCTGATTTTAGCGGCCTTGAGTTGGGAACAGTGGTTTCACTGGACGATATTGTAGTCATACCGTTCCAAACCAGCACACCCAAGAATCAAAACCTAAGCCCCAAATCTCTTGGTCCTATTGAAATCTCTCCATCTTCAAAACCGGACTCGAATAACGTCCCTCTATGCACGGAACAGACACGCCAAATCCAGATTAGAGATGAACCTGCAAGTTTGGTAACTTGCACCGAAGTAGTTCCACATAGTAGACTCAAAGAGCAATTGGGATCTGAAAATCGTGACACCGAGTCAGTAACATCATCTCAAGTGCAAACTTTGAAAGACAACTTGCCATTATGTACCGTTACTACCACAGAAAAATCTGAAGACGATAATGAAATTTTGACATTTGGCGTCACTCGGCAGCAACTAGAAGGAAGATCTCTTTTGTCCCTGGATGACGTTACAGTTATTCCAACTATATCAGAACTTTCAGATTCTCATGACTTTCTGTCAAAGAAATCATCATCTTCCACAATTACATCCGTATCCGCCAACAACAGAATTTCAATAGATCCAAACACAGTATTCGAGCAACATCTGTTTATACCCCAACCTCTAGAAAAGTCCAAACAAAACATACCCAAAGCTCGTATTCCGTCGGCGATATCAGGGAAAAAATTGCGAGAATACCATCTACTAAAAGAAAAAGCTAAACAAGAAAAGAATGAGGAGAAAGAAAAAGCTAAAGAAGCTAGAAAGCAAGCCGTGAAGCGTAAACAAGAGGAAACAAAGAAAAAACAAGAAATACACAAAGCCAAGAAACTTAATAAAGGAAAACTTTTAAAGACAAAAGAGTTAACAACAAAACAAAATGGTGGCCAATGCGCAAATATCTTAAACAGTGACACTGAGGACGATGAAAACAAAAATGTTGGCTGTGATTTTTGTACTAAATGGTTTCATTTAAAGTGCACTGATTTTATAGGACTGACATACGATGATGTTAAAGATAAACCGTTCAAGTGTAACATGTGCAATGTTACACTTGAACGGTTATAAGAATGTTCATAAAACTCGTTCCTGTTGATTATTTTGATCTCGTACCAACTAAGAACTTTAAAGACTGTTTTATACTTTATATATTTTGATAAGTACAAAATAAGTACATTATTATAGGTAGGTACCTAGTACACAATTCCATTTACTGATTAAGTGATGACTCATAGAAATTGTTGAAAACTGATTAATATTAGTTACTGTTAACACGTTAATTTTTTTAATACATATAAATGTTGACTACTTATTTAAAATACTAGTCTTGTACGCTCAAATTATTATGGAGAGAGAGATTAGATTATTGTGGAGTATTACTCAAGTATAATAAAAAAAAAATGTTAAAGATAACCAAACTTAATTTGTTGCAATATAAATAATTCATTATAAAACGTGTTTTATTTCATTATTTGTAGAGATAGTAATGTAATGTGTTTAACAACGAAAGAAAAATAACTTCAGTATAGATGAATGAAAGTGTAGTACCTATGTTAGAAGTATGGAAGCATTACCTAGAGGTTAAGAGTTTCGAGTAAGGAAAGAAAGGAGGAAAATAGAGGAAGGAAGAAGAAAGGACAGAGGAAAGAATTGTTGCAGAAATTATGAAGGTGAGTTGGGAGGAGAAGGTAAAATGCTGTAGATTAGAATGCCGGAATGATGAGATAGTAATGCGTGACCCCAGATTAGATTAACAAATCCTGTGGAAATAAGAGATGTTAGAATAGTGTAAGGTAAGTTTAAGTTAGAGCACATGAAAGGGATGAATATTAAAGAGAACGTGCTTTTTAAGAGTAAAGGCATTTTATTGACAATCGCTATCATATGCCCTTTGTGGAAATTTATGATAGGACCAGTATATGGCGAAAAGTGTACGAAAACGCAAAAAAGTATGATATACTCGTAAGTCGATACTGTATGTAAAACTGGCGGCCGCGAATTAACTCTAGGTTGGCCACGAACTGAAAAAAGTGGCCGTCAACCGGCATTTTAAGTAAATTTTAGGTAATTATTTATTTAAAAAAAAACTATTAGAATAGTCCTCCAATACTTATTTCGAAAAATAACTTGATGATATCTGCTACACCTACAAAAACAATCAGAACCTGAAATAAGGACATATCATACTAATTTCAAAGAGCAAAGTTGGGAAGGCGACTAAAAGGCCGCCAACCGGTGCAACGACCTACTAATTTTAATAGTCGTGTGCCTCGTGCAAAATTAATAATATATTGGTCTATTTTTAATCTAGCCGGGTTATAAGCTCATAATTGTCAATGTCACTCCTGTGTTTGTTTATGTTTATGAAGTCACTGCTGCTCATACGCCCAGACCCTTTATTTCGCTGCCTTTGTTTTCTTTGATATTTTCATAACGACCCTGCAATTTACCGGTATCCCAGATTCTTGCCTTTGTGAACGACCCTTAAATATATTACGGACTGACAAATCTACCTGCTACGATGGACCACGCTTTTATTAAAACGGACAAAAAAAACCCCACACTGAATACGATAAGCAACTGCTCCTACAGTTGGTGCAAGCCCGTGTAACGGTGTTGGACAGTAGGCGTACTGATGCCATTACGCTGCGTAAAGGAGGCTTGGGAGACATTAACTAGGGAATTTAATAACAGCCCAATGGTTTCCCAGATCGTAAGTACCTATTTATTTTTATTTAAGGAGGTATGGCTTTTATTGATAGGATAATTGATTATGATATCGCAAAGTACATCTTGTTTTTATTTTTTACGAAAATATGATAGTAAAACGTGCGCTTGTTCGTATAAGTTTAGAATGTTATGTCGAACACAATTCATGTAATTTTAATGTAGGTCCCGATAATGGTTTTAATTGTTTTCTACGCTTTTATTAGGACTATTCTGTTAGTAGTAGTTCTATTAGTTCAGTTCTACTGATAGAACTACACGGAAAAATATTCCGATTAGTTCTATCCCATTTCTAGTAGTAGATTTAAACGGAATAATTTTCCGTATATTTCTACTAATATGATAACACTCATTAGAAAGATTATGACGTCTTTTCGCATCAATTAAAAACAAAACTTGACATATTATGAATGTCATTATCACTTATTAGTATAAGCTGTTTGGTGGTTACAAATTTCTATTATTTCTTGAGAAATATTTAAAATGGACATACCCTTATTTTTAAAAGTAGGCCGAGGATTTGTACTCCATCAAGATGGATACAAATATTATAAAAATCGCAAGTATGTGGACGGGACCAGTGTTTGGAGATGTTCAAGTAAGGAATATAATAAATTCATCTGTGCGGGATCGGTGAAAGTTTCGGTAAGTTGTAATAATCAACTTGCGTTAAGCCTTTAATATATAGCCTCCTATAACCAATGACTTTACATCATAGTGTAACGGATATTTTTAAATAACTGCTTAAAAGAACACTAAGTAGTTCTTTCTAGTTTATTTAGGTACTATACGTTCAGTACTAGGATCCCATCTAATAACAGTTTTAATATTTCAGGGACAAGAAGTAATTCATAAGAAACCTCATAACGAGTCATGCAAACCAGACCATGCAAAACGCGAAGTTGAGCAAAAAATGATTGAGTTAAAAGTTAAAGTAGTTGAATCAAATTTTGAAAAAAAAACGGTACCCGCATTATACAAGGAAACAGTTGCCTCTCTCAAAAATGCAGGAATCGATTTGATTTGCAAAATACCGCGCTTTAGTAGCGTTAAAACAGCCTTTTATGACGCTAGGAACAAAGCAGCCGAGATTCCAAAAATATGTTTCAATGACATTGCTAACGTTGTTGTTCCAACACAGTATAAGCACTTTTTGTTAGCAGATTATAACAGTAACGGAGAGCGAATATTAATTTTCTGCTTGTCGGATGTAAAGCAATATATACCTTCAATTGTTCATTATTTTGGTGACGGGACGTTTAAATCTTGTCCTAGACCTTTTAAGCAAGTATATACTATTCATGGGGATTTTAATAGCCATCTGAAAGAAACAAATGTATTGCCAGTATTTTACGCTCTAATGACTAAAAGTACTACAAATGCCTACGAAATTTTATTTCGAATGATTAAATCCCAAATTCAAGAATGGGTCCCTCAGAAATTCACTTTTGATTTCGAAAAAGCTGCAATGATTGCCATCACCAATGTCTTTCCTGAAATAATTGTAAAAGGATGTTTAGTACATTTCAAACGAAACATAAATAAAAAAGGAAAAGAATTGGGATTTATGAAAAATAAAAATACAAGGAAAATAATACAATTATGTAATGTTCTCCCTTTATTGCCTTCTGATTGCATCAGGGAAGGATGGGAATACATAAAGGGAAAAATAATTATACTAAATAATAAAGATGTAAAATTGCAACCTCTAATAACTTATATGGAAAATTACTGGCTAACAAGTGATGAATTTATTAAAATTTGGTGCGTACATGGCGAAAGACACAGAACGACAAACACTGTAGAAGGATGGAACACATATTTAAATAAAAACAGCAAACGTAAACCTGACATTAACATAATGCAATTATTAAACGTATTACATAAAGATGCGTCGTTTCAAATCACACAATATATAAAAATAGAGCACCAAATACAAATAAAATCAAGAGACATTAACAGCCTTAAGAACGATGATATAATTTTGGATGCTCAAATGGGGTTGGCTAATAAGGAGCTAACAATTCCCCTGTTCTTGGAAACTTTACGCTAACAATTTTAAGTTTTAATTGCTCCAATGGTAGGGGTTAATAGAAATTACTTACGATAGTTTTTTTTATTTTGACAACGTACATTTATTTAAGCTGCGTTCTGTCGCTTTTCAGATGTTCATATCCTTATTTAATTTTAATCTATCTATCTATCTTCACGCTGGGTCCCTGACGGGGTAGGCAGAGAGGATAGATCGCCAGGCCTTGCGATCCTTGCATACTTCTTGTGCTTCTTCCAAACTCATTAGTCGTTTCATGCATGCACGGCTGGGTATCCTAGTACTTTTTGAGTTTTCCGTCCTTGAGAAGTCTGCTCACGTGGTTTTCGTATGTAAGTCGTGGTCTACCCCGACTCCTTTTACCCTTTACTTTTGATCAACAGCTATTCTTCGTCAATCGCTCAACACTCATTCGTTTTACATGTACAACCCGTCGGAGCACGCCCTTTTCCAGCTTAACGTTAGCACTTTCATTCACTCCAGTCATATTGCGTATCACTTCGTTACGTATCTACTTAACTTACTCCACACACGTTTCGAATTTTATTAAGTTGATTAAATTATACCATCAAATCAACATAACTAAAATTGTAAACATATAAACATAATAGTTGAACTATAAGGAATATACTAGTTAACAGTTGAACTAATCGGAATATTTTTCCGTGTAGTTCTATCAGTAGAACTGAACTAATAGAACTTAACGGAATAAACATAATAGTTGAACTATAAGGAATATACTAGTTAACAGTTGAACTAATCGGAATATTTTTCCGTGTAGTTCTATCAGTAGAACTGAACTAATAGAACTTAACGGAATAAACATAATAGTTGAACTATAAGGAATATACTAGTTAACAGTTGAACTAATCGGAATATTTTTCCGTGTAGTTCTATCAGTAGAACTGAACTAATAGAACTTAACTGAATATTGTATGCAAATGATCAAATGCACCTTTCTTTAATTCCAGGCAAGCTCTAAACAACTAAAGAAGATGTGGCAAAAGCCAAAGCCAAAGGCAAAATTTTAAAGCCAAAGCAAGAGATGCCAAGACGCAAGAGGCACATAGGAAAAAGACAGGAGGTGGTCCACCACCACCAATAGGCCCGCTTGAGAGCCAGGTTTTATCAATCATACCCAATGTTATGCCGTCCATAGATGTGGAAATAGACAGTGACATTTTATGTAAGTAAAAATAACATTTGATACATTTTACAACTATAAAATTTTTTACATGAATATTAGTTATATGGCTGTTATAGTAGTTCTGATCCTGTTATATAACTCAGCGGGGTAATAGTAGGGTCATTGTGATAAAAGTACCCAGTCTATATTTCATGACCTTCTGTCAGTCAAGTATAATCCATTTTTGCAGCATATGCTGCTACGAACTTGCATAATTATTTAATAGACAACACACACTTAAATTGTAATTTTTTCACAGGTTCTGAGGACCGAGAGAAGGGAGATAATGACTCTCAAGCGTGCACAAAAAGTCATTACAACCAAAAGAAGACTGCTCCTCGGCCACCCCAGTTCTGTCCACTTCACTCTTAATCATACCATCCGTTACTCCAGTCACATCTACCTGTCCTCTGTCCTTCACATCATCCTCCATCCCTATCATTACATCCTCCAACCCTGTGACCTGCACCTACACCCCATCATCCAATACTCTCACATACACTCCATCCACTGTCCCTAGAACCATTACCACTTCCACAGCACCGCCCACCACAAGCAAAAAAGCTCAAAAGCGAAGTAACGAAGAAAACATGAGCATTGAGGAAATTAAGAAAAAAATCTATTTGGAGGAGCTAAACCATGCTAGAGAAAAAAATGAAATGGAAAAAGAATTTATGATTCAAAACTATAAAATTGAATTGGAAATATTGAACATTAAAAAAGAAACTGCATTGAAAGAATTAAACCAATAATTAAAAATATTTGATATTGTTTATTTTTTGCCCTGGTGTTCATTCACATGCAGCCGTGTACAGCGGTTTAATTACAAATAAGTGTTTACACTTTTGTAAATCACCAGTTGGGGTAGATGTAACAGGCTTGTTTACAACAACTGGCCCATATTTTACTATGAATACTTATAAAAATAATAAAACTACATTACACTTTATTACGGTTACGGTTACGTTATGGTTTAGTTTTACGTAAGCCCTACGAAGAAGGATGGACTAAGGTTACCTATCGGAAGTTAAGTAACAAGAAACGTATTAGAGGTAAATTTGGTATAGCAAATGATGCTAGCGGTAATTTTAAGGCGGCGGAAAGAAAAGTACCTATTTTTATTTCCAATATAAACGTAAATACGAGCGAGAAAGACATAACTGATTATATCTTAGCAAAAACAAAGATATCTGTAAAGCTGGAAAGAATAAACTCAATAAAGCAGAAGTTGGACCATATATCTTTTAAGTTCTTTGTGCAAGAGTCTAAGGAAGATATATTCTTAGATAGTAACTTATGGCCTAAATCTATAATCTTTAGGCGCTTCGTGCATTACAAGAATCATTATACGGCCGAGAATGCACCGACCGGCGGCGGCCTTATACCTATTATTAATGGATAAACAGTTATATAAGTTAGTAAGCTTCAATTGTAAAGGTATAAAAAGATCCATTGACGGTATAAGGGGACTATGTCGTAACTATGATATAATAGCACTACAAGAAACATGGCTATTACCAGAGGATCTAGCATATCTATACCATATCTCGGATGACTTCGGCTGTACGGGCACTTCGTCGGTGGATACATCAGCGGGGATCTTACGAGGCCGACCTTTCGGAGGTGTGGCCATACTCTGGAGGAAGAGTGTGTTTAGCAATGTAACGGTGGTGCAGTGTAACAACTCGCGAGTGTGCGGTATCAAAATAGTTTTTAACGAGAAATCAGTGTTAGTGTTTAGCATATACATGCCCACGGACGAGCCACATAACCTAGTGGAATTCACGGATTGCTTGGGTGCGGTGAGTGCTATAATAGATAACTCTAATATTGAAAACTGTTATATATTAGGTGACTTTAATGCTCACCCAACAAGACCTTTCTATGACGAATTAATAGACTTTTGTAGTGAATTTGAATGGAATTGTGTTGATACAGAGCTATTGGGTACTGATTCGAACACATATACCTTTGTGAGTGACGCGAACGGTTCACGCAGATGGTTGGATCATTGTGTCGTTACTAAGGCGGCTCGCAACTCTGTAGTAGCAGCGCGGGTTGTATATGGTGTAATGTGGTCGGATCATTACCCACTTGAAATCAATTGTTTATTTGATAAGATTTGTCCTAAGCAGCTTAATTATAACAATTATTTAGAAAATAATGTTGTATGGAGGGAGAGAAATCCTGAGCAAATACAGTCTTACACGGTGTCATGCCATGAGAAACTTCGGCTTATAGACTTCCCTGAAAATTTCGGAAACTGTAGCGACAAAGCATGTCGGCAATATTGTCATCATATCATTATAGACGATATGTATGATAGTATTGTGCGAGCTTTACGGGAATCAGCATTGGTTGGTCGGGAGAGCGGCAGACGTAGGAAGAAAAAGGTCGTTACAGGGTGGAACAGGCATGTTAGTGACGTTTACAGGGAGGCCAGACTGAGGTTTCGTGTTTGGCTAGACTGTAATAAACCATCTTCAGGTCCTGTGTTTGATGAAATGAATGAGGCTAGGAGGATATTTAAATCTCGATTAAAATGGTGTCAAACGCACCAAGAGCAGATTAGAATGGATGTCTTGGCTTCATATCACTCAGAAAACAATTTTCGTTCATTTTGGAAGCACACAGATAAGTTGAATAGTAAGCCTGGCCTCCCTGTATCGGTTAATGGCGTGAGCGATCCTGTGGACATTGCTAACCTCTTTATGGAACAATTTAATGTAAAATCATCATCGAACATCGACTTTTGTTTGCAAGATGTTGCCAGCTGTCATGATCTTGAGACTAGATTTACAGCCAAGGATGTAAAAGGTGTCATCAACGCCATGGTAAGGGGAAAGTCTCCGGGTCATGATAGTCTGAGTATCGAGCACCTCAAGTTTGCAGGTCCACATCTGCCTAGAGTGTTGGCAATGTTCTTTAACTTCTGTGTGAGTCATGCGTATTTACCAAGTCAGATGACTAAAACTATTGTAGTGCCTATTGTTAAAAATAAAACAGGCGATATCGCAGATAGTAATAACTATAGGCCTATTTCCCTGGCGACAGTAATCGCGAAGGTGCTTGACGCCCTGCTTAATAGACAGCTTAACAACTACATTCGATTGCACGACAATCAGTTCGGATTTCGGGCCGGGTTGTCCACTGAGAGTGCTATTCTGTCTCTTAAGTGGGCTGTTAGGTACTACACAGACCGGAAAACTCCTGTGTATGCCGGCTTTTTAGATCTTTCTAAAGCTTTTGATCGGGTTTCTTATGGTATTCTATGGAGTAAGCTTGAGAAAGCAGGAGTTCCAGCGGAACTGATAAGCACTCTGAAATGCTGGTACGGAGGCCAGATCAACCAAGTACGATGGGCGGGGGCCTTGTCTGAGCAGTATGGATTGGAGTGCGGGGTGAGGCAGGGGGGGTTAACCTCACCTACGCTCTTCAATCTATACGTCAACGATCTAATTGAGGCGCTCAGCAGGGAGCGGGCGGGTTGTTATGTTGACGGGGTATGTGTTAACAACATTAACTACGCCGACGATATGGCATTAATGAGCGCCTCAGTCTGTGGTCTTAGAAAGCTAGTGGCTATCTGTGAAGACTATGCCAGGCTTCATGGTTTGGTCTATAACGTGGCTAAGAGTAATGTCATGGTCTTTGGTGGCGGCGGTACGAGATGTCCAGAAACCATACCTCCGGTGAGGTTAAATGGAACACTGCTAACTAGAGTTTATAAATTTAAGTACCTTGGACATCTCTTGGCCGCTGACATGAAGGACAATGAAGATATTGAAAGGGAGCGGAGGGCGCTGTCGATTAGGGCGAATATGATAGCTCGTAGATTTGCACGTTGCTCAGAAGGTGTCAAAAAAACCTTATTTCGTGCATATTGCACTTCTTTTTACACGTGCAGTCTGTGGGCAGATTATTCGCAGAAATCGTACAGTGTCCTTCGTATTCAATATAATAACGCGTTCAGAGTGCTGATGGGGCTGTCCCGTTACTGTAGCGCGTCAGGGATGTTTGCCGAGGCTCGTGTAGATTGCTTTTACGCTACTATGAGAAAGCGATGTGCGTCTCTGGTGCGTCGGGTGCGGGCCAGCTCCAACAGTATTCTGAGCTGTATAGCGAGCAGACTTGACTGTTTGTATGTGGGTCGCTGCTGCAAGCTTTCCACCTAGGTGGGGGGCTAGTGGTGGTGATTCGCATGCAGACTGTCAATTTGTTATTAGGATAAGATTAGAATATTAAAACTAACATAGGAGTAAGAAAAATTGTTACTAACACACTGAGTCCTGGTCACTTGAAATAAATAAATATTATTATTATTATTATTACATTTATTTATTACACATTAGTTTATTGTGAAATGAGCCATGACATACATGAATATTTAGTAAGTGCACAAACATTTGAAATGCCTATTTGAATTTATCTTGGTAGTGGGGCCTCCCTGAGCCAATATTTTAGTTGAATTGTGCTATGACTGCTTGTCTCATGGCGAGTCCTTCTGCAGATGATGGGATGCGAGACCTTGTTTCAGACTGTGACCCATGTATTTCTATATTGGATTCCGACAAAAAGTTGTCTCCATATTGTATTCCAATATTATGGAGAACAGCACAAGCAATAATTATATTTGTTGACGTCCTCAACTTTGTCCGGAGTCCTAATTGGAGGCATGGAAACTTACGCTTCCATACCCCAAAAATCCTCTCAACAACATTAATTTCTAGTCCGTATTTGAGCACAATTATAATTATTCTGAGCTCTAGTTGTAGGTTGTAAAAGGCGGGTCAACATAAAGGGTAGGGAAGGATAGCCACTGTCCCCTACTAATATACCTTCCAAGTCTTGCCTAATAAAATACACACGAGAATTTCTAAAAATTCTGCTATCGTGTGAGCTACCGGGCCATCTTGCAACTATGTCAAGTATTTCCATATTTGGGCCAACTATGACTTGAGTGTTAATTGAAAATATGCCTTTTCTATTTCTATAGGCTTCTGAGTGGTCAATATTTCTGGGTCTATTAATTTTGATGTGGGTACAGTCAATGGCAACAATATTGTTCAGTCCATGGTGATGAGAATTTCTTCCCATTTGTTCAAATTTTATTTTCATTTGCTGCAACTGCTCTCCATGTGCAAAATTTATAAATGCTGGCAGCAGTCTTGCAAGTGCTGAGGATACCTCTACCACAACACGGCATACTGTAGGCTGACTTATGTTTAAAATGTCACCACAAACAGTCTGTAAAAGAAAAACAGTTGCATGATTATTCATGAACATAAAATATTTATGACCTGGGTAAATTAAAGTTTACACATGCTAACCAAGACCCAAAGCAATATGTCATGTCATAACTGCCTTGGTGGTGCAATTGTTAAGACTTACATCCAAATCCGGTATAATCAAACATTTAAGCGATTCACAAGACAAGTGTAGGTATAGGTATTATGGAGTTATAAATCATGTAAAGTATAGATATATGTAAATTATACGGGCTTAATTTATATTTTGGACGCTGAAAGAAAGTT
The DNA here is from genome assembly GCA_914829495.1 of Eilema sororculum. NCBI lineage: Eukaryota > Metazoa > Arthropoda > Insecta > Lepidoptera > Erebidae > Eilema > Eilema sororculum. The sequence goes on from OU618551.1 coordinate 8,729,292, forward strand.
ACTCAGAATAAATTTCAGTATGAATAATTATATTAGCTTACCTGAAAGCTGCCTGTTGCAAAGAATCGCAATGCTATTAACAATTTTGTTCGGGTTGTGAGAGGTAGTCCTCTGTTAGTACTGCGTACAGTACGCTGGAGATGTTGTTCCATTAATGGGAGGATCACAGTCATCACGGTGTTTTTAGTGAAACGGAACCTTAAAGTCTTCCTCGTCATAAAATTCAAATGGGTCCTGGTTGTATCTGTTCCGGATGTATACTTTGGGTCTGCGAATTGTTCGAGTACGAATATCAGCGGCATTCACGGCGGCGCCAATATTGTCGATACGGTCGAGTGTCTGCTCAATTCTTTCGATATTATCCATTGTGACGTGCGTAGCAAGTTATCGTGTAATAGAAGAGTAGTCGGTGTCCAAAGATGTAAGCTAAGTCGTTTGTAAATAAAAATCAAAACAGTAAGGAGACGGGGAAGCGAAAACGTAAACAGAGAAATGTCATTCAATTCAATTGACATAAACAGATTAAACATAAAAGCTCAGAATTACGTTTCTTTACTACACGTTATTACTAACGTTATTAATTCCGTTTCGGAACAAGTAGCGACACCTATCCGATTTTGTAGGGAAGTGAAATTGATTTTCTTGTCCTTCCGACACTAGATGGCGGTTTAATATATTTATCGAGTAATAATCTAATATATAATCTGTGCATAGACCTTTCTAGGACATCTGTTATGACTTCCTGTCAAGGATTCATTCTATGGGAACAAAAATCATACGCGAGTGTGATCTAATAGAATTTTCTAGCACCGTCCATTCCAGTGTCGTCTAATGCAAATTGCTAGATTGTAAAGAGGATTTCCGTTTGTGTGTTTGCTGGAATATTCGATAATAGTTACTATAAATACGGGTGCTTCGGCTGTCACCGAAAACCTTTGAAGAAACTCTTGACGCTTGTGCTTGTGAAGACTGTCGCTCTGTGTTAATAATTTACTTTACGAAACTGAGCAAATTGTTGTGAAGTTCGCCCAGTAATTCTGGTAAGAAATATCATTCAATTCCTGTAGGTAAAATCTGTGCTGTTAGGTCTGGTAGTGAATTTAGTGTTTCGTATTGTAATACAGGGTCCAATTGTACCGCCAAGACCTACTTTGAGTCGCTGAGAGCTGTTGCGAACCCTGTGTGGAGATTTCCACCTTTGGCGTATTGATATTGGCTTTGGTGCACCCGGCGTGAGCAGCCTGCGGTTCACCACGCAGCCCGACCCTGCACTGCCTCAGGCGGGAGACCAGGTCATGTGCAATATTCTTTAATATTTAAGACTCTTATTTGCCAAAGCTAGTGATCGTTGAGAGTGAGCTCAGAAGAGCCGTACAAGCTGTGTACTTCTATTTAGAACTTTTGTTGACTTCTTTTTTTTGCTTGTGTGATTATATTAACTAATTGTGATATCTCTGTATAATTTATTGTGTATATATATCTTGGCCAAATATATGTATGGATTGAGGTTGTGGTGTTTCATTGAAGGCGTTCCCACAACTGCACACACCTCTGTTTAAGAAAGGCGCCCTGGGATACGAGTATCGTGAGTCTCGCCGCTGGGTGAGCCGGTGAGGTGACCTTACCACCCAAAAAGGTTACAACTACATATTTAATATTTAAGTAAAGCAGCTTTATCTAAATAATATTACAAATTATGTCGTCTTGACATAATGATAATTCTTTTTATGTGCATTTGTATTCAAAATATTTTATTTTTTTGCGTAAATTCTATTATTAGTAATTAATTTACGCGTGATAAGTAGTATAAACTTTGCGTAGAACGAATTGATATTGTAGTTTACTTTGGTATTACTAAGCTAAAGCGTAGAGCAGCACTTTCCTTAGTAAAGCCCGAGTGCCGACTATGAAATTGAAATCCGCCATAGTAAACTTTGAGATTTGAAAGTATACTTTCGGAAGACTACTTTGCTACAAAGTAAAGTTCAGTTTATGAATCTTAGCCAGATATGAATATTGACATGGTTGAAATATCAAATAAGATTCTTATTAGTATATCTTATTAGTTACTACAGTACCTACGACGTGGCAGCTCGAATTATCAAATGAGATTCTTATTAGAAAACCTTATTAGTTATCTACTACGGTATTATGATGACCTGTGAGATGGCAGCTTGGGATATCAAATAAGATTCCTAACGGTAATTATTATAATATGACTGATACTATAATAATCCGTATTGCAGCGTTGTGCTGCAACAGTGATTCTGAATCACGAGTTGCGGGTTCGATTCTCACTCGGTACGATTCTTCGTGTGATTGAATGGGGAGCGCCTTATTTCGTAGAAAGAAATTTCATAGAATTTCACAGAAAATGTTTCATATAATATTTGGTTCTTATATTTTTATTTCGAATATTATTGTTTCAAAGACAATTTACCACAATGAATCACTTTTCACAGAAACACAATTTAATGAATTTTTTTTCACATATTTTTGTTTAACATACTTATCAAACTGTAGAATTATTATTTAAGTAATCTTAAAAACAACCACTAACCACCATCTATTTCAAACAGTAAAATTTAGATACATTTTTTTTCTCGATTGCTTGTAGTAATTTAATTAGATAATACCCCGACTCGGATAGGTTAGGTTAGAAGGTTAGCCTTAGCCTTCGTGGTTATTTTTTTTTAAACCACCCAGAAAATATCTTTGCGCAAATAAGTTTTATATGAAATAACCAATATAAAAAAGAAGAATATTTGATTTGTTATTCTATGAAATGATTATTCTAACATTAAAATTTATGTGAAACAAAAGTCAATGATTTAAAAATCTTTAAAGTAAGTATTATGTATATTGATTATTCTATGAAACGAAATAATGCGAAACATTTTCTGTAAAACGAAATAATATGAAACTTTTGTCCATAAAACAACACACACCCGATTGAATGGTTGTTGAAGTTTATTTGAGATGAGTTCTTACTCTATCTAATTCTGGGGTATGAGTGAAATCTCATACTCGATGCTACCATCAATATCTTCAAGTATCGTGGATTGTGGGTTCGATTCCCACTCGATACAATTCTTTGTGTAACTGAGTGATTGGTTGCTGAAGATTATTTAAGATGTGTCTGGGTGTACTATACCTGATTCTGGGGTATGAGTGAAATCTCATACTCGGTGCTATCATCAATATCTTCGAGTCTGAATTTCAGGGGGGAATATGTGATAGTACACTGGTTACTTAACAATAAGGAATTAATAAACTGTAATAGGTACATCTGCAATGCATTAGTAATTCGTTATTTATTAGCAACGTCCACTTATAGTCATCGGGTGCCATCGTTGCTTGTAATAAATTCCCCAAATGAGATAGACACTTATCCTTTGCAAGAAAGGGACATGGTTTTGCTATACACATGTAAAGCCAGACATGTGCAAATCATAAAACACTACAAATAATGGCCTATGGGTCAAACCTATTGAAACAATGTCCCTAAGTGCGAGGAATTCGGGGTTATTTATGATGAGAGCGAAACTCGGAACGACTAGCGCGCATAAAAAACGATCGACTAGGTAAAAAAGGGGCTGAGAACTTAAAAGGAAGGATAGTGGGGTTGACTCACGATAGCACGGGATCGAGACATTCGGATTGAGACGAGAGACCAGGGCGGTTGACGAGTTGGTGTGGAATACGGGAGTTAGGCGCGGAAGATTTGAGTAAGTTACACGTGTGGACTATGAAGACTACAGGCGCGGTGAGTCGATTTCATATTAACTAATATTATTGTTTCTATGTATCACATAGTTTGTGTTATCTATATATTTTATATGTTTTACTATACTGAGCTGAGTAATCTAATGTAACGTAAACGTGTAAGTTAATAGTTAATCTCCTGATATATGTTGGACCGCGTGATACGTTGATGGATGTTACCTGGCCTTTAAACCTGATGTATGATGACGCATTTACATTAATTCGGTTAGACCGTATTCGGCTGCAGGCCGTATTCGGTCACCGACTAATATAAACAGGTATTCGTTTGGCCGTATTCGGTTTGGCCGTATTCGGTTCGGCCCGTCGCGTCGCCCGCCGCCCGCAGCCCGCAGCTCAGTTCGAAGAGCGCGAGCCAGTCCGCCGCACGCGCACGATTATGCATAAAATGACCTCTCGAAAATTAAGTGACTCGGAAATGACGCACTTGGTAGAACTGTATCGGGAAAACGAAGTTCTATGGAATGTTACACATAAGTCGTACAGAAATCGAGACGCTAGAGATAACGCCTATGAGAGAATCAGAGACTCGTTGAATATTTCATCACTTTCATTGCAAGACATAAGCAAGAAAATAAAAAATTTACGGTCTACCTACATAAAAGAAAGAAAAAAAATTGACGTTAGCTTCCGATCCGGTGCCAGTACACAATCTGTTTATAAACCAAAGATGCCGTGGTTTGAAATAGCTGATGGATTTTTGAGGACATATACAAGTAAAAGACATACAAATACAAATATGGTAAGCAAGTTTATTAACTTAAATTAACACAGTAATTACATATGTAACAGGAATAATAGGTACCTACCTAAACGCTACACGCGCGCCCAAGCAGCGACGGCGACCCAAGGTCGCGCATGCGCATACGCGCCCGCTTCCCGGCCTAGCGACAGGGCTCGCCCGCGCAGCCACCCCTCTACATTTCAGTCGGCCGCTCGCTCCCGCGCGTGTCAGATTTGGGGGGTAAAATTTGGGGTAACTATACATATATGTCTATAACTTACTATATATACCCATAAACAGGATGCCATTTGTCATTATGTATTTGAACCAAGGAAATTAAACAATATATACAATTCTGTTTTATCACTCTTTTATTCTGTTATACTACATCAGTTCCAAAAGCTGTTGTAGACAGGAAAGAACTGACAAGAAAACCTGTCTGCCTTCTAACCACAACATAATTATTATTTTACTTCATGTTACACCAGGCTCGTAGCCAAATATTACAATATAAGACAACCCTGGTTTCAGACCAGTTACAACAGTATAATAGCTAAAACTATAACACAGATACTTATCACATAGGAACCACATTGGAGTCGAACCACTTCTCATAATTATCAGTATGACAATACTTGCACAGTCACTAATACGCTATAATGATATTCTATCATCTGGTATATCAGTCAAACAGACTAGTAGCCGACACTATGATACATAGGTGGTACATAAAACTTAGATACCTCACTGGTATCGAACCAGCCCGTATAATCATTGGTATAGCCATTAGCCATACTTTTACAGCCATTATTATTATGATAGTTTATTATCCCCAAGGATTATCGCAAATACATCAAGTAATACTTTGATTTGGTTACTTTACAAGTATATTTTAGTTACACAATATTTGGAGCACCCAAAGAGGGTATTTAATTATAATTGCTAATTCAATTACTTATTAAATACCAATCCACTATTATATTATTCACTATAACAGTAGTTATTACTACATTCACTGTTATTACACTAAGTATAGTACATATTATTATAACATTATAAATATAACAGAGGTATATCATACCTCACACTTCGACGGCTCGGGATAGACTGTGCGAATGACATCTGACATTGTCTTTTTATAACATTTGAGACGTCGCATTGAATCGAATGATTTTCACCTACCTACTTATAAAAATATTGTATAAAGTAGTTTCTTATTTACAAATCCTTTAAAATATTCTATAAATACACTATAATACATCAAGCTACACCTCACCTGATCGCTGGCCACTCCATATTTTAACATGATTCTAACACGGCCATACTGACAATTACTTCGCTCTCGAAGTATATACAACGAATTTTATTGCAAATTGCGATCACATATGAAATTACATACTTAAACTTAGTCATTATAATTATATTTCTTTAACATCACTTTTTGCAAAACAGAATTTATACATTAAAGAAAAAACACTTTCTTAGTATCAAAATTACCCCAAAAAGAATAGTCAGCACCAAAAAAATATAGATATTCAACAACATTTTGGTACTTTGTCTCAAACTTAAGATTTAAACATTATTTAGTCTTCGATCTTTATGAAATCTTAGCATAGTAGAAGGGCAAAAAACATTTTATAAAATAAGTGTAAAATATATTTATATTTGAATGAATTTTTTATAGCATTTATTATGCCAACTTTTTTTAAGTTCGAAAAACATTGGAAAAGTCACTTGAGCATTTCATTTTTTCCAATGTTTTTCGAATATATTTATATATTATCTTCTGTTATTATTCAGTTATCTAAGAACATTAATTACCTCCGAATCCAACGGAATAATGTGAACTTTTATAAAATGTCTCTTGTTATTGTTCGGTTATCCAAGAATATTGATTATCACCGAATCCAACGGAATAAACTGAACTTTATCATTTCAAATACCATATCTATAAATTTACCATTAAATTAACTATACATCACGTCATTTGATTATAAGTATAACAGTCGTATACCCGAGATAAAGTCTCGTATTTTACACGAGGTATAACAGTCGTATTTTAACCGACACTTAACCGCCTCGCTTTTTCTCCATGAGACATAACCGTCTCGCCTTTTACCCGAGACATCATAGTCTCGCCTTTTTTGCTGAGACATAACAGTCGCCTTTTTTGCTGAGACCTCACAGTCTCGCCTTTTTTCCGAAACATCACAGTCTCGCCTTTTTGCCGAGACATCACAGTCTCGTCCCTTTTGTTTTTTTACTTACAGCCACCACTAATGTCAAAAGCCAATAACATATATATAGTAACATAAATAGCAATGTTTTTAATCTGTCACGGCCATTCTGAACTGCACTTTGATCTCAAAGTGCTAGTAAATCCATAATAAAATACCTATTGTAGTCCTTTAAGGTAGATTGTATATATACGCAGTGTAAATGCTATTGTCCTTTTTTATTCGAATTTTGTTCGTTTTAACTGTACTTGACCTTACTTTGACTGTAATTTACTTTATTATTGTATTTATTGTAGCTTACTTTGAATAAACTTTACTGTTGCATCGACTGTACTCCGCGTTTCGAACCATTTGGACCATTTGCTAACTAGTATTTAATATTTATTTTTATATTGGCGTTTTACAAGCAGAATAAACGATTTTGTTAGAATTAGAATTTAATATTTAATCGACAATAGGTACTTTATGTGTAATATTGAAACGACGGTACTTTTAACTTTAATATTGGACCGACTATACTTTAACTTTAATATTGAACTGCCTGTACTTTTACTTTATTATTGAACCGACTGTACTTTTACTTTAATATTAAAAGGACTGTACTTTTACTTTATTATTGAACCGACTACATTTAATTTAATATTAATCGACTATACATTTACTTTAATATTAAATCGATTATACATTTACTTTAATATTAAACCGACTGTACTTTTAACCTTATTGGCTTTTCACGACTTTTGACTTTATTGGCTCTACACCACTTTTGACTTTATTGGCTTTACAAGACTTTTGACTTTATTGGCTTTACAAGACTTTTGACTTTATTGGCTTTACAAGACTTTTGACTTTATTGGCTTTACAAGACTTTTGACTTTATTGGCTTTACAAGACTTGACTTTATTGGCTTTACAAGACTTTTGACTTTATTGGCTTTACAAGACTTTTGACCTTATTGGCTTTACAAGACTTTTGACTTTATTGGCTTTACAAGACTTTTGACTTTATTGGCTTTACAAGACTTTTGACTTTATTGGCTTTACAAGACTTTTGACTTTATTGGCTTTACAAGACTTGACTTTATTGGCTTTACAAGACTTTTGACTTTATTGGCTTTACAAGACTTTTGACCTTATTGGCTTTACAAGACTTTTGACTTTATTGGCTTTACAAGACTTTTGACTTTATTGGCTTTACAAGACTTTTGACTTTATTGGCTTTACAAGACTTTTGACTTTATTGGCTTTACAAGACTTTTGACTTTATTGGCTTTACAAGACTTTTGACTTTATTGGCTTTACAAGAATTTGGCTTTATTGGCTTTACAAGACTTTTGACTTTATTGGCTTTACAAGACTTTTGACTTTATTGGCTTTATATAGTTTACTTAGTCTTAGGTAAATTGAGAATGTGTCCAACTAATAAAAAAAAATGGGTCGTATTTTAAAGCCCTGGTAACCATCACACATTACTGATTATCATTATCAATAAATCCAAATGGATTAAGAGGCTCTTTCAATCTTTCTATCTCGGTGTATGTGTAAACATACATTTTAGTAATTCTCATAATCAGTAAATCTACTTTACACAGTAATCATAATAAGCAACTGTTCGGCCAACCTGATACATCTTAATAATAGGTTACTTATCAGGTACCGAAAATAACTATATTATTCTATAATACAATATATTAACACCACTTATTCTGATCACCAAACTTTTAGATTAGGTACGGAATATTAACACCACTTATTCTGATAAAACCATTTCAGTTCAGGATAAGGATTAACCTTGCTATAGGTATTAGTCAAGCCACATATTTTATTTAAGAAAATAAACCGTTTGATCATTATTTTCTTTTTTTTATTAAATAGGGTAGCTTTAAATTTGAAATCCAGTATTATATCAATGATACCAGCCAGAAAATTTAAAATTATTCGTTAGTGATCAGCCCGAGTGGTTTGCAATTGAACTATCAGGAAGTTCACTATCCAACTTAAATCTTATTAATCACAAAAGCTACAATACCGTTTTTGTGCACTTTTTTTTGTTGGTGGTTTGGAAATACACTGCTTCGCAGTACCTCTGCAAATTGATGCTGGATTTCACTGCCTTGCTGATAGCTGAGCCGTCAGTCATTGTTCCAGTGGGCAGCAAATATTACAAAAGGCTTTTGGCAAGCCTCCCAGATGCAGATACAATCTGAAACTTGTACAATATGTATTAAAATACGGTTTTTGCGTATCCCACTTCTGATGTCAGATTTGGGGGGTAAAATTTGGGGTAACTATACATATATGTCTATAACTTACTATATATACCCATAAACAGGATGCCATTTGTCATTATGTATTTGAACCAAGGAAATTAAACAATATATACAATTCTGTTTTATCACTCTTTTATTCTGTTATACTACATCAGTTCCAAAAGCTGTTGTAGACAGGAAAGAACTGACAAGAAAACCTGTCTGCCTTCTAACCACAACATAATTATTATTTTACTTCATGTTACACCAGGCTCGTAGCCAAATATTACAATATAAGACAACCCTGGTTTCAGACCAGTTACAACAGTATAATAGCTAAAACTATAACACAGATACTTATCACATAGGAACCACATTGGAGTCGAACCACTTCTCATAATTATCAGTATGACAATACTTGCACAGTCACTAATACGCTATAATGATATTGTATCATCTGGTATATCAGTCAAACAGACTAGTAGCCGACACTATGATACATAGGTGGTACATAAAACTTAGATACCTCACTGGTATCGAACCAGCCCGTATAATCATTGGTATAGCCATTAGCCATACTTTTACAGCCATTATTATTATGATAGTTTATTATCCCCAAGGATTATCGCAAATACATCAAGTAATACTTTGATTTGGTTACTTTACAAGTATATTTTAGTTACACAATATTTGGAGCACCCAAAGAGGGTATTTAATTATAATTGCTAATTCAATTACTTATTAAATACCAATCCACTATTATATTATTCACTATAACAGTAGTTATTACTACATTCACTGTTATTACACTAAGTATAGTACATATTATTATAACATTATAAATATAACAGAGGTATATCGTACCTCACACTTCGACGGCTCGGGATAGACTGTGCGAATGACATCTGACATTGTCTTTTTATAACATTTGAGACGTCGCATTGAATCGAATGATTTTCACCTACCTACTTATAAAAATATTGTATAAAGTAGTTTCTTATTTACAAATCCTTTAAAATATTCTATAAATACACTATAATACATCAAGCTACACCTCACCTGATCGCTGGCCACTCCATATTTTAACATGATTCTAACACGCGCGACGTACATACGTGCATACACGCCTAATACTAAGAGACTATACCTACTTATTGTAAACCTATCTGAATGTACCTAAATGTATAATCGTGTCAAATAAAGAATTGTAACCACCACCATTACACATATTATTTATTTATTTATTGAAGACAATTTGTTTGCCAAGAAACAGCGCCAGTATCACTGATAAAATAATCACGTAAAGCATTTCTTTTTTGTCTGGCTTCACTACAGTCCATATTGTTTTCTTCAACAAATGATAGAAAGTTAGATCTCCAGGTATTTGAATATTCAAAGTGTGCATGTGTAGAGGATGTTTTACGCAACCAATTATGAAGACAGCAGCATGTTTTCACGACTTTCTCCGTATTTTTAATATGTAAATTGATATGTTTTCCAAATATTTGAAATCGCGAAGCCAATATGCCAAAGGCGTTTTCGACAATCCTCCGAGCCCTCGATAGTCGATAGTTGTATATCTTTTCAGCAACAGTAAGATTATGACCCGGGTAAGGTTTCATTAAGTATTTTTTGAGTGGGAATGCAGCATCAGCTACGAACACGTATCTTTCAGGAATATTAAGAGCATTGTTATCAATTGCCGTTTTCAAGGGAGAATGATCAAAAACACCGCCGTCTGAATCTCTGCCTTTTGCACCAATGTCGATATACGTAAAACAATAATCGTGATCTACACAAGCTAATAATATTAAACTGTAATTTTTTTTATAATTGAAGAAATCTGACCCAGTGTTTGGTGGCGCCTTAATCACAATATGTTTACCATCAAGAGCTCCACTACACATTGGAAAATTCCATTTCAATTCGAAACCTTTAGCGATTTTAAGCCAATCTTCTTCTGTTTTCGGGATCTGAAACGAAAACAATAAAAATTACTTATTTTGACTTACCTATTTAACAACCATTATGATCCAGTACCTAATTTAAATATTTTATATTTCAGGATGAAAATATTGATTGTGCTTCAACAATCAGCGATACAGGCAGTGATGTCACGCAATCTTCCACATTAACGGAAGATACCTTTTTAAGTACATCACAACATACAACTGATTTTTCTGATGATTCTCGAAACTTACCTCAAAAACCTAAACGCAAAAGGAACGAGAACTCTGAAGACGTGATTGCTGTGGCATTGGAGAAATTGGACAACTTAAGAAAAGATGTTGGAACTATGAAGGATGATGAATATGATATATTTGGCAAATACATTGCGTCTTCGTTGCGACAAATGCCGAAAAAACACTTTATTTCAGCAAAATCAATAATCCAACAAACTATTACAGAATTTGAGTTGAGGATTTTATCTGAGGAATGTACAACATCACATACTACAAGTAATTATCCAGTACATGAATATTTCACACCCAATTATACTACGAGTACTACTATGAGTACTAGTTGCCCAAGTAACACTGCAGTTGAAAACATAGAGCTAAATACAAGCAACGATTCTATCTCAAATGTGATTGGTGTTCTTTCGAACCTAGAAGATTCTCAAAATGTATGATCAATTAGCTTTAAGATCACGTTTCGTAATTTTGAAATTATATTAATTGTAAAAAAAAATGTTGTTTTACTTACATTAACTACATTAAACTAATTACTACATAAACCACTTACCTTGATAAATGACTTTAACGTCTCAGAAATGGCATCGCATACTTCTGGAATAAATAAACTTATAGCACTGTCAGAAACTCTAAAAAAGAACTCAAGACTTTTGTAAGAATCGCCTGTTGCTAAAAACCGTAAAGTTATTTGTAATTTTATTCTAGGGTTTAAACACTTTCTAAATGCACTGTCTTGTTTTTCTATAATCGGAGATATTTCATTCAGTAACCATTCGAATTGGTTTCTATCTATTATAAAAAATAATAAAAAATCATCGTCAGTTTTGAATTCATTACACAACAACACTGAAGCTCCTAACAAAGACCGTTGACTTAATAGGGGTGTTATCCACACTCTCTTTTTCTTTGTACTCCTATTTTTCAATTTTTTCATCAAAACTTCTTGTATTACATCGCACACAGTTAAAAATCCTTCTAACACAAAACTGTTCATGACGATGCTTGCAACCTGACTGTTCAATATACAATAGCCGCATCAATCAAGTCGCCGAATTCGGTTAACCGACCAATGTAAACAATTCAATGTAGGTAAGCGTTTCAGTTAAACCGAATGCGGCCGCCGCCTTCGGTGACCGACCTCAAACCGACCTAATGTAAATGAGCCATGAATAAGCATCACAAGTAAGGAGTCAGGCGGTAGACCAGGAACTTGTTGTCTTGGAGGCCTGGAGTTATCCTCAAAGGAATAGCCTTGGGTCGTTGAAGCCCATTACGCCTGCAATCTACGATCGATGGCGGCCTTGCTTGATGGTGAGCGTGTGATGAGTGTCGGGCGCATAGGTGAGGAGCAAGTTATCATACCGAGACCGTAACCTGCTGTCGTATAATGTCATTACAACCGTCTGGGATTCTGTAGACCGGGTGTGGTTCGATTCCCACGGGGGACCTAGCGTCGAAGTGCAGCTCCCTCAAGCACAGTGGTCGGTGCAACCGGATATGTCAGATGGAAGATCAGGACTTACAATTCCTGCGGTACGGGGACCAGTCGATGAAGTATGGTAGCTTGTATACCGAGTTTATACGTGCGATTGAATATATGTGAGATACGTAACTGACATCAGCGTATTCGCTCAATTGTTGTATAAGTTAAAAGTATTCATTATTTGCGAATACATTGTTTTTATATTGAAAGGCTAAAGCCAGTGGAGAAATTACTGTCTCTGGATGAATTTCACAATATCAGTGCGGCCGGAGGGGCACTAATATCTCCCGCCCTATGGCGGGGGCTGGCATATTCGACATAGTTCAAGTCGAATACGAAAAAAATAATATTTTTACTCAGCTAGACGCTGTACCATCACACAGAGAAAATGATGAGATCAGAATTCCCATACACCAGCAAGATATATATGTGCTACCATCAGCCAGTTCAATTTACATCGAAGGTTTAGCAAAACTCTTCAGCAAAGATGGGAAACCGATTGAGAAAGCTGTATCATTTACTAATAACCCCGTTATGTTTTTATTTCAAGACATCAGATACGAAATAAATGGTATTGAAATAGATCGAATAAAAAATTCGGGAATAACGTCTACATTAAAATCATATACTTCATTAAATGATGCAGAAAATAAAGTTGCCGCCTTATGGGGTTGGAACTTAGATGGATTCGAAAGTAATAATGGTCATTTTAGTGCTGTTATACCAATGAATAAGATTTTTGGGTTTGCGGAGGATTACAATAAAATTGTAATAAATTGTAAACATGAACTTATATTGAATAGAAGCAATAATAACTTGAACAGCGTTATACTCACTGAAGATGTAGCATATTTGAAAATAGATATAGAAAGGGTACAATGGAGAGTACTACATATAAAGGTGTCAGATCGGGAACGACTGAGTCTTTTAAAATATTTGGAAAAAGATAAACCTGTTCAAATGGCCTTTAGAAACTGGGATTTGTATGAGTATCCGTTACTACCTAAAACAACGAAGCATTCATGGGCAATAAAAACTGCATCACAATTGGAAAAAACAAGATAAGTAATTTTCTGTTTACAAACTAATAGAAAAAATAATGAGTTGAAAAATAGTACATTATTCGATCACTGTAACGTAACAAACGTAACTCTTTTCTTGAATTCGCATTATTATCCCTATGAGCCTCTAAGTTTAAAGTTTTCTGAGAACAAATATAGTATACAGGGTGTACCAAAAGGTTACGTAGCTAGGAAGAGGGGTGATAGGGGTGGTCACAAGGGTCACCAGAAAAAACAAAAAAGCCCCTCTGGGAATTCAAAGAAAAAAAGGCATTTTTTATAAAAAACTAAAAATTTTACACCTTTTAGGGCGACTTTGCTCCCGATGATCTACAAAATATTGGTATAATAAAAATAACCCTTTTTCAAATTGAAACAAAAAAACAATACATATCTAAGCAATATTTTAAAGAAAATTAAGTTCTTGTCCAGTCAAGGACTTAGTAAGTGTACTGAAAAAAAAAGTACTATGCAACTCCGGCGAGTAACTTAAAAAGATAGGTAATTTTATTACAATTCCAAAATGGTATAACACTTACTTGAAAAATTCTTACTAGGATATGTAAAAATAATTTTCGGGAACAATACCCCTGCAGAACAAAACATACCAATAACAATAAAACCAAACAAAACAAGTTTAAACAAGTTTGGTGAGTGAGAGAGACAGGAGATACATTAAGAAAGAGAAAAAGTAGGTAGGCCATCTCTGGTTAGTCAAATATGTAGTCGGTCAGTACATTACGATCTCTCGTTTACAAAGACATGTGCAAAGTTGTTAGTACAAAATGAACACAAACGAATACAAAGGATGCGCACTCCTTTGTATTCGTTTGTGTTCATTTTGTACTAACATCTTTGCTTCACTTTCTGGACTTGATTATTTCCCACGTACACTGCGCAAGGATATGCGAACATGCATCTCATTTACGGCGAATGTAGATGTAATGCCGGTGCTGCAGCAAGACTCTACCGAGAAAGATATCCGAACGCCGCACGTCACCCGGATAGCCGTGTTTTCGTCAATATCCACCGACTATTGTCTGAGGGTCGATTTCCACATCAAGCGGTTAATGAAGGCAGACCTCGGTTCGATGTCGAAGATGAAGTGCTTCAAGCCGTCGCAGACGATCCGAGTACTTCAGTTCGGGCAATTGAAGCAAGTACAGGTATACCAAGAAGTACTGCTCATCGCATATTGAAAGCTGAGAAGTTTCACCCGTACCACGTGCAACGCGTACAGGGTCTGTTACCACGCGATTATCCTGCGAGACTGGCATTTTGTCGTAGGATGTTGCGCATGCATAGGGAGGACCCTCAATTTTTTAATAAAATATTGTGGTCCGACGAGTCTACTTTTAAAAAGGACGGGTACATGAATCTACACAATTTACACGAGTGGCACGTAGAAAATCCCCACCTACTTAGAGAAGATCGGTCCCAATATCGTTTTAAAGTGAACATGTGGACCGGAATACTAAATGGTAAAGTAATAGGACCCTTTGAGCTACCTGAGGCACTGACTGGCGCGGCGTACTTAAACTTCTTACAAAACGAATTACCAAATCTATTGGAAGATGTGCCGCTAGAAACAATCAGGAATATGTGGTTCCAGCATGATGGGTGCCCAGCACATTATGCACGTCCTGTAAGGGATTTCCTAGACGAAGAACTACCCTGGTAGGTGGATGGGAAGGGCCGGTGCTATAGCGTGGCCAGCTCGTTCACCGGATTTAAACCCGTTAGACTTCTTTTACTGGGGTGCTATAAAAGAAAAAGTTTATGAAAAACCCATCACGGACTTGGCTGACTTGAGGGCGAGGATCACAGAGGCCGCGGAATCAATCAACAATAGAAGATTTGCTCGCCATATCTCCCGCTCATTTTTAAAACGATGAAGGGCGTGTATTTATGTTGGTGGTAGACATTTCGAGTATTTTATTTAAATAAATAATTACAATTTTTATTTTATTTTTGAGTTTCATTTAAAACCATTGCAATAAAATTACCTATCTTTTTAAGTTTTAAGAAACAGAATAAACATTTAAAAATGTATTTGCGTACGATTTTGAGACTATTGTTTTATTGGTATGTTTTGTTCATCATCATCATCCACATAGAGACGTTAGTCCTGATTGCATCCGAGGCCACGGTGCCCTCGGAGCTCAGGGTCCGCCTTCCGGCTCTTCCTCCTCCACTTCGCACGATCTTGGGCGTCCAAGGTAGTGAGACCGTTTTCACGCATGTCACCCTCCACGACGCCAAGCCAGCACTTCTTGGGCCTACCCCTTCTACCTGGACCGGGTGGGGGCGCCATTGCCAGGCATTTGTTACCCACGTAGCTGGGCGGTTTCCGCAAGACGT
Source organism: Eilema sororculum (assembly GCA_914829495.1). Taxonomy (NCBI): domain Eukaryota; kingdom Metazoa; phylum Arthropoda; class Insecta; order Lepidoptera; family Erebidae; genus Eilema; species Eilema sororculum. The sequence continues at coordinate 8,745,384 of OU618551.1, forward strand.
GGCCGCACCAGCGGAGGCGGCTCTCTTGCATTTTATCTTTTTTTGTTTTCTTGTCCTTTTCTTTTTTTTCTTTAAAACTTAATTTTCTTTAAAATATTGCTTAGATATGTATTGTTTTTTTTGTTTCAATTTGAAAAAGGGTTATTGACGATAACATAACAGCATTTTTTTTTAATTATACCAATATTTGTGGATCATCGGGAGCAAAGTCGCCCCAAAAGGTGTAAAATTTTTAAAGTAAATAAAGCTAATAAATGAAACTGATAAAGTTTAAATAGTAATAGTAGTATTATACAAGACAGCCTGCGACAATAAGTGACTATCATATATATAAAATGTGACACACGCGCGGCCATAGACGACGTGATTGTCTATGTCTGTAGCGAGGAGTTTATCTTCACATTACATCATCCTCCCTTGAAGATAAACCCATTTTGGTAGAACAATACATCAGCTTAAGGCGCCGAGTCCCCTTTGTTAATGAATCGGCCACCATCTCATTTGATTGTATTTATTGAACGACTATTTTCTCTAGCCGTACTTTGTCCCGTACAAAGTGATGCCGTACGTCTATGTGCTTAGTCCTGTGATGATAATTTTCAGTCTCTGAAAGTTTAATTGCACTTATATTATCACAGAAGATTATGACAGGTGTAGTAGATAAGTGTGACCACAATTCTTCCTGCATTTGTCTAAGCCACATAGCCTCTTGAGTGCAGCTAGATAGCGACATGTATTCAGCTTCGGTGGTGGATAACGCGACAGTTTGTTGCCGGCTTGAGTTCCACGAAATTGCTCCACTCTGAAATAGAAATACATAGCCATTACATGATCTTCGATCATCTTCATTACCAGCCCAATCTGCATCACAGTAGCCATGTATAGATTCTTCTTCAATATTTTGCTTATAAGTTAAAGCATAACTTTCAGAATATTTCAGATATCTCAACACTCTCTTTAATGCTATCAAATGTTGCATTTCTGGTCTTGCATTAAATTTACTTGAAGTGTTCACAGCATAGGAAATATCTGGGCGGGTTCCTTGTGATAAATACAATAGAGAACCTATAATTTCTTGATAGAAAGTTGTATCAACAGTTGAGCTTTCTTCTGTACTCATCTTGAACTTAGTTTTGGGATCAATGGGTGTATTGACGCCTTTACAGTTAGACATTCCAAATTTGTTTAATATATCCACAATATATTGCTTCTGATCAATACACAGAATCCCTTTTTCCCGGTCTCTGTGAACATGAAAACCCAGGCAATACTTTAAATCACCTAAATCTTTCATTTCAAAACTAGAAAACAACTTTTCCTTTATAAAAGTCTTAGTTTTTGTAGAGTTTGTAAAAAGGATTAAATCATCGACATATACAGCTAAGAAAGTTATATCTTACCTTTCTATGTTATAATAAATACAAGGATCAAGTGAAGACTGTTTCATGCCAATATCTTTCAGTGCATGATCCAATTTCTTATTCCACTGTCGACTGGCCTGCTTTAAACCATACAATGATTTTTTTCAATAAACTTACTTGTGTATTATTAGCTTCAAAGCTTGGAGGTTGTAACATATAAATACTTTCTTCTATATCACCCTGTAGAAACGCAGACACAGCATCCATTTGGTTTATATCCAAATTATACTTCACAGCTAATGCAAACAAATACTTCAGGGATGAATATCTAATTACCGGTGAATATACTTCATTGTAATCTAATCCCTTCCTTTGTGCACAACCTCTAATGACTAACCTTGCTTTGTATCTTGCTATGTTTCCTTTATCATCCTTCTTGGTCTTATAAACCCATCTACAGGATAAAGCCTTCTTGCCATCGGGTAAGTGACATAATATCCAAGTATTATTTTTCATTAAAGAGGAATACTCCTCCTCCATGGCTTTCTTCCAATGACTGGATTCTGATGAAGACATGGCTTCCTCTACCGTAGTTGGATCCTGACTTAGAGTCCAACAGGCATATTTTAATTCTCCTTGATCTTCATCAATGGGTTGCCTTCTGCGAGGCCTCAAATTTATAAATCGGTTTGGAGAATCAATTGAGCATTCAGTGCTAGGCTCGTAAGTTGTATCCTGATCAATTGTTTCCACTGTAGAATCAAAGCTTTCCCCTGAATTAGACGTAGAATCATCATTCAAGTCATTTTGAACAGGAGCGGAGCTTTCTGAAGTCTGCATGGTTTCAGTTGATGGCATGTATTGTTTTTACTAATTTTATCTGGACTCAAACTTTCCTTCTTATCTTTTCTTCTATAAAAATGACATTTCTACTCTTAATAACCTTCCTTGTAAGTGGGTTCAATAATCTATAACCTTTGGTATTTTCACAATACCCGAGGAATATAGTTTCAGTGGATTTTGAATCCCACTTCAGTCGTTTCTCTTTCGGCACGTGAACCATGGCTTTACAGCCAAAAATTCTAAGGTGAGAAATATTTGGTTTGATACCTGTCAGTTTCTCCAGTGGTGTCACGTAGTCAAGAACTCGAGTAGGTGAACGATTAATGACGTGAGCAGCTGTCTCCACTGCCTCTGCCCAAAACTGTTTTGAAAGTCCAGCATCGACCAACATGCACCTGGCACGCTCCACAAGAGTGCGGTTCATTCGCTCGGCCAGACCATTCTGCTCCGGGGTGTATGGTGCAGTTGTTTGATGCTTGATACCTGTACCTGCCAAGTATTTAGACAATTGATTATTAATATTATATTCTAGGCCATTGTCGGTGCGTAGAATTTTTATTTTGCAATCCAATTGGTTTTCCATCTCTTTCTTATAGTTTTCAAAAACTTCTTTTTCGATAAAAATTCGTTTTATTTTTCAGAAAATAAACAGACACTTTTCTTGAATAATCATCTATAAAAGTGATGAAATACCTGGCTCCACCCATAGATAGTGTTTCCATGGGTCCACACAAGTCTGAATGTATCAGCTGCAGTGGTGCAGTAGCCTGTGAGCCTATATTCTTAAATGGTAGTTTTGCCTGTTTACCCTTCAAACATGGAATACAATTATTACTGTTACAGACATTAGAATTCAGAAACTTTACACCTTCAGTACATGAGGGTAGTCTGGTGACATCACTATAGTTAAGATGTCCCATTCTTCGGTGCCATACCTCTACACTCTGGCCACCTGTGTAGAGGTATGCATACATTTGTACATATTATTAATTAGCCTTGCCGTTGCTACTAACTTTTTCTGTCTACTATATATCTCACAGCCAGTTTCATGAAATATAACCTGACAACCATTCTTTGTCAACTGACTAACAGACAGCAGGTTGGTACTTAATTGTGGGACATATAAAATGTCTCTTACCTGTATGTGATTTATTACATCATCTTCACTGTTACAAACTCATTTTTTTGATACCATAAATTTTGTCATGTCACTTGATTGTCAACGTCTTTCAAATAAAACAGCATATTTTTTCAATTATATTAATATGTGTATTTATTGCATTGGCGACAAGGATTTAAAAATAGAAAAATGAACAGTGAACAATTCAACCAGTTCCTTGCATTGCAAGCTACGCAGCAACAGCAGATAAGTGACATTTTACAATTGTTACTTTTGCAACAGCAAGCCACAACCGCCACGACTTCCACACCAGCGACAACAAGCGGCACGGAGTCACCCAGCACTGCACACACTAACGCTAACAGAAACAATATTTACAATGGATTTAAGAGCGACAAATTCAACCCTGATGACACTGCGGTTGAAAATTTTATCGACTATTTTGAGACTAAATGCAAACTATGGGGAGAAGATGCACGAAGCATACAGAAAGAGCTTTTGTTTACCTGCCTTTCTCCAGAAACATTTCACGATATTAAAGTGGCCCTGACACCACACTTCGAAAATAGTACGTACATTGACATTCGAAATAAACTTCTCGATTTGTTTCGAATTAAACGCATAAGATATAGAGCCTTAACAGATTTCTGGAACTGCGTACGTACTGACAATGAAACAATGGAACACTACGCAAACAGACTGAAAGAAATCAGCAAAGATTGCGGTTATAATAATGATCACCTAGAACGTCAATTGCGTGACCGCTTCGCGACCGGACTCAACCACCAACCACCAACAACAACCAACTTCAGATTGATCTGAAACAAAAATGGCCGACTTATTGAAGTCTCAAGACGGAAAAATTCAGGAGGTTTCTTTCTTCAAATTTTCGCTGTTGCACAATCGCGAGAGCGGGCAGAAAGCGACACTGACATACCTGTAAAAGTCAACAAGATTAAAAGAAATACGCGATTGAACACACCACCGCGAAAGTTTCAGTTCAATCAATGCCTCAGGTGCGGTGAAACTGAAAATCATCCTATGACTCAATGTGCAGCAAAGATTCACATTTGTAAAGAGTGCAACACCCCAGGACATTTCGAGGACTGCTGTATTAAATCGGGCAGAGCTTGCCTGCCTAACCGGAACGAACGTAAATCAAAGAGATTTACAGGGAAAAACAAATTACACAAGCTTAAACATGATGGATCTAGCAATAATTTTTCACAAACGTCATACTCAGAAGATAGCGATGATGACTCAGACACTGTTTGTCAAATTAACAATAGGAAAAGCAAGGAGAGCAAGAAAATAGACGTCACTATCGATGGCATCCGATGTACCTTAGACTGGGATCCCGGTTCAGTTTATTCTATTATCAGTACTAAGTTTTGGAAGCGCATTGGGGCACCTCCTCTTATGAAGGCTCCAGGTCTGCGTGCCTACGGAGACATCAAACTTAAACCCAAAGGCCTGACTGACGTGACAGTTCGAATTCAAGGCGAAGAAAAACTACTACCTGTTGTAGTCATGCAGGGAGCTGACCCCATGTTATTCGGTCTACAGTGGAGCGAAATGTTTGGTATGGAGTTCCCGAAACCTGTTTATTCCATTAAGGACATTAAACATACGAGCACAACCAGTACTCTTAAACAAGTGCTAGACAGCCATGCCACGCTGTTCGATGGTAAACTTGACCACCAACAACGTCTAATGCTGGAGTCGGAGCGGCTACTACACTTTGAAAGTTTCTTCCAGATAAACAGGCAGTTGTATCTTCGAGGCGGGGACGTATATGATCTGCGTGATATAAAATACAATTACATCAAGGTTAATATTACCTATTTTCTCCACAGTTACTGATGTATTGTTGGCAACCTTTATATGCTGAATCGGAGGTGCCCGGACATCATACATACAGTCAGGCTGATTAGTCATGTGTAAAGATGCTCCGGAATCCACATACCAATTCACACTGTTGATTGATTCATGACCTGCTGAAAAAACTGCTGCAAAACCTTTATCATTATTATGAGACTTATCGTTATTTTTCTTTTTGTTTTTACAGTTCTTACTCAAATGTCCAAACTTATTGCAGTTGTAGCAACGGGGGCCTGATGGCTTATTTTTATTTTCTTGTTGGGGGGGTAGGTTTATGCTTTGTGTAAAGGACGGTAGCACCTGACCCCTTAACCTCTTGCAGAAGTTTCGTTTTCATTAAATCAGTGCTAATCTTTACACCGGAGCTTTCTAGACCCATGATCATAGGTTGGTATTTTTCTGGCAAACCCGCTAACATCAGTGTTCTCAACCACTCATCATCAATATTAAATGAAATGTTTCGTAATTTGTGGGCGGTAGATACGATTTTGTTCACATATTCCTCTATGTTAGAACAGTCATCCAGTGTAGTATTGACTAGATCTCTGAGTAAACCCACTTTTCTTGTCAAACCAGAATCTTCGAATGCACTTTGCAAATTTTGCCATACCTCTCTGGATGTCGTCGCATTTTGTACGTGAACAAAATTTATCGGATCTAGAAGTAAAATGATTTTTGCTTTCGCTTTCTGATCTTTCTTAAGATCTACTCCTGTTCCAGCGGCAGCGGGCTCAACACACTCCCACAAATCTTCCAGCTGTAAAAATGTTTGAACTGCGAACTTCCACGTTGTATAATTCTCTCGTCCCAATAGTTTTTCTATATGAACGTTATTCATATTCATAGCCATTTTACGTCGGTACTATGTAATGTAAAAAATGGCTACCTAAAAAACAAAGGAACCACTACGCGGTACTAGACAACTTTATTTACGGAGTTTCACAAATACTTTTGATAGCTTTAATGGCCCATAACCTAAAGTAAATAAAGCTAATAAATGAAACTGATAAATTTTAAATAGTAATAGTAGTATTATACAAGACAGCCTACGACAATAAGTGACTATCACATATATAAAATGTGACACACGCGCGGCCATAGACGACGTGATTGTCTATGTCTGTAGCGAGGAGTTTATCTTCACATTACATCAGTTTTTTAAAAAATGCCTTTTATTCTTTTAATTCCCAGAGGGGATTTTTTTTTTCTGGTGACCCTTGTGACCACCCCTATCACCCCTCTTCCTAGCTACGTAACCTTTTGGGACACCCTGTATTATACGAAATGTATACGAAATTTCGTCAGTCGTATTACAACTGCCCAGTCGATCCTTTGCTTAATCTAGAGGATTTTAAAGAGAAGGCTCCTCTGTTTGTCTTAGATTGTTCAAGGCAAAATGATAGTCTAAAAACAGGTCCAGTAGACGTTCGGTTAGAAATTGAATGTTCGAATTCAATACCCGATAACACTACAGCATACTGTTTAATTATAAACGATCGACTTGTGGAGTATAAACCTCTGAGCAACATTGTGCGCAGATTATCATGACTGCTATTGTAGACATTCAAGGATTTAAAACAGAAGCAAATGAATTTATATTAAAAGAAATTGCTATAATTTGTAATAAAAAACTGCAAGTGCTTTTAATTAAGCCACCGTTTCCGTTTTATGATTTAACAAAGCAAGAAAGACGACAAGTTGCATGGATTGAGCGTAATCGGAAAATATATTGGAATGAAGGATTTATACCTTATTCAAATTACGCATATTTAATTTTAGACGCTTTAAATGATAAGTGCATATATACTAAAGGACATGAGAAAATGTTGTGGTTGAAAGGCATTTTAAATAATAACAATAATAGTGTGATTTAGAAGATATAAGTTGCCCTAATTTATTAAGTTTGTATGATAAATATCAATATTCTGAAGACTTGTATAATTGCGTTTACCATAACTCAAAATGTGCTTTAAAAAATGTTTTATGTTTAAAAAAATGGTGTATTGATAATAAAAAAATTTAATGTGATAAATGTTGTTTTTTTAATTTTGCTCGCTGCCTTACTCCTAACGTTTTAAAATATTCAGCGTTAGTTGTACCTGCTTAACTACAAATGCAAGATCATTACACTCTTAGAAAGTAAATTGAAGATTTTATTTGAAAAATTGAATCAAATGCTGATGATTAGTAACTAAGTAAGAACATATCAATAATAATCTGATTGATTTAATCGATGAAAGTTAATAACGACCTGGCTCAAATTTTAATGTGTATAAAATTGGGGCTTCTGGATCAAATTGTAATGTGTAGAAAATTGGGGCATCTGGATCAAATTTTAATGTGTAGAAAATTGGGGCTTCTGGATCAAATTTTAATGTGTAGATAATTGGGGCTTCTGGATCACATTCCGAGCAGAGCGAGGAAACAAGTGATCCAGAACCCCCAATTATACCCTACTGCCATTCTAAGGCTATGGGAATACAAAATTCACCTAGTGTTAACCATTCTTTTTGTATTTCTAGGTTCATTGCGTGCACTTTGTAGGTATTATTTTCATCTACTTGAAGAAAATATTTTGTTGTCTTTGTCTGACTGCCTCCTAGTATTACCTAAACCTACCCACCCTACCAGTCTGCGAGCCTATCATGAATTACATTTTATAAAATATTTTCGTAACGGCTACTTACTTTTACATAATCTGATAATCCTTCAACCAAAGCATGACATACTTCAGGAATAATGCTTGATATTAGTTGAGGAGAACTTTGAAGACTTCGCAAAGACTATTAAATGAATTTCCCGAGCTGAGATATTTTAACGTTATTGACAATCGGTCTACTGTTGAACTTGCTTTTCTGTAATTAGTGTCTTGTTTAGATATTCTGTGTCCAACGATATTCAGTAAATATCTAAATTGGGAACTGGTTAATGACATAAATGTTTTGAAAAAAAATGGGTCTCTGTAAAACCATGTCGTCTTTTTTTAAATCACTTAATCTTTCACTAGTACTATACTGCGACTCATTAAGCTTGGCCTGACCCAACAATTCCGCGTTTTGAGGGATCTACCTATAATAACTGCACAAGCTGCTAAAATTAGGTCACTATCGTCCTCGTCCATGTCAAATATTAAAAATACGTAGTAATAATTCGAAACACACGCCCAACGTCTCCGAACACTCGGCAATCAATAATTGTGAACGATGCCGCCGACCCGGCGGAATGTTCGTGGCTGGTTTGTAGAAGCCGCCGGGTTTACCCGCCGGGTTCGTGCCGCCGGGCCGGCGGCTTTGGTGCGTAGATACCTTTATGGCCGTTTTCATCAACATCCCCTAAATTTTAGGAGCCACCTAACGTAAGTTAGGTAACCCTTAGTGACATTTTCGTTTTCACCAAACGTTAGGTGACACCTAACTGCTTAGGTGACACTTAAAATTTAGGGGCTCGAATGTTCACCCCCTAACTAACCCCTAACGAAGTGACAGAATAACTTTGTGCATATTTACGTACATGTTCTTTAAAATATTAAAATGGAGGAGGATTTATGGGATGTTTTAAATACTGCTGAGATTGTGGAGATGATAAATAATATTAGTTTATTCAATAGACCGAAAATTTACCACGATAGACCAGATTTATGTACAAAATATGACGATAAACATTTTTCCATAAATAAGATTCAGGTTAACTAAGGAGACCGTTATCTTTTTACTAAGTAAAATTTAACAATTATTGGAATATATATATGTAAGCTAATAATACTATTATTATTTTATATGTTTTGTTGGTCAAATTTTATTACATGTCCACGTGCAACTAGATTTTAGGTTATGTATTATTTGTTAACAAATGAATTGAAAAAAAATCATAATGTTAACAATAATACTGTAGTAATAAAATTAGAAATAAACCAGTACCTGGTACTCAGAGTACCACAACTCAGAGATCGGCGGTAAAGAGAAACATGGACAGTTTAAATACAAGCCGAAAGTGGTACTGTACTATAATCTTTCTATGGGAGGCGTCGACAAAAAGGACCAGCTTTTGCAGGCGTTTCCCATAGAAAGGATTCGAAATACCATTTGGTATAAAAAGCTCTTCCGCCGGTAGCTAAATGTGTCCATCCACAACGCGTTTGTGATGTTCTCCAGTGTGCGCACAGGCAATATTGCCCAGCGGGATTTCCGCGTTAAGTTGGCGGCCGAAATCTTTGCAAGATTTCGGCCGCCAAAAATACAGGCAATCCCAGAACGCAGAGGACGTTTCCCAAAGAGAAATGGTAAGAAAAAGTCCTGTTGCAAGTGTTGCTACAATGTCAGAAAGGTCCAAAGTTCTACTGTTTGGAAATGTGACACTTGCGACGTGGACCTCTGCGTTGGGGATTGCTTCCGAGATTACCACCTAGCTCGTTGATTGCTGGTTTTTTGCTGGGTATTCCGCAGGGTTCGATACTTGGTCCATTTTATTTTTTAATGTATACAAATGACCTCTTACTATGTAAGGGTTTGTCCCTTTATATGAATAAATAGCATTGTTTTATTTGCTGACGATACGCACGTTCATATTTAAAATTAGGAGATAACTAGATAACTATGAAGAAGTGAATGGTGCAATTACAAGAGTGGTTTATTGATTTAGTATAAATAATATTGACATTAACGACAAAACTGATTTTATTAAATTTACCTAAGCTAATGTTATTCAGGTGGAAATTAATGTACAGTAACGCTCAAAAGTCCATAAGCAATCTCTCAGCGCTATAGCTTGAACTCTAGTATGACTTACGACGTTTTGCTTTTGCAACATAGACATATTGCAACATACATCATAGTTTCAACAATATTCTATGTGTCAAGATAGCTTAGCGGTTAAGCGCGTGCAGTTTGATGCTACAATAATAAGTCATGAGTTCGAGTCTCATGCGGTAATGATTTTTTGTAAGTTTTATTCATCTTTATTTTTAATGTTTCATGTCTTGTTTCACACTTTTATAATGTATTTATACCTATTTTTTTTCTATTTACTTAAAGTGATAGTTCGCACTGCTAGCGCTATCAATCAACTTAATATTATTTTATAACCATAAACTATGGCCATCTAACATTTATTGTATTACTTGCTTGACACAGCTTTTTGTCTGATGGCACTAGCTGTGCGAACTGTCCCCTTAATATATAATTCAGCAGTTTCTTGTTAGAAGGTGTAAATAAAAATCAAACCGTATGATAACAAAAGTATTTATTCTTTTTATTCTACTGATGAACAAACTGTAAAAAAATTGTGGCGTTACATTTTTACCTAAATGAACAAAGGTCCCTTATAACAATTCATAACATTGTTTTTTGTTTATTATATAAGTATGTATAGTAAGTATACCTACTTAGTGAATTCCTGATAATATTACAAGGAAAGAATATTGTTGTAAATATTACATGATTAATAAAACATTTACTATAAAATCTAATAATACATTTTATTGTTTTACAATGACATGAGGAAAAAACAAACGTGACTCACTTCTCTAATATAAAGAACTAACAACACTTGTTAGAAGTGATTGATTGTTTATGATTACAAACAAATTTGAATTCTGTATTCGTTTAATTTAGAACTGATCTAGGATAAACAGGTATTTTTATGTAACGTCACAATAAATTAATTATTAATTATTAATAATTATTAATTATTATTATTAATTTCATTGAATGTATTGAGGTTATAGCTTAAGTGTTCATTTTCGTGATGAAAAGAAGATTGAAACTTAACCTCATTAATATATTTCGGATATGTTAATATTATTAACTACCTATTAGATTACACCATCATCTAATTTTTTAATTCAAAGCATCTGGATTTATTATCTATTTAATATTTTGTATAACCCCCATTATTTTCAATGCAGTCAAGTAAACGTTTGCGCATGGACCCTACAATATTACTACATAATATGTCGGTTCCTCTTAAATTTTCCCACATCTCCATGCAACGAGTTTTTACCCGACTACGGCGAAGCCAAAAGGAGGGTTATGATTTTGACAGGCTATGTATGTATGTATGTATGTATGTATGTATGTATGTATGTATGTATGTATGTATATATGTATGTTCATTTGTTCCCTCATAGCTCCTCAAATACTTATTTGAGCTGGACAAATGAGGTATCGTTACAAGCGGCTTGATTGTCCGATGGTTATAGGCTATATGACATGTCACCCAATCTTGTGTGGCGCCCTCTAGCGCTCATAAGGTACTGTATTAAAAAATTTATTTGAGATAAATATGCCGTGTTTGGTATCAAATGAAAGTGCTTAATGAGCACATTTCAAATATGTATAAATTATTAACTTTACCTTGCCTCAAAATAATTTAAATAAAAAATAAAGTTTAAACTAAAACCCGACTACGCTTTAAAAAGTGACAAACAAGAAAATATCAAGGATAGCCGTGGTCGTATGCCACTTATAATAAAATAAAATAAAAATAAAAAAGCCTTTTATTTCTTGCGTAATCCAAATACAAATAAATTATTGTTACAAATATGTTATTATTGTGGTTCATTTAGTATTATTGTTGTTTACAATTTGTTATTCATAGTATCATCAGTTCATATATCATATATGATGTATATATCAATGTTGTATCATTAATATAGTGATCAATATAGTATCATATTATCATGATTTATAATTGCTAGGTACTACTGGTTGTTTATTTATGAATTTATAAATAAATCCATTCAATAATTATTTAATTAACTTAAATTCCTGTAATAATAACATTATTTTCTCTAGTATTATTAAATTAAATTATAATTTACTGAACTTGTTTAAGTTACTTAAATTTACTTGACATGCAATGAAAATACAACATCATTAATATAATGATCAATATAGTATCATATTAACATGATTTATAATTGCTAGGTACTACTGCTTGTTTATTAATGAATTTATAAATAAATCCATTCAATAATTAATTAATTAATTTAAATTCCTGTAATAATAACATTATTTTCTCTAGTATTATTAAATTAAATTATAATTTACTAAACTTGTTTAAGTTACTTAAATTTACTTGACATGCAATGAAAATCAATAAAAAAGAAATAAAATCATTACTGTGACATGCAAGAACCCCTCCTTGTGAGGGTGAAGGCCTCCTCCAGATTTTTCCACTTGTCCCTATCTTTGGCTTTTGTTTTCCAGTGTTTTCCTGCTATTTTTATTAAGTCGTTTTCCCAGCGAGTTGTCGGTCTTCCTCTTTTTCTGATGCCTGCAGGGCCCTGCCATGACGTCAGTCTGGTAGTCCAACGGTCGTCCTCCATCCTAGCCACATGTCCTGCCCAGCGCCATTTTAATCTTAGTGAGAATTGGAGTGCATCTATAATTTTAGTATTTTTTCTTATAATACTGTGTGGGATTTTTTGTATTTTCCTCACATTTGTGATGCTTCTCTCCATACCCCGTTGACATGACCTAATCATGTTTTTCACTCTTAGTGTGTACTTCCATGTCTGGCACCCATAGGTGATGGAGGGAAGCAGGCAGGTGTCCATAACTTTTTTCTTTAAATTAATAGGCATAGTTCCTTTTAATATTTCCTTTAAGCTCCAGAATTTTCTCCATGCGCCTGAAATTCTTCTTTCTACTTCTAGTTCATTATTTTGATTATCGAAAGAGACTTGTTTTCCTAAATATACGTAGCTTTCCACGTATTCTAATAAATTTTGGTCAAGATACAAAGGATATTTTATGCTGTTAGTCATGATTTTGGTCTTATTTAAATTCATTTGTAAGCCTACTTTGACGCTTACATTTTTTAGCGATAGTATCATTGATTCTAGTTCTCTTGCGTCTTCGGATAGAAGAATAATATCGTCTGCGAACCTTAAGTGGCTGATGAATTTTCCATTGATGTTTAGTCCTGTTCTGTTCCAATTGACTTGGCTGATGGCCATCTCTAGGACCGCTATAAAAATTCTTGGTGACAAAGGATCCCCCTGTCTTACACCTCTTTTTATGCTTATTGGCGGTCCTATCGACTCAAGCTTCACTCTGCTACTGCAATTGTTGTATATATACTTAATGACCTCTATATATTTTTGTTGTACATGCTGTGAGCTTAGAGCGGTCCATATGGAAGAATGTAGGATTGTGTCGAAGGCTTTCTGGTAGTCAATGAAAGCAACATATAGTGGTCTCTGGTACTCGTTATATTTTTCAATTATTTGTTCAATTGAGTGGATATGATCTATCGTAGAATATCCACTTCTGAAACCGGCTTGTTCTATCGGTTGATGTACTTCAATACTCTTACTAATCCTCTTTTCGATAATTGATGAAAAGAGTTTGTAGAGTGATGGTAGGAGACTGATGGGGCGATAATTGCCTATGTCCTTTGGGTCACCTTTTTTGTAGAGAAGAATCATGAATGACTCTGACCATTGAAAGGGTGTGGTACTTGATTCAAGTATAGAGTTAAAAAGACATGCTAGAGGGCGTGCAAGATAGTGACAACCTTCTTTTATCGCTTCGTTTGTGATTCCATCTGGACCTGGGCACTTTTCAGCCTTCAAGCTCTTGATTGCTTTTGAGACTTCGAGCTCGTCTATCATTTCTATTTCAGAGACATCTTTTATGATATATTGTAGGTTGACATTATCGAGTTTTTCCATATTATTTTTTTCTTGGCAGTCATACAATTTTTTGTAGAAATTTGTAGCAATTTTGATAATATCAGGCCTATTGCAAAAAAGTTCATTTGTCTCTTTTAGTTCCTTTATCCATGTCTTATGTGTATTGAGCTCTTTATATGCTCTTTTAACGCTACATGTAGTATTTATATGTTTTTCAAATGTCTTGGATCGGTGAAGCGTATAGTCCCTTTTTATGCTTTTACTTATGAGTTTGTATAAAGCTTTTAGTTGATTTTTTTGTGCTCTTGTTTTATGTTTAGATTCATGTAGATGTTTTCTTTGTACTATGAGACTCTTGGTGTATGCTGACAACACTCCTGGGTTAGTGGTGTGTTGTTTGGCATTATGTAGACTTCTTTCTATGCTTTGAGTGATTTTGTCGTAATTTACTTGGACGTTAGCATCATCTTGAAATTGAAGTTGGTCTATGTGTTTTCCTAAAAAGAGTCTATAAGTTTCTTTCTCTGAGGTAGTCCTTAGTGAGCTTTTTAAATTGCTTCTGTATTTTATACGGCTTTTCTTTATATTTCTCAGTTGAAGAGAAGCCTTTAAAGGTCTATGATCTGAGGGAAAATTAATATTTAAAACTTGTACATTTTTAACGTTTTTATCTTGGTTGGTTAATATATAATCAATTTCATTTTTTGTGACTCCGTCTGGGGATTTCCAGGTCCATCTCTGGTTATTGGCTTTCTTAAAGAAGGTGTTCATAATACTCATCTTGTTTTCGTTTGCGAAGTCTATCAGGCGTTCACCTCTACTATTTCTAACTCCATATCCATAATTTTTCATTATTAAGCGTTCATCGGCTCTAGGTTGACCTATTTTTGCATTGAAGTCCCCCATGACTATCACATTTTTTGCACAGTTCTTCAAAGTTTCGCTGACAGTGTTGTAGAAGAAATCCACCTCATCGTCAGTTGAGGCTACTGTAGGTGCATAGACTTGGAGTATGTCTAGTTGGTATCCATTCATATTGAGTCTTAGGAGAGCTATTCGCTCTGATATTCCACTAAAGCTCACAATGTTTCCTTTCAAGTATTTTTTGACTATGAAACCCACACCATATAATCCGGGGGTCTCTCCTGTATAACAAAATATGAAGCTGTCGTACTCTTGGATAGATGTACCAAGACGTCGGACTTCTGAAATACCGATTACATCGTATTCTGTATTCTTCAGAGAGTTCATCAGCTCTAATAGGCGGTGGCTGGTTGACAACGTCTTAACGTTATATGTTATTACATGGAATAATTCCTCTTTTTTCTTTAGTCTTCTGCTGGCTGGTATTAGTTGATAGTTTTGTTTAGTGTTGATGTTCCTTGGGATAGTGGTTATCAGTGGAGGGTTTTGGTCATAATCCTCCACGGTGACCAACCGGGTTGGAGGGTTTGTTGTGTTTTTTTTGTTGTAATACTTCTGTACTGAATCTGTTCGGAGAGGGCCAGCTAATTGCTATGCATTGTTTTTGGAGGTTTCTTGATGAAGTGTACTGTTTTTATTTATTAAGTAGTTAAGCATACTCGGTTTAATTACTCCCTCTGAGATGCTGTTTGATCTTCTTGCCGGGGGGTCATGCTGTTGTGATTTGTTCTTCTTATTTGTTGATGTGTTTCTTTCTTGTGGCATGTCCTCGGTAGGTTTTGTTGGTGAAGGGGAAAGCTTTCTTTTATTTGTTTGTTTAAGTATGACCAGTTTGTCATACTTTAGAAAAGCCATGTTTCCTTTTTCTCTCTCTGATTTTAACTGTTCTTGTAACTGGTTTCTCTTTTCTAAAACCTGTTTAGGGTAGTCTTCCTTCATGTAGTAATTTGTGTCTCGCAGTGCTCTTTTTTGTTTAAAGATTTGGATCTTTATGCCCAAACTCAAGAAGGATACCACCACTGGTCGTGGTCTGTCGCCTTTCTTCCCTATTCTTTTGACTTCTTGTAAGTCGTTTAAGGACAGTTTGATTGAGAAATGTTGTTCTAAAAATTTGAGCATATTTTTTTCTAATGTACTATATGAAGACTCCAATTCTTCGATGCCGAAGAAAACTATATTTCTTTGTCTCGCCTGCTTTTCTAAGAAGTAGATAGATTTCTCCTGGTTTTCTACTATTTCTTTTAATTTTTCGTGTTTTTCTTCTAATACAAAAAATTTTTCCTCTAATATTTTATTGATATTTTGTGTAACTTGTTCAGTCACGGTTTTTCCATTTTCTCGAATCTCTTTCTTTTGCTCATCTAGTTCCAGTTGAATTTTTTTAAGAGCTTTCAGAATTTCATCCATGATTGTTATTTTGTAAAATTTTTTAGTGAAAGTTTGTTTACCTATATGTGTCGCCCTCTACTGGCGTGTCTCGGTATTTTTTGAACTGAGAGTTAGATCGATGCGATGTCACAGAACCCACACAGTGTTGTTGGACTTTGAAGTAGTTCGTGCTTCCTTCGACAGATGGCGTTACTAGTTTTGTAATATTGTTGGATGACTTCGCAAATCGTGGTTCCTTTTTGGAAAAGAGGTTATGTCACTATTTTTCGCAAAATGTATTTAATAGCACTAATGTTCGTTTTTAATCACTTTTGAGCGCTGAATAAATGAACAGAGACCATCCAATATGGCTTATATTGTATGGTGAGCACGAAAAGTATATATGAAAAAGTTCACAGTCACTGGATTTTGTTTATCGTTTAACTTTCTTCAGATTGTGTCTTTGCTGGTTTCTTCAATATATCACTGAGATTATCAAATTTACTTTCACAATAACACTTTGCTTTTGTTTAAAATGTTCTTTAAATATTTTTATTTAGATGTTTTTAACAGAGCCGATGTAAACCGTGGCACTGTGTTGCCAGTCCAACACAACAGCTTGATTGTCCGATGGTTATAGGCTATATGACATGTCACCCAATCTTGTGTGGCGCCCTC
The DNA here is from genome assembly GCA_914829495.1 of Eilema sororculum. Lineage (NCBI taxonomy): Eukaryota > Metazoa > Arthropoda > Insecta > Lepidoptera > Erebidae > Eilema > Eilema sororculum. The sequence goes on from OU618551.1 coordinate 8,762,194, forward strand.
TAGCGCTCATAAGGTACTGTATTAAAAAATTTATTTGAGATAAATATGCCGTGTTTGGTATCAAATGAAAGTGCTTAATGAGCACATTTCAAATATGTATAAATTATTAACTTTACCTTGCCTCAAAATAATTTAAATAAAAAATAAAGTTTAAACTAAAACCCGACTACGCTTTAAAAAGTGACAAACAAGAAAATATCAAGGATAGCCGTGGTCGTATGCCACTTACTCTAACAAAACAATATATTCTAGGGAAAAGTGGCATACGACCACGGCTATCCTTGATATTTTCTTGTTTGTCACTTTTTAAAGCGTAGTCGGGTTTTAGTTTAAACTTTATTTAATTGTTCTATACACCTCTCATCCCGTGACTCCCACCTTTGCACCATCAAACCCCATATATTTTCTATGGGGTTAAGGTCGGGTGATCGCGCGGGCCATGGAACAACATTGATCTCCGGATGACTGTTAAACCATTCACGTACAGTACTCGCTCTGTGAATAGGACAATTGTCCTGGACAAATGTAAGCTGTGTCAACTCATCGGCAGGATAAATATTGCGCACAGTAGGCAGCATTACCTCTTCTAATACTTCTACATAAGTAGAACTGTTGGCGCGTGGAAGTATAAAAGCCAGTTCTCCTGGTCCTGCTGCACTCATCCATCCCCACATATTAATCGTGATACGACCAGACTCCGAATTGGGGATTTTGCGCGTTATTTTCACACCAGCGAGTGTTATCTTTTCGCCATAACCGAAGTCTACCCTTTTGACAAGATTTAAAAGTCTTTTCATCTGAAAATATAGTCGTATTCCAGTCAAAATCTAAATAATCCCGCGCGAAACGTAATCGTTCTTGCTTATGTCTATCAGTCAATAAGGGTTTCTTAGCTGGTCTTCTGCGGTGCAAACCTTCAGAGTGGAGAACACGGCGAATAGTCTGCATTGAAGCGTAATGCCGGGTTTACACGCTTGCCAAGCCTTGGCAAATGGCAAACAGCCCCAAGGCATCACAAATCTCGTTTGGCGTTTGGAAAGCGTTTACACGCTTGTAAATGGATCAGTCTGCAACCTACCTCCAAGCATGGCGGACACCGAACTTGTCACGGCAATTGCATTTGGTTTAACGTACTTTTATTTGAAATGCAAGCAAAGTGAAACAAAAAAAGGAAAGTGCTAGCGAAAAGTACTTTTTTAATTTTTAAATGCTTCACTGACCTTTCGATAAGTTCAACAAGACGAATCCATGCATCTGCTTGTTTCTTCTTATCTTTATGATTTGCATCTTTCTCCAGAAACGAAAGACTCTTCTCATTCGACCAGACCTCGTTTTTAGGGTTCCGTAGCCAAATGGCAAAAACGGAACCCTTATAGATTCATCATGTCTGTCTGTCTGTCCGTCCGTACAAAAAAATTTTTTTTCATTAAACCCATACGTGTGGGGTATTTATAGATAGGTCTTCAAAAATGCTATTGACGTTTCTAACATTGTTTTTTTCTAATGGTATACATTGCTATGCAAACTCCCAACGAAAATTGGTTTGAACGAGATCTAGTAAGTAGTTTTTTTAATACATCATAAACCGCAATTTTCGCCTTTCATTCAATTTAACATAACATAAACATAAACTCACACCTGTATTCCCCGAAGGGGTGGGCAGAGGTGCTAGCACACACATTTCGCCAGTTTATGTTTAGGTCCCAATGTAATAAATGGCGAGCCTATTGCCATTAACCGGGCACTTATAAACCTGCGATAAATACACACATAACTTCGAAAAGCATCGAAAAGTCATTGGTGTGTGAGATGGTAAACCTGGGATCGAACCCGAGACCTCGTCTCAGCAGTCCATTACCCATACCACTAGGCTCATTCAATTATCTCAAAAAATTCTAAAAACAAAACATTTAATGAACTACAAGAATTTTTATATTATATTACTTAATGCTGCGGAACCCTTTATGGGCGAGTCCGACTCGCACTTGGCCGGTTTTTATTTTTTTAGCACGAGCATGCATGCGTGTTGTCGCCACGAGAACACAATGGATACTAAACGCGGACCAACGTGTAAATGCGTCGCAAACGTTTGCCGCAAATGCCCTTTGATCTGCGTCAAAAAACCGACACTCGACTGGATCGGAAGCAAGCGCCAACAAGCTAACGCAAGCCAAGCCAAACGCCTTCTTTACACGCTTGTGATTGTCGAGACTTGCCAAGGCTTGGCAAGCGTGTAAACCCAGCATTAAATTGTTCTGCAAAGTGTCTCGTTGGTGTGAAACCATTTGTTTCATACGCGCTCACCATTTGTCGTCGCTGCACCTCGCTAATGAGCGCCGGCCTTCCACTTCGCCGTCGACTAGCAAGGCTACCCTCTTCCTCATTCCTTTTGATCCAGAGACTTACAGTATTCCTCTAGAACAAAACAAATAAAAAAATATATGTTAGGCAGCTATAAAATACACTATACACTATACTAGTTACCCGTGGACAGGCTTAGAAAAAGCCTGTAAACTGTAGGTGCCAAATTAGGTAGTTACTAATATAATGTACAAGTTTCATGTAAATCGGTTGAACCGTCTAGGAGGAGATAGACAGACATAATACATATATATACAGAGATAGGGCTTTTATTATATAAGATAGACTCAAATTTTATCATTAAATTATTTCGAACTGAAAATACAATCGTATATTACTTAATATTATTCTATAACAAATATTAAAACTCTGTATGTAAACTTCAACTATAAAAAAAGTAAAAACAAAACTATAAATAAACACTAATTAGATTCAAAAACAGTCAGAATAATTTACCAATAATGTGTCTTCAAATAAATCTACGTATTGTTATGAAATAAAATTTAAGTTACAATTTCGTATGATACTCACATTCAGTCCTTTTTCACGAGATATTTGTGTTTTATTATAACCGTTTTCATGCAACGCAATAATAGTCGCCCTCGTCTCAATATTAATATTTGCTTGCATATTTAGAGAATAATAATCACAATCCATAAACCATAATCACAACTACAAACACTCGACTCTGTATTAATTTCACATTCACATTTTGTATTATTTTGTATTATTTACTAATATAATGTGCAAGTTTCATGTAAATCGGTTGAACCGTCTAGGAGGAGATAGACAGACATAATACATATATATACAGAGATAGGGCTTTTATTATATAAGATAGACTCAAATTTTATCATTAAATTATTTCGAACTGAAAATACAATCGTATATTACTTAATATTATTCTATAACAAATATTAAAACTCTGTATGTAAACTTCAACTATAAAAAAAAGTAAAAACAAAACTATAAATAAACACTAATTAGATTCAAAAACAGTCAGAATAATTTACCAATAATGTGTCTTCAAATAAATCTACGTATTGTTATGAAATAAAATTTAAGTTACAATTTCGTATGATACTCACATTCAGTCCTTTTTCACGAGATATTTGTGTTTTATTATAACCGTTTTCATGCAACGCAATAATAGTCGCCCTCGTCTCAATATTAATATTTGCTTGCATATTTAGAGAATAATAATCACAATCCATAAACCATAATCACAACTACAAACAATCGACTCTGTATTAATTTCACATTCACATTTTGTATTATTTTGTATTATTTACTAATATAATGTGCAAGTTTCATGTAAATCGGTTGAACCGTCTAGGAGGAGATAGACAGACATAATACATATATATACAGAGATAGGGCTTTTATTATATAAGATAGACTCAAATTTTATCATTAAATTATTTCGAACTGAAAATACAATCGTATATTACTTAATATTATTCTATAACAAATATTAAAACTCTGTATGTAAACTTCAACTATAAAAAAAAGTAAAAACAAAACTATAAATAAACACTAATTAGATTCAAAAACAGTCAGAATAATTTACCAATAATGTGTCTTCAAATAAATCTACGTATTGTTATGAAATAAAATTTAAGTTACAATTTCGTATGATACTCACATTCAGTCCTTTTTCACGAGATATTTGTGTTTTATTATAACCGTTTTCATGCAACGCAATAATAGTCGCCCTCGTCTCAATATTAATATTTGCTTGCATATTTAGAGAATAATAATCACAATCCATAAACCATAATCACAACTACAAACAATCGACTCTGTATTAATTTCACATTCACATTTTGTATTATTTTGTATTATTTACTAATATAATGTGCAAGTTTCATGTAAATCGGTTGAACCGTCTAGGAGGAGATAGACAGACATAATACATATATATACAGAGATAGGGCTTTTATTATATAAGATAGACTCAAATTTTATCATTAAATTATTTCGAACTGAAAATACAATCGTATATTACTTAATATTATTCTATAACAAATATTAAAACTCTGTATGTAAACTTCAACTATAAAAAAAAAGTAAAAACAAAACTATAAATAAACACTAATTAGATTCAAAAACAGTCAGAATAATTTACCAATAATGTGTCTTCAAATAAATCTACGTATTGTTATGAAATAAAATTTAAGTTACAATTTCGTATGATACTCACATTCAGTCCTTTTTCACGAGATATTTGTGTTTTATTATAACCGTTTTCATGCAACGCAATAATAGTCGCCCTCGTCTCAATATTAATATTTGCTTGCATATTTAGAGAATAATAATCACAATCCATAAACCATAATCACAACTACAAACAATCGACTCTGTATTAATTTCACATTCACATTTTGTATTATTTTTTTATAATCTACCCTCTTAATTTTAGTAATGCATTAACAGGTCGCCACTATAGCATTTCTTGTTTCGCATAGTATGACGACAATGTATTAGCACAGTCTAACGATTCATACTACATACAGTCGGTCAACGAAGCCGTCTAGACAGAGCAATCGTGCGGGGGGAGAGGGGTGGTGGGGGACGCGGTATTACTCGGTACGCCCATACATTTTACTCGGTACTAAGGATTCAGGGCTGTCTCATTTTTGTAATCGCACTCACGTGATTTTTTTTTCAAGGCTCGTTTTGTTTGTTAAAATTGTTTTTTTTCGTTTTCTATATTTAGCTAAGTATCCAAGATGGCGGACACGAAATTTTCACAAAAATCGATATGGGTATCGTTTTCAGGGTTTTTGGGGTCGCTGATTGCGAATATAACATCCATTTCGCGATCCAAGATGGCGGACTCGAAATTTTTACCAAAATCGATATGGATGTCGTTTTCAGGATTTTTGGGGTCGCTGATTGCGAATATAACATCCATTTGGTGATCCAAGATGGCGGACTCGAAATTTTCACTAAAATCGATATGTGTATCGTTTTCAGGGTTTTTGGGGTCGCTGATTGCGAATATAACATCCATTTCGCGATCCAAGATGGCGGACTCGAAATTTTTACCAAAATCGATATGGGTATCGTTTTCAGGGTTTTTGGGGTCGCTGATTGCGAATATAACATCCATTTGGTGATCCAAGATGGCGGACTCGAAATTTTCACTAAAATCGATATGGGTATCGTTTTCAGGGTTTTTGGGGTCGCTGATTGCGAATATAACATCCATTTCGCGATCCAAGATGGCGGACTCGAAAACTTTACCAAAATCGATATGGGTATCGTTTTCAGGGTTTTTGGGGCCGCTGATTGCGAATATAACTTCCATTTCGCGATCCAAGATGGCGGACTCGAAATTTTCACTAAAATCCATATGGGTATCGTTTTCAGGGTTTTTGGGGTTGCTGATTGCGAATATAACATCCATTTCGCGATCCAAGATGGCGGACTCGAAATTTTTACCAAAATCGATATGGGTATCGTTTTCAGGGTTTTTGGGGTCGCTGATTGCGAATATAACATCCATTTGGTGATCCAAGATGGCGGACTCGAAATTTTCACTAAAATCGATATGGGTATCGTTTTCAGGGTTTTTGGGGTCGCTGATTGCGAATATAACATCCATTTCGCGATCCAAGATGGCGGACTCGAAAACTTTACCAAAATCGATATGGGTATCGTTTTCAGGGTTTTTGGGGTCGCTGATTGCGAATATAACTTCCATTTCGCGATCCAAGATGGCGGACTCGAAATTTTCACTAAAATCGATATGGGTATCGTTTTCAGGGTTTTTGGGGTTGCTGATTAAGAATATGTTATTCATGTAGCAATCCCAGATGACTGGATGGATGATATATTCGTAATTAGCAACTCTGAAAACTGGGTGAAATGTGGGTGCTAGTACCTCTGCCTACCCCTTCGGGGAACACAGGCGTGAGTTTATGTTATGTTATGTTATGAAAACCTCCAAAACGATGCTCATGTTGACTTTGTGGGAAATTTCAAGTCCGCCATCTTGGATTCGAAATCGAAAACGAAATCGAATTTGAAACCGAAATCGAAACCAAAATCCAAAAACTCAGACTTAAAATATTACGTTTGCTTGATCATAATTGGTTGAGTAGAACCGGAGATATAACCAAAAGTCGCAATAGCCGACATCCATGCGAGCGGAGCCGCGGGCGTCACCTAGTAATATAAATTAGCGTGAGTTGATGTGCCTTGACAGAACAAAGAGAACGAATAGGACTTATATATAGAATATTACAGAAAAATTATATATAAAAACTGAAGTGACAACCCTGACAAAACTGCAAAAGGCGGCATTTCCGCAAACATCAAACGCGATGAACTACTGTAAGATCTCTCGTTATACTGTGGTATTAGTATGTGTTATCTGCAAAACGATGAGACTTCACGTATACACGTACACCCACACACGCGCACTGGAGTAGCGTGCGCGGTGCGCGTTACAATGTATAGCAATGTCGTCCTTAGTGCGCTTATGGACTTTTGAGCGTTACTGTACAACTTAATGGACAAGTATTGAACCTTCTGGGATCACATGTCAGCTGTGTAAGTGCTGCTTCCTACACGTTTCCCGGCACGGAATTACACGAAAGGAATTCCGTAGCTCAAAATTGAGATAAGGAATTCTCCTTTGCGGTAATTCTGCCCTTGGGATCGAGTGCGGCATGGTGAAAAAAGTTGATGCTCTTTACTCATTACGTTAGAACTTTGCGTTTAGGCCGGTTATCAACTAATAATTAGGAATATGGAACATTCGCCAATTCCTAAAAGTATATACGTGCTCAGGGTGAATACTTTGAGAAGTCTGATATGCGCAAAAATAAATACACTAATAGTTTTTGAATATCTTGTTTGATTCGTATTTCGTATATCGATACGGCTAAAAAAGTTTATTTCAACTATTTTCTTGATATTATGAGCTCGGAATTTTCCGAGAAGTTTAAAGAAGTAGATATTCTAACCGCCCAGTTTTCCTTCTCGCCCTCTTTGCATGAAGCCGGGTTGCTTCGAAACCACGAATGTGTTCTTCAAGTCGTAGAATATTTACGAGTGCCTAGCACCTCAGTCAATTGTATGTTTGACAGATGCCGTAGTGTGTCACGTCGTCGAATGCCTGAAAATGTAAGGATTACTCTTCTGTTACATTCTAACTTATTCATACCAGACATTACCAGAATATGTGATGCACATTTAACATCGAATGATTGGGAGGAGCTCATTGATAGTCCAAATCTCAGACATGATTTTAACAGCACTCATTATGTGCAAATGCTTTTCAAAAAAGCAGTTTTGAAAAAAAATATATTTTTGATTGGGGGTTAGCAGAGATCAATTCAATTCAATCTTGGAACAAACGCCTTCTTTGTCTGAGTCAAACGCTAAAACGAAACTAGCTATTTATTTAATGAAGTTGCGAACTGGTGAGTGCAACGAGAGATTAGCCACGCTCTTTAACATAACACACACCGGGTGCAACAACGTCGTAATTAACTGAATTTGCTAAAATGAGTTATTGATCACAAATGATGTCAAACATGCGTCTACACCCGGTGCAACATTATCATAAATCTAATTCCTAAACAGACCCACTGAGGGCGTAAATGTCGTTGTGGTTTTGGCGGGATTTTGTGATCGCTAGTGCCAGAACGTCCTAATTGGTCAGTTAGTGCGCGGCCCCCCGCAGGAAGTGTTTGTGAGCAGGAGCAACAAACAACGTCATAAAGGTAATTCTGACAAATATTTTATACAATTTTGGTGCAAGAATGTCACAAGTGAACAATTCTGACTTTGTGATACTATTTCTATTATAAGCAGCAAGTCATACTGTCATTTATTACAATTATGTCAATATTGTCCCAGAAAGTGAAATTTATAACCTATAAAAATTTGTCATTGTTGGTTTTTAATGAAGTTCAGATTTTATTTTATTCCACTGTATTATAATGAAACCACTTTTTTAAAAATTCTATCGCAATTTATTTGTTATTATTTACTTTCAGACCTAGTCCTGGTCTACCATTCGCGTTTCAATGTGTAACAAACCTCAGAAAATATTATTTATTTCACTGTTATTATAAATTAATAGCTCTCATACTATAAGGATTATGTACAGTACCTACTTACAAAATGCAATACGTTTTATTCTTATTTATAGCCAAAATAAAATTATGGAAGGGCGGGGTAAAAAAATTGTGCGGCTGGTTCAATTAAACAAAGAAAGCCTCATGGCTGGTGAGGTGAGGTCAGGGATATAGAGCCAAGTAAGTTTTTATGTATTTTTTTCTGTAGGTATAATACGAGTATATATACCGTAATTATTTACATGTTTTAATTTATCATTCAGCTTTATCGATAGCACCGAGTTCTCCTTCCATTTTAAACCCTCATGATGGTGATTTAACAAAACACTCCATTACAAACATCCATGATGACAAAAATCAGGTATAGTATAAGAATTTTTTTTAAGTTTTTTTATGTTTCTGTTAATATTTTACGCTGTTTAGATAATTTCTTTACACTTATTGCAACTTATTAGAGCTTTCTACAATGGAAACTCATCTGGACATACCTTTTCTGGAATCGAAGAAGAGCAATACGTGCCTAGACCGGCATCTAGCTCAATTACTGTTGAATCTTCAAGCATCCATAACGATCAAATTCAGGTATAATATTTAAATCACAATATTTTTTGGCACTGTTATTATATTTTACGCAATTTACTTTTAATTTCTTTAACTTATTTTAGCCTAAAAGAACTTCTTACAGTGAAAACTCAACTGAAAAAGATTTTTCTGGAACTGACGACGATGAGCAATACGTGCCTCAGCCGACAGCTAACTCGGATAGTAGTAGTAGCAGCTCTACTAGTGGCTCAAGTAGCAGCTCTAGTAGCAGCTCAGAAAGTTCTTCGTCATCGGAATCTGACCACGAAACACTTACCACTGGAAATATTAACCAAGAGCCCGGACCATCGACCATAAAATGTGGTAGAAAGCGTACTCGCGATCCAAGCAAATGGAAAAGAAATGTTGCCAAAATGCTGAAAAATTCTGGTCAGCAATATACTTCATTAAACACTGGTATAGTTAAAGCATCAAAAATAATGGGTCCGACTTGTTCAGATAAATGCCGGCTGGCTTGTTCTTCAAAATTTTCGACAGAAACCAGAACTAAGCTATTTGATGCTTATTGGCAGTTAGGCCAATTACAAAGGCAGCTTGATTATTTGTCATCTTGTGTAAGGCTTTTAGAGTTATCGTATCGGAGGATAAAAGAATCTCGTAAAAATAATCCCAGGAAACCAAATACCATTTTTTATTTATGCAATGATGGAAGAGAAGTTAGAGTAAGCAAGACATTTTTAATGAATACATTGGGTGCCACTGAACGAACTTTACGTACAGTTATAGAATGCAAGCATAAAGCTGAAAGTCAAAGCATTATGAACGAAGATGGAAGAGGAAGACACGGCAAACAAATCAGATTGGATGAAGAAATAAAGCAATCTGTGAGAGATCACATTAACTCGATTCCGAAGATAGAGCGTCATTATTTAAGAGCCAACACTAGTAGACTATTCGTAGAGGGAGATTTAACTATAGCAGAAATGCATAGAAATTACAAGAAGAAGCGTCAGGAAGAAAATAAACCAGAAGCCTGTTACGATGCTTATGCTCGAATTTTTAACACAGAGTTTAACATAGGATTTTTCATTCCAAAAAAAGATACATGTGATGACTGTGAAGCATATAAAAACGCTTCTGTCGTAGAGAAAGTAAAATTGGAAAGTTCTTATAAATTACATCTCGAAGAAAAGAGTTTTTCTAGGATAGAAAAAGACTTGGACATGAAAAAGTGTAAATCAGATAGCAATACTTTTGTGATAATATACGATTTACAAGCTGTAATGCCCTGTCCGATTGGGAAGTCATCTGCTTTCTTCTACAAATCCAAACTGAATTGTTACAATTTTACGGTAAGTTCTTGCAGTCACTAATAATAATTTAACGGATAATCTATTATTTGATTATAATATTCATAAAATTTTCATTAAGTACGTCTGTTCAAAATGTATTTATTTCAGATGACAGATGCCAAAAATCAAGAAACAACCTGCTTCTTTTGGCACGAAGGTATAGGTAATCGAGGTGCCATAGAAATTGGATCGTGCATATACAACTTTTTAAAAGGTTTAGCTGAGAAAAGCCCAGGTTGCGATGTCATATTTTATTCCGATAACTGCTGCGGACAGCAGAAGAATAAGTTAGCAAACTACCTCATTGTCTAATGTTTGTAATTATTTTGTCTGTTAATTAATAAACATAATAACATTGTTTCAGGTTCATATTTAGTATGTATTACTATGCTGTTAACAAGTTACAGATAAACTCCGTGACCCATAAATTTTTAATAAAGGGATACACACAGAATGAGGGAGATGCAGCTCACTCAGTTATTGAGAAATCGGTCACTAGGGCTAAAAGATCTGGTGCTATCTACGTACCAGACCAGTACATTGCTTTAATACGCAATGCTAAAAAGACAGGAAAACTTTTTATACTACAAGAATTGAACTATACCGACTTCATAGATTTGAAGAAACTAGCAGATGACTTAAACATAAATACAATGAGAAATGTTAATGGGGAAGTTATTAAAACCACCGATATTAAAGTTATACGTTTTATGAAGGATTGTGATATTTATAAGTATAAAACTACGTACAAGACTGATAATTTGAATGAGGCAAATATAAACGGCCATAACAGGACATAACATAACATAACATAAACTCACGCCTGTATTCCCCGAAGGGGTAGGCAGAGGTGCTAGCACCCACATTTCGCCAGTTTATGTTTAGGTCCCAATGTAATAGGTGGCGAGCCTATTGCCATTAACCGGGCACTTATAAACCTGCGATAAATACACACATAACTTCGAAAAGCATCGAAAAGTCATTGGTGTGTGCCATGGTAACCCTGGGATCGAACCCGAGACCTCGTCTCAGCAGTCCATTACCCATACCACTACCCATACATAACAGGACATTGCGGAAAAATACTACACAACCAAGGAATATAGACGAAATATCTTTGAATCCTGCTTATACATCTAAAATACCGATAAGTGATAGAAAAAAACAAGATCTGTTAGAATTGGTTCAAAAAAATATTGTGCCTCGCTATTATGAACATTTTTATAACCAGCTTTAGTTGGTTAATTCTGATTTTCAAGACAATTTTATAATGAAGACTGATTATTATTAAACGTAAGAGTAATTAGGTACTAAGTACAAGACGAAAACAGTGAGATTGCTAGACTTATTATAAGCTGTTACATAACTGTACCAGTATAAGCCTGTTATTGTGAAAAAAACCTTTAGTTGTTTTTCTTAAAATTTTATTTCTAGTCTGTTAGTTCCTCGACAGAGTCTGATTATAAGTACTTAAATGATGAAATTATTCATAGTTTTTGAGATTTTTTATTGCCATTTATTTAAATGATAATGTTGATTTATTTTTAACCACTGAAAAAGTAAATTATAAGTGCTGTTTCAGACATTTAGTTTTCATTTTTTGTTTAGTTCGGCCTTTATGACGTTATTGCCCAGAAAGTCCTACTTTCAATTTAACTTTCTGCACAATAAGGTCAGAAATGTAGGTATCGTTTTAAAAAAAAATAAAGATATACCACATAAATATCATTTTTATTTCTGAAACAACCTTAACTTTAAAGTATGGAGTATAAACAATACTTTAGTCATTTATACATAATAGTATTGTAAATACATTTCACTTGATCAAAGCTACAACTTTTAAATCGATCTCCTGAAAAAAACGTAATTTGTTACTTATGACGTTGTTGCACCCGGTTAAGTAGAAGGACTCTAGAAAGGCATTTAAAAACTGCGCGTGATGCTATATCTCTGGATTTTAAGCAAAGACACCTGGGACTCGACCATTTAAATAGAAGAATGGTCGCTGACCGCAATTTTATTGTACCAAATGCGTTATTTGGAAATCCCGAGTCATATCCGGAAGAAAGGAGGTCAGTAACAATCATGGATGGAACATATATTTATATACAGAAGAGCTCCAACTTTTCGTTCCAGCGAGAGACGTACAGTCTACACAAATACGAAAATCTATTAAAACCGTTCTTAATGGTGTGTTCCGATGGGTATACAATTGATGTTTGTGGGCCCTATGCTGCTACCGCTATGCTATAAGTCTTCCCGGTTTTTTTTGAAGACCTAATTCTGTTTGCACTTGGCACATATCCAATCAAGTTGGCTCGCAGCTACTACGCTAAACATTTAGTTGAAGGCTTGTATAACATTGAAGTATACCGGGAGCGACAAATAAGTCAGCTTAGAGATTTTATTGAAGAAGAAGTCATTTGGTTATTACGTGTGCGAATAAAATCTAGACATGTAAGGTCCAGAATATATTATTCGTATATTGTAATTAACCGAGAAATAGAGACAAAATTATTATTGCAGTTGTATAAGTGGAAGGCGCACAATCGGTTGCTGCGCACACGTTATGTGTGTAGTGTGGTATCTGGGATGGGCTAGACATCAAGAGGAGGATATTTTATTACCGGCATCAGAACTCAGTGCTATTACGTATCATTGGAAAAAAATTCCAAATTAGAAGACAGAGTGCATTCGCCCATAAAAACCTTTACAACGACCCTGTTGTCCAAAATATTGATTTGAGCAAATTCTCTGAAGCATTTCCAACACAACACTACTTGGATCCATCTAAAGCTCAACAGAACAGCCTGTTTCATGATGATTTCATGGAACCAGTGGCCAGCGATCTTTTATGTAACGAAACAATAATACCTTCACCACCATTCCATGATTCTTTCATGGAAGATTCGGATGATTCTGTGAAGGATAAAAACTACGTACCCGAACCATCTCCAAAATCGTCGACTTTAAGTGATTCAGATTTCACAAACGATCCAGCAGAAATTCAGGACAATAATGTCAACATCCAGCCAGCACAATTACCTAATGTGAAAATACGGAATAAAACATGTAAGATGCGAAAAATTTAACTTCAATATAGCTAAAATATACAAAAATATCTGGTGCGAGAACCCTGTCAAAACTTATGAACAAAACTATGTTCTGTACATTTTACTGAAGAAGATAGAAGTAATATTCACAAATATTATTGGTCATTGGATTGTGAACTTCAAGGCATGTTTATCAAAAGTCTTGGTCACGGAGGAAGTGTGCAAAAAAAGTAAAAAGAATTTGAAACGACCACTAAATGTAACAATTAAGTACCGTTTATTTAAAAGAGATACAGAACAAAATTCCTATGAAGTATGCAAAGTATTTTTTTAGGTACTCTGGGATATGCCAAAAAAAATGACAGAAGTGAAACGGTGTACTGAAAAAGTCACTTTTAGAACTAAAGGATAATAGAGATGGCCGTAATTTAAAAAATTCTCATGCTATAGATCGGTCTTTGATCACGGCTCATATCGAATCATTCAATACATGTGTAGACCATTATAGACGAGTGCATGCTCCCAACAAGAGATACTTGCCAAGTGACATTACAATAACAGACATGTATGAAAATTTCAAACAGAAGTACCCCGAATTCTAAGGCCTAGTTCCCACTACGCCGGACCGGTTGATTTGCCGGACCGGTAAAACTGTCGGAAGGGCTAGTGGCTGTACAATTTATATGAAGCTATTCACATTATCCCGGATCCGGAAAAAATACCGAGCCCGGCATTTTTACCGAGCGTTTTGTCACTGCGAAGTGCCGGCAAATCTGCCGGGTCGGAGTAATGTGAACGAGTTTGTGCCGGTATCTGTCCCCCGCTCGCCCCGCTCGCGCTCCCCTCGCCCCGCCCGTGTTCCACTCACGTTATTCGGCTCGCATTTTCTGGTAAAAGTAGACGTTTAGCATGGATACTCAAGCAGAAACTTTAATTACGCTTGTCCAAGAGAGACCTGTTCTGTGGGATAAGACCGAAGACGTCTATAAGGACAAAAACTTAAAGTTAGCAGCATGGCGTGAAGTATGTTTACTACTGAAACCAAACTTCGATGAACTGGATGAAAAAGAAAGAAAACAGTACGGTGAGTTTTTAATGTTTTATTGATAAAATGTAAATGAATTGATAAATTTTATTTTATAGCTGCTGCCTGCTACGGAACGGAACCAATATTCGAAACAAAATAATCAGTAAATGATGTCCGTATAGCGTTGGCATTAGGGCCACCTCGACTCGACACATTCCGATTCATGGGTGTCGTTTCTTGTTCTTGTCTATGTTCTATATTTTGGTAACTTTCAAAATTTATACCATCTTTTTCTCTTACAAAATTATGTAAGACTGTACAAGCTTTAATTACTTGAATTGCTGTGTCTACGTTCAGATCTATAGCTCGATGGATTATTCGCCACTTATTTGCCAGAATACCAAAAGCGCACTCAACATACCTTCTTGCTCGACTTAGTCTATAGTTAAAAATCTTTTTATCAGTATTCAAATGTGTACCCCCATATGGACGTAAGAGATTAGGTGTTAAAGCAAAGCCTTCGTCGCCAACAAGTATAAACGGTAATTCTTCGTGCAAGTTTTCATGAAGCGGTCTAGGCTTTGGTACATTTAAAGTACCATCATTGATCTTTTGCCAAAATGTACTATCCTTTAATATAGTAGAATAGCATTCCTTGCCATATGAGCCCACACTAATAAAAATAAATCGGTACTCTGAATCGACAACTGCCATTAATACAAAAGAATAATACTCCTTGTAATTAAAGAACATAGAACCACTCTTGGCTGGTTTCAAAATTCTGATATGTTTGCCATCTACTGCTCCAAGGCAGTGAGGAAAGTTGGCTTTTCTTTCGAATCCTGAAGCGATATCCTCCCATTCTCTCTCAGTATCAGGCAGCTTAAGGACCTAGCCGGATCGCCACCGTGGATCCTGGAAGCGAGATCCCTTGCGGCACTCTATCGTTTCCGTAAGGAGGCGCGGGAGCGGGGATACGATCCCGAGCCCGAAGACATTCGGGCCGAGATATCCCGGCTCCACAGGATCATGGTGGCGGAGTGGGAGCGACGACTTGAGCAACCACGCGCAGGGCATGCCGTCATAGAGGCGGTAAGGCCCATCATGGGGGAATGGCTAGAGAGGCCACATGGCAGCCTCTCGTATCGACTGACGCAGATTATCACCGGGCATGGGTGCTTTGGGCGATATCTGCGTCGGATCGAAAAGGAGCCAACGTCCGAGTGCCATCATTGCGACGCGAGCGAGGACACAGAGCTGCACACGCTCACCGAGTGTCCGGCATGGGCCGGACAGAGGCGAGAACTAGTGGCGGCCCTGGGAGTGAGAGTTCTTACCCTCGCCTCCCTGCTCACAGCAATGGTCCGCTGTGGGGACGCGTGGGCGGCCGGCGTCTCCTTCAGCGAGCAGGTAATGGTCGTGAAGGAGACGGCGGAACGGGAGAGGCAGCGCGAGCGAGCGAGACTCGCGAACCGCGCTGCCCGCGCGCACAGGCAACTCGGACGTCGGAGGGCACTGACTGACCTCCGTCCCCCATGAGCGCGGGCCTGGGGGTGACGGGTGAAGCCGCCTGTCACCCCAGCAGAAGCAGGCCACGGCGACGGCGTGCTGAGAAGCGCGCCTCCCCATACCGGGGGCGAGTCGGGGACACCGTTGTCCCCCCTCCCGAGGAGGGCTAAACCATAAGTGATGGCCCTGGGTCCGCCGGGGTGCGAGGGATATGTCGATGACAACCTCACCTCCGGCCTAGCACCACGATCCACAGTCGGCGTGCGGTTTTAGTCGGTTCGAGTCCGACATAACCTCCCCTTCCGGCTCCGGCAGGGGGGTATCCGAGGGGATTTCCGCACGGAAAAAAAAAAGGCAGCTTAAGGAAATCTGTCTTTAGGTTTTTCCAAATGACGTGGGTCATTTCTTTTATTAGTTTACTTATTGTCGAAACGCCTACTCTGTATGAGTAATGTATTTCTTTGAATGAACATCCTGAAGCTAAATATCTGAAAAAAAGTATTTTTTGTTAATACATTATTACTTTATACGTCACCAAGAAACAAATTGTATTGTTTGATGATATTTTTTATTGATTTCAGGAAAACAGGTTTCAACTAAATGGAATACTATACGAGATTCGTGGCTTAAGACAGTAAACAAACAAACAGATGAGTCTAAATCTGGATCTTCGGCCAAAAAGACACGAAATTATTTATATCACGTGCAATTAATGTTTTTGAAAAAAATCTCCGAACCTCGACCACCACATGAGTCAGTTTCAAAAAAAGCAAGAACCGAGACTGAAGTAGGCATGGAATCAGATCTTCGTTCCCCTTTAATTAAAGATAAACGAAAAATTGATAATAAAGAGGTAAATGACAGGATGGTAAAGTTTTTGGACTCCAGAATAAACCCAGAAAAGGAAAACCATCATCTGTCTTTCTTCAAAGGCATTATACAAATCTTGAACACTTTAACTATCGAAGAGACTTAAGAATTTCAATCTAGCGTCATGACAATGTTGCAAAATATTAAAAGTAGGAATTATGAGAGACCAAATTACGGACATTGTCGTGAATCATTTAATCAGATGACCGGACCAGATCAGTAACACCTACGCAAGATCAATTAGTCCCGTTTCCACCCGTTCCCGTTTCAACCCGAAAACTTATCATAAAAATTGATGATTATTTATGTTCCCGATTCCACCCGTTTTTTTAATAAAGTACAGTCAACCGAAAATATGGTCAGTTATATAACAAGCTTAAATATATGTATTAAAACAGGGAACCTAAATATTGTACATTTTGCACAAAGGACAACTCCGGGTCACCCTTTGAAACCTTTTTGTACACTTTACTATTACCTGAGACTATATGAATAGATAATTGACTGAATATAAATGACTGTCTCTATTTTTGCATTAAGGGAATACGATAGTTGTATCTACTACACGCGCCGTTACTTAAGGTGCATGTGCGACCTTTTTTTTACCTGAGGCTATTTGAATAGATAAATAAATTTTGTCTCTTTTTTGCATTGATGGAATACGTCAGTTGTCTCTTTCACGTGCCGTTACTTTAGTGCATGTGCGTGTGGAAGTGATATGATAAGAAAGTTTAGTATATCATCTCACAATGTCAGGTGAAGGTCCTTCACGAGGGGGTTGCGTTAATTATAAAATCGTTGACAACAAAAGGGGTAAAACGTTATTACATGCGGGACATTCTTACACTATACATAGAAAAAATAAAAACTCTACAGTATGGACCTGTGTGAATAAAAGAAAAAGTGTTCAGTGCAGTGGTGCCGTGAAAGTGAACCATGAAAACGATATTGTACATATTCAGTATAAACATTCTTCTCAATGTGCTCCAATTTTTTTAGCAAACGAAATTCATGGTTTGCTATATGATACCAAAGAAGAAATTCGCAACAATTTCAATTCTGATAAAAAAAACGTACGAGAGGAATGTCATGAATATGAAGAAAGGTTTGAAAGAAAAAAAAAATACTGAAATTCCAGAATTTAAAAGTATAAAGAATCAACTATATAGAGCCAGAAATAAAAAACTTAATGTACCGAAGACACAATTTAACAAACCATCCGATGTAATTATTCCAGAAGTTTTTCAGTCGTTTTTATTACTAGATTACGCGGAAGATGAGAACAGAATTCTTGTATTTGCTTCTGAATCGGCCCAGAAACGTATAGAACACATTCAACACTTCTTCGGCGATGGAACACTTGACTGTTGTGCAAAGCCCTTTACACAAATTTATACCATCCACGGAGACATTGGGAGTGACGTCACAAAAACAAACATTGCGCCATTATTTTACGTGCTTCTTTGTAATAAGGAGAAGAGAACATATGAGACAATGCTAAGAAAAATAAAGGAGGCTCTTCCTAATTTCAATCCCATCAAATTTACGTTGGACTTCGAAGCGGCGGCCATGAACGCAATAAAACCATGTTTCCTGAAACAATCGTACATGGTTGCTTTGTACATTTTCAAAGAAGAGTAATAAAAAAAGCAAGGTGTTTGGGGCTGCTGGAACATGAGGAGTCAACCCAGCATGTCAAATTGTGTACAAGTTTGGCTTTTCTTCCGAAAGAAGACATAGAAGACGGGTGGCTTTTAATAATGGAAAACAGGTAAGTGTAAGTGTGTTATTGTAGGGGTCTTTTCTTGCATTTCGGAATTATAATACAAGCGGACTATTCAAGTCTTTTAATTTTTTTATTTATAAATAGTGGTAAAATCACATAATTTATTTTGAGTTTTTTAATAAAAAGGATGGGGGGTTAGTCAACTTGTTTAACGACAGTTGCAATTAGGTCCGCTTTCTATTTCAACTGAAAAGAAATTTGTTCACCTGACCGAGCTTGTCATATCTATTTTGTTTTCAGTATCCCGGAAGAAGAAATAACCAAGTTCAACGACTATTTTGTTGATCAGTGGTTGATGCCTACTGATATGATATCCAAGTGGTGTTGCTATAAAGAACGTCATAGAAGCACAAACTTGGTGGAAGCTTGGAATAAGCGACTTCAGCAGTACATACATAAAAACCCCAGCTTGTTACAACTGCTGGATATGATTGCACTAGACATTTCTACTTATGACACAGCTCAAGAAAGGTAAAATATTATTGTTATATAGTTTGACTGTTTGTGTGTGGTCGTATGCCACTTACTCTAACAAAACAATATATTCTAGGGAAAAGTGGCATACGACCACGGCTATCCTTGATATTTTCTTGTTTGTTACTTTTTAACGCGTGAGTTTTCGGTAGTCGGGTTTTAGTTTTAAACTTTACTTTTTTACGGTTTCTATCGCGATATATTTGTTATTATTACTTTTTAAACCGACATTTCGGCTGCTTTGCAGCAGCCATGTTCGCGGTGTGACTCATAATGGTAGTTGTCATATAGTTTGAAGTTTAAGTTATCTCAAAATACCCGAATCATGGTGAATTATTGGTGTTCCTATTTACGCAGAATGAGCTCACTGTGTTCTTAAGTCTTGATGGATTTTGCTGCTTACTGGGTTTGATTAAGTGGATGACTGGGTCCCAAGCTGGTGGTACGTTCCATCCATCCTCTCTATTAAAATTTGGGTGTTTTTTAATTACAATAGCCTCGCGGATCATTCTAGGAATATATCGATGTTCTTTGGCGAGTATCTGTGGTTTATCAAACCTTCAGTAATGGTTGGGGCCCCTCCCACACACAATCCCACGGGCTCTCTGAAACAAAGACATTCCTACGGTAGCTAACTGTTTGTAGAGCCCGTACGATCTGTGACAAGAAACACCTGAACGCTGAGCTTCAACATGTCAAGCAAGTACTGCAAGACAACAAGCTCAAACCACCGCGCCTGAGTCACAGATTCTGATAAAAACCAGCCACGGTCGAACGCCAGCCTGGTGTACTACCGGCTCGCTTCAAAATGTAGCCAAGATTGGCTACATCTTGAAGCGAGCTTCAGTCAACACATACTACAAGCCGCCAACGAAGATAAGTCAATTTTTACCATCTGTCAAGTGCCAGCTACCTCTACAAGATGCAGGGATCTACAAAATAGACTGTGACTATGGGCTCTCATATATTGGTCAAACCAAGCGAAGCATTGGCACTCGGGTCAAAGAACACATAGCTGACATAAAACACCAACGCTCAATAAAGTCAGCTGTATGTGATATAACATAACATAAACTATTCCCCGAAGGGGCAGGCAGAGGTGCTAGCGCCCACATTTCGCCAGTTTATGTTTAGGTCCCAATGTAATAGGTAGCGAGCCTATTGCCATCAACCGGGCACTTATAAACCTGCGATAAATACACACATAACTTCGAAAAGCATCGAAAAGTGGCTTACTAATGTTTACCATAATTTAAAATGCCATAATTTCATATGCCATACTGGTATTTGCCATAATTTCATTAGAAATAACGCTTCAGTTGCCATAATCGTGAAATGACATAAAATTACTTTCACTAATTTCATTGGTCATTATCGATCAAGTGTCATAATAATTTAAATTCATAAATGTATTTGCTATAATTTTCATTTTCAATAATGCCATTTTCCATAACTTTTATTCACCATAACATAAGTAGGTAAAGATAATTTAGTACAAGCGCCTGCAATTTTTATGCTAATGAGTAAGTTAATATATATTTTGCTATAAACATATTCACATATAAAGTAATAGTATGAGAGTAAAATAAAATAAGTCTGACAATAAATAGATAGTCCATATTAACATTAGTCGCCAACTCACTATTAGTCCTGTCGAGATGAGTGAAGGTCGTGAAGTGTTTAAAACTACAAAAGGTGGCATTAAATTAAATGTTTACGGACGGAAAAACTCGACGGAGCCCCGCATCGCGGGGCTCCTACTTCTTGGTGGTTTAAAAAGAAATAACCACGAAGACTAAGGCCTCTAACCTAACCTATCCGTCTTTTAACCTAACCTATCGGAGTCGGATTGCACTGAGTCGGGGTGTTAACGATAATTAATTTCAACCTTTTCTTTTCATATTTATATCAAATTTTGATTATGTCAAGAGTCGATTATGAGATGTGTTACTTATGGAAACTAATTATTATGATGTTGTTATAGAAAGTCATTTTATGGCAAATAAAAGTTATGACTGTTGAGTTGTTATGGTAAACGTTATTAGTATAAATGATAATAGTGCAAGTAAATATTATGATCGGGTATGATTATGGCAAACAATATTAGTGCAAATGAATTTATGGACAACGAGAGAATACCTCGAAAAGTCATTGGTGTGTGCCATGGTAAACCTGGGATCGAACCCGAGACCTCGTCTCAGCAGTCCATTACCCATACCACTAGCTGTATGTGAACACGCGCAAAAAGGCACCAACCATTACTTAAGGTTTGATAAACCACAGATGCTCGCTAAAGAACATCGATATATTCCTAGAATGATCCGCGACGCTATTAAAATTATAAAATACCCAAATTTTAATAGAGAGGATGGATGGAACGTACCACCAGCTTGGGATCCAGTCATCCACTTAATCTAACCCAGTAAGCAGCAAAATCCAGCAAGACTTCACAACACAGTGAGCTCATTCTGCGTAAATAGGAACACCAATAATTCACCATGATTCGGGTATTTTGAGATAACTTAAACTTCAAACTATGTGACAACTACCATCATGAGTCACACCGCGAACATGGCTGCTGCAAAGCAGCCGAAACGTCTGTTTAAAAAGTAATAATAACAAATATATCGCGATAGAATCCGTAAGAAGTGGTTTTATTTCAATGAGTGACATTCGCGTAAACTTCAGAAAATATAATCTATTTTTTTTTACATAACATACATAAACTCACGCCTATATTCCCCGAAGGGGTAGGCAGAGGTGCTAGCACCCACATTTCGCCAGTTTATGTTTAGGTCCCAATGTAATAGGTGGCGAGCCTATTGCCATTAACCGGGCACTTATAAACCTGCGATAAATACACACATAACTTCGAAAAGCATCGAAAAGTCATTGGTGTGTGCCATGGTAAACCTGGGATCGAACCCGAGACCTCGTCTCAGCAGTCCATTACCCATACCACTAGGCTTCCATTTTTCATTTCACATTTCCATAATTATTTTATAAAATAACTCACACATTTTACAAAAAGCTCACTTTCCACACTAGTAACACAAATAAATTATCTGTTATCTCAGATGGCGTACTCAAGGAAAATCTATAAACAAAAGGATGAAAAGGAGTGTTTCAAATGATGCAATGATCACTCAACTGACAGAGCAGTATGAGAAAAAAGAAATTTCGCTCCTCATCTTTTTGCAAAAAATCAGCTCCATCATAACTGTGCGCGCCAAAGTCTAGTTGATTTTTGTTAATTTAGATATCTATGAGATTTGTTGATTTTTATTTTATTTACTCTTTACAGATGTTGTGATTTTTATGATGTAAGAATTATTAGTTAAGAATTTTCGTTATATTTTACGTAGTTGATTTTTGTTAATTTATATATCTATGACGTGCTATGCGTCATAGGCAAAGTACACTATAACTAGGAAATAATATTACTTATATAAACAACACGTATCAATAAACAATAATGTCAGCACTAAACTTATATGAGTAAAACCCCACTCTAAACCTCAGTAAAATCATGTAGAATAATTAGTATATAAGAGTGTGTAAATAGGAGTCATTCATCAACTCGCGGGCAATAAACTTGCGGGAAACCGCGAGTTGGCAACTTTCAATTTTTGATTATTTTCCTGTCGTCAACTCGCGCGATTGACAAAATTGACGTATTTGTGTACAGTCAGTTACGAAAACTTTGTACTAAATTTAATATAGTTTGGTACCTACTTAAAATGTAGGTACTTTATAAGATATTTTGGGCTATGTTATAGAATATAGTATAATAGAAGAAGTTTGTAAGTGGTATCAAGGAATGAAAAAAGAAAAGCGAGTGACTGTCGTGGTATGGACATACCACGAAAAAGGATCAAAGTAATATCACAAAATAGGTAATCGTACTAGCGTACAGAATGGAAGCTCACACCCCCGCGCAGATTTCATTTCCTCACCCCGCACGTTCGAATCAGAAAAATCCATCTTTAACTATTATGTAATCGACCAGATTATTTAAGAGATCAGTTACAAAGTTTTGCAGAGTAGGTACCATTTTTGGATCGATTTGCACATTTTCAAATGTTAGTTCAATATAATAACATTACAGTCAACGTTCGATCTTGAAAAGTGTGTAACGAGAATACCATTGTAGACATTTGGGAGATTAGATCGGTATTAGATTTTGAACAGATTTTTGTTACGAGAATTACCTGGGGACCCTGAAGGCCACGACCGTGGTGCCCAAGTCGTGGAGCGGATCCGGCG
Source organism: Eilema sororculum (assembly GCA_914829495.1). Classification (NCBI taxonomy): domain Eukaryota; kingdom Metazoa; phylum Arthropoda; class Insecta; order Lepidoptera; family Erebidae; genus Eilema; species Eilema sororculum. Next base: position 8,785,530 of record OU618551.1, read on the forward strand.
GCTGGGTCTTGAGGTGGCTCTGCATAAAACCGAGGCCATGTTCTTTCATGGGCTTCGGAGCATGCCACCGGAGGATTCCAGCCTCATAGTGGGAGACATTTCCATCGGCATCAAACCCCAGATGAAATAACTGGGGCTCGTGCTCGACGACCGGTGGAACTTCGGGGAGCATTTCCGACGACTGGCCCCCAAATTGAAGACCACAGCTGCCGCTTTGGGGCGGCTGCTGCCCAACATGAGGGGGCCGGATGACTCCCACAGGAGACTCTATGTGGGAATCGTGCGGTCCATGGCCCTATATGGGTGTCCGATATGGGCGGAGACCCTGACAGTCTACAATGCGAGTCTGCTGGGTGGGCCGCAGCGTGCAATGGCCAGCAGGGCCATTAGGGGGTACCGCACTATATCCTTGGAGGCGGCGAATCTCCTTGCCGGATCCCTACCGCGGAACCCGGATGCGAGAGCCCTTTCGATGCTATATCGGTATCGAAAGGAGGCGCGTGAGCAGGGACGGGAACCCGAGCCTGAAGAAACTCAGGCCGTGAGGTCCCAGCTCCACCGGGATATGGTAGCTGAGTGGGAGCTACGACTTAGATGACCAAGCGCAGGGCATGCCGTAATATCGGCGATAAGACCCATCATAGAGGAATGGCAAGAGGCCACACGGCAGCTTCTCGTACCGGATGACGCAGGTGATTAACAGAGTTGTGTCGGATCCGGAAGGAGCCAACGTCCGAGTGCCATCACAGTGATGCGAGCGAGGAGACAGAGCTGCACACGCTGACCGAGTGCCCGGCGTGGGACACGCCAAGGCGGGTCCTAGTGGCAGCTCTGGGGGTGGGAGTCCTGACACTTGGTACATTGCTCACAGCAATGGTACGATGTGCGAACGCTTGTGGTGCGGCCGCCTCCTTCTGCGAGCAAGTATTGGTTGAGAAGGAGGCGGTCGGTCGGGTCCGGACTAGACTCCGGGCCCGGGAAGCCCGCGAAGAGCGAAGGCGAACCGGACGTCGGAGGTCGCATAACGATTTCCGTCCTCCATGAGCGCTGGCCTGGGGGTGACCGGTGGAGCCGCCTGTTACCTTAGCAGAAGCAGGCCGCGGCAGCGGCGCAAAGTGCGCCTCCCCGTACCCGGGGCTAGATGGGGACACTAAGGTCCACACAACCCGTAGGGGGCCATCTCGAATGAGATGGTCTTGGGTCTGCCGGGGTGCGAGAGATATGCTTTCGGCAATCTCACCTCCGGCAAACAAGGACCCAAGACGGCGTGCGTTTTGGTTGGTTCGAGTCCGACATAACCACCTCCACCGGCTCTGTGGGGATTTTTCGCACGATAAAAAAAAGGCCCTGCGCTTGTCTGCCACTGTGATATAAAAAATATAAACTTATCTCCACAATACATAAAAATACAAAAAATCTTCCACATTTTTATTAGACGAAATTTTAAATGTATAAAAATTTAACTGCACTATTACTTTTTACCCCTAATTTTATTCTATTTTGGTCTTATCAATATTTAAACTTATTTTTCATTAGCTTAAAATCTACTTTGTCTTATCCTACAATAAAATTTAATCACCACAAGAAAAAGACGATATTCCTACGACGCGACGTTTCATTCATATGACATCGTTGTCATAACCATAACAAATAGCATATTTTATGCTTCAATGGCCGTCTCCTCTGTCACCTCATATTGCACGTCTATATCGAAATCTAAGATAAATTAATGTAAAAAAAAGTAAACAGTTACTTTAACCAATGCGGGGTGTATAAATGCGCGAGTGTAAACGTTGGTTCTATATTAAATTTTTGGTTTCGATCCATTTTTCTGACTGTACTTTAATATTCACGCGAGTTGACGACAGCAAAATAAAATAAAATTCAAAAATGCCAACCCGCGGTTTCCCGCAAGTTTATTGCCCGCGAGTTGATGAATGACCCGTAAATAGTAAATAAATTAATCTTGTTCCAACTGGTAAAACATCTTTTACTTACTCCGCAATATTGGTGACCCCGACGTGATCTTCGAATATTCCCTAGTGCTGATGTAATTGCAGGCCGACTGCAGCCCTGAAAAGGTTTTCAGCAGCAAATCTAGGGAACAATCGAGGCAGCCAACGTGATCCTGACGGGGTAGCAGTGCTGACGAGGCCTGATACTCTGATCAACCCGACGTGATCTTATTTGAGCAATGGACCTAGTTTTTGCCTGCCGGACTCGAGCCAGCACCGTGGAGCTAGGCACTGGGAAACTCACCCACCAGCCCACCGACAACCGCCGAACCACGAGCATATCTCAGTTGGCCTCCCACAAGCGGGTCTCACCAACTGAGATCTCAAGAAGCAACTAGCTCAAGACTGCGACATGGCCCTATGGAATTAGCCAGAAGACCAGGAAATTACGTGGTATCAACGAAACTAATTGCGGAACGGCTGACAGTCTGGACCGACTCACCGCGACACACTACGCGACAAAAGAAATCACCGTCCTGACAATCATCGCTTCACAAAAACTCTCCAAAGATCGACATACGATTGAGAGACTGGTTACAAAAAAGGCAAATCGAACACTTTATACTTCAAGAAGAAGAATAAGAAAAATAGAAGAATATATGCTAACAAAAATACGGATCGTAGCCATTGATGCACGCATTCGTCAAGGAAGCTATCAGTGGACGAGTCTCCTCGAAGAAGGAACATAATTGCAATAATCTTACATTATCTAAACTATGGAAACAAAAACAAAAACAGAGGATGACGCAACGCAATAACCTACATAATAGCAAGTTAGCAAAAATGCAGACGGAACTATGTGCAACTTAGCGCAATTGCAGAAAATGTCAACACAGCACACGCCATAATAGCAATCGTCAACAAGGCTAGAGACAAGAGCAAGTTACAATCGATATAGTTGGTCGGAAACTTATTGAGGGGTAGCAGAGCTGACAACGCCTGCAACCTGACCACATCGACACAAAACTCGACTCGCAGAAATCTCACCTCGACTCACTGAGGACTCACCATGACGCACTGAACGTCAACGAAGCACCGCACGTGGCCCGTATCTTACGGACCAGCGGTTAGTCCCGAAATTACGGTGACTACTGAAGAAAAGTTCTCCGCAACTAGCGGCATCCAGTTCCGGCGAAATGGAACTGCACAAGACTGGCACTGGCGCGCTCCAAAGAGAGTTAAGACTGCCGAATCTTAGAAAACCCATCGAAATCAAAGTGACCAGCCAGCACATACAGCCACAACAGGGATAGCACTAACTGCAGCGACCGCGCAGCCTGGATCCTACGGCCACAGCAGCGTGTCGGCACAGATAGCAACTGCACACACGGTTAACGAAAGAAGAGGACATCTCTCCCGTCAAGAAGCAGTTAGCAAAAAAGCCATTCGCAGCAATATTTACAGTCGATATTATAAGAAGTACGCACATTCAACATAGACTGTATTAAAGGGGGGAGTTCTATGGCAGACAGGAACGTGATATCTATAAGGAAATTAGAATGCACAAATAATAATGATATAAGTACGCTAAGAAATCACGTCCTCTGCCATAACACAAAATATGCAAGTCAGCGAGAAGATACTACGTGAGAAGCATCGCTCCCACTCCACCAATTATGGATAAATCATAGTATATAAGCACATGTAAATAATAAATGAATCAGTCAGTCCTAACGAGTAAACATCTTTTACTTACTCCGCAATAATGGTGACCCCGACGTGAACGAGTTGCTGAGAGAGATGTGCTCGTTTTTTTTTTTTTTTTTTTTTTGACAGGAACGTGATATCTATAAGGAAATTAGAATGCACAAATAATAATGATATAAGTACGCTAAGAAATCACGTCCTCTGCCATATATCTATGAAAGTTGTTGATTTTTACAAATTAGGTACTTTAAACTGAAGCAAACCAATGATTTCTGTGATACAAAATTAGAATATAACGAACTAAAGTACTGTGATTTCCCCTTTTCATAGATGTTTTTTTTATTTCAAATAAAAAATTGACTAACCAATAAATGATTTATTATTTATGTTCCTGACTGTACCTACTGGCAAAAAAGATTCAGGTGGAGACGGTAACGGGTTGAATCGCAACGGGTGGAAACGGGAACGGGTGGAAACGCCACTCACCCGATCAATACAACCTTGGATACTCTACGCAATATAATAGTAGCAATCAACAGGCAACAACATCTATACCATCAACTTCATCTCAGACATCGAATCCATTTCCAGCTTCGCCATCAGCATCTAGTAATCATTCCATACATTCTCAAGACTCAGATTACTTAGATTTTGAAGGGATTTAAGTTTGAGTATAAATAAATACTTGATTTTGAAGGGATTTAAGTTTGAGTATAAATAAATACTTAAATAAGTTATTTGCATTTTTAATTCATAATGATTATCAAATACATACACCAACCTTCCCACACACACACACACACACACACACACATTATATTTATATTCACATTCATCAAACAAATATACATAGCAAACATTCATTCTTAAGTAGGTACCTACGTCAAAACTATCGCACGCAATCTAGTGCATAAAATAATCTTACCTTAGACTTATGGCTAATCTTTGTTCTGGGCAAATACATTGTCTGAAACTTGTATCTAGTACTCTTATGTCTAGTCGTCCCAGTAAATCGTCAAAAGTGGTTGCTGTCATTCGAAAATAATTGAAGAACTTTGATTCGTCTCTTCTAAGTTCACCCATTAATGTTTCAAATGTTCCAAGTGAAAATCTTTCCCGTAAAATAGGGTGTACCCAATGTTTTCTTTTATTTTGCCTTCTATTAATATACCACCACAACACAACAATTTCGTAGTCCATTGTGCGCGCAGGTCCAAATTCAACTGAGGTGAGTCCTTGACTGTCCGATTTTCTTGTGGGATCCGGCCTAATGTGAACACCTCTGTCCGGTGTCCGGTTTCCGGCAAACCTGCCGGTCCGGCGTAATGGGAACCCGGCCTAATGGGGTCTTGAAACCTACAAAGATCACTTGTCAAACAAAATGAACATTTGCTAATCTCGGCCACGAACAATGCGAGACATGTGAAATCTTCAACCTCCATAACCTTGATCATGTAAAAGAACCGTGTACCAATTGCGAAATATGTAATACCTACGCTCAGCACAAAATTAAGTATACACTGGCCCGAGAAATGTACGATGCAGACTCAGAGGCTAATAGTCAGCCTATTACTGTAATTGTTTCTGTGGACCTACAAAAAGTTATAATGTTACCTCGCATTGATACTTTTAAGTCTGCTTTGTTCTGCCCCAGACCTGTGGCGTACAATGAAACCTTTGTACCCCTAGGAAACTTCAAGAAAGGTCATGTGTTTGCAGCAGTTTGGCATGAATGGGTGTCAGGTAGGAAGCAAGAAGATATCACCAGTACATTTAGAGCGTTTTTACTAAATAATCGTGATGTAGAGCACATCATTTTATAGCTAGATAATTGCTCGGCACAAAATAAAAACTGGTGCTTTTTTACATTCTTGGTATATATAGTTAACAACATAGAGATTTCTACCACAACAACTGAACTCAAGTTTTTCGAATCAGGCCATACTTTTATGCCCGCCGATTCCTTCCATCATTTTGTACAGCAGTCGATGGACAAAAAGGGTAAACTTTATGATTATCAAGACTTTTTAGAAGCTGTTGAAAATTCATTGAAATCGGGGAAAGAGGTCAAAAGTATGGAAATAAAAGATTTCATTAATTATAAATCTCATATTGCACAGAAAAAAAAACAAGGATGGGGATGGAAACCGGGTATACAGAAAAAGATATTGTACATCTTATAGTAAAGAGGGAAAGTTACAATTTTTTTTTACAAAAAGAACTTTGATGAGATAGAATTAAAAGGACTATCTTGTCTTAAATCAAAGATCTTGCCTAATTTACTGCAAAAACTGTTCCTAAAGGCGTTGATATCTTAAAGGTACTAGGGCCACTTATTCCACCAAATAGATTGATCTTTTGGAAAAGCCTATCTGTTTGTTCTACACCACAAGAACCAGAAGAATCATTTTTTGATATTGATGAATAGTGTTGAATTTTTTAAGTTATATTTTCTTACTAAGTCTGTGATTTTTCAGTTTATGTTCAAAGGATTTGACGGATTTATTCTAAGAAATAATGTGCCTTAAATGTAACTTAAGACTTATTATTATGTACAACAAAAAAACTTAATATAATTTTTCTAGTCTGTTTAATTAGAATGTACTTCAATTTTTGATATGTGATTTTAATAGGTCCTTCGTTTAATTAGAATGTACTTCAATTTTTGATATGTGAACATAACTTCGAAAAGCATCGAAAAGTCATTGGTGTGTGCCATGGTAAACCTGGGATCGAACCCGAGACCTCGTCTCAGCAGTCCATTACCCATACCACTAGGCTACCGCAGATACGTGAAATCCCTAAAGATGTAATTTTGCGCGCATTGGAAGAGGTTGCTAAAGGAGGTAAAATTAAAACTACCGCGATCAAATATGATATACCCAGGACTAACCTCCAAAGATACATAAAGCAGGGTGGCATCGTCAAAGATATTTCTTCTAAATTTATATCATCTCAAATATTCACGAAAGATGAAGAAGATAAAATTTCAGAATATCTTGTAACATCGTTTAAACTAAACCATGGGCTGTCAAAACTGAAGGCACGCGAATTGGTTTATGAATACGCCATTGCCATTGAAAAGAAAATACTAAATAACTGGACAGAAAAGAAACTTGCATCCAAAGATTGGATAAGGGGATTTTTTAAAAGACAACCTCAGCTTTCGATAAGGACACCAGAAGCTACAAGTGTCTCACGGGCCACAAGTTTCAATAAGAAAAATGTCGGAGATTTTTTTGAAAATCTTAAAACTCTATATGAACGGCATCGCTTCGGCCCTGAGTCTATTTACAATATAGATGAAACTGGATTATCAACAGTACAACGAACCCAGAAAGTGATTGCTCTCAGAGGCACTTAGCAAGTTGGGCAAGTAACACCAGCTGAAAGAGGGACGCTTGTAAGGGTTTGCTGCGGTATTAAGGCATTGGGTAACTCAATACCACCCTTTTTCATATTCCCACGGGCCAATTTCAAAACATATATGCTAAATGATGCCCCTGTTGCTGTTGGTTCAGATGGAGCAGCACATCCTTCAGGGTGGATGACAGCACCAAATTTTGTAAAATATATACATCATTTCGCAAAACACGCAACACCAACGCCTTCCTCGCCAGTTCTTCTGCTGCTGGACAATCACGAGAGCCATATTTCAGTACCAGTTCTCGATTTTTGTAAAGAATCAGGCATTGTTTTAATGACTTTCCCACCGCACTGCAGCCATAAACTGCAACCACTGGACCTACTGTCTATGGACCATTCAAAATTTATTACAACACTGCTGTAACAGATTGGATGGTAAGCAATCCTGGCAAAACGGTAACAATTTATGAAATTCCAAAATTAGCAGCAAAAGCCATCCCACTTGCATTCAAGTTGCAAAATATTCAAAGGGGATTTGAAAAACCTGGCATATGGCCATTCAAATCAAACATTTTCTCGATGAAGATTTCGCTTGTTCTTCTGTAACTGATCGCTGTTTGCCGGAAGAGAATGATGTCCCTACAGAATAATCGATTTCAGACCAACCTGTCATGGAAGAAAATCAGAGTCTAGAGGATCGTACAAGTTCAAATGTGGAAGTTACTGAGTCATCTCAACTGGAATCTCCCTCTACAAGTCTAGACTAAGGGCACTGTCAATGTAACACCTGATTTAGTAAGACCATATCCGAAGGCCGGCCCCAGGAAATTGCATGTCATGAAAAGGAATAAGGGAAAAACTAGAATATTGACGGACACACCCGAGAAAAGACTTAAAGAAATGGCAGAAGAAGAAAAACAAAGAAAAAATACGATCAAAGAAATCAACAAAAATCGAAAATGCTCTAAGGACCGAAAACAATTCCGAAGCTTCCTGATGAATTAACTTCCAAACCAAAGAAAAATAGGAATATAAGCAGCGATGATGAAATAGAAACGTTTCCGATTCTGACGAAGCCCTTGCTGAATCGGAAGATTTTGATGAAAGACGATGTGATCGTTTTAGATAAAATTTCCAGATTAATAACTTTGTATTGGTAAAATTTGACACCAAAAAATCTTTCTACCAATATGTTGGCATAATTGAAGAGGTTCATCACTCCATGGCAACTGTCAAATTCATGAGAATTAGTAAGATAAGAAATACTTTTATATTTCCTGACATACACCAACGACATGGATGAAACGTGGCAGCTTTAAATATAAATTTGACAAGCCTCTCTGAGTTATACCAAATCGTCGTTGTCAAACCAAAATCTGCTATGTGCATTTTTTATAATTTTAACATGATGAAAATTGCGATTGGATTTTGACAATTGCGAATGGTAAATAAACCAATCTATTGCATGAAAGGCTATGTGCTTATAAGTACTATACTACGCACCATGACATCTTATTCAAATATGCTATGTGGAGCAGCTAGAAATTATTGTCAAATAAAATCTGCTAAGTGAAGAGAGTGCACATAGCAGATTTTGGTTTGACAACGACGAAATATAAGATAAGTTTAATTAAGTCCAACATCGTGCAATGCTGATTCTAAGTCATATTGTTTAATTTTTCTAAAGTCTATGATAAGAAAAAATGTTTGTAGTACAATTTTTTAAAACAATGTTATATAATACTTAAGAATTGTAGTATAGTTAAGCAATATCGTGCATATGCCCAAACCTCCCTACAGGGGTGTCCAAACCTCCCTACCACCGCACCGGGAGGTTTGGGCACTTTGGACATGTGCTCGAAAATCTTTTGTAACTTTGAGACTAATTATAATACCAAAACTTTTCTTAGGAATAATTACTGCCAATATTAAATGTGGCCTTGAACGACCGAGCCTGGCTCCAAGCGTCCTTGCCAGTTCGCTTGGGTGGTCTCGGCGTTCGCAAAATTTCAGATGTTAGCCTTCCAGCATTTTTTTCATCGGTCCACGGCACTGAGGAGTTGACCAGGAAAATTCTTATCAACACACAGGTTAACTCCGAGGTGTCGTGTAAGTCCGATGCCATTAATGCTTGGAAGGTTGCTTGTCCCAACACCGAGTTGCCTGGTAACCTTTTCTCCCAGAGACAATAGGATGCGCCGCTCTGCAAGCTGGTAAGAGAAAGATTGTCACTTTCCGCCTTGCCATTCTTGCCTTGATTCGACTGGCAACACTTGCCGTGTGAGGAAGTCTAAACGAGTCTCTCTGTTTTCTAATTAATTAACTGAAGAAAATCGCATTAAAATATCATAATATAGTAACAAAAGTTCGATACATAACCTACAAAACTAAGAGAATTGAACAACATCACCAATCCACTTGTGTAAACCGTGAGTAAAGTATTTTTAATTTGCTGTGAAGTCGAGTGTTCCATTTTGAAAACCACATACCTGAAACAATCAGCAAAGTTGACGGTGTTTTCACAAAAATCCTTGGAATTCGCACTACTGAAAGTAAACAAACTTTGGCAAGTTTGACAGACTCACATTTGACTTTGCATAATGACAATCGTACATCAGTGTTGCCAACTGAAAAAACAAAAAAGCTAAAATATTGCGTTTAGTTGCTGCACCATTACTAAGTCAGTGAACATTATCTACTACTACTATTTTAAATACTGGATGAGTCAAAAATTAAAAAGCGTCGTTCGTTTCGCTCACTCAAGTTGGCGATCGTAGTTGACTACTCTGGCTGACACCGGCTACTGTGTGATTCCGTGTACTTTTTATTAAAATAAAAACTCGGACATACGTTTACAATAATGCCTCCTAAACGAACCCGCCGTCTACACCATCAGATAAAGATGATTTAAGACCATCATCACCAAGTGTAAGCACTGAGGTCAATACAACAAGGGACACAGTTAACGTCCCAAATACCACCAAAAGATCCAAAAGGAAATTTGAGCACGATTGCGTTGTTGAACTAAAAAGTATGTTTTCAAAGTTCGAGTCTCAGCAGGATAAAAAATATAATAAACTATTGGAAACTGTGAGGGAAATAAAGGAACAGAACTCATGTATATCTTCATCAATTACCTTTCTCTCTCAGACATATGATGATCTCAAGAAAAAATTTGATGAACTCGAATCCAAACGCAAAGAAAACCTAGCCTATATCCAAACTTTAGAGGAAAGGGTCGAGTTACTGGAAAAAAAGAATAAATCCTCAAGCCTAGAATATAGAAACATCCCTATGGTTAAGAGTGAAACAAAGGATGACCTTTGCAATATGATAATAAATATTGGTAAGACCTTGGATGTGCCGCTAGAAAAAAGTGAAATCCGCGATGTGTATCGTACCACCACCAACAAACTAGAAGAAAAACCACTGATTGTGGATTTTACTTCAATGATCAAAAAAGACAATTTTATGGCATCCTATAAAAATTATAATAAGAAAAACACTAGAAATAAACTATCTACTACCGTACTGAATAAAAACCTACCTGCAAAACCCATATATATATCTGAAAACCTTACTCTTAAAATGCGACGAGTGTTCTTTGCAGCTCGAAATTATGCCAAAACTAATGATTATACCTTCTGCTGGACCACCAATGGCAACATCTACCTCCGGAAGAAAGAAGGATCCCCAGCTATACGAATTTCTTCCGAGGCCGACCTCTCTAAATTAAAAATGCAGGCATGACTAATAGCCTTGCATTTGATGTTTTTATTTCTAGTTTTAATTTTTAATTTATTTTCAATTTCTTCTGTTTTATTATTGAGTATTGGTTTTTATTTTTGCTTCTTACAGAATTATCAAATTTTACTAATCGAAGTTTATTGCATGTTTTATAAAATTAATTTTGAAAGAGTTATATATTTCCACAAACAAACACTCTACACAAACAAAACTATGAATTTTATTGTTTCATTGACTACTTACAGGGTTTGCTCATTAAAACTTCCTACCATCAGTTATATTTATTGGTCACGCCATTACTTTATACTCTTGATGGATGACTTGGCTGATGTTGCCGATGAGCTGGAGGCTATTAGCGTTTCCACATCGGTTCTGTGCTATCCTGAACATAGTTCGCAACACATTTGCAAAACCAACAAATCCTTAAACGTGTTTCACATGAATATATGTAGTGTGAATAGGCATTTCGATGAGCTGGTTGTTCTACTACATTCTACGGGTATTTCGTGTGACATCATGATACTGTCGGAGAGTTGGTTGAGTAAAGTGGGAATGCTACCGATACTGCACGGCTACTCCAGCTATCAATCTACATATGCAAATCAGAACGCGGGAGTCTGTATTTTTGTGCGGACCGACCTAATTCATACTGTATACCAGCCCCCTTTTAGGGATGCCGACTGCCTTGTGCTCGCGAGTGGGGAGGTCGCTATAGTTGCTATCTATCGCTCCCCATCATTTGCGGACACAGACAATTTCTTAACAAGTCTCAATGATATACTAAATTCTCTTAAGGCATATAAAACCATAGCAGTTATAGGAGACATCAACATTGAGATACAGTCTGATCGTTTGGTGCCTGCATCTGAGGATTACCTTCATGTTTGCGGCTCGCACGGACTTCTACCCGCTCATGTTATCCCAACACGAAATGGTGCCTGTTTGGACCATGTCATGTTAAAGACACAAAGATCTGCGACAACTCTGGTATGGAAAACCCATATTACCGATCACCTTCCCGTTCTGTTAAGTCTAGACTCAAACAATGTCACGAGGAAACCTAAATCCTATACTCAGAGAACAGACCTGCCAGCAGTGATCGCTGAATTATCAACCCACGATTTTTCATTCTTATACGAAATCAAAGATGCTAATCAGGCAGCTGAGTCTTTCATATCGACTGTCTCTCAGGTTATACAGCGACATACCAAACTGATAAAAATTTCTCATCGAAAGAAAATTATTAACCCCTGGATCACGACTGGACTTCTGAGATGCATAAAGCATCGAGACACTTTACATCAAAAAGCAAAGTCCAACCCCACAAATATAGTACTTCAGATTACCTACAAGCGCTATAGAAACTTTTGCAATAACTTATTGCAAAAGTTAAAATCCGAGTATAACCGTGCCCAATTCCAGAATGCAAAGGGAAATACTAGAGCTACCTGGGAAGTCGTCAAGACTATTGCCGATACTGTTCGGCCAAAAGTGCCACCAAATGAACTCCTAAAAAACTAGTGCGGCACTCCGGAGGACTCTGTGAACTCCATTAATAAGTACTTTGTTGAGATGGGTAGTTCTCTTGCAGCCAAAATACAAACTAATACATGGAAAAATACATCGTATAAATCGTTTGCTATTCCAGATAATAATATGTTGGGTAACTCAATGGCCTTACCTGATATCACCGCCTCTGAGTTGGACTCCATAATTTTGAGCCTGAAAGACAATTGTGCGGTGGGATGTGATGGCATTTCTTCTGCATTATTAAAATCTTTACACCAACATCTTAATTCACCATTGAAGTATATTATTAATTTATCTCTTTCCTCAGGTACTTTTCCAAATGTCTTTAAAAAAGCTCTTGTATGTCCAGTGCATAAGAGTGGGGACAGAAGCCAAGATGTCAACTATCGCCCTATCTCAGTTCTGACTACTATAGCAAAAATATTCGAAAAATATATTAACACAAAACTGATCGAATACCTAAATCAATACAAAATAATTGCCCAAAATCAATATGGGTTTGTTAAGGGAAAGTCCACAGAAGACGCTGTTATGGACCTTACAGAAACTGTAATAGGAAACTTTGATAAGAAGCTTAAGACAATAGCCATTTTCTTGGACCTCTCAAAGGCATTTGACACGGTTTCTGTCCCTATTTTACTGGATAAGATGGAGGCCATAGGCATTAGAGGAATAGTTCTTGATGTATTTCGAAGCTATATGACAGGAAGGTCTCAGTGCGTGAAGATTGGTGGCCATGTTAGCGATGAAGAGGTCATTACTTTTGGTGTTCCACAAGGCAGTGTATTGGGTCCAACTCTCTTCATAATATACATCAATGACCTGTGTCGATTAAACATTCCAAACTGTAAAACTTTCGTTGGAATAAACAGTTAGAGACCATGACCTCTCGCGTCAGAAAACTCATATATGTGGTAAAAAAGCTTAGATCATCTGCTGATGGAGGCATCCTGAAATTGGTCGATTACGCATTATGCCAATCTATAATGGCTTACTGCATTTCGGTGTGGGGCGGAGTCGGCCCTACTAATATGCTTAGGTTGGAAAGAGCACAGAGGGCTGTCTTAAAAGTACTAACAGGAAAACCACGAAAGTATCCCACAACGCAACTATATAAAGAATGCTCTGTGATGACTGTGAGACAGCTTTTTGTGTTCCAAACAACTATGCGCAGGCACGTATTGCTACCGTTTGTACCCATCGACAAGCGCAGAAAGGACCGTATCTGTGCGATTGAACCACATAGGACGGCCCTAGCGAGTGGAAGCTTTTCAATAAATAGTTGTCGTCTTTACAACCGAATTAATAAAATCATCTACATTTATCCACAACCATTTAAGGAGTGCAGATTATCCCTGAAACGCTGGCTCCTAACTTTGAACTATCAGGAGACTGAGAATCTCCTTCACATACTGGTTTAACATCTCCGTTATGCTATACCTCCAACATTTTATCTGGTGCACTTTCTCTCACACACACACACACACACACACACACACACACACACACACACACACACACACACTCACACACACCAACACACACTCACACACACCAACACACACTCACACACACCAACACACACTCACACACACCAACACACACTCACACACACCAACACACACTCACACACACCAACACGCACTCACTAACCAACGCGACGCACCCACATAACTCTTTCAAATTGTGTGTTCGATTCATAATATATTAATATGGTTAATTAATTAATTTTTATCTATTCTAATAAAAAAAAAATGTTATAATGTTTAATTCCTAGATCATTAATATGGTGTAATTTATTAACTAATTTTTATTAATTTTTATTTATTCTAATTTATGAAAATGTTCTCATCACAAAGTTGTGAACCTTATCTGTACCTATCACTAAACGCGGGCACCTGTGATACAATGTTTAAATACATTAGTACAGGTGCCAATGTTCCTTATGATATAATATGACCGTTCCAGTGTAACATTTTCGTTAATTACCTACCTAGCGAAATTTATTGTACTATTCTCATTTTAAGCACATGTATGTAAAATATGTTTTTGTCAATAAATGATTATGATTATGATTACTTGCCTTCGCTTAGGTGCGCCGTGCGTTTCTCCCCATCGTTGCCACTGCGGTGAAGCTGACAGCCTTGGGCACCATGGCCTTTCATGCAGCAGAAGCGCTGGGCGCATATCGCGACACGCCTGCATCAACGACATTATCCGCCGTGCTCTTGTCACCGCTGGCGTGCCAGCAGTTCGTGAACCTAATGGGCTGGTGCGTGACGATGGCAAGAGACCGGATGGTATGTCGTTGCTACCTTGGAAGGTAGGCCTTTGGTGTGGGACGCAACGTGTGCAACACCCTTGCGCCTTCACATCTTCCAAGCACAGCAGGCTGTGCCGGCGCTGCTGCTGCATCTACGGAAAACCTCAAACGGCGCAAATACTGTAACTTAACAGGTGATTATGTTTTTGAGCCGTTTGGGGTTGAAACGTTGGGGACATGGGGCCCAAGTGCCCGTTTTCTTTATAAAGATCTGGCAAAGCGGCTGATCGACGCTACGCGTGACCAGAAGGCTGGTTATTACCTTGCACAGAGGTTAAGCATTGCCATTCAACGTGGCAATGCAGCCAGCCTTCTGGGTACGTTACCGGTCGGCGACGATGCGGAGGAATTTCACGACGCATTATGTATGTAAATATTTTTATTTTTATTTTCATTACTTTATATTACTAAGTTCATTTTAATTATATTTGTGTTGAATTACAAAATATGGTAAAAACGTGTTAAGACGATAAAAAAAAAATTACTGCCAAATTTGTATGTTTCATATATTTGGAATAAAAAGTTGATCATGATGAAAAATAACAGTTTTATTAACATCTATGTAAAAAAGTGCCCAATGCTCCGGGGAGGTAGGCCCCTATACAGTTTAATTATGCATTTGATTATTAGATTATGAGACTAGGTTACTGTAATAAATAAAACATCTAGAATTTATCATGCATCTTGTGAGTCAGATTACTATTTAGCTTGAATGTGTCTTTTTGGTACACTATATTTTATTTGCAGAAGAAAATGGCCCAATTCTCGGCTTCGAATCACTATCGCGGACTTGAGGAAGCTGTAAACGCAATCTTTGCGGACGATGAGAGCGATAATGAGTATGATCTTATTATTTTGCCGCCTGAACCTGACGTATTGACGGACGAGGAAGAAGGAGAAGATGACTTGCAAACATCAGAACTGCCCAGATATATTCCTGGAACCATCGAAGTATCACGCCGACGACGTCATTTATCTGAAACGTCAGAATGGGAAGATAGTGACGATGAACCTAGTAGGCGTCCCAATCTAGGCGATGTATTACCAACGTGGAGGAAATGTTCACCGTCGTATTCTACGTTTTCCCAACCGTCTGAGGATAGTACACATTTTTCGCAGAAAGCTCAAATAATCGATGAGCTAAAAAATCTTTCACCAGTAGAAGTATTTGATAAAATAATACATTTGATAGCGAAATTTATGATTTGATTCTAAGTAACACACTACTTTATGCCGGACAAAATAACAGACATGGTTTTGTGTTAGATAGAGAAAATTAGCGCAGATTTCTGGGGATTATTATTTTATCAGGATATCATAGATTGCCAAGAGAACGTCAGTATTAGAGCTATGATGAAGATCTTAGTGTGCCAATCGTTGCCCAGGTGCATGTCTCGTAACCGATTCTTAGATATAAAAAGAAATTTGCATCTAGTAGACAACAGTTTAGCATCTACTTCAAATGACAAGATCTTCCAAGTCAGGCCCTTGGTAGAATCTGTGAATCGAAAATTTTGTCAAAATTCATGTTCATGAAAACATATCAATAGACGAATCGATGTTAAAGTACTACGGTCACCATCCATCAAAACAATACCTATATCAGGGGTAAACCTATTAGATTCGGTAATAAAAACTGGGTGGCAACTTGTAACCGCTGAACGTGTCAGACGGACTACTCACCGGCTGACCCAGCAGAGATATGCACGAGCTCTATGGGATCCCAGGGCGCCTTTTGACAGAGGAGAAAAGTGTGCGTGCGTGTGGGAGACCAGGGAGACTTCAGAGAAAACCACTATTACCTCTGTTGTACATACATATATTACAGAGAGATAAAATTATACATAAGAAGATTACAGACAATAGAGTTACAGAAAGATATACAAAGATGAGTATGTCTTCACCAGCTGCACCACGGTGACCTGCTTGCAGTAGGTAGCCAGAGTGTTACGGCTAGTAGGGGTAGTACACGTCGGTCAACCCACCGTTGATGCAGTTATTTCTTGCAGAGTGAAGTTATATATATATATAGGAAAGTTACATTTAATAAAGAAAAAAGGAATACGTGACCCGGTTGTCGGCCTGCTCGGCGTCTGCGCACGTCTCTTGCCGCAATCTCGACCAGCCAAGGTGCTTCACGTCGAGGTTACAGGCTTGCGCCGACAGCGGTTGGGAACTCGACCACAGAACACGCTGAGATGGAATTTGAGGACCAAGGTGTCCCCTAATCCCGAACTAGGAACCCTGAGAACGAAATAACACTAAGAATCGTCCAGATTGCAGAAGGATGTTGACAAATACAAGTAAAATCACTTACCAAAAAAATGGGCAACACGAATTTAATTAAGTATAAAGTATTTTCCAAGACACAGCAAAACAAACGTTCCAGTCACAATGCAGAAAGTAAAAAGGATTTATATGTAGCCGGGGCCTCAGTTTTATACCCCTATAGCTGGAAGCTTCTCGAAAAACACTTTTTTTAAATTGAATTAGTACAAACGATGATCAAAAACACCAAATCACGGTCGAATACCCTTACAACTTTAATATCACCCTGCTAAGTAGGAATCAAACAAAGTACAGCAACCTTTCAACTTGGTTGGACTATACACACATTTTTTCCTTGAATACTCCGGTTTTGAGCATGCGGAATTTGAACCTGTTTAATTTAACTGAGGAAATTTAATTTTAACCTAAATAAGATAGCCTATAATTAAACAATTAATTTTCCCATTTAGGTGCTATGAGTATTTCTAATTTCATATAGTTAAAACATAAAAGAAATCGAACGCCATCTAGTGCTAGCTAGCACAAAAGTTCCTACACCGCGGCACCGACTAACTGATGTGAGTCCCACTGAGATCGCCACAGGTGGCGCTAGTAGTAATCAAATTACAGTAGATAAAATCTAATCTTACAAACTTTCTAACGGTTACTGCTACGCATTTGATTTATACTGTGGGAAATCGAATGAAACTACGTAAACTCCGCTCGGGACTCGAGTGGTTACCTCACTGTTAGATAAAATGCCAGCAGGACCTGCTGAGCATAACATATATTTTGATAACTTTTTTTCTAGTTATAACTTATTTATCAAACTAAAAGAAGGTGGGTTTAGAACTACGGGAACAATCCAAGATAATCGAACCAAAAAATGTCCTCTTACCTCGGTGAAGGATATGAAAAAGACAGAAAGAGCTCAATTTGATTATAGGTTTGATACAAAAAACGAAATTTTGCTTGTAATGTGGAAGGACAATAGTATGGTGGTGGGCTATTTTCACCTATTTGCTTGATATGCTATACGCTTAGCGCCTGCACAGCATGAGCAGCGAAGAACGCTTTGACCAGTTGGATTTTCGGCGACATGTAGCGAGACATTACCTACAACGACGTAATAATAGTATCCAAAGCCGTCCATCAAATAGCAGGACCATGTCCAAAAAACAACCGGCATAGCCTTAAGAAGCTGCCCAAACAATTGAGATGTATTCTGTGTCACACGCGTATAAAATGGCAGCGTAGCCAATGCCAAAAGACAATGTGTATCTAAAGATAAAGATTGTTTCGCTAAAAATCACGCATAAGCGTCCGCTGTACAGTAAAAAGTATAGCTCCAAAAAGTTTTATTTTCTTTTTTACATTACAATGTGTCTTTAACCCTAGAATCATAATCAGGTGTCTGTCATACACCTCAAAATAGTAAAACTCTTGTAAAGCGCGGCGCGAAAGAGATAGCAAGACGCGCGTCCCAATACCTTCCTGCCGCGGCAAGACCTCAGTCTCGCGCTAGACATTTTGGCACCGAGCGCGAGTATAGGAGCCGAGATACGACGTCGAAGGTATCTGAGATTCGTATGTTAATGAATGGTGTTCACAATTTTGTATCTTTACAATTTGCGGTGTAATGGTTTACATTCATTACATGTTTTTTACTCTTCTTTAGTTTGCGAATACAGTTTGGAGATTGATTTGTCTTTTTCTCGAATGACAGGTGTCAAAATTTCGCAATGACATTTTTGACATTTGGTCACCCTGTTCTGTGAAATGGTTTGTCTAACGCTTTCCTACTTAAAATGGCGGGCTGAAGAGATTTGCTTCCGCACTGGCCATGAATTAATTGTATATTTTTGTTGATTATTGTTTGAATTTAACGTTAAACCCATCTCCGTGGATGACTGAACCCGGATGGTGTGGCGAAGTCATATTTTTTAATAAAGGTGAGTATTTCTATTGGAATCTCGAGCCACCTGTGAAGCACATGTGTTTTTGTTTAAAGGGTTACTAATTGAGTCGAATATTGTTACAGCGTTCTTGTCTCGCTTATTGTGATGGCGTACGCTTGTCACCAAGGCGTTCGGTAAGCTGATTTTTTATATTTTTGACCTATGACAATTAGGTTGACTCGTTGTAGTAACGCCTGGTAAATTTTCACAGGGCCGCCCATTGAAGTGCCCGATTAACTCCGGATTAATGGAGGCTTATTTGACGAATTACTATCGGATTTACAGAGGATTAGTGTGCTGGATGTGACCGCCTAACCTCTTACTTAACCTAGAAATGTCACCTAACTTAGATTCGTAATAATAGAATAACCTTGACCCAGATGCAGATGATTACCTAATTAATGTAGTTCTACTTTATAATTCAAGCCTCACTGCCTTTGAGATTAAAATTCCTCTTGTTCTACTCACAATGTTAGCTATCCAAATTAAATTTCTGGCTATAGAGCCAGATGGCGCCCGATTATAGAAATAAAACTCCAAACTGTTATAAATTTTGTTTTATTGATATAACTAGACCTTGTATACTTTGTATTGGTCCCCATACTGGGACATATTTGCCTTACGAGGGTCAAACTGAAAGTTCTTAGAACTGGCCACTTTTAAACAATATAATAAAAAAATAATTCTAAAATTTGAAAATAGAACTCTTTGCCAATATTACTGAGTATATATTTCATTCATTTATCATTTGTTTTACGATTTGGCGGCAAATTGAAAATTGTCTGTGTCACGTTAACATGAATTTAACGCGAGAAAATTTTCGTGCAATGATTTTTTATGACTTTCGATGTCATTTAATTCAACAAGAAAGTTATGATAGACTACGATTGGCCTTTCACGATGAAGCCCCATCTCGTGCGACTGTTTACAACTGGTTTAATGAGTTTAAACGTGGTCGCACTAATCTCACTGATGATTTACGTGAGGGACGGCCTTCTACGGCGACGACTGAAAATAACATCTGTGTTGTGCGGCGTATGATAGAGACTGACAAAAGAGTGACCTATCAGCAGATTCAGACAAGCTTAGGCATCGGTAGGTGTCAAGTGCACAAAATCCTCCACGAACATTTAGCGGTCAGGAAGCTTTGCGCCCGGTGGATACCTCATAATTTGACTGAGGCTCAAAAACTCCATCGTGTGGATTGGTGCCGTAAAATGATTGAAAGATTTAACGGAGGTGACTCTAATGCTGTGTTCGACATACTAACAGGTGACGAAAGCTGGATTTACTGTTATGATCCTGAAACCAAAAGACAATCTGCTCAGTGGGTGTTTCCTTTCGAGGAGTTGCCAACTAAAGTGAAGAGAGATCGAAGTGCGGGAAAAAAAATGGTGGCCTCGTTCTTTGGAAGGATAGGTCATTTCGCAACAATTGTGTTAGAGGATCAAAAAACAGTTTCTGCAGAATGGTACACTACCAATTGTTTGCCACTTGTCTTGGAAAAAGTTCGAGAGAAACGACCTCGCAGTAGGATCCTCCCTCACCACGACAACGCCTCGACGCACACCGCCAAACGAACGATCGACTATTTGGCGACATCAAACGTTGAATTACTGGGTCACCCGCCGTATAGCCCGGACCTCGCGCCTTGTGATTTTTATTTATTTCCAAAAATTAAAGAAAAACTTAAAGGAAAGCGGTTTATGAATGTTGAAGAAGCGGTGGCTGCGTATCGCGATGCCATTGAAGAGACCCCTAAGGACGAGTGGGCAAAGTGCTTTTCCCAGTGGTTCCATCGCATGCAGCGGTGTATTGACGTGAATGGACAATATTTTGAAAAGATATAATAAAACTAATAACTGGCTAATGTAATCAGTTTTTGATTTTCTAAGAACTTTCAGTTTGACCCTCGTAGACACCCCTTTATAATATTACAATTGTCGCTCAGCGAACAGGGACAAGGAATAGGCTTGATTGTAGCTTTTGTTTTTCTAATTTATTGTTATTAAACTGACTGCACCTCACCTGATGGTTGGCAGGGTTGTAGTAATACACTAGTTTATTGTTAATTGTTATCTAGAATGTCACTGCATCTGTGGTATTATTAGTTTGATATCATTATAGAACATTTTGCTTGTTAGAATTGTATAAACTTAATCATAACTTTGTTTACAATTATAATTTAACATGTTGTTTGTGTATTTGCTAGCATAACATAATTGAGTTTGTGTTTATATAGTATCATAAGTAAAGGATGATGTGTACAATAAGTGTATTAACCTTTTGAAACAATTAGTAATGTAAAAATTGTTGTAACTTATAACTTAACCTCCGCTGACAGCGAGTAATTTTTAATTGTCAAATAATTTGCATATTTATGCATTGTTTACCTAATGTGTCACTATTGTTTTACTGTATAATCTTTATATTGTAATCTTTACATTCATTTGCATCTAGGTACGGATAATTTTGTACAAAAAACTTACAATTTAATTGCATAATTTTACATAACCTCATTTCGCGAGACTTAGAATATTTCCTCACATTCTTCAACTTATAAAATATTTAGTATTTTGGACTTAGAAAAATTTCATGATTTTTTGACTTAGAGTAGATTCATAAAGTTTGGACTTAGGAATTTTTTTGAAACTTAGAATACTTAGAACACTTAGAATATTTTAATCTTTTCTTGGACTTAAATTATTTTTTGTCTTTGACGGAGAATTTACTTAGTTGAATTTTAGACAATTCTAGACTTTGAAATTTTCTTGATCTGGCACTTAGATTGTTTTAGGAATTGTTTGGGATTTTGAAATTTTTACTTGGGACTTAGAAATTTTTGTCGAATTTTTATTTCTGTTCATTTTGAGTTTGAATTAGACTTTGGATTGACTTTGTTTTATTAATCTTGGGACTTAAGAAATTGTTTTCCCTTTTGAAAATTTTAGTCTGAGTTGCAACCATGTCCAGCAAATCTGACATAGGAGTTCAGTTTCCTGAATCGTCGATGCAGGCTCTTGAGCATATTGAAGACCCCAGCCGCACCACAATGGGTACTCGGGTTGATCCTGTTGTTTCAGACGTTCCGGATTTCTCCGTCAGCGCGAACCCTTTCGCACATTCTTCGACTGTCGCTCCTCCGTTGCCCTCATTTAATGTTTCAAATGAAGAAGTTAAGAAAAATATATCTTCAAATTTTAAATTGTTTGATTTGAGGAAAAGTAAGATAAGTTTTGACGGGAAAACTTGTGTTAGGGAATTTATTGTTCAGGTTGAGGAATATTTTCTTCATAGAGGTTTTGATGAGTTTCTCCTTGTAGGATCCTTCTCTGATCTGTTAGTTGGTACTGCGACGAAATGGTTTCGGACCGTTCGACCCTCCATAGCTTCTTGGAGTGACCTTAAGTCAGCTCTTTTAAAACGTTTTGATAAACCGGATTATGAGTTTTTATTAGAAAACGAACTTCGTTCTAGAAAGCAAAAATCCAGTGAATCGCTTCCCGATTTTATCACTGAAATCCTAGATTTAGCTAGTCGTATGGCTTCACCACCACCCGAATCGGTTTTAGTTTCTCTCGTTAGACACAATATGTTAACCTTGTATAAACCCTATGTTTTTGCTAGGCTTATTAAAACTTTAGATGAATTTGTTGACCTTGGTAAAGAGCTTGAAGTCCTCGTAGATAGGTCTCCTAAAGACTCTAAACACAAGCCTCAGGTTGCTGTAGTCAGCGACGTCGAGCCTAAGAATTTAGTTTGTCTTAAATGCAAAGAACCAGGTCATTCATATAGATCTTGTACCAAAATTACAGGAAAAATTTGCTTTAAATGTGGTAAACCGGGTTTTACTTCTAAAACGTGTGATTGTAAACAAACACCTAAAGTTGATGTAGATTCAAAAAACTAATAAATTTGCAAATATAGCTGCCCCTCTAACTAAATTAACTGGTGGTAGTAAGAATTCTAAAAAGCCTTTAGATTGGAACGATGATGCCGAAATTGCTTTTAATAACTTGAAACATGCGTTAATCTCATCTCCTGTTTTACAGTGTCCTAATTTCGAAAAACCTTTCTTTTTATACTGCGATGCTAGTGCGGTAGGAATTGGTAGTGTTCTCAGTCAGGAAGATGATAACGGTGATCAACACCCCATTGCGTTTTATTCAAAATCTCTTAACAAATGTCAACGTAATTATAGTACCACAGAGCGTGAACTACTTGCTATTTTAGAATCAATAGAACATTTTAGACCTTATATAGAAGGTATGGAATTTACAGTAATTACTGACCACCCTAGTTTGAAATGGCTTTTGGGTTTGACTAATCCTAGTGGACGATTGGCTCGTTGGGCCGCTAGAATTTCGCAATTCACTTTTAATATTATTCACAAGAAAGGTTCTCAACATGTAGTTCCTGATGCTTTATCTAGAATTAAGATATCTGAAAATTTTGTTTCCCCCGTTAATTTTGTTCAGCCTGATGATGATATTAATGACCCTTGGTATAAAAAGATATTTATTTAATGTCAAAAGTTTCCCTCTAGATATAAAAATTTTAGAATTGAAGATAACACTTTGTATAGGTTTTGTAAAAGTAAATTCAACCCTAATAGTAGGTTAAATTGGAAAATAGTTATCCCTAAAGAACATATTATAGACACTATTCGTTCATACCATGATGAAATTAATTCTGGTCATCTTGGTGTTCATAAAACACTGAGTAAAATAAAACAACATTACTTTTGG
The DNA here is from genome assembly GCA_914829495.1 of Eilema sororculum. Taxonomy (NCBI): domain Eukaryota; kingdom Metazoa; phylum Arthropoda; class Insecta; order Lepidoptera; family Erebidae; genus Eilema; species Eilema sororculum. The sequence goes on from OU618551.1 coordinate 8,809,132, forward strand.
AAAGGAATGTTTAATGATGTCCATTCTTATATTAAAAATTGTGACACTTGTAAAGCTTATAAGCATAGTACTTCTCCCCCCTTTGGAATAATGGTAAACCCTAAAAAAGTAGATTTCCCCATGACCATGCTTTCTGTTGATATTATTGGAATTTTACCTAAAAGTCATTCGGGTCATAAATATATACTTTCAGTTGTTGACGTTTTCACTAAATATTGCTGGGTATTTCCCATGATTAAAGCCAGTGGCTTTAATCATGGGAGTAGTTAAAGTAGTACTTTAACTATTTGTAAACTTTTTGAAAAAGAAATATTTCTTAAATTTGGTTGTCCTAAAATTTTAGTTTGCGACAATGGTACTCAATTTACCTCTCGACACTTTGTAGATTTCATAAAGAGCTATAATATAACTAAAATATTTTACAACACTTTGTACACTCCACAGAATAATCCTGTTGAAAGGTACAATAAAACCATCGAAACTTGTATATCTTGCTATGTTAATCACGATCAACGTACTTGGTCTAAACTTTTGCCTCATGTGCAACTTGCCTTAAATAGTAGTGTAAATCTATCTACCGATTTCACTCCTAATTTTCCTATGTTTGGTAGAGAGTTAATTATTGATGCTTCTCTACATCATATTAGTAATTCCATTGAAAATTTGGATCAATTGGAACTTGGTAATAGAAATATTTTTGCTACTTCGCTTAAATCTTTAAGTGAAATTTTTGTTAGTGTTCAATCACACTTAGTTAAAGCTTATAAGCGTAATGCGCGTAGCTACAATATTGGTAGGAAAGTCATTTCGTTTGGTATAGGTGATGTTGTTTGGAGAAGAAGTTTTGTTCAATCCAACGCTCCGGCTTATTTTTCGGCTACCACCTCATGTTTGGTGATGTATGTTAGGAAAATTCCATGAAGATTTTCAATTTTAAGTTAGAGTCTCTAAATTCCCCTTATAGTTTGACACTTTAAAAAAAAAAAATTCGGACGTGACAGCTGCGAGCGCGGACGTGTTTTCTGTTATTTACGATGAAAACAATTAAATAATTATAATACTTAATTATTGTTAGACAATTGCAGTGTAAGACTAAATAAGTGTGTCGTGTGATCGCAAGTGCTTCGTTTTTCCGCGTTATTCATTTCTGTCACTAAGCAGAAATGAACTAAATCGGTAAACGTGACAAGATTAGTAAGTATGGCTAGCGTGGACTCTAGCCCGTTTGGCCGAAGCCAAAAGATGCGCCGAAGTCCGCCACCGACACCACAACCTGTAGATCAGCCAGGAAACACGGAAAACGAGTTACCAGTCGAAGTTGTAGCCACATCAGAGATTCAGAGATGGATGAAGGCAATCGATGTTAAGTTAAACGAAGTTTGCACCATAGTTGCGGAGGGAAAGATGAACTCGGACCAAAAACTCCGAGTTACAAATCTGTGCCGTGAGGTCTCTAGCGGAACATCCCAGATGGCTGTTTTTTACCAGGCTCTGAAACAGAAAACAGTTGTAGCCCATGAACGCATCCAGCACCTGCAGGAACAACAGAATGTTGTTACCTCCTGGGAACAATTTAAACAGGTCGTTGAGGAGAAAATGAATCCAGCCGAATCTTCGTACGCGAATATGGTGAAGAAAGGAGCCGATAAACTCGTCCGTCCCGCAAACCTAAGCGCCGTGGCCATCTACCCTAGTGATAGAAACAAGACCAGCGATGAGACAAAGGCTTTAGTTCAGAAAATTATTTCACCGGAGGAACTGAAACTCCAAGTCCGTGGCCTCAGGAAAGTCAGAAATGGGGGCGTCATAATAAGCACAGAAGGGAGAGGAGATGTCGAAAAATTAAAGAACTTCGACAAATTTGTAACATCAGGCCTCATAATTGAAGAACCTTCCAAGCGCAGACCAAGAATTGTAATTGTTGGTGTCCCCGTAACTTTAACCGACGAAGAGGTGCGTGAGTGCATTTATGAGCAGAACCTAGCAGATAAAGTACCAAACTACACACGGGAGTCCTTCGCAGCAGTAAAGTTGAGCCACAAATCAGGTAAGAAAAACCTTCCCACCTGTAACTACATCTTCGAGGTACCTCCTGCCATCAGAAAAGTACTTATAAACCAAGGGCGCATCTTCATTAACTGGACTTCGTGTCCGGTGAGGGACTTCACTATTGTGACCAGATGTTTTAAATGTCAGATGTTTGGACACGCCGCTAAGTTCTGCCGTGAAGAAACAGCCACTTGCAACCACTGTGGAGAAGTAGGCCATTCCCACAAGGAGTGCACTAAGAAAACTTGTCCCCCAGTATGTGCGACGTGCAAACGTTTTAAGAGGAAGTGCGACCATCAAACAGGTGATGACAGTTGCCCGGCTCGTAAATACGCGGAGGCTAATTATATAAACTTAATAGACTATGAGGGCGCCTAAGAGCGTCACCAAACAAACTATACTTTAAGCACATTAGAAAACTAATTTATTTGTATTAGTTTTAGAGTTAAATAATGACAGCAAATCAACTGGTATGTGATCTAGATAGTTTTTCCGTGTCGGAACTGAATATTTGTAATGTTGAAGATTGTAAACAATTCCTACCCACGGGAGGCAAATTACTAACACTACTAACACAAAACATTCGTAGTATAAACTGCAACATGAGTGCACTGGAGGTTTTGCTGCACGATCTAAACGTAAGTTGTGATGTCGTAGTTCTTACAGAGTGTTGGCTGGAGGGCCAAGGAAATAACTTACCATCTCTTGATAACTACTCGTCTTACGCCACCGGTAACTTCATTAACCAAAACGATGGATTGGTGGTATATATTAAGAATAACCTAAACACAGTAGTGGAGGAACCTATGTTTCATGGATGTAGCTGTCTCATAATTGAAATAAAAGATGATACAGTAGTCATTGCAATCTATCGGCCGCCTTCACAAAGTATAGACATATTTTTGGAATCACTTGATATTACTTTAAAAAGGCTAACATCTTATAAAAATATCATAATTATTGGGGATATAAACATCAATATCGTCCATGAGGAAGCTAAGGCTGACGCACATAGGTACCTGAATATGTGCGCATCTCATGGTCTGCTACCCACCCACTATTGTCAAACATTTAAGACTGGTTCATGCATGGATCATTTTATTATAAAATCTAAAGTACTATCCAAAACATTCATAACTAACTCTTGGCTTACTGATCATCGAGCAATTTTATTGGCATTAGAAACATATTCACCGAGAAAAACTTGCACACGCAACATTACTAAGGTCAACATGTGCAACCTAGAAAATGATATACGCAGCATTGATTTTGACCCCGTTTACACCTCAAGCGATCCAAATTCCTCATTAGACTACTTTATAGAATCTGTCCAATCAGCAATATTACGAAAAATACTTGCTATAAAATATTACCTAGAAAATACAATAACATTAAGCCATGGATTACTCCAGGCCTCGTCAGATGTATAAGGCATAGAGATAAACTACATTTTAAGGCGACGCATGAGCCTGACAACGAAATACTTACACTGACATATAAAAGGTATAGGAATTTTTGCAACAACCTACTTAAAAAACTAAAGCTGCAACACAACAGGAATGAACTGCAAAAGGCTGGCAACAATACTAAGCAAATTTGGAAATTCATCAAAAAGAATACGTTCAGGTCACAACCACCCGTACCACCACTCGATTTATTATCTAATTCTAATGGGAACCCACTCAACCCAATGAATGACATTAACGCCTACTTTGTAAATGTTGGCAAAAGTCTCGCAGAAAAAATTCAAAACCCAGCCTGCTCTAGTGACAGTTCCACTTCTTTGAAATCCCAAAATGTACGCTCAACCTATTCTACCCTAAACTCCTTTGTATTATTAAATACAGACGCTGAGGAAATAACTAGAATAATAGCGGGGCTGAAGGATAATTGTTCTACAGGGTGGGACAACATTCCTAATAACATACTAAAAAAGTTCAAATCCATCTTTGCACCCCCTTTAACCCATATTTACGAACTGTGCTTGACTAACGGTATTTTCCCGAAATCACTTAAACGAGCAGTCGTTACCCCGATATTTAAATCTGGTGATAAATCTTGTGTCAATAACTACAGACCTATCTCGGTGTTAACAGGCCTCTCCAAAATATTAGAAAAAATTATACACACCAGATTAACAAAATATCTGGAAGACAATAACTTACTCTCTGACTATCAATTTGGTTTCAGGCCGAATAGGTCAACTAGCCAAGCTGTACACACACTAACAGACTACATAACTAACAACCTGGATAAAGGCATGAAAACTATGGGGATTTTCCTGGATCTAGCCAAGGCATTTGATTCCATATCTTGTTCCATATTATTAAAAAAACTGGAAGCTCTTGGAGTAAGAGGAACGCAACTACTATTATTTAGAGATTATCTGAGGGATCGTCAACAATGTGTGAGAATTGGACAGAAAGTGAGCTCAGAACTCCAAAATAGTGGATACGGAATCCCACAAGGGAGTGTATTAGGGACAACTTTATTCTTAATTTATATCAATGACCTTTGCAACTCAAAACTTCAAAATGGCTATATTATATCATATGCTGATGATACGGCTCTTTTGTTCTCAGCTAAATCCAGAGATGAGTTATTTAAATACGCTCAAAAGGGTTTTAATTATGTGACGAAATGGCTCCAACGAAATCTTTTATCACTAAATACCGATAAAACAAAATATATGATGTTTACAATGCGAAATACTAATAAACCTGTGACTAACATAAACATGTATGCACATTATTGTACAACCGCTGACCTTGCATGCGCTTGTCCTACATTAACAAAAACTGACAATATAAAATATCTTGGAGTAACGATTGACACAAATCTGAATTTCCGTAAACATATTGAATTGCTTTGTGCAAGAGTACGAAAATTAATATATATATTTAAGAATTTACGCGCAATATCGGGCTATAAATTAATTAAGCAGGTATATTTGGCGTTGTGTCAGTCCATTCTTACTTATTGTATAACGTCCTGGGGTGGGGCTGGACCCTCAATCTTACTTCCACTAGAGCGTGCTCAAAGAGCTATCTTAAAAGTAGCCACGTTTCGTCCTTTTAGGTTTCCTACAGAACAACTCTACAGGGCCTGTAAGGTGTTAACAGTTCGCCAATTATTTATTCTGAACATCATACTACTCCAACATACCAAACTCCCTACACCCGCAGTACCTTCAGATAAGAGAAGAAAAGATATAGTTTGTGAAAATCCACAAGCTAAGCATGAGTTTGTAAATAAATTTTATATGTTTTTAGGGCCTTTTCTTTATAATAAATTAAACAAAATACTAGCCATATATAATCTAAGTTATTGGAACTGTAAGGTTTTAACTACAGAATATTTAGAAAAACTAGATTACGCAGACACGGAGAAACTGTTTGAAATATTAAAATAGGTAGCGATAAGCTGTAAACATAGATACTTTTAGATTATATTGTATAAATTTTGCAATAGGCACTTTAAATAATAGAACAGACATAACCTGAAGCACAGGTTTATAAAAACCTAGATCAGGTAGGTCGCAAAATGTAAATAAAGGAAGATTATTAATTAAAATTCTATTTTACCAATAAAACCTATTCTATGGCACATTTATAATATGCTACTTCTAATGTAGACATTATTATAGTACTTACTTACATGACTTAGCTATTAAGACCATAATTGTAAAACTAGTATTAGTACAATGTACAGCCCTCATTTTTGATGAATAAATTATTATTATTATCCTCTTTATTCATTTTAAAAAACTTATAAATTATATTTTTAAATACATATAATAAAAAACATATATTTAAAAATATAAAAAATAGTATCCCACCGGCATCGAGTACAGGGACCAAGCTACCGGTGGTCAGGGCTCCAGAGAGAGGAACTTCCTCACGATGCGCGCCGTATCAAGGAGTACTGCCTTCTGCATCTGGCCCTTGACCCAACCATCCAACCCGAGCCTCTTCAGATGTTGGTCGAGGCTCTTTGCTATCAGTCCGTTGACTGATACGACTATCGGTAAATTGATTGCAGAGTCAACATTCCACATGTCGACAACCTCGTGGGCCAAGTCCAAGTATTTAACTTGTTTATCTTTCTCAGCTTTCACGAGATTCTCGTCATGAGGAATGGTGACATCAACAATCAATGCTCGGCGTTCGGATCGGTCTATCACCACAATGTCAGGCTTGTTAGCTATAACAGTCCTATCAGTGATGATAGATCGATCCCAGTACAATGTGATATGACTATTTTCTAGAACTGGCTCAGGAACATACCTATAGTACGGCACCTCAACTTCCACAAGGTTGTATTTCAGAGCAAGTCGCTGATGGATTATCCTGGCTACTTGATTATGTCTGTGCAAGTACTCGCCGTTAGCAAGACGAGAACAACCGGAAGTAATATGCCTGAGGGATTCACCAGGTTGGTGACACGCTCGACAGACGTCAATCGTGCCATCCCTCATGATATACTTCCGGTAGTTATTCGTCTTAATAACTTCATCTGCAATTGCACAGACAAAACCTTCAGTTTCCCCAAAAAGGTCACTGAAACGTAGCCAGGATACGGACGCCAGTAGATCTACTTCGGGCCTGTGTAGGGCCCGATAGAACCTACCATGTAGCTCCTTACTCTGCCATACCTCCCTGCGGCTGTCAGTGCTAACTATTGTAGGCCTGCGCCAGTTCTCTTTAGCCAAACCGAGCGGGGTGAGCCCGGTATCTACGTTGACTACATCACGATGCATGTCCACGTTCGACTTAAGAAAGTAGTCTCTGAGATTGCACACCTCGCGATTATGAAGGGTCTTAGCATTTAAAAAACCTCGACCCCCACATTTCCGCGGGATGTACAATCTCATGACTGACGACCGTGGGTGGTGCATTCGAAATGCAGTCAACTGAGTCCGGACTTTCCTATCGATGGTATCGAGTTCAGTCTGAGTCCACTTGAGTATGCCAAAAGAGTACATCAAGAGTGGCATGACCCAACTGTTACAGGCACGCACCTTGTTACCACCTGACAAAAGACTGTTAAGTACCTTTTTCAGGCGGCCAAAGAAACGTTCCTGTAACATTTGTTTCATGTCGACCTCATTGATGCATAACGCCTGTGACATACCCAAGTATTTATAGGTCTCAGTTACGAGGAGTGATCTTAGGTTAGTGGAATCAGAGAGTTGTATACCCTCCGACTCCACCACCCGCCCTCGTTTTACATGAATGACTGCACATTTGTCCACACCAAACGCCATTTTAATAGAATTACTGAATGTTTCAGTAATCTTCAGTAAAGTTATTAATTGAGGGTTAGTGTGGGCGAATAGCTTTAAATCATCCATGTAAAAGAGGTGGGATACCATCTGACCCTCTCTTCGTAGCCTATAACCTAACCCTGAATTCACTAGTAAAGTACTAAGTGGATTCAGGGCTAAGCAGAACCAAAGGGGACTCAGACTATCCCCCTGGAAAATACCCCGCTCTATTGTTATCGGCACGCCACCACCCAAAGCCTGACGACACCCTGGATAGAAAAGAACCGTCCTCCATTGCCCCATACATGACCTTAAGAAGGTACATAGAGTTGTATTGACTTTATACAACTCCAGCACCCTCAAAAGCCACGTATGTGGCACGGAGTCAAACGCTTTCTTGTAATCTATCCAGCATGCTGTCAGATCCTTACGATTGCGGCGAGCTTGTTGGCTAATAGCCATATCAATCAGGAGGAGCTCCTTAGTACCCCGGGCCCCATTCCTACATCCATTCTGAGAGGCACACATAATAGAATTATTGTTTATATGATTGGTAATCTTAGCTCTCAGGATGGATGTAAGAAGTTTATAGACCGTTGGGAGACATGTAATCGGTCTATAATTATTGGGCTCCAGAGTACTACCAGTTTTATGGAGCAGGTGAGTAACTCCTGTCGTCATAAAAGCTGGTAGCGTCCCAGATTCTACAGCGGATTGAAATTGTGAGGCCAAAACAACATGCGAACTCCGTAGCCATTTTAGCCAGAAATTGTGCAGTCCATCCGGTCCCGGAGATTTCCAATTAGACAGCGAACGGACCGTACAATCTACATCAATGGCATCAATGTTAATTTCTTCCATTTCTGGAATGGTTTCGCATGCTCTTTTGACCTCATGCATCCAATCCCCTTCAGTGTGGCTAACGGGCTCCGACCAGATGCTGCGCCAGAACGCATTTGTGACTTCAGCATCCGGCCGTCGCACGTCATCCACACTTTCTTCTGTTCGCTCCCAGCTTCTATATACCCACCTTTGGTCTCTTTGGAACATACGGTTGACGGTATATCGATCAACTCGTTTTTTATATCTCCGAATACGGTTTGCCCATGCATAGACTTTCTGCTTCAGGAAGTCAATACGCTCTGTGACCCGAGACGTATAATCTTGGGGACTAATATCAGTTCCCGCAAACGCTCGGGTCACATAGCGCATCACCCTTGGGCGAGTATTGCCCGACCTGAAGCAGATTAGTTTACCGATGAGCACCCTTGCCTCGGTCACACGTCGTTCAATTCTGCATTGCCATGCTGGTATGGCAGACTTAGGTCGTATGGCAGGATCTTTAATGGGAAATTTAGCACCTGCCATACGACATGCCGCCACAGCAGTACAATACAGAATTGAGTGGGTGTCACCGAGGTTTTCACTATTTTCTAGATATCTAGGTAATAATGAATCAAGGGCACTCACCAGCGCTATATTACGCCTATGTATGGGCAACCGCGGGAGACGTGGCCTGACATGTACGGGCATTGATCGATATTCCCGCAAGGCACATTCCAAAGCCTCCTTAATCTCTTCATTGTACTGAATACTTACAGGAATAGGAGTGTCATCCGGTGCAACACAAGTATCATCATTTAGTTCTACTGTAGAAGCAGGAACAGGAACCGGGGCGGGGGTGACACAGATATTTCGCAAGCATTCTAGCCGTAGAGTCTCAAGTACGGTTTCATTCAACATGCGATTGCGTTGAATGACCCGCACTTGGTCCGATAGTCGTTGTGCCGATACGTTGATGGAAGGTTCAAGCGCCTGAAACAGAGGAAGCATCCGAGTACGGTACGCACTGAGGTTAGTTCCCCCCTCTGTAGCCGCAAAATATGCCCGCATGACGTTTTCGTTGATAGAATTAGTCCATCGCATGCGGTGCACATCACCACCGGTAGCGGGGGCCCCATTCGAAGCCGGAGGGCGTCGGGGTCCCAAGCAAGTCGGTGGCCGGCCTCTCCCCGGCCGACGTACAGGTGTTGGCGACGTCGGCGGAGAGAAGAACTCGTCGCTCGAGGAGGAGCTCGACGCCGCTGGTTCCACTGTTGGAGGTTGCGCGGCGGAGCTTAGCGACGAGTCCGGAGATGTTATGGGTGCACTTCCGTTTCTTTTGGCTTGTGCCCGAGTCAGCATTTTCTCAAAATTTTGTAGATTCTATTGTAATTTGTTCGATGACAGCTGTCACCACGGGACGGCATTTTTTGTATATAGTATTTAAAAGGTATTTGACTGCCAAAATCTAAAATCTATGGGTTATTTATTGAGTTAATATTTATTATTTCACTTTATTAAAGTTAAAATATTTTTTAAGAAAATTAAAATTAAATTAAAGTCGGAGAAAATATGATTTTGACTTAGGCGATGTAGAGTTGCCAGTTTTTATTATTATTATTATTATTATTATTACTTTGAATTCTTTCACGTTTTTTACTTTACCAAACGATCTTATTTGTACAAATTGTATTATATTTGGTCTGTTTTTTACTGAATTTGTTTCTTGTTGGAATTGTTTGTTCTATGGTGTTGTTTTGTCCTTTTGGTTCTCGAGTTTGTATGTTTAGATAATAATACTCTCGGACATGACTCTTCGCACCTGGAATAGTTTTATAAAACTTTTACCATGGTTATTTGTTTGCCTCAAACAAACTTTTTACACTCCATTGTTTGGAATAGATCGTTCTCCCTTGTTGAGAAGGATTCTTATTTCTCTTGGAAATCGTGTATTGATATGGGACTCTCCATTTTGGTTCTTGTTGTTGCCCATAGGTGTGCTTCAACTTTAGACTCGGTATTGTTCTACCGTTTTATTTGTTTTGAATTGTTGTATAGTGCTCGGAAGATCGATGGTGTTGTGTCGGTCACTTACACAATTCCTTTGCTGGGTTGTTAGCCTTTTGATGAAATGTTGTATCGTGTTCGGAAAGTCGGTGGAGTTGAGCCGATCACGTACACCTTTCTTTTGGTTTAGTGTTCTCTTTGGATACGCTATTTTGGTATTGTAGTTTGTGTCGGTGACATGGGGCCGTTCACAAATTTCAATCTTTGGTCTGTTTTGGCGAATTTTTATTCTAACCGAACTTAGAAACTTAGACGGCGAGCTTTTGTCTCTAACCGTATTGAAAGCTTGATTCTTTGTTGTTTTCATGAGTCGGAGATCCTTGTGTCCATCCGCACTTTGACTTCAAGATTCTTAGCCACTTGTTTGGTTTGTTTCTACCGCATCATTAACTTGATTCTTTGTTGTATTAATGAGTCGGAGATCATTGTATCCATCCGCACTTTGACTTCAAGAGTTTTGGTGAAATAATAATAATAATAATAATAAAGATTTATTTCAGGCAAGCCCATATTTTGTTAGTTACATTGCTCTTATAACCTAGTGTTAGTATACAAAAAAAGAAAAAACAAAGATCTTAATATCTGCACTTGACTACAGACTCGTTAGTCTGTGCATGAACCATACATAAGTGGTTTATGTACTGACAGTCAAACCTATTTATAAAAACACTTAGTATGCTGTTAGTGCTGCCCGAAGCCTACGGTAAAGGGACGTGCAGCGTTTGCGCAACGTTGTGTAAAAGCAGTCTACACCCAACTCGGCGAACATCCCCGAAGCGCTGCAGTGTCGGGGCAGACCCAACAGCACCCTAAATGCGTTGTTGTACTGGATGCGAAGGGCGCTAAACTGTTTCTGCGTATATGAGACCCACAGACTGCTAGTATAAAGCGACGTACAATATGCTCGAAAAAGCGTTAATTTGACGCTTTCCGAACAACGAGCAAATCTGCGGGCGATCATATTAGCCCTTACAGACAACGCCCTTCGCTCTCGCGTTATGTCTGCATCATCCCTCAGGTCAGAGGTCACCAAGTGTCCAAGGTATTTAAACTCTGTCACTCTATTTAATCCTACACCTTTCAACTTGACAGGTGGGATTGTTTCTGGGCCCTTTCGACCCCTGGCCCGAAAGACCATGCATACACTTTTCTGTACATTGTATACAAGTCCATGATTATGGATATACCGTTCACAAATTTCAATTAAGCTAGTCAAGCCACACACGGAGGCACTCAGCAGCACCATGTCGTCCGCATAACTGATGTTGTTTACACAAACACCGTCAATATGACATCCGACACGAGTGCTACTGAGCTCCTCTATCAGGGCGTTTACGTACAGGTTGAAAAGTTTCGGGGAAGACAGGCCTCCCTGCCTCACCCCGCATTCCAACCTGTACGGCTCCGACTGCACATTCGACCACCGCACTACATTCAATTGATTTAGGTACCAGTACTTGAACATATGCACCAGCTCATCGGGTATGGAAACGTCAGTCATCTTTGACCACAAAATGTCATAACAGACCAAATCAAAAGCCCGCGCCCCAAATCAAAATGGTTGCAGTTTTGTTTTTCTTTTTGTATGTACAATGTTTATTGGTGATGGGATAGAGTCAGTGATTCTTACACTCGTACTCTTTTGCATAATTGAACTTGTATGTTTTAACTTCAAGATTCTTTGCAACTTGTTTTATTTGTTTCTACCGCATCATTAACTTGATTCTTTGTTGTATTGATGAGTCGGAGGTCATTGTATCCATCCGCACTTTGACTTCAAGAGTTTTGGTGAAATGGTTGCAGTTTTGTTTTTCTTTTGTATTTACGATGTTTATTGGTGATGGGATAGAGTCGGTGATTCTTTCACTCGTACTCTTTTGGAACTTGTCTTGTTGTTTCTTGTTTGAGTTTGGTATGGAGGAAGGTGGAGTCACTGTATTTTAGTCGAGTCGGTAAAACTTTGTTTTCCAACCGCACTTCGCTTCAGGACTTTTCTTTTTTTCTGTTACTTGACTTGACATCCTTTTCTTTGACGGGTTTTGGATTTTTTCTTTATCTTTGTTTCAGGGATTGACGTTCCTTTTAGAAAAAGAGAGCTTCGCTTCTTTTTATTTGGAGGGGGTGTAATGTAATGGTTTACATTTATTACATCTTTTTTACTCTTCTTTAGTTTGCGAATACAGTTTGGAGATTGATTTGTGTCTTTTTCTCGAATGACAGGTGTCAAAATTTCGCAATGACATTTTTGACATTTGTTCATCCTATTCTGTGAAATGGTTTGTCTAACGCTTTCCTACTTAAAATGGCGGGCTGAAGAGATTTGCTTCCGCACTGGCCATGAATTAATTGTATATTTTTGTTGATTATTGTTTGAATTTAACGTTAAACCCATCTCCGTGGATGACTGAACCCGGATGGTGTGGCGAAGTCATATTTTTTAATAAAGGTGAGTATTTCTATTGGAATCTCGAGCCACCTGTGAAGCACATGTGTTTTTGTTTAAAGGGTTACTAATTGAGTCGAATATTGTTACAGCGTTCTTGTCTCGCTTATTGTGATGGCGTACGCTTGTCACCAAGGCGTTCGGTAAGCTGATTTTTTATATTTTTGGCCTATGACAATTAGGTTGACTCGTTGTAGTAACGCCTGGTAAATTTTCACAGGGCCGCCCATTGAAGTGCCCGATTAACTCCGGATTAATGGAGGCTTATTTGACGAATTACTATCGGATTTACAGAGGATTAGTGTGCTGGATGTGACCGCCTAACCTCTTACTTAACCTAGAAATGTCACCTAACTTAGATTCGTAATAATAGAATAACCTTGACCCAGATGCAGATGATTACCTAATTAATGTAGTTCTACTTTATAATTCAAGCCTCACTGCCTTTGAGATTAAAATTCCTCTTGTTCTACTCACAATGTTAGCTATCCAAATTAAATTTCTGGCTATAGAGCCAGATGGCGCCCGATTATAGAAATAAAACTCCAAACTGTTATAAATTTTGTTTTATTGATATAACTAGACCTTGTATACTTTGTATTGGTCCCCATACTGGGACATATTTGCCTTAGACACCCCTTTATAATACTACAGCGGTATAAAACGAAAATACATGGAGTGATTATTGGAAAAAGGTATGAATTAGTTTGATTACATACTGTGCAATTGTTATTCATAAGAATACTTTGTATTTGTTAATTACTGTATTTGTTGTTATTTTGACATGTGAAACATTTCACTGCTTATGAAAATTAGTAATCCAATGATTTGTGAATGATTTATTATTTATGAATATTGTACTTATTTTCTGTTATTACTTATCAGCATGGCTTCCTTGAGTGACAACCATATTTGCGAATTATTATCCAGAGTGGAAGACGAGGAAGAAGCAGGCCCTCCAGATGATTTAGATAGTGAAGTAGAGGACATTTTGGAGGTTGAAAGTGAGCAACCTACGGATGCTTCAACGAGGATGTCGATGACGAACCTCTTCGGGCATCGAATATTCGTCGTCGTCGTCTTATAAGTTCTTCTGATTATCAGGTAATGAACAATATACTGATCAAAGTTCAGGTGAACGTCAACAGACTGCTAAAATAATTTTACCATCAACTAATAATTTGAGAGGCAAGAATGGACACAAATGGTCGGTACGACCTTCCGAAGCTCGCAATTCCAGAACACAGTCAAGAAACATTGTCCACAGCACACAGTCAAGGTCCCAAAGGTGAGGCGAAAAATGCAGTGACTCCATTGGATCTTTTTTTATATAGGACACGTCAATTTGACTTCACCTCGCCTGATGTTAAGCTAAAGGCAAAGTCTCGGAAAGAGGGTCACCATCGGAAACATGTACCATGTTAACAGTGGTGGCACTCAGCTTGTTCATTTCAGATTCGATGGTGAATATTATTGTACTACACACAAACACTGAAATATCTATTAAAAGAGAAAAATACTCTGTCGAATCAGCTACCACTAGAGATACGTGTGTTGATGAAATAAATGCGTTGTTAAGATTGTTATTATTAGCCGCAAGGAAAAAAGATAATCATCTTACAAGTACAGAGTTGTTTGATCCAACTGAAAGCGGCATAAAGTATATTTCAGTCATGTCTAAAGACAGATTTGATTTTTTACTGAACTGTTTAAGATTCGACGATAAGTCAACTCGGAAAGAGCGGAAAGCAACCGATAAGTTTTCACCAATAAGAGATATATGGGAAATGTTTATTGCTGTATGTCGAGATAGTTACAAACCCAGCTCATATGTAACAGTGGATGAGCAGCTATTGGGATTTCGGGGACGTTGTCGCTTCCGGATGTACATTCCATTAAAAAACCCGATAAATGAGAGGTTTGGTATCAAAATCGGCCAAATCCAAAAAACTTACTTTTTAAACTGAATATGCAGCTAAATTAAGAACGTTCCATTTTGTAGTTCAGTGTCATTCAAAATTGGCCAAATACATGTTTGTTATATGAAATTTCATTGCAAATCGTGACTCTGGGATCAAAAATAGACAAATCGAGTACTATTTCAAAACAAAATGAGCCAAATCCATAACAGCCAATCAGATTCAAGGATTTAGTACGGCGTGTCAGCCATTTTGTTTTTACGTCGAAGTGCTTGATTTGCGTCGTGATCGAATTCCTAGCGTTTTTACATAAAAATAAATAGAAAAAATGGATGAATCAACTGAAGAAATAAAAGAAACTGCTCCAGAAATGTCTAGGAAACGGCTGACACAAAAAACTAAGTGGAAGCGTAATGAACAAAAAGTTTCTAGGTAAGTAAAGTTTGTTGCATCAACTCGAGTCTTACTGACGAACATTTGACAGGCAGGGGTGCTAAACAATATTTTGCATTGAGTTCGCATTTGATCAAGTCTAATTTTTTGTTATTATTATCATGGATGGCTAAATTGCTCCTACGTATTAAAATAAAATTACTAACAACCTAAGCTACTTACTACTGGACAATTTTAAAAATGTATTTAAATTATCGAGTCTGGTTGTCTTTGTGGTCGCACACGACACGATACATAATTTCCCTATTGTTATTAGGCTATGAGTGTGATGGTGTTTTTGACAGTGGGACAGTGGGCCAGTGGACCGTGGGACAGTGACAGTGGACGTTATCACGTAAAATTATCGTCCGTAAACCGACTTTCTGGCAACCACTTTTTTTTAAATTTGATTCATAAAGTGTATAACATGAAAGTGAGTTGTGCACCTATGTATGTATAAGTCTGAGGCACAGTCTGAGGTGTGTGTGCCTATGCATGCGTGTGTGTATACTTTTTATACGATAGGTGTGTAAAATGTAGTGTATTTTACTAATGTTCAATGCTTTGCTTGCTTCATTTATCATTTTTGTTTTAGATATTCACCAAAAGCTCCTCCAAAGATTAAAGTCCCATGTGAACATTACTCAAAATCATATAGATGCACATCGCTACGAAAAGTTGACATTGTAAAATTTCATGCAGCATTTTACAAATCACCATCTAAAATTGACCAAGACAACTTTATTTTGCAACATTCTAAGGCGTCTGCTGTAAGTCGTCATCGGCCTAAGACAGGCACAAGAAAAATGAAAGGAATGCAAATAGTATATTATTGTCGAAGAAGAAATAACTTGATTCCCGTGTGCAGAAAAACATTTCTTGAAATTTTAGGAATTAAAAAAGGACGAGTGAATGGAGTGATAGCTCGTAATTTTAAAAGTGGTGGAGCTTCAGCTAGTTAGTCTCGGGGAGGCAATCACAAAGAACATAAATATGCCGGTCAGAAAAAGTCCATACAAAAATTCATTAAGCGTTTTAAACCACTTGAGATCCACTACTGTCGAGGAAGTATCAAATGCAGACAGTATCTTTCATCTGATTTGAACATTAATAAACTATACAAAATGCATAAAGAGCAAGCAGAGGCACAATTTCAGACTGTTAAAGCATCCTACTTTCGAAGAATTTTTAATACTACATTTAATATTGGTTTCGGAAAAGTGGTGGAGCTTCAGCTAGTGAGTCTCGGGGAGGCAATCACAAAGAACATAAAAATGCCGGTCAGAAAAAGTCCATACAAAAATTCATTAAGCGTTTTAAACCACTTGAGATCCACTACTGTCGAGGAAGTATCAAATGCAGACAGTATCTTTCATCTGATTTGAACATTAATAAACTATACAAAATGTATAAAGAGCAAGCAGAGGCACAATTTCAGACTGTTAAAGCATCTTACTTTCGAATAATTTTTAATACTACATTTAATATTGGTTTCGGAAGCCGACGGATTGATGTTTGTTTCTACATGCCTGCAATTACAAGAACAGATCAAATATGAGAAAGACAGTAATACAGTTTAAGAGCCAAAGCATTTATAACTTATTAAAAGAAAATGATGAAAGTTTGCCGATTCTTAGTTTCGACTGCCAAAAAAATCAACCTATGCCGAAAGTGCCAGATCAAATTACTTATTACTCGCGTCAACTCTACATTTATAACTTCACTATCGTTGTTGGTCACTCAAAGTCCCAACTAAATAGCGAGAATGTGTTTGCATACACTTGGACCGAGGACTTATTGCCAAAAGCATCAAATGAAATTGCCAGTGCCGTGTTTCACTGCCTGTGTACTGTTGTCGAGAAACATGAAAAAGTGACTTCGATACGCTTAGTCGCAGATGGCTGCAGTGGCCAGAATAAAAATTCTTCTGTACTTGGTATGGCCTCTAAGTACCTTATGGATCATGCTCCGGATAGGATTAAAATGATCGAGATTGTTTTCCCTATCGTAGGCCATTCTTTTCTGCCCCCAGACAGAGTCTTTGCACAAATCGAAAAGAAAATTAAAAAAGTGGAATCAATACCTGGACCAGATGGTTATGAAAACTTTTTTAAAGAACAGGCTACTGTGCTCCATTTAGGTACTGACGTGCAAGCTATGCGATGGAAAGAAGCAACTGGAAAAATATTAAAAACTACAACTGCAATGCACTTCTCAATTAAAAAATGTAAGAGATTTTTTATTAAAAAAAAAAACAAACAAAAGACAAAGGTCGTGGTGCGTGCCGAAGAAAGTTACCACAACCGTCTGGGAGATTTTAAGAACACCCTTAAATGCATATTGTACCGAAAACGGAACAACAACTATGAATTCAAATATCCCGCCTAATATTAAATTGTCACAATGACGGCCGTAGTCTTATTTACCTGTGGTCTATAAAGAAAAAATGCGAGAATTGTCAGTCAGTGATCAATGCCAGCAATATACTTTTTTTATCTGTCAATTGGAAAGTGTGTACCAGTAGTTCGCGCTCAAAGAGTTTGAAAAGTTCAATCGCAGATAATCCAGGTTTATTTGTCATAGTGTTTGAAGTAAAAATATAAAGATGGCAACTTGTAGGTCCTACAGTTTCCAAAAGTATTCGCTTGCAGCTTGCAAGCAGACCCCGCCCCGCCCATTATGCTGTTGACCAATGAGACTCAAAACATGTGTTCGAAATTTGAGACAAAAGCCCTTTTTTTAAGTTTAAACCATTTCTATTAATGTTTTAACAGTTGCATCTTACGCATCGTCCGTGACGCATCTTTGTATCCGAGTTGTTTATTATCTTGTGTATAGCCATGACTTCAAATAGGAACCTCAGCATATTAGAACGCAGCAACATAATTCACCTACGAGATGAAGGTGCCAATATCAGCCAGATAGCCGAAGAGCTGCATGCGGGCGGTGAGTGATGCAATTATTTATACCTTTAGTATATCATATATTACACACATTTATTTTTATGATACCTTTTCTCATAACTTTAAATTGAGCATTCTCTCATTGTTTGTTTATTTTTTACAGAGAGACACGGTCCGGCGTTGGCTCCGCCGATTTGACAGCGAGGGCATGTCACCACTAAAGTGAGAGTGGCGCGTCCACGTGTATTTACAGAAGACCGTCTGGAGCGTATGGTGGCCACATACGAGCAGGAGCCATTTACTCCCACGCGAGTGTTTGCAAACGAATTTGACTGCAGTTTGCAAGCAGTTCGCATGGCATTACGTCGGGCTGGTATCCGGCATAGAAAACCGGCCAGAAAAAATTTATTAACAGAAGCACATAAAGCCGCAAGAGTCCGTTTTGCACGAGATTATAGGGACTTTGATTTTTCACACGCCATATTTTCGGATGAAAAGACTTTTAAGTCTAGCCAAATTGGTCGTCGGCATTTATGGCGTGTGAATAATACGCGCTACGAGCCACAAAATGTAGTGCCGTATAATGAATCCGGCAGAGTTGTGGTTAACATGTGGGCCTGGATGAGCGCAGGGGGGCCTGGGGAGCTCGTTTATATCCCTGAACGGGCTAACGGTGCAACATATTTGGCATTGCTGCGGGATACAATGCTTCCGACTGTGAGAGTAATTTATCCGGAGGAAGAACTGCCGGAAATAAATTTTATACAGGACAATTGTCCTATTCACAAATGCCACTTAGTAAGCAATTGGATCCAGCAGTAACCAAATTTGCGCGCTATTCCGTGGCCGTCCCGATCTCCGGACCTTAATCCTATCGAAAATTTGTGGGCGATAATGGTTCAGAGATGGGACACAAGAGCCGAAAGAACAAAAGAAGCTCTTGTCGAACATGTCAACCAGGTGTGGGATTCATTACGGGGTTCCAATCTTTGTGAAGTGCTCGTGAACTCTATGCGAAGCAGATGTGATGCCGTAATAGACGCAGGCGGTGCGCTCACAAGATATTAATGTTAAGGGCTATAGACGTGTGCAACACATGAGGTGTCATACTCGTGCTGCGGACTCTGAACAAGACAATTTGATGTTTAGTTTGTTTAGTCATCGTGTTATGTGGTTCTTGATGAAGATATTTATTATGTGTGGTATTTATTACAACGCGTTTGCGAACGAGTTAGAGTTGTTCTTATATTTATATTAGATTTTGATGTTATTCTTAGTTACGGGAATATTATCAAGTTGTAAATGTTTTTTAACCACTTTCCATCAGGTGGACCGTATGCTTGTCTGCCTCCTAAGTGGTATAAAAAATGTCCCCTTGAGTACTTACGTAGGTTAATAAACATAAACATTTTTTCACAGGTCTAATTTTGTGAAGTGTATTGGTTGAACTGATTGATGTTTTCGAATTACTTTACTACCTAGGTTAAAGTTTAAGTTACTCATTAAGTTCATGAGACATGTTTTCAAGTTGTGTCAGAATATATCAGTTAATTGGAATTCATTATTATTTTACTTCGTTAACAATAGGTCAAATTGCAATTTATTTATTTTACTCTATTAACAAAAAGTCAAATTTTGAAACTTTATTTTAAATGTAAATACCTGTGTAATTGATTTATTTAGATTTTTTTTGCATTATATAGCGGATTATATTAATATGTATTTTTATGTATTTTTGTGTTTGATATTTTTTGATTGAATTTATGTAATACTTGTTACTACTACACTCCTCAAACCAAACACTGTAATTAGCTTAAGTTAACACGTTTAAGTAAATAGAGCATAAAAAAATGTTCATTGTTGGGTTCTTCTCAGGTTGGGGCCGCGTGGTGAACCGGTGGTCAAATACACTTTCTTTGACTTTAACTTTGTTTTTATTACATAAATTCCAAATTTGAATGAATTTGTATATCATTTATTATGCTAACTTATTAAGTTATTTTAAACTTAAAGTAAGGGAAAGGTCGTGAGTTCGAGTCTCACTTGTCCATTTCATTTTTCCGATGTTTTTCGAACTCCAATTTTGTTATAGATATAGAGTTGATGGTAGATGATTATGCATATCATATTAGTAATATCTTCTAAAGCTTTCAAATAATTGAGACTTTTTTAGGTATAAAGCAACCTATGCCAGTTCTGTATCAATTATTAGTCTAATGAATGAGTCTAATCTATAGAAGCAACACAAGCTTATAAGTAAATGTGCAGAACAGAACATTAGTTATTGTGCAGAACAGAACATTAGTTATAGTAAATAGGATAAGAAAACAGTGTACATAGTATAGGTAATAGATTTAAGTAGTTTTTAAGAATATCAGATTAAACTTTTATAACAACAAATAGGTAGTAGGGAACAAATAATGTAAACAGAGCAGACTTATATTATTTTCCTCTAAACATAAGAAAAAAAATAAGGGTATATCAAATAAAATCGATAGGCCGCATATGGGCCTCTCGAGCAATGTAATAGTGTCAGAATTGTCGAAAAATACACAGAAAAAATGTAAACAAAGACGCGCGGCGCCGTTTCAAGGTCAAACGACACTATAAAAACGGGCGCCGCGACGGCTCGATACCTCAGTCGGCAAGCAACTCTCGCAGAGAACACTACTCTCTTGAGTTACCATAGAAACAGCAATAAATCTCTGCCTGGTTCAAGAATCTTCTTTTCTTCAAATCCACCGTCACCGCCCATCCCGTGACAACGTGACCTACCGTACCCTGGACGCTTCGCCACGATACACCTCCTGGTTCGCCGCGCCGTGTCTGCATCCGCAATCCCAGCACTGTTCCCCGGCCTTACCCAGCGCACCTACAGTTTCCGAATACAGATAATAGTCCGGCGCTGGGCCTAGGTCGGGGGCCTGTACATTTTTGGTCCTGTCGAGCCGGATTAAGGAGCAGCACGGAGGAGTTCTCAGGGTGTATCAGAGGTTTCTGGGGCGTGTTGGGTCACGTCACAGCCAGTCAGAAGATACAGCCAGTCAGAAAATACAGCAAGCCGTCAGAAGAATCGAGATGCCGACTACGAGGTCAGAAGTCAGCAAACAGACAGCGTCCGTCGTGGGAATAGCTGGACCTGGGGGGGCAGCGGAGACCGCAACAGAAACGTCCGCCTCAGACAGGACCCCGACGGACACCACAGAAACGGTGACTACGATAGAGCCGCCGTCCGCTTCGGGACCACCGCCGCGTCCCGAAGTACTACAGCACTTGCGGAGCCGAAAACCGCAAGCACCTGGTCCTGCCACCAAGAATAGGGGGGGAGAGGGTGCATCAGCCTACTCCAAGGCGAAGTCCGTCAAGATCGCGAAAGCGAAAGCAGAACTACTCCAACTGCGCATCGAGCTAGCAGCCGCAAAGCTAGCAGCATTGGAAGACAGCGAGGAAGATGAAGACCTGGAAGACCACCAGGACGTCGAGCAGGTGTCTGCGGCAGCCCAAGAAAAGGTTGGCGAGTGGTTCAGCCGTCAAGAACCACCGCAACCCGCCGTCTTGGCCCTCGCAGACACACCACATCAGGAGCCGAGTGGGACGCAGCCAGCGCCGCCACCGGTTCAACAGCAACAGCAACAGAACTTCTCTGACCTGGCCGCAGCCATTACACAGGCGGTCAGGGCAGCACAGCGACCGAAGATGATAGAATTGCCGAACTTCAGTGGAGCTCATCAAGAGTGGCTGCCGTTTAAAGCCGCATACATAGAAACCGAAGAAAGCTACACCGCCATAGAAAATCTAAACCGATTACGAAGAAATCTCCGTGGTAAAGCGAAAGAAGCCGTCGAGAGTCTTCTCATCACAAACTCACATCCTGCAGACATCATCAGAACGTTAGAATCAAGATTTGGGCGACCAGAAGCAATAGCAACTACAGAAATTGAAGCACTACGAAGCCTACCGAAGCTAACCGAGACTCCGAGGGACATCTGTATACACTCAACGAAAGTCACCAACGCCGTAGCCATCCTGAAGAATCTCAACTGCATGCATTACCTGTTCAACCCCGAAGTAACAAGAACCATGGTTGAGAAGCTCACTCCAGTCTTGAGGTACAGATACTACGACTACGCCGCTACTCAGAACAGAGAAATGCCAGACCTCGTGAAGTATGAAAAGTTTATGAAGAGAGAAGCCGACTTGTGTGGGCCGTACGCCCAACCTGAAAACTTCGTAGTACCTCATCTCGCCGTGCAACAGAGGCGCCCTCAGCGCGTCAACACTACAACAGAAGCCCAGTCAAATAGAAAATGCCTCGTCTGCAGCGAGCAACAGCATCCGGTATACAAGTGTGAAAAGTTCAAGAAAGCCGATTCAGACGCAAGATGGGACATAGCCAAAGCAAAAGGGCTGTGTTTCAGGTGCCTGAAACATAGAGACAGGAACCACACGTGTGAAGAGCGGCGGTGCGGCATAGAAAACTGCAACAAGACTCATAACAGCTTGTTACACTACAGAAGAAAAACCACTGAAGACACAGAGAAACAGAACAGTACGTCCGAAGCTATCAACTCAGCTTGGACAGCAGTCAGGAAGGAAACCTTCTTGAAGATCCTGCCAGTCCAACTATCGGGGCCGGCAGGCATAGTGAACACGTTCGCTCTTATGGACGACGGTTCTACAGTTACGCTTCTCGACGACGCCGTGGCAGACAAGATCGGCGCGTCGGGACCTACAGATCCGCTTCGCGTCAAGACCATCAACAACACGAAAACAGCATACCAGCAGTCAAGACGCGTCACAGTCAGAATAAAAGGAATCCGTACAGAAGAAACAGAAGAGGTTCAAGCCAGAACAGTGAAGAACCTAGCAGTCTCGTCTCAACGCATCACCTACAGTCAGCTGAGAGGCTGTAATCACCTCGAAGACATCCGAAACGACCTCACCTACGAAGAAGCCAAGCCGAAGATCCTCATCGGGCAGGACAACTGGCACCTCCTGCGCATCAGCCAAACAAGAACCGGCCAACGGGACCAACCAGTGGCATCTCACACGCCTCTAGGTTGGGTCCTACACGGCAGCGACGCGAGGACTTCGGGACGGCGCCACGAATATATCTCGCATATGTTCGAAGAAGCAGATGACAGCGCGATAGAACAGATGGTCAAGCAGCACTTCGAGGTGGACAACCTACTCCTCAACCCCAGAAAACCGCAGACAGATCCAGATGAGCAAGCTTCTCGTATCCTACAGCAACATACAGTCCACAAAGCCGACGGAAGATACGAGACAGCGTTGCTATGGAAACACGCTGAAACTACGTTGCCGAACAACTACGAAAATTCGTTGAGACGACTACAGAACATAGAAAAGAAGCTAGACAGAGATCCAGACTTCAAACAGAAATACACCGAGCAGATGGACGCCCTATTATCAAAAGGATATGCAGAGCTGGCGCCATCTACCAAGACCAAGAACAAGACTTGGTACTTGCCTCATTTTGCAGTTTTCAACCCAATGAAGCCGGGTAAAATCCGAGTCGTACACGATGCCGCTGCCAAGACAAGAGGGGTATCACTCAACGATACTCTGCTGCGGGGCCCAGACCTACTCCAATCTCTACCGGGGGTGGTGATGCGCTTCAGACAGCATTCAGTAGCAGTTACAGCGGACATCGGTGAAATGTTTCTACAGGTGAAAATCAGAGAACAGGATCGAGACGCGCTACGTTATTTGTGGCGTGGCGACCGTCGCGACGAGCCGCCGGTCGAATACCGTATGACGTCATTGATCTTCGGGGCAGCGAGTTCGCCATCGACTGCAATCTACGTCAAGAATTCGAACGCCGAACAGTACAGAGCCACGCATCCCGAAGCCGTCTCAGCTATAGTGAAGAAACATTACGTCGACGACTACTTAGACAGTTTGAAGACGTTAGAAGACGCTATCAAGATCGCCTCTGACGTCAGAATGATCCACCGAGAAGCAAAGTTCGAGTTGAAGCAATGGAAATCAAACTCACCTCAGTTATTAGAAGCTCTCGGCGTGCATCACGAAGATACAGTTACAGAGTTATACAGAACAGAAGAACAGACCGAGCGAGTGCTGGGTCTGATCTGGAAGCCGGGCACCGATGAACTCACCTTTAATCTCAATCTCGCACGCATCCCGACGCCGCTGTGTGACAAGAAGACGCCTACCAAGCGAGAAGCGCTTCGGATCGTTATGTCACTGTTCGATCCGCTGGGGTTCGCGTCACCGGTCACCATCCGAGCCAAGCAGCTGTTACAAGAGATATGGAGGCGTGGCACCGAGTGGGATCAAGAGGTCAGTGAAGACATAGCCGAGAAATGGAAGGACTGGATAGAGCATCTGAAAAACCTACCTAGCCGACATCTCTATTCCGAGAAGATACCTGAGCTACAGTGATTGCAAGTCCCTCCAGCTGCACGTGTTCACAGACGCCAGTGAATCAGCCTACTCGACTGTGCTGTACTGGCGAACCGAAGACTCGAACGGGGAAGTGAACCTGTCACTCGTCGTCGCCAAAGCGAAGGTGGCGCCACTGAAGCTCACTTCAATACCTCGTCTCGAACTTCAAGCCGCAGTGATGGGTACAAGACTCGCCGAAGCCGCAATAGAAGAGCACGAACGCAAGCCCGACTCCAAGACCTTCTGGACAGGCAGCCGTACAGTACTCACCTGGATCAAGACAGGTTCTCGCTCATACAAACCGTATGTAGCGCATCGTTTAGCCGCAATAGAAGACAGTACAACAGTGAACGAGTGGCGCTGGGTCCCGACGAAGTTGAACGTCGCCGACGACGCCACCCGAGATGTACCTACAGGATTCAGTAAGCAGCACCGCTGGTATAGAGGGCCGGACTTCCTATACCTACCGGAAGCATCTTGGCCGCAAGATACTTCAAAAATAGAAAAAATAGAAGATACAGAGGAAAAAGTACATCACGTAAGCAGTAAGAAGACAGAAAAATTATCAGAAGCTTTACCTGTGGTCTCCCGCTTCTCTAGCTGGGATAGACTACGGTACGCTACAGCCAGAGTCCTTCAGTTCGTACAGCTGTGCAGAAAGAAGACTGAAAACGTCAACTATCGTCGGACTCTGAAGAACAAGATAGCAGACCCAGACTGGCGTAAGACAAGTAAGAAAAACAGTAAACAGCCTCCCACGTACACAGGTACTCCGGTCATTGACCCGTACCTACCCGTCACCGCCGAGCTCCTGCGCGCCGCTGAAGACCTACTGATGCGAGCCGCGCAGCAAGACTCATTCACCGCCGAAATAGAAGATCTACAACAGGGGAGAGCCGTACATAGAGATAGTCGTCTACACCAGCTGAGCGTCATAACAGTAAACAGTGTTCTACGGGTGAGAAGCCGCATTCAAGCCGCCCGAGACGTGTCCGAAGACTTCAAGTCGCCAATCATAATAGATGGCGATCACCCAACCGTTAAGCTGTGGATCGAGTATATACACAGAAGATTGCATCACTCGGGAGTCGAAGCTACAGTCAACGAGTGCAGACAACACTACTGGGTCATCCGACTGCGCCCGGTAACTCGCTCACTACTACGGCGATGTTTACATTGTCGTATTCGAACTCAAGTACCGCCGTACCCGAGGACGGGTGATCTGCCGGAGTGTCGCTTAGCTCATCATAAGCGACCCTTCACACACACCGGGGTCGACTACTTCGGACCACTGACAGTGACAGTTGGACGTACCAATCAGAAGAGGTATGTCGCGATCTTCACCTGTCTTACAACGCGCGCCATACACTTAGAGATAGCAAGTTCGCTCAGCACCGACTCAGCCATCTCCGCTCTACGTCGAATGATGGCGAGAAGAGGATGTCCTGAAGAAATATGGTCCGACAATGGGACCAACTTGAAAGGCGCCGACCGTGAGCTACGACGGGCGATAGATCAAGCTACAGAACAGGAAGCGGCCAAGAAGAAGATTACGTGGCGCTTCATCCCCCCCGTTGCCCCCTTCATGGGTGGGGCCTGGGAACGAATGGTGCGGTCAGTGAAGACAGCATTGACCGCCACACTGCACGAGCGACGGCCCTCCGAGGAAGTCTTGGCCACCTTACTAGCCGAGGTGGAGTATACAGTCAACAGCCGCCCACTGACGCACGTGTCGGTGACCCCGGAGGACCCCGAAGCATTGACCCCCAACCACTTCTTGTTGGGGGGACCTGGAGGAGTGCAGCAGCCGGGCGCATTCAACGAAAAAGATGGCGCCTCCAAGTCCAGCTGGCGAGCAGCTCAACGCCTGGCCGACCTCTTCTGGGCCAGGTGGCTCCGTGAGTACCTGCCGGAGCTTCAGAATCGTCGTGTGCCAGATGGACGCGGACCCACAATAGGCCAGAACGATCTGGTCTTGCTGGTGGATCCGAACGCGCCCCGCAACCTGTGGCTACGAGCACGAGTCATCGCGACGTTCCCCGGGCCAGACGGCGTGACGCGGACCGTCGACATCCAGACCAAACGAGGAGTGCTGCGTCGACCGGTGAGAAAGCTGATCGTGCTGCTGTCCGGAGCTTCGAGTTCTGCACCGTAAGGAGTGCGACTGCGTCCCACGGGGGGAGAATGTGCAGAACAGAACATTAGTTATTGTGCAGAACAGAACATTAGTATAGTAAATAGGATAAGAAAACAGTGTACATAGTATAGGTAATAGATTTAAGTAGTTTTTAAGAATAACAGATTAAACTTTTATAACAACAAATAGGTAGTAGGGAACAAATAATGTAAACAGAGCAGACTTATATTATTTTCCTCTAAACATAAGAAAAAAAATAAGGGTATATCAAATAAAATCGATAGGCCGCATATGGGCCTCTCGAGCAATGTAATAGTGTCAGAATTGTCGAAAAATACACAGAAAAAATGTAAACAAAGACGCGCGGCGCCGTTTCAAGGTCAAACGACACTATAAAAACGGGCGCCGCGACGGCTCGATACCTCGGATCGCCACGGTAGCCGTCGAGTGTAGACGTGTGAAAACATAGTATCTCCTCGACCACACCGCTCGGACCTACTCCTGCGCGCTGACTGCCGGCGCATGCGGTTGCGTCTGTATTACGACGCCACCGTAGTCGCCGGATTGTGTCGCGCGCACTCCAGCATCCCACCACCATGGCAGGTCGCGGTTGGCAGACCGTCAAACCAAAGACCTCCGCTAGCAAGAAGCCCCCCCAGGGCCGGAGTCCCCCCAAGGACCCCCGGCCCCCCCCAAAAGGTCCTTCTAAGGACCAAACCGCCTCCAAGGGGTCTGTAACCAGCCCCAAAGAGACGGTGAACCCACCGCATGTGCCAGCAAGCGCGCCTACGTCGGCGCCGGCAGCGAGAGCTCCGTTCCCCACCCGCGCGCGGCCGGGTGGGTCGAGCGCCCCTCGCGCCGCGCCGGCGGCGGCGCCTGCTCCACGTGCAAGCCCAGCGTCATCGACACCGCGCGCCTCGCCTGTCGCGACTCCGCCGTCTCTGACGGCGTCGACGTCCAAGGCGATCCGCACGCCGGTGTCGTCAGTCAAGCACGCCGATTCGCCCCGGGAAGGCGCGTACGAGTCCCCGGCCCCGGCCGCATGGCGCAATGCGCCGTGCGCTGAGCTGGAGACGTCCTCGTACGACTCCCTGATGCCCTCCACTTCGGCTGCCCGGGACATGCCTGTCCTGGACACGCCGATGGACGACCTCCCACCGCTGGCACCGGGACCATCGCGCCGCCAGCGCAGTCCCGACTCGGCCAGCAAGGACCAGAGTGCCAAGCGCCCCAAGATACCTCGTGCTGCAGCGGCGCCACAAGCCGCCGGCGTGGAGGAGCTATGCAGCACGAAGAAGCCGAGGTACCCACCCATCACGGTGGAGAAGCTGCCCAACTTCCCTCATCACCTGAGGGAACTGAAAGCCCAGCTGGGAAGGACCGCAAATACGCGACCGTACGGGAACGGATTGCGGTTCTTCCCGGCTGATGAGAACGAGTACCGCCTGTTACAGGCCTATTTCAGCAGGCTCGAGGACCAGGAGGGGATCTCCTGGTACTCGTACTCGCGCCCCTCAGACCTAGGCCTGAAGGTGGCCATCCGAGGGCTGCCCACGAACGCCGAGCCAGAGGAGATTGCGGCCGAACTACGCGAGCTGGGGCACGAGCCCGAATACGTTCGCGCTATTCGGGGCCGCAGCGGACGTCCCGGCTGCATCTTCCTGGCCGTTGTGAAGAAGGATAGACACGTACATGAAATCTACCAGGTCGTCGAGCTCCTCGGCATGCAGGGAGTTATCATCGAGGCCTGGCGAGGGAAGCGGAAGCCCGCGCAGTGCCATCACTGCCAGCAGTTTCGGCACTCCAGCCACAACTGCCACCGCACGCAGGCCTGCATGCGGTGCGGCGGCGAACACCGCGCGGGCGACTGCCCCCGCCCCCGAGACCAGCCCGCCACCTGCGCAAACTGCAGGGGAAACCACCCCGCCAACTTCTTCCGGTGCCCCGTCTTTAGACGCGAGGCCCGGAACAAGAAGGCGGGCACAGCTGCCGTCACCAGACGCAGGGCCGCGCCTACCGCGCCCGCGCAGGTGAACCCAAACCCCCTCGGTGAGAGGACCTCGGGCGCGTCGCTCATGGCGGAAGGGAACGCGCCCACCTCCCGAGGGGCCAGCCAGCCCTCCCGACGAAGGAGACGCCGCCAGAGAACCCGGAAACTCAAGCCCACCCCAGCGAACGAGGAGGAGCCAAGCCCCGCCCCCTCGACGCAGGTCCCGCCCCCAACGTCGCCGGCAACCGCCCCAGCGACGATGAACAAGACAGTGCAGACAGACGAGCAGTCCCTGTACGAGGGAGCAGGACCAGACATGGCGTTGGACTTCATCAACGAGATGGATATGCCATGTCTGGACAGGCTGCAAACAGCCATCTCCCTCGTGCAGACCACCCAGGAGCATATGCCGATGGACGACATTGCCCGCGTGTCCCTAGGGGCCTAGGGGATCTCACCCGGCTCGGGCAGACCGCCGGGCGACGTGAAGACGCGGCTTCATCGGCGTCCCATCTCCACAGGGCTCAAGGGCCGCCCGAAACCCAGGACCGGTGCCCCTCCGGGTACTGAGAAGCTGCCTCCACAAGGGGATATAACCCAATAAGGAAACCACGCAGGCCTTGCGGCTTGCTGTGAGGACCAGAAGTAAGTGCTCGATACCTCAGTCGGCAAGCAACTCTCGTAGAGAACACTACTCTCTTGAGTTACCATCGAAACAGCAATAAATCTCTGCCTGGTTCAAGAATCTTCTTTTCTTCAAAACCACCGTCACCGGCCTTCCTGTGACAACGTGACCTACCGTACCCTGGACGCTTCGCCACGATACACCTCCTGGTTCGCCGCGCCGTGTCTGCATCCGCAATCCCGGCACTGTTCCCCGGCCTTACCCAGCGCACCTACAGTTTCCGAATACAGATAATAGTCCGGCGCTGGGCCTAGGTCGGGGGCCTGTACAGTAAATGTTAGCGGTCTTTTTGAGTAAGTGTATAACAATGTGTGCTTTGATATTTTTATTTATGTTTTGCAAGGCGTGTGGGCTTCACCAGGTTTCGTGTTACGAGGATTAGAAAAACGTTATTATAGCAAACAAGTCTTTCTTTATTAGTTAATGTTTATTTCGGCAACTCCCCGTCAAAAGATTTAGTATGGTCGGTGTCTCTTTCAGGTTGGTAATTGATTAGGGTAAACACTCTTTGAAATCTATCATCTATCCCGCTTTTACTATAATGTGCACAAGGGGTATAAGAACTGATCCAGTTATTTTATTGTATTACTCTATTGTAACCAGCTTACCAGCTAACTAGCAAACATTATTAATACTTATTAAGTCGAAAGATGGCTGCAATTTTTGACGTCGACAATTTTATATTTCGGGAAGATTTTTTTATTATGCTGGGAAACCAAATAATGTGGCCTTGGGAGGAGACGCACTTTATAAAAAGTGATCAGTGTGCCAACTGCCACCACATCCACGATGTGGTGCAGGAGCAACCAGGCCATATTATTGCGGACCTAAATGGAGGTGGTGGGATCGTAATGGAAGAGTTATTAAATACGAATTGGTTTTGGTGCTCTATGTGTTCGATGGCGGTTTACGACCATTATCCGCCAGATGAGTGCGAATTTTGCGCTCTGGAGGCGTAAAATACGCACACGTCTGGCGGTAATTGGTTCGTTATTGTCACTCGTCGTGGTGAGTATGTAGCGGCTATAAGCAGCTACATGTATCTATGCTACGACATAGTAGACGCTAATGTTAGATATAAGTATAGAGTCGGTCGATGTAAAGTCACTCACTGTACTGTATGCGCTGCTGTATGTGGCGCACACAAGTTTGATATGAAATGATAAGTCACCGATAGATAAAATGAGATGTGTTTATTGATCACTTAAACTATCACGTAACTAATGCTAAAATGGATTGATGAGTACTGCTCCATCCATAGGTCGCTGGTTCAGATCCGGCTCGAAGGACCATAAATATGTATGCGCTGCTGTATGTGGCGCACACAAGTTTGATATGAAATGATAAGTCACCGATAGATAAAATGAGATGTGTTTATTGATCACTTAAACTATCACGTAACTAATGCTAAAATGGATTGATGAGTACTGCTTATTATGAGCTGTGAATGCGTACTGTCGCGGAAATGTACAATTTATGCGAGGCGACGGAAAAGTGCTGATGTGAATGATGCGCGCGTGCCATGTACGATATATGACTCGTACAGTACAACCGTAGATACGAATAAACGCATGAATAAAACATAAGTGCATCTTCATTCCATCGCCCCCTCTCAACCCCAAGGACATCTACAGTGGTGACCCCGACGTGATCTATTTTCGGGGGCGATGTGAATAATATTTTTTTTCGGGATTAACACAACTTTCGGTACGCGTATCTCGAGCGCAACGATAAAATTCGGGAGTGAAGCTATAGTGACCGTGATTATACGGTAACCATGCCCTTGCAAATGCCCACCAGTGGTGCAACGACTAGCAAGCAAGAGCCAAAAGGGGCGGAAACCATGACGGGTCCGGCGATAGACTTAGCTGCCATCACATTGACTTCTAAAATTCCGGAGTTCTGGATTGATTCACCGCGTGTTTGGTTCATACGTATCGAGGCCATGCTAGCACCGCAGAAGCTTTCGGACGTCGCTAGATTTGACATTGTGGTCTCCAAGCTGTCCAAAGAGGCGATTCAGCAGGTGACCGACCTGTTGATGGACCCCCCAGCGGAAAATAAATTCGAAGCTCTAAAACAGCGCCTACTCGCAATATACGAGGAATCAGAAAATCGACAATTACAGAAACTGGTCGGCGAAATGGATTTGGGTGATCAGAAGCCTTCCCAGCTCCTGCGCCGCATGAGAGAGCTGGCCAAAGGTAAAATACCCGATGATACGCTGAGACTTCTGTGGCAAGGTCACCTACCTTCACCGGTGCGTGCAGTGCTAGCCGTGTCAGACAGCAAGGAGCTAGACAACCTTGCAACTATGGCAGACAAGGTTTTGGAGACCACCGGTACTGCGCAGATTAGCGAGGTAGGTCACCAGGCCAGTACATCCACGGGCACGGACCTTATCATAGCCGAAATAGTCAAGTTGAGCGCAAGGATACAGGGCCTAGAGAGAACCAGGGTGACATCACGTTCACCTGTTAGGGGATGGAAACGTGACAACCGCACTCGCTCGGAATCACGTAATCGAAGCCGTAATACATCGATAGCTAGAAGGACTTCCGACAGCCCGGATTGGCTATGTTTTTTCCATTACCGGTTCGGAGCCAGGGCAAGGAACTGCACTCAGCCGTGTTCGTGGAAGGCGAAGTCGCTCCACGAGGGTGCGTGACGAGCAAGTACGACGGAGCCCGACACATGCGCTATTCCTCAAAATATCAAGCCGTGTCACCGCCTACGCGTTACAGATCGCAACAGTGGATTATGTTTCCTAGTAGAAACGGGTGCCAATATCTCAGTGCTGCCGGCGAGTAAAGTGTTAAAAAGATATTGGAACGCAGAGTGCCACGACTATTCGTTATACGCAGCGAACGGGACCAAAATAAAAACATACGGAACTAAAAGTTTAGTGCTAGATCTAGGGCTACGTCGCGAGTTACGTTGGAATTTCGTTATAGCGGAAGTGCGTCAACCTATTTTAGGTGCAGACTTTTTAGCAAACTTTAAGCTTCTTGTAGATATAAGTGCTCACAGGTTAAGTGACGAGATAAAGTTAAAGGTACCTGCGTCCCTTGCAAGTGTCAGCGATTTGTCAATAAAAACAGTCGATATTAACTGTCCATATTATAGCCTCTTATCGCAGTTTCCAGACATCACGAAACCTGTCTCATTTAAGGAACTACCGAAACACGATGTATACCACCACATAGAGACCAGCGGCCCGCCAGTGCACGCCCGGGCCAGACCACTCCCTCCGCATCGCTACGCTAAGATAAAGGAAGAAATTAAAATTATGTTAGAAATGGGGATTTGCAGGCCATCTAAGAGTGCGTGGGCAAGCCCACTACATGTCGTGATGAAAAAGAATGGACAAATGCGACTTTGTGGCGATTATAGAGCGCTTAACGCTGTTACTAAAGCAGATCGGTATCCAATTCCGAGGTTGCATGATTTCACTTATTTACTTACAGGTAAAACAATTTTCTCACGATTGGATATATGTAGAGCTTATCATGCCATCCCAGTAAACCCACCCGATGTTGAGAAAACCGCCATTATTACCCCAATGGGATTATATGACTTTCCTAGGATGTCCTTTGGTTTATCCGGGGCTTCGCAGTCGTTTCAAAGGTTCATGAACCACACAGTTTTGACCGGATTAGATTATGTGTATTGTTATATAGACGATATTTTAATTTTCAGTAAGGGAAAGGAACATGAACAGCATTTACAGGAGGTATTCAGGCGGTTAAACAAATACGGTTTGACATTAAATTTAGAAAAATGCGTTTTTGGCAAGTCGAAAATAGATTTTTTGGGGTTTGAAGTGTCCACAGAGGGTATTCGACCTCTACAAGAAAAAATTGACGCGATAAACGATTTCCCAAAACCAGAGACCGTAGAACAGCTCAGGCGTTTCTTGGGGATGGTCAATTTTTACCGTTTGCATTTACCGCATGCTGTAGAAGATCAGGCATTGTTAAACGAATATTTACATAATTCAAAGAAACGAGATAAGACAAAAATAGAATGGACGGAAAAAGCCACTATTGCATTCTCACGGTGTAAAGCTAACTTGCAAAACGCGGCGACTTTATCGTACCCGAAACCCGATACTTCGTTCGCGCTCATGACTGATGCTTCGGACACCTGCGTGGGAGCGGTTTTGCAGCAGTACGTAAACAACAGATGGATACCATTAGCCTATTTTTCCAAGAAAATGTCACCCACCAAGACTAAGTACAGTACTTACGACAAGGAATTGTTAGGTATATATTTAGCCGTTAGGTATTTCAGGAATATGATAGAAGGACGGCATGTTATTATTTTTACGGACCACAATCCTTTGACAT
The DNA here is from genome assembly GCA_914829495.1 of Eilema sororculum. NCBI lineage: Eukaryota > Metazoa > Arthropoda > Insecta > Lepidoptera > Erebidae > Eilema > Eilema sororculum. The sequence goes on from OU618551.1 coordinate 8,842,623, forward strand.
TCGCTTTTAAAAAGGTAGGTAGCGATAGTGAACTACCACGGCGCGTTAGGCAGTTACTTTATATAAGCGAATTCTCTACCGACATACGTCATATTGATGGGACCGCCAACGTAGTAGCCGACGCTTTGTCTCGCGTGCACGTGGCTACGGTATCGGGTCCCTCGGCGTTAGATTACGCAGCAATTGCACGAGCACAAAAGGTCGACAAGGAGCTGGCAGAGATGCGTAACCGAACACATAATAATAAAACAAATTTTGAAGAGATAGATTTACCTGGAAGCGAATTACTAGTAGTATGCGAAACCTCGACTAACAAAGTTAGGCCCTATTTACCACAACAATTCAGACGACTTGCGTTCGATTCCGTGCATAGTTTGAGCCACCCAGGCATTCGTACATCTCGAAAGCTGATGAAGGAAAGATTTTTCTGGGGCAATATGAACAGCGACGTAGGCAAGTGGGCGAAAGAATGCCTTAACTGTCAGCGTACGAAAGTGTCTAGGCATAATAGGTCGGAGCTAGGCGTGTTCCCATCAGCCGACCGTTTCTCTCACATACATGTAGACATAGTAGGGCCACTGGGCATCTCAGTTAACGACTATAGGTACCTAGTTACAATTGTAGATCGGCAAACCGGCTGGCCGGAGGCGTACCCGGTTAGGGACATAACAGCGGAGACAGTAGCTAAAGTCGTTGTAGAAGGATGGATATCTCGTTTTGGCTGCCCTGCTAAGCTTACCAGCGACCAGGGTAGACAATTCGAAAGCGTATTATTCACAGAGATAATGAAACTATTAGGCATATTTAAAATCCGCACAACCTCTTTTCACCCTTCATCGAACGGTATGGTCGAGAGAATGCACCGCCAGCTGAAAGCCGCCCTTATGGCACGGCTAGACTCTTCTACTTGGGTCGAAGAGTTACCCATAGTTTTGTTAGGCCTACGTACAGCCCCTCGAAGCGACACAGGTGTGAGCGCGGCGCAGATGACATACGGGACAACCTTACGACTGCCCGGCGATTTTTATACCGATTCTAGCCATAAGATGTTAGATCATAGTCAGTATGTAGATAGATTACATGATTTCATCAGAAATTTAAAGCCAAGACCGACTACACATAGGGACGCGCGCACAATTTTTGTACATCCGGACCTTGCAAAAGTAGAATACGTATTTGTCCGCGACGATACGGTACGAAGACCTTTAAAACCACCTTACGACGGTCCATACCGCGTGCTGAAAAAGGGGCCTAAGGTCTACGTCATTCAGTTGCCCAATAGGAAAGCCTCAATATCTGTGGACCGATTGAAACCGGCGTACGTAGTTAGCGAAGAAAATCCAACCGAGCATCAACCGGCAATGGAATCGCCAACGAGGAATAGTAGTCGTGTCTCGCGCCATGGTCGTCATATTAGACCGCCCGTTAGGTTCATGCAGTAGCGCATGATATGCTAAAAGTATTTTCATTAGTTAGTTCGGGAGGCTATATTATGAGATAAAATAGCATAGCATCGCAGGCACTATGGCACTACTTAAGTTATAAGCTAAGGAAGTTAGAGCCTGTCCAGATGAAGCGTTTTACGCGCGAGTGAACTCGCGCGTAACCGAGGTACTAGAGCTACGTACATCCCGTCCAGATGCCTACGCGCGTTTCCTCACTCGCGCGTAAAACGCGTGCAATGAGCGGGACTCTCGACTCGCGCGTCCCATGCGCGAGCGCCGCGCGAGTCGAGGTACTCGGGCGCCTGTGCTGCGTCCAGTACTACGCGCGTGTCCGTGGCGAGTGGACGTATTTGGTTCAAAATGGAGCGTGATAACTTTGACACGGAACTTTTTATCGACGAAATTGAGAAAAGGGTAGCTCTATGGGACATGGAATCATCAGATTATTCTAATAGAACCATTAAACGTAGGAACTGGGAAGAAATAGTGGAAATTTTTTGTGAAGTTGGTGATTCCGAAGAGAAAAAAAAAACTTTAGGTAAGTAAATAATATAAATAATGATCAGAAAAGAAATGAGTTCGGACGGGATTCGAACCCGCGACCTTTCGCTTACAAGGCGACCGCGGAACCGGGTTCGGTGGCTTAGCGGTTAAAGCATTCGCCTTGTAAGCGAAAGGTCGCGGGTTCGAATCCCGTCCGAACTCATTTCTTTTCTGATCATTATTTAAATTGTATAGTTTAGCAAACTAATTGCGTAAAATTTAAATCAAGTAAATAATACTTTATTAAATAATATTATTATTTGCATAGATTTTACATTGTTAAACTATATCATTTTATCTTGCCAAGGGAGTTTGTCTTCGTTTACAAAATAATCAGCAAATCTATCTCTTATATTCAATGATCTCGCATTAGGCCTCACTGCCTCATTGTTCAAATTATTCAGAGATGTTTCGTAGAGAGTGTGATCATACCTATAGCCATCCCTTAACCTTACGTAGTTATGGAGAACACAACAAGCCTTAATTATGTTTTTTGCAAATTCTATATCCACATTCAACGGTCTATGAAATATTCTCCATTTATTTACCAAGATGCCAAAGCAACATTCAATGTAACGCCGGGCCCTGGATAAGCGATAGTTGAAAATTTTTTTTTTGGTTGTTAGAGATCTACCGCAGTAAGGGCGCATTATATTTTCAGACAGACTAAACGCCTCATCTTCTACTATGACATGAGGTAAGGGGGTTGCATCTGTTTGCGATATTGGCTTTGGATCTGGAATATCTAAAGTTGTCTCGACAAGTTTTTTATATAAAATAGAGTCTTTAAAAATTGTGGATTCATTACTTTTTCCATATGCGCCTATGTCCACTGCAATAAAACAATAATTTGCATCACATACGGCCAACAAAACAGTTGAAAAATAACTCTTATAGTTATAATAAAGAGACCCAGAATCGTTAGGTTTTATAATACGGATATGCTTGCCGTCAATGGCACCGATGCAGTTTGGAAAATTTGTGTATTTTTGAAATTGTTTCGAAATTTCTTTCCATTTAGCTTTCGTTGGTTGTCTCATTACTATGTTTAGCAGTTTGTTCCACATGATGTAACAGGTTTTCTGTACTATTTCGATAACTGTAGACTTTCCTAATCTGTAGGCATAATGCAGATCCGCAAAATAACATCCTGTGGCCAGATATCTGAAAAGAAAGTAAAATAATTATTATTATTTTATTTCGATCTTTTTATTATTTACAGGTACTTTATTGCAGAAGAAGTGGAAAGGGTTGCGTGATGGCTTTGTGAGAGAAATGAAGAAGAAGAAAACCACACCGTCTGGATCAGGAGCCTCCGGCAAAGCCAAATATATTTATTTTGAACGTTTGATGTTTCTCGAAAGATCGACACGGAATAAAATAACTGAGAGCAACATCAACACCGCGTGTGTTGCAACTGAAGAACAGGAGTTTTCTGGCGATGGGGAAGATGTGATGAGACCTCCACGTAGTCAGGCAAAAAAGAAGAAAAAACTAAATGCGGCTGACGAAGAATTCCTCTCCATCATAAAAACAAATTTAGCATCTGGGAATCAGCCACAGGCAACAAACCAAATAGAGTCAGATGATGACAAACTATTTTGTTTGTCCTTACACAAAGAGCTTCTTAAAGTACCAGAGGAAAACAGACTTCAAACAAAAATTGAATTAATGAAAGTACTTCAAGCTCAACAAGCTCTGTGTCTTAGACCTGCAGCAGCTCGTTCCGACTACCAACCTTCGACACAATATCATTACCAAACAGGAATGACACAACGTGGACAGAGAGATTATTTTGGAGAAACAGGATATACCACAACAGACCCTTCAACATCTTCGTTTCCACCTGAAACCTTTTCGACTTACAATCGAGGTTATTGCACTGCGTCACGACCACCAACGACGTCTAGCTACAAACACCCTTCACCGGCATCTACACAAGATTCCAATGAATCTGAATTAATGGAACTTTACGATAATTAAATTAAATCTTAAGTACCTACCTATATTATATAAGAATGATGATTCCTAATTTTTGTTAATTTTGTTTAAATTCTTTATTTTTGTTAATTGGGCTTATAATTACTAAAGCAATAAAAAATATTACCTCAAAGTAATCACGAGTTTTTCTTCTGCAGAAACAGTATCCCGTACCATATAATTTTGACATGGAGACAAATCTTCTTTGATAATTTCTAGTAAATTATCAAACGATGCTATTGACATCCGAAAGTAGTTGAAAAACTTTTCACTATGTTCTCTGAGTTTTGGGTATAAAGTTATAAACATACTATGCGTCATTCTATCACGTAGAATGGGATGTACGTTAAATCGTCGACTTTCTCTTTGTTTACGACGTCTCCATCGACGGTATGCAAGCCACAACACAACCGCTGTATCCGAGTCCATGTTTATAACTGCTCAAATCCGTCTCCAACACATGCGCGCGAGAACGCGCGTGATACGCCGCATCTGGACGCAATACAAATCAAACGCTTCATCTGGACAGGCTCTTAGGGTGTCAGCAATTCTGTGCACATAAAACCTGTTGTTGTGTTAATTTTATTACATTCCAGAAAGTAGCTACGCACACGTGGCAACCAGTTGTTCGGTTTTGATCAATTATAAAGATGGGAAAAACGTATAGTAAAAACGAGGAAGTTGTGATTGCCCAAAACGGGGCAAACAGCTCCAGCCACAGTGAATTCCAAAGTAAATTAGAAACCTATAGCTGGGTCATAAGTATCGTCTTAACAATGGTGGCACTCGTTGGGTTGTGTCTATTGTTCAAAAACTGTAAGAAAGCCGTTAAGAAGTGGACCCGGAAAGAGTTGGAGGCCTCCGTATCAACCATACAAATGGATACAATCGGAGTTTCCGCAAATCCTAGTGCGTAACAGTGTCGAGTCAAAATGCGTAGGTGTAAGTGTGACTTACGCGCTTAAACTTGCAAAGGCATGTACCTACTTAAGAACAAAAAATTTTTTTTTGTATGCTTCTATGTGTTTTATATTTTGCCATGTAACTGTGTAATGTATCTGCATCAATGTTATTTTGCGAGTTATCAGTGTGTTATGATATTACGTAACACTTAAGGTTGTTTTGTACCTAAGTTGAAGCCGCAGCTGCTGGCAACCTGATACCGCTGCGCTCCCAGTGTACTTTATGATTGTAAACAAGGTATCATGGTCTAATTCCTTTTTAAATAATATGTGTAATTTTTTTGTTGTTTAGTATTTTTGTTTTTAAATGTTTTTTTTTTAAAGGGGGGGGAATATTGTAGCGGCTATTAGCAGCTACATGTATCTATGCTACGACATAGTAGACGCCAATGTTAGATATAAGTATAGAGTCGGTCGATGTAAAGTCACTCACTGTACAACCGTAGATACGAATAAACGCATGAGTAAAACATAAGTGCATCTTCATTCCATCGCCCCCTCTCAACCCCAAGGACATCTACAAGTACTTTTATTTTCTATATACTGTGTTATACTGTGTGTGTTTGTCACATTGTTTATTATATATATTTTATTATATATAGTGAAACGCTGGTTCATAAGTCGCGGGTTCGATTCCCAAAGAGAAGTTAATTTAACCCAGTTGCCTAATTATTTTATTTTATTATATATAGTGAAACGCTGGTTCATAAGTCGCGGGTTCGATTCCCAAATAGAAGTTAATTTAAACCAGTACCCTAATAATTTTATTTTCTATAGTGAAACGCTGGTTCATAAGTCGCGGGTTCAATTCCCAAAGAGAAGTTAATTTAACCCAATAGCCTAATTATTTTATTTTATTATATATAGTGAAACGCTGGTTCATAAGTCGCGGGTTCGATTCCCAAAGAGAAGTTAATTTAACCCAGTAGCCTAATTATTTTATTTTATTATATATAGTGAAACGCTGGTTCATAAGTCGCGGGTTCGATTCCCAAATAGAAGTTAATTTAACCCAGTAGCCTAATTATTTCATTTTATTATATATTATAGTGAAACGCTGGTTCATAAGTCGTGGGTTCGATTCCCAAATAGAAGTTATTTTAACCCAGTAGCCTAATACCCAAATACTTATTCTTATTTTTTTACTGATTACAGTCCATTCTGCTGTTACCGCCGGCATCCAAATCTGACTTCTCCGAGTGGTGCTTCAGCTTAATGAGCATTTCATGCTCTAGCGCTGTGAGCTCCTCGGATGCCAAGAGTGCAGAGGCAGCCACGCCAACACCAGTGACACGTCACCGTTGTGTATCCCACCACCGCCATCGCCACCTCCAGCACCTCCATCAGCACCTCAATCAGCATTAGTTGTAGTATTTTTTTTAGCTTTAATAGTTGTTTTTTGTTAAGTAAATTGAGTAGTTTATTAAACAATAGTCTGTTTAATAATAAATTTATCAAGTAAACTTTTGTGAAATGTTGTATTTCAAATATCATTTTATTTTTAACTTTACTAGTTGTTTTTTGTTAAGTAGCTATAGAAATAAATTCATTAATATGCTACCTATCTAATGTTAAGACATACTGAAATTATAAACGATGGATAATGAAATTAGTTCTTATTTCGACAAATGAGTAGTTTATTAAACAATAGTTTGTAAAATGATAAATTTATCAAGATTGCTTTAGTCAAACGTTGTTTTTTTTAATATCAATTTTTTTTTATGAAAACAATTAATCCATCTATTTTTAATTGAGTTGTACCGACTTGTTATTTTTTTAATAATAATATTCTTTATAAAAAAATGATAAAAGACAGAGAGATATTATATTTTATTTTATATTATATTACTATTTTATTTTATTATTAATTGTAAGTATTTGACTAATAAGTAATTTAAATTTTTTGATTTGACATTGTGTTAATAATAAATATTATATCATTTTGTTTTCATTTTAATAACATAATCTATTTATTAATTAACCTATCCGGGTAGTTCTAGACCAATATGTTTGAGCAGTTTGTAGTAGTTAAATATCAATGCACAATCAAATCGGAATCGAACTCACGCCCACTGCGTAGCAGTTGAATGTTTGAGTCAGAGTTACAATTATTGTTTGAATTGCAATAACATTTTTTTTATATCTGTTTTGTTGGTGATATTTGAATTGATATTACTCGCAATCGAACGAACCATGAACGAATCTCAAATCAGATTGCTTGCGAAATCTCTTTCTGCAAACGCTTCGTAGAAAGACTGCGGAACCCCATAACGTATACTCGAGGACCCCTAGGGATCCCCGGACCACAGGTTAAAAAACACTTCACTACGATAAGCATTTACTGTGCCTGTCAACAACAAATTCATCGCGCATGCATAAATTTCAAACTAATTGCTTCACTTAGGTTTCGTCTTAAGGGTAGGGTAAAACGGGGATAGATGCTCCAGTACTATATGTTTGGGACATTAGTGGCGTTAACACTTTACTATAATTGTAAGATCGCCTCATATAGACCTCAGTGTCATGAAAGTCATCAGTGTCCAACCAACCAACTCTTATTATTTTCATGAATGGTGGTGCAACTATTCATACAATGAGGCGTCTATTTTCAAAAAAGGGGTCGTCTAAAAGTAAAATTCTGAAAATCTGTAATAAATAGATAAAAATTATTCACCTATAATTAATACTGTTAGAATTAAGAGGCTTTTTGAAAAAGTGGGACATCTAACCCCGTTTCACCCTAAGTTAGTTCCCACCTCGGATAAGCGGAACAAAACTCCTTTAAACAATTTAAGTGTTTGTATAAGCAATCCGACAAAAAGTTCTGTTCAAGCATTGGTATTATTTCAGTATAATATTCGTTCAGTTGAATTCAGTTCACAGTGGAGAGAAAATGTCATGGTGAGTAACCCTTTTTTCATATTGGTATTTATTATTTTTATAATAGGCTATTTGACAACATTAAAAATATACTACAAATTATGGTCATCCTATCAGAAAATAACGTAAAAAGACCTACGAGACTACAATTTTCTATCAAATATGTGTATTTTAAGAGAATTTCAAATATTAAAATGTTATATTTTGTTGATTTATTGTCTATGATAAAAACGCTCGTGATTGGTCAGAGCTCTAGTGACGTCACTAACTAGTATTATACCTATTATCTTTTTGACACTAACTACAAAATATTTACGACATCGCTATTTTGTATGAGCTATCATTTGTTTCGGTGTTTATTTGCTTTTCCCTTGAATAACGCGAGTTTTATGGACATTTGTGATTAAGTTCAAAATGGATACTAATTTTGTGCGAGCAGATAACAGCAACTTACCTACAATAGACGCTTTCATGATCGCACTATTCTTCAAAAACAACACAGATTTTTATGCTGCTGAACTTAAAAATGTGAAAACAACAAAGTAAGTATCACTTACTACTTAGTACCTATATAGTATACGTATTCATTTACAAAAGATAATCTGTGATCTTTCAAATTTTATAAAATCAAATTTTAGGTTATATTGATATAAACATAAAAATAGTCATGATTTTATTTGTCATAGTACTTACTTAAGGTGTTTTGTTTTGTTACTCAGGTCTGGAAGAGAGTCCTATGGAGATGATGCTATTGGCTACGTTCAATTGCACCGAGAACATGGTGTTTGCACTGTTAAGTGTAAAGTGTGCCCGGAGCATAAAGTGAGAAACAAACCATATAATGTGACGCTGATTATTAATGAAAATAATAATGAAGTCGTTAGCTGTCATTGCCATGATTGTGCTGCTTCTGCTGGAGGATGTAAGCATGCCATTGCTTTTTTGATGTGGGTCCATCGTCGCTCTGAAGAACCAGCATTTACTTCGATTGAGTGCTATTGGAGAAAGTCTACTTTGTCTAAAGTTGGGACTACGTTGAAATATATTACTGTGCAAGAGATAGCAACCAAGCAAATACCACATAGGCCTAGTAACCCAATAGTTTATACCGAATTTATTTCAGTTGCCAAGAAAAGAAAACTTGATAATTGTGAATAGACGGATATAAAGAGAAGGAAAATTTGGAATGATTCAAGTGGTGCTCAATGGCTCAGTTGGCAGAGCAGTCGCCCTGTAAGCGAAAGGTCGTGAGTTCGAGTCTCACTTGAGCATTTCATTTTTTCCAATGTTTTTCGAACTTAACAGTTAGCATAATAAATGCTATAAAAAATTCACTCAAATTGTGAATTAGTGAAACACCAAGACAATTTTCACCCTGGTGAACTCATGAAGTGTTCATTACACCATTTCTTAATGGACCAAACCATTGAAATTCAGTCAAACGTAGACAAATTCCTAAAAGAAATGAAAACGGCATTGACTTCCAAAGCCATATGTACCATCGAAGAAGCAACAAGGGGGCAGAGCGAGGACAGTTTGTGGCATGAGATGCGATATGGCTGCATCACTGCTTCTAAGGCACATGAGGTCAGTGTTTGTAACACACCAGATGGTTCTTTGGTAGCTACTATAATGGGTGCTAAGGTACCTGACACTGTAGCAATGAAAAGAGGAAGACGCTTGGAACGGTCTGTCCGAAAGACCATTAGTAAAAAATTAAAAAAAAAGATCTCAATATGTGGGCTTTATTTGTGCCAGGAATATCCCATGCTTGCTTCATCTCCTGATGGCCTGATGGAAGATGCAGTTATTGAAATTAAATGCCCTAGCAAGGCAAGAACTAAGGAACATTATGTCAAAAATGGTGTTCTCTCAAATAAATGTAAGGCACAAGTACAGCTACAAATGTATGCAACAGGCATGAAAAAGTGCTATTTTTGTGTAGCTGATAGCCAGTTTGAAGACAACAAGAAGGTGGATATAATTATAGTACAATATGACAGTCATTATGTAAATAATTTAATTCCTAAATTAGTGTATTTTTGGACAAAAAACATATATCCTATTTTGTTTAATACCACTGTGTAGAATGATGTAGATTATTTACTAATTGTATATTGTATGATTTGAGATTGACATTGATTTGATTGATTGATTGGTGGACATTGAATCATTCATGTTCTATCCCCTCTACATTAAATTATATTTGTATAAACAGTGACAGTTCATTTGATTTCGTTGTTCTTGTAAAAGCTGTAAACAAGTGTTATGTATCGATTAAAATAATATTTTCTTAGTCTTTGGTTTTAGACATAAAAAAGTATTGTCTATGACATGAGTTGGGTAGTATGGGACATCTTGAAAAAACGTTGTTGTGAAATTGGAGTTAAAAATAAAAGAAGCAAGTTATTATAAATTATAAATAGTTTTATTTGTAAATACATAAAATTGGCGACGAGGAAAATGATTGGAAGTATAGAGTGTTACCGTGCGGGTCAAGATTTCACCGCATACGCGGAAAGACTCGAACAATATTTCATTGTAAATGACATCGCGGACGAAAGCAAGAAAGTGGCTTTCTTCATTACGGTCATTGGAGCAGAGGCTTACGAAACCCTCAAAAATCTTATATCTCCGGAACAGCCTAAGGACAAAACATACGAACAACTGTTAAACGTGTTAAAAGGGCATTTTGTGGACAAGAAATCGGCCATTACAGCAAGATACGAATTTTACCAACTTAAACAAAAGGAAGGCCAGTCAGTCAATGAGTTTGTCTTGGAAATAAAAAAGAAAGCGTCTGATTGTAAGTTCAAGACTTTTCTAAACGAGGCCCTGAGGGACAAGCTTGTTTGTGGGCTAAGAAGCCAAAACTTAATTAGCAAACTTCTATCCGAAAACGAAGAACTCACATTCGAAAAGGCACTACCGCTGGCAAACGCCTGGGAAAGCGCAGAAAAAGACACAAAAAATTTGAATTATGAGGGAGAAAATAATAATATAAATATCATGAAGAAACATGAATATCGCAGACCTGTAATGAGAAACAAAGTGGAGTGCAAATGCTGTGGTGGTGGACACCTATCCAACAGGTGCTTCAAGAAGGATTGGATTTGTTTTGTTTGTAAGAAGCAGGGACATCTGGCAAACAAATGCCGTTTTAGGTACAACAAAGCAACAGGAAATAATATTAAAAATATGGAGGAACGACAACATGAATCGACAAGGCAGGAGAGAGCGGAGGATACCCAAGAAGAGGAAATAGTGTTAGGGAGCATTATGAACATTTTGGAGCAGGATATGGCATCTATTCCATTGTGACTAGGTAAAAAACTTTTAACTATGCATGTAGATACAGGAGCCTGTAAATCTGTAATACATAAACAAGATTATGATACTTATTTTAAAAACCAAGAGTTAAGACAGTGTAATGTGCAACTTAAGTCAGTGTCAGGAGAGATATTGTCAGTTTTAGGTGCAGTCAAAATTGAAGTAAAAAATTTACATAAAGAGTTATATCTCATAGTCATTGACAGTAAAAATTATTTTAATCCTTTGATTGGCAGAAATTGGTTAACTGTAATTTTTCCAAAATGGCAAAAAATGTTTAAAGTAAATAAAATATCAGATTTACAGGTAAATGGTGATACTCAAAAAAAGGAAAGACTAATAGATTTTATTAAGGTTAAATATAAAAAGTTATTTTCAAAAGATAGATCATCTCATATTTTAAACATGCGAGCCACATTAAAACTTAAAGAAGGAGCGACTCCCATTTTTCATAAGGCTTATTCAATTCCATACTCAAAAAGAAAGGAAGTTGAAGATGAACTATTAAGCTTAGAGAAGGCAGGCATTATCGAAAGGGTTACACATAGTGAATGGGCTAGTCCTATAGTAGTAGTGCAGAAAAATGATAAAAAAATTAGAGTTTGTGTTGACTATAAAGTCACATTAAATAAAATGTTGGACACTGAACACTATCCTCTGCCCTTGCCAGAAGATATATTTGCTGAGTTATCGGGGGCAGGTGTATTTTGTGTATTAGACCTAAGTGGAGCGTTCCAGCAATTACTATTGGATGAAAGTTCAAGGGAATTAATGACAATAAATACTCATATAGGATTATTTAGACCAGGTCGACTCCAGTTTGGTGTCTCTAGTGGGCCTTCAGTGTTTCAGTGTGTTATGGACAAAATATTACATGGTGAAAAATATGTAAGATCTTTTATCGACGACTTGATTATTTATGGGTCTGATATAGAACATTGTAACAGTAATTTAGAAAGTGTTTTGAAAAAGTTAAGTCAATACAATGTAAAAGTAAATTTGGAAAAGTGTCAATTTTTTTGTAGTGAAATAAAATTTTTAGGTCATTTGATTTCTAAAGCAGGAATAAAGCCGTTGCCTGAGAAGATTGAAGCAATTGTGAAGGCACCACAGCCCACATCCGTTACACAATTACAGGCATATTTGGGGCTTCTAAATTACTATGGAAAATTCTTACCAAGACTTTCAGATCAGCTGGCTCCTTTGCATTGTTTGTTAAAAAAAGATATTCCATTTTCTTGGAACGAACAATGTAATAAAGCTTTTGAAAAAAGTAAGACATTAATTACAGAACATGGTTTACTAGTACACTATGATAGTTGTAAAGAACTATTTGTAACTACTGATGCAAGTAAATATGGTCTAGGAGCGGTGTTGAGTCATAAAATAGATAGTGAACCAATATGTTTTGCATCGGCTACTTTAAATAATGCTCAAAAAAATTATTCGCAGGTAGAAAAGGAAGCATTGGCTATTATATTTGCAGTGCAAAAGTTTCATAAGTATTTGTATGGTAGGAAATTCATTCTTGTGACAGACCATCAGCCATTGAAATTCATATTTGATCCACTAAAAAAAATTCCTGTTACAGCAAATTCAAGACTACAAAGATGGGCGTTAATATTATCAGGGTACCAATATGAAATTACTTATAGAAAAGGAACATTATTGGGAAATGCTGATGCTCTGTCACGCTTACCGTTACCTGAGAAAGTAAATGTTGCTGAATGTATTAACTATTTTAATTTCAGTGAGGAAGTTCCTATAGATTTTCAAGAAGTGGCCAAATTCACACAAACGGATCCTTTCCTATGTAAAGTTTATGAATATGTTATGTCAGGATGGCCAAATTTTGTTAATGATGAAAAGTTAAAACCTTACTTTGTTAAAAGAGCGGAATTAGGAACTGAACAAAAATGCTTACTTTGGGGAAATAGAGTAATTATTCCATATCAGTTAAAAAGTAAAATAATTAACATGTTTCATGAATCACATCAGGGTATTGTTCAGACTAAAATGTTATTAAGAGGATTTTGTTGGTGGCCAAATGTAAATGAAGATATTGCAAAAGTTGTAGCTGGTTGTGACATATGTCAATCATCAAGGAACTTTACCAAAGTATGTAAACCTACTAGTTGGAAAAAATGTGAAAGTAATTTTGAGAGAGTACACATTGACTTTTTTATGATAAACTCCACCACATATTTGTTATTAGTTGATTCTAAATCTAAGTGGATTGATGTACACATAATGCAAGGCACCTCCACTGCACAAGTAATTGAAAAATTGTGTAAAACATTCGCTGTTGTTGGTATACCAGTAGAATTAGTCAGTGACAATGGTCCACCCTTTTCTTCAATAGAATTCAATATTTTTTTGAAGGCAAATGGTTGTATACCATTAAAAAGCCCTCCTTATCATCCTGAATCAAATGGTATGGCGGAAAGAACTGTACAGACAATAAAAAAAGCATTAAGTAGATTGCATGAACAAAAACCAGGATTAACTAAAGAATTATTATTACAAAATTTTTTGTTTTGCTATAGAAACAGCCAAAATTCTAGTGGCATGTCTCCAAACGAAATGTTATTTAAATATAAACCTAGAACTCGTTTTGATCTAATTAAACCATCAAATATTTTTTCAAAAAAAATTGTTAATAATAATAATAAAAAGGAAGGGATACAAATTGTATTTAAGGAAGGAGATAAGGTATGGTGTAAAAACTTAAAAGAGGGGAAAGGATGGACAAAAGCTGAGATTGTAAAGTCGTTGAGTGTTATGAGATATTTAATTGATGTAAATGGTATTCAAAAATATTATCATATTTCTGATTTAAGACCATGTGTTACAGAAGTTTCTCAATCCAAAAAAATATATGATCAACCTGTATTATTAAAGCCTTCAGCTGCATTCAAACCAATACAAATCAATAATAATCAAGATGGAGAAACTTTGGACAATAGCTTAGATAAGCCCCAATTGGAAAGTGTAGACAGTGAATGGAAGGATGTGGAACATAATGTAGAGGGGGAGTTTTCAGCTATTGAAAGTGATTTAGAGAAAAGAAATGTGATTGAACCACCGGTGGATGGTCCAACGTTGAGGAGGTCTACAAGAATTGTTAAGGCTCCTCAACGTTTAGATTTATAATAAATTAATTATTATCAAGAATCTTATATTTTTTTAAGGGGACGAATGTTATGTATCGATTAAAATAATATTTTCTTAGTCTTTGGTTTTAGACATAAAAAAGTATTGTCTATGACATGAGTTGGGTAGTATGGGACATCTTGAAAAAACGTTGTTGTGAAATTGGAGTTAAAAATAAAAGAAGCAAGTTATTATAAATTATAAATAGTTTTATTTGTAAATACATAAAAACAAGGTTTACTTTACACTAAAAAAATAATAAAGAACGGTCTTGTTCTGCCTCTAACTCTTGTCAATATAGTTCTTCAAACTGTTAATGTGTCATGTCATGGGATGTATGTATAACTTTAACCAAAGTAGTCATTTTTATGCTTTGAAATGACACTTCCTGTGTCTAGGTATTGAGTTAGTATATGTTATCATTGTGTAATGAAATAAAAATCAGTTATATATTTCTTGCTTGTTTTATTGTGAAAAAGTTATAATAATAAAAACCTTAATTGTATGTAGTCTTCACAAATCATTTTGTAAAGCATGAGGCATTCTAAGTAGTAATTTGGTTCACTAAGCCTCAAAATAAAACTCAACTGATATGTAGTAGTAGCATGCAAAGAAATGGTGAAAGTACTTAAATTAAAAAACATTAAAGACTTATTTAGCACACACACCAGTAGCGAGGGGTCCCTATAACACAATTCCTGCCAGCTTGCTCTGCAGAGGGGAGCTGTGGTAGACACATTTAAATTTATAGCCATATACACAATGTATTATCTAAAACTGAATATATCTGAAATTCTGTAGCTAAAATTGAGAGACATTCATGCAAAATTGCCATGGTCTTACAATAACAGGCAAGATTTTTTCCACTGGCTTCCCTTTTGAAAATTTTCCCCCCGCCACTGACAAACACAATAATAAATAATCCTGGTAAAAACACTTTTACTTAACTTACTGACAGTACTTTTTAAGAACGGAAGGGAGTTAACTATAAATAAAAAAAATTTTGGTTACTATTGTAGTTATTTTATAAGGGAATCCTGCAAATTTATAAGAGCACATGCTATAATAATAATATGATCCAGTATCCTAAGTATATTATTATTAACTACTGAATGTTGTTTTAGCATATGGAATTCTCTTATTCGTCTAATAATCCTTTCAATATGAATTCGCAAGCTTGCAATTATTTTAGTTTGTTTAACTTCTGTTTTTGACAATTTTAAACCAACATGTACACTAGGCGGTCTTAATAGTTTAATGCTCTTTGCATGAAGTAGTTGTTCAAGGTGCTTGAAGCCTCTGTCAGCTAGAATAACAGTTCCCGGGGGTAATGTATCTACAAAGTCGCAGTTCTCTACAATGGTAACATCACTTGTTCTTCCCCCAAATCCCTGAGAAATATAATTAACCAACCCGTTAGGTGTACAGGACACTAAATACTTCACAGTATTCCCCTTTTTGTACTCTGACCATGTCAGTGCCTGATATAGAGCCTTTGATGGCTTTTGTATGTCTATTTCTAAACAATCAATAATGCAGCTAACATTATGATAGTTATGTCTAAATGCTATAGGAAGATTTTTTTTTATAATTTTTTTTGTTTAAGTTTACAATGAATGGTCTTAAAAAACTACTTAGTATTGGTATGTTTTCCGAAAATATTTTACTACTATAAGATAATGATATTCCAAAATTATCCTCTAAGTCGCTAAATGTGGTATTCAGTCTAATTTTTTTCAAACATAGCATAATGTGTTCCTCTTTTATATTTGTGTGTTTGTGCAACAACTGAATTAAGAAATAACTATCTTTAGGAATACCAATGTACATCAGAGGTTTCTTTTGAATTGTATGCATCATATTTTTTAGGGCTTGTAATTTTTTAATATTTTCTGCAGTATCAGTTACTTCACTCTCGGATTCAGTAACCTTTGAAGAAGATGTGGTTATAAAAGGTGATAAATGGCCACTTTCAATGAAAGAAAGATAGATCACTTTCTGATTTTTCATCTTCAAGAATAATTCTCCGCTTAGTTGCTTTTACCGTTCTTTTCTTTGGTGATTGAGGATAATATGGTTCAATTTTAAATGGTGATGTGAATGAAGAAGTAGTAGTGGCTTTCAATGGTGAGGTAGAAACTGTTCTATATTCCCATTTTGATTGCACAGCCTTGCTCCTAAAATGCTTATTATTTGCTTTTCTTACTTGAACAGATTTGTCTAAAGCAGTGATTCCCAAAGTGGTCCAGGTGGACCCCCAGGGGTCCACGGGAGACTTGCTGGGGGTCTACGTAGGCGTGAACAAAAAATGGGGGTCCATAAGATGCTAATGGGGGTCCACGAAAATCATAGCCACTAGTCCCAAACTAAGCAGAGCTTGTGTACTATGGGTACTAGACAACCGATAAACATACTTAAATACTTTTTTTAACAAAATGACCAAACAGCTGATCGAGGTTTGTATGGGAAGTCGAAAAATTTAATGTCTGTATTGGATAAGTCGTAGAACAAACATTGTTCAGGGTGACCTATAGACCACGTGGCCAAGAGGTTTTAAACGATTTACGATACACCCTGTATATAGAAAACACCTAGTAGACAGATACAAACAAACATGTTCATGCACACCAATGTTTGTACCCCGCGGGATTCGAACCCGCGACCTCTTGGTTCAGAGGCAGCGTCCACTACCACTGAACCAAAGTGGCCGTCAATAGTAAAGAGCAAGCATAGTTTTTATAAGGGCCTACCTACATTATTTTAAGTACCTAACTAAGCAGATAATATTTTAATAAGGCAAGCGACTGTTACTTGTCTAAACTTGCGTATGATATTACGTACAATTTCGTGTACAGACTTGCAAAGCGCTATCCGCCCGACAATGCTTAAACTTGTTCAGACATGAATTTGATCACCACTATAAATACTTGATGCCAAAGGCAAACTCATTCATTTGTTTCCGGAATTTCGAAAAAAAGGTGTGAGAAACGTCATATCAGTGATTGCTAGTGCCGAAGAAAAGTAAGTACTTACCTTTTTTTTTGTTATAGTAATTAAGTATTTTGTTTACGTGTACTAGTCAGTTGATCACAACTGCTTGTATAGATAGGTGACTTAGTAACTTACGGATATTTTAATTGAATCGATTCTTTTGGGAAGGGCACTAGTCCACATTTTTTCGAAATCGAGTTAAGTATGTGGCAACACTTTACGTCAAGAGACGCGTGTTTCCACCGAGAACGGCTCTAGTCCAACTAATATTCTTTGAAATATAACACTGTCAATTTCTGCGTTTATTTTGGGAAAGGCACTAGTCCAGGACAAGTGCCCTTCCCAAAACAATTTGACAATTTGACAGCTAACATAACCTAAAAATGTCGTCAACGAGTGATTCGAGTGAGACTGAAAATCAGCAAAATAAAGTGAATAAACGCAGAAGAGGAGTAAGAAATGATGAAAAATACGCTCAGAAAGTTGTAAAGAAGATGCGGTTATGTGGAAAAGAGTATTACAGTTGTTATTCAAAAAAAAATGTACCAGCTAAAGTGGTCGGTGATGATTGCAGGTTAGTTGCAATATTTTGAATTTTTGGAGCTATTTAATTGACAAAAACGAGATTTGTTTGTGTGAAAGTGTTATTTTTTATTTAAGGGTTACCTTTTTTAACAAAAAACTTACTCAATTTCAGATGCAAAATGAAGTGTTTTGAAAAAATCCTCGAAGAAAATCGTAATGAAAGCTTTGCTATGTTACACAATATTGATTCGAAAAATGAGCAAGACATATTTTTGCAAAGTTTAATAAAGCCTGAAGAAAAAAAGAGACAACGACCCAGACTAGATGCTTCAAGTCACCTTAACAGAGTTGGAAATTACAAGTACCATGTGCAAGTAAATTCAAATGATATAGAAGTCTGTAAGAAAGCTTTTATATCCATCTATGCTTTGACAAACAAGAGGGTCCGCCGATTAGCTGCTCTTAAACGAGATGGAATCATACCAAAGGACAAACGAGGTACTGCAATACAATCGAGGCATGCTGTAGACCCAGAAGAGTCCTTAAAAGTGAAAGAACACATAGAATCATTCGATGTAAAGATTGTGCACTATGGAGATGTACATAAAAAATATCTGGATGCTTCTCTCGACATTAAAAAAATGCATAAAATGTTTCTGGAAAAGCATCCTGGTAGTAAAATAACCTATGCCTACTACAGACGTTTTTTTAAAGACAACTACAGCTTACGTTTTGGGCGGCCACAAGTTGATGTTTGCTCAAAATGTGAGGAAATAAACGTCAAAATAAAAAGTACTTTTTTGTGCGAATCCGCAAAGAGAGCAGCAGTATGTGACCTGATGATTCATAAAGCCAGAGCAAAGAAATTCTACAAAAAAATTGAACAAATCACAGAACTCTGTAATGCAAGACCTGATGTTGGGGCAATTTGCATAGATTACATGCAGAACTTACCCCTGCCGCATATTCCTGTTCAGGAAATCTTTTACTATCGTCAGCTATGGGTGAATTAGTTTTGTATTCACAATCTTAAGACAGAAAAGGCTATGTTTTACTCCTACCATGAAGGAATTGCCAATAAAGGACCCGATGAAGTTTGTTCATTTCTTAAGCACTACTTTGATAATTTTGTCCCTGAGGATATAAAGGAACTGCACATATTTTCTGACGGTTGTGCCGGACAAAATAAAAATAACACTGTAGTGCGCTTCCTGCTCACATTGGCCACTATTAAAAAATTCAATGTTATAACACATTACTTCCCACAACGTGGGCATTCGTTCCTGCCGTGTGACAGGGACTTTGGCCTTGTTAAAAAAAAGGTACGAAAACATGATCATGTCTACTTACCTGAACAATACGAAGAAATGATAACTCAAAGTACCAATACAAACAAGTTTTCTGTGTACGAAGTAGCAACTGATGACATTATAGATTTTAAAACTTGGTGGTCTAGGTACTACAAAAAAACTGCCTGGCAATCCAATCTCTAGGAAAAAAAGTCCCTAGAGACAAAAAGATGAACTTCAATGTATCTTTGTTCAGTCAATTTCATTATGACTCCCAGAAACCAGGATATGTCGAAGTGTGCGAGTTTATCGATAGCAATGTCAAATATGACTTCAAGCTAAGCCACGGAAGAGAGGATGTAGTCTTGCCTGTCAGAAAGGCATATATGACATGTGTGCCTATAAATGAAAAAAAAATAGAAGATATAAAGAAAGTGATGGTTCACATTCCATCAGAATATAAGGAATTTTATAATCAGATTACTAACTGGCCCGTCAAAAACATGGAAACTATTGAAGAAGATGCTCCGTAACAAACATATATGTATATTAAAAAAATGTATTTTGACAAGATACATATTTTATAACAATAAAGTCCAGTGTTTTATAAAAATAATGTAGTTTTTATTTAAATATTCTTGTAAATTTTGGGAAGGGCACAAGTCCAGCACCTTTTTTTGATATTTTCTGTCACTTCCAATAAATAAAAACTCAAACAAAAAACCCAGGCGCTGTTGTGTTAGATAGATCTATAAATTTCCATAAATTATTTTGCACCTTCAGTAGACTTTTTTTCAACAGAAGGTTTTTTGTGCCTCCTGTAAAATTTAGTCTGATGGCCCTTCCCAAAATAATCGATTCAATTGTCCTCTTTCGATTTGAAGACAAACACAGCACGTTTTATTCAATTGTTTTTTCACGAGAGAAGTACTGCCTCTCTAAAAAGGCCGAATAAGCAATATTGCAGAGCAATTAAGCGTGAACTCATTGATTTGATGTTAGTTATGGTTTTTATGGTCAATTTTGGGATTTCGACTTTTATTTTTTCCTACACAAAGGAGATACCCCATTTTGGGCCCGAGTGCACAGACATCAAACCTACCTCAAAAAATTCGTCTATTTTGTGTTATAATTTTGTTAAGACTTCATTACAATCAGCAATGGCCAAGTGCGACAAAAGTTTAAAAATGTGATTTTCATTAATCAACAAGCTTCGTAAACGTTGAATGTAATACTTAATCCGATCTTCGTAAATGCGCTATGATTATACTTGCTTTATCGATTCGATTATGAAATCGAATCGATAACTAATAACTATGAATTTAAAATTCGTGGCTTTATTAAATGATTTCAAAATATCTATGTAGCATCTTTATTTTCGTTATTCAGTTCACTAATCAGAAAGACACTTGTCTCCTTCATTATGGAAGTCAAAATATCGATTGTAAATAATCGTAGTGTATTCAAAGTCTCTGTAAATAATCGATCATTAAGAATTCATAATAATCTGTAACATCATATGTCATTTTCACTGATTTTCATTCCTGTCATTGAAAATGTCGCATTCGCTTTCCTTCGGCTCCCTGAGAGCATTGTGTTTTGCTGCTTTTACTCTGTGAATTGTATTTGATTTTCGAACTAATTGACCCTTGCTTGATTACCGGACACCGTTATTTGCTACACTTGTTGACCTTGGCTTTAAAACTGGACTAGACTTTACCACATCGGCTGAAAGCTATCACAATGAATCTCTGTGTGAATTGTGGAATCGCTACCGATCGGTGCAATATTATAGGCAGACATTTATTGAACGATGCAGTGATACTAGCTTGTATACGTGAATGGGTCGCACCACAAATAGTAAGTACCTATTCGTTATTTCTCGCTCTTTTGAAATTCTTATTATAATTAACGTTAACAAGCTGTGTGATAGCTGCTATAGAATAGAAATTACTACGAGTCTACCTAATCCCGGAGAAAATTATGTCAACTTTTGTATATGACAATTTATTTTGACTGATATGTGTAACGTTCATGAAGAACTAGCCTATATGACTAATGGAATATTCAGTGCTTATAACATGATCTCTGTTTAAGGTGAATGCAATCATTTGCGAATCTTGCTGGATTCAAGCTCAATGTGCATGTTTGGATGAGAACAGACCAGCACAATCACCAGTGGGGCACAGACAAGTGTGTATTCTGTATGTCATTGAAGTGTGCAGAGAGGTGGATAGAGACCCCCTACAAGAACTGTCAATATCTCAAACGACTTGGTTATTAAGAGGAAAAATAAAGTCCAGGAATATAAGTAGTAGAACTTATTACGTATATATATTAGTTGACAGTTCTTTGAGCGGTAGGAATGCTATATTACAGCATTGCTGTAATTGTATTGTAGGTAAGAGAACAATCGGGTGCTGTGCCCACATAATGAGTGTAATATGGTATCTCGGTTGGGCACGGTTCCAAGACAATATAACACCTCCTGCACAGTTTCTTGACAATATGTTAATAAACTATGATGATGCTTAAAAAGGGGAGGAAAGACCTAAGTCCTAGTGAAAGCACTTCTAAAGCCAAATAGGAAGATACCCGGGATAGAGATTAAAATACTTTTTTAAAATATAGTAATCTTTAAAATAATGTTGTTTTATTTTATTACCTACTGGAGTGAAAAGGACGTACCATAGGTGCTGAGGTGATGATATCCTGGTCCGCAGGTCTCCTTGTCCACAAACACTTCACACAGAGTTTTTCTTTTATATATTTGTTTATTTGGAAGCGCGGACGCGCGGCGAGTTATAGTATGTTTTAACTGAATGGTGAATAGACTTGAGAGTCGCGGAGGCCTATGGGAGGCCTGAGTTCCTTTTTTTGAGCGTTTCGAACCTCTTCGTGACGGGTGCACGATGATGACTGATACATAGGGAGTGGAAGGGGTAGGAAGAGTGAAATGTTGAGTGATATACTGAATGAAAGTTAATTATAAGGATTCGAGTACGTGTCTTTTGAGTAATGTTTATATGAATAATAAAAATTTAATAAACTACGAGTGTAGGTACCTATTGGGCGCAGCCAACTTCGGGGGGCCTAGAGGTTTCCTCTACATTGAGTTAAATTAAAATTAAAGAGTAGAATTGAGAAAGAACTATATAATAACTTAAGATTAGATTATAGAGCTAGAGCTAAATCTATTGGGAAGGTAGCGGGCAAAGTCGGGTGACAGGCCGTACATAATAACTTCCAGTAGAAGTTCTAACTTTAACAGTGCGAATAATATTGTCCTTTCCGGGAAAGATTTCTGTCACAACAGCGAGAGTCCATAGCATAGGATGAGTGTTGTCATCCTTGATGATCACTATTGTTCCTACAGTAACAGGGTTTGAAGGCGTATTCCATTTTACGCGCTGCTGCAAAGAAGTAAGATATTCTAAGTTCCATCGCTTCCAGTAACTCTGAACTATTCTATTCAGTAGCTGATATCGCGTTAATCGATTATCTGACACAGAGGGATCTATATTTTCAGCGGGCAAAAATTTAAGAGAAGTTACGTTAAGGAAATGATTAGGCGTTAAAGCGGACAAATCAGAAGGATCTGACGAAAGAACACAAATAGGGCGACTATTCAACAAACCTTCTATTTGAATTAAGATAGTATTAAACTCTTCATAGGTGAGTATTTGCTTTCCGATAGTTTTATATAAATGGGTTTTAACAGATTTAACGTTTGTTTCACTTAAGCCATTAAAATGTGGACCGTAAGGCGGACTGTGTTTAAATTGTATTTTATGTTGAGTTAAATGTTGACTTAAGTAATTTTGGTGATCAGTGGACTGTATAAGTGTATAAATTTCGTCTAGTTTATGTTTGGCACCAATAAAATTAGTACCTCCATCGCTATACATTATGGATACAGGACCCCTTCGAGCAATAAAGCGCTTGAAAGCGGCGAGAAATAAATCAGAGCTTAGATCCGAGACCAATTCTAGATGAAGGGCTTTTGTGGTTAAACACACAAATAAACATACGTAGGCTTTATGACTTTTAACACCACGGCGACGAATATGCGTGATGAAAAAGGGTCCAGCGTAATCTACAGCGGTATGAACGAAAGATTTCACTTGAGAAATTCTCATAGCGGGGAGATCACCCATCGGTGGGTTCGTAATGCGGGGTTTTATTTTAAAACAAGTGTTACAATTATGGACTACTTTTCGTACTAAATTGCGTGCTGACAAAATCCAATATTTTTGTCTAAGAAGAGCTAAGAGTAAAGCGGGACCTGTGTGAAGATTAATTTGATGGTAATATTGAATAAGAAGTAAGGTAATTCGATCGTTAGGAAGTAAAATGGGGTGTTTTTTTATCAAAATCTAACTGTGAATGAGTAAGTCTTCCGCCCACGCGGATTAAATCATTGTTAAGAAAGGGATTGAGTTTTAAAACACCTTTATTCTTACAAAGTTTAGAATTTTCGAGGTCGATGATCTCATGCGAGAAATATTTCGACTGCACGTAACGTAGAGCATGGTATTCAGCCTGTTCCAAATCATCAACTGTGATAGGACCGCGTGAATTTAATATTTTTGAAAAGCGTAAAATATAAACTAGAGAGCGTATAAATTTTAACCAAGTGGAGACACGTTCTGCGAGACATTGAATAGGGTGAGTATTTTCTTCAATAGATTTAGTTTGTAAAGAAAGTGTTAAAAATTTTGATTCAGGTTGATCTTCATTGTGATTAATAACGTAATTTTTTACAGGCCAAGCAGCAACTGGAGCAGTTAACCATTTGGGTCCGTGAAACCAGAGATCATTATTAACTAATGCTTTAGGTGTTACAGGGCGTGAGACTATGTCGGCGGGATTTTCTACACCTCGAACGTGAAACCAATGTGGAGCGGGTAAGTATTCATTTATCTGAGTGATACGATTAGCTATGAATGTATGAAATTTATAAGCGGGCGAGTGTATCCAAGTAAGTGTTACTGTGGAATCTGAAAATGCATATATTTTGTTTACGTTACAGCGTTTTTCAAATACCCTACGAACCGATGCGAGTAGTTTGGCAAGCAGTAGCGCTGCGCAGAGTTCTAAACGAGCGAGAGTTTTATCTTGGGATGCGACTTTAGATTTGGCAGTGAGAAGCATTACAGAGCTGGCGTTATAATTTTCACCACTATCAACGCGTACATATACACAAGCGCCATAGCACTTTTCGCTGGCATCTGCAAAGCCAATTAGAGTTATGTTTAAATTACTAGTGATACCTATATGTCTTGGGAATTTAATATTTTGTAAATATGTGAGCTCATTGTGAAATTGTTTCCACTTAGCAAGGATAAACTCTGGGACCTCATCATCCCAATCGAGTTGTAGCTTCCAGCAGTCTTGTACTAACAGCTTCATGAAAGCGACAACTGGACTGATAAGACCTAATGGGTCAAATAAGCGTGCAGTTTCAGAGAGGATTGTGCGTTTAGTGCATGCTTCTGGAGCGTTAATATTAATTTTAAAATGAAAGTTATCATCGTTAGGTTGCCACTGCATGCCTACGATTTTTGTAGCGGCGTTAGAGTCGGAATCAAAGTTGATAGCGTGTGGGCCTTTGTGAGAAGAGGGAATACGTGACATAAATTCTTTATTATTAGAGATCCATTTAACTAAGTTAAAACCTCCAGATTTAAACATTTCAACCATTTCCTTATATGTATTTTTTGCGTGATCTAAACCATCTATAGAACAAACATAGTCGTCCATATACATGTGGTTCTCGGCCTCGTAAGCAGCGAGAGGATACTCATCTCGACTGTCAGTGGCCAGCTGGCGAACAACGCGCATGGCGAGATAGGGAGAGCTAGATACCCCAAAACATACTCTATCGAACTGGTAAACATCGACAGAGGAGTGGGGGTTGAATCGAAATAAAATGCGCTGATATGGTTGATGTTTGGAAGAGAGTTTGACTTGAAAATACATCTTTTCGATGTCTGCAGTTAATGCGATAGAAAACATGCGTAAATTTAGAAGTAAATCATAAATGTTACTTTGTAAATTCGGACCTACATAGAGCAGATCATTAAGCGATTTCCCTGATGTAGTTTTACAACCTGCATCGAGAACCACTCGAGTTTTTGATGTTTCCTTTTCGGGACGGTAGACAGCCCTATGCGGCATATAATAAGCGTGAATATCTAGTGGGAAGTGTTCAACTTTAGATAAATGACCTTGGTCAATATATGATTGGATGGTGGCGTTATAATCGTTGCGTAATTCAGATGAATCAAGCTTCTTTTCTAGGTTTAACAAGCGGCGCATAGCGATGTGGTACGAGTCACCTAGTTCAGAAGGTTCGAGTTTGAATGGTAAACTGACGGTGTATCTACCGCTGTGATCGCGTGAGTAGGTAGCTTGGAATAAATGTTCACATGCTTCGTCTTCTGGACTGAAATGTTTTTTATCTGGAACATTTTCTATTTCCCAGAAGCGTTGAGTTAGGTACTCGAGCGAATGTGATTCCGATTCCGTACAGAAAAAGACTTTGTCCGAATTGATTGAGTGAGCGTGCGAGATAGACGAACGAGTGTCCGAGTGCGAGTTTGGTGCGAGCATGAGAGCTGCGTGCGAGTGAGGTGCGTGCGAGAGAGGTGCGTGCGAGAGAGATGCGTGTGAGATACATTGGGCTTTACCCATTGCGACATATCCTAGTGTGGTTTGTATACCAACTACTGAAGATGTCGGAGCGGATACTCGGCCTGATCCGAGTAGAAGCGGGAATAGTTCGTTACCTAAGAGGCAATCGATTTGAGCTGGCGCATGGAAATGGTCATCTGCCATTGGGATATTCTGTAAGTGTGTCAATTCCTTGAGATCGACTACAGCGTTAGGTAAAAAGTCGGTTATTGTGTCAATAACGCGAGCATTAACTGTGTAAGAACAGCGCGAGTCGATACGAGAATATATTTTAAATTGAGTCAGTCCGAAAGACTTACTTTCGACTTGACCGATTCCTTTGACCGTAGAAGGTGCAGGCGTAATTTTTAAATTCAAACGTTCACAACAAGATTTTGTTATAAAATTACTCATTGAACCAGTATCCAAGAATAATCGTATATTAATTGGTTTAGCGTTATTGTAAACGTGTACAGTTGCGGTGGGTAACAATACCGTCGTATTATTTGAAATACGCGCGGAAGAAATTGCGGAAAGTGCAAAGTTGTTGTTATCAACGTTTGAATGTTCGCGCGCAGTCATATGTTCGACTGGCGGCGGCGAGGGGTCACGCGAGTCGTATACCGCGGCGGTGAGCGGGCGAGAGTGCGAGTGAGAAGGGCGCGGTGCGGCGCGAGCGAGAGCGGGACGTTGCGCTTGCGGTGCAGGGGGCGCGGCGGCGGCGGCGGGCGCGCTGCCGGCGCGTATCAGCTGTGTATCATCACGCTGTGATAAGCCGTTAGCGGGGTAGACAGAAGTATTGCGTTGCGTATCGGAATGAATATTATTATTGTAAAAATTAATGTGTAATAATGAGTGGTGTTTGCGATTGCAAATTGAACACTTTCTTAGTGATTTACACATGTTTACATTATGAAATCCTAGACAGTTTTTACAGAATGAATGTTTGTTTACAATGTCGTTGCGCGTTTGCGGATCTGAGTTCAGAAAAAAATCACATTTGTATAAAGGGTGAGAGTGGTTAGAGTTGCATATTTTGCATGACTGATAGTCTGTTTGTGGAGGTATGTCAGATTGATTATTTTGAGTGGAATTATTATCCTGGGTAAAGAATGCTTGAGTTTGTTTGGTTTTAGGAGTGGATTTGTATGTTTGTCGCTTTTGAGTGTTATAAGACATTGCAGGGGTACGAAGCGTTTGAATTTTATTTTGTTCTTTAACAAAGTTTTTAACATTTTGAAAAGTAGGAATGTCTGTTTGCCTGTGGGTCTGTTCAAACAAATTGAGTGTATCTCTATCCAGCTTGCTTAATGCAATATGAGTTATTATAAAATCTGACAAATCATTGATTTCTAAACGACGGAGTGCGGCTTCAGCGGAACAAAAGTTATCAATAAATGTTTCAGCCGATTGGTTTGGCTTATGTTGTAACATTTGTTCTAGATACATAGAGGCTTGTACTCTTGTATCCTCATATTTTTCTAAGAGAGCTTTCCATATGATTTCATAATTTTCTGCAGTAGCAGTTATTCCAGAGCAAATGGTGAGTGCCTTACCAGAGAGACAACCAATTAAGTATTGTACTTTTTCAGCACTTGAGAGGCGTTTATTAGTGTGTACTAAGCAGCGAAAGTTCTCATAGAACACTGGCCACTTGCTCGGAGTGCCATCAAAACTTGCTAGCTGTAGCGGAGGGAGTTTGAGTTTAAATGGATCATTTTCTTTCCTTGAGTCATCACGCTGTTGATTCAGAGAGCTTTCTGTATGTTTTATGTAACAATACAACTCATCAAATGCGTTGAGAGCACTGTAATTCGGCTTTGCCTTAGGATCTACTTGAATAGATTTAATGACAAGGTCATCAAGAGTTTTCATGAATTCAGAGCGAATTTGGTCAATTGACTTCGTTCTAGCGAGAAATTGAGAGCGATTAATGGGATCTGACACCTTTAAACTTAAATTATAAATATCCTGAGCAATTTGGAATAAACTTTGTTTCTTTACTTCGAGTATAGTGACCGTGACGTCGGGTACGTCGTCATCAGAGGCGGAAGAATCATCAGATTTCTTTTGTTTACCACCCATGATGATCGATGGAAATTATATTTTAAGTTTAAGGAATCTTTATGAAAGCCAGTAGGTACGCGGGAGTAATACTAAAATATGTGCGAGGGAATATGATACGTAATACAAGAACCGTAAGGCTGAGTATTGCGTGAAAGTGAACAAGAATTATTTGAATAAGGCGACAGTTACCTACCTACCTACGAGTTGAAATAATTAACGAATTTGTTGAAATATGTTATAAAATACAAAAATATTATCGTAAATGTATACTATTATGCGTATGGACGAGATATAACGAGATTATAATAGGAAATAATAGATACTTTGCGAGATTCGAGCAAGTTAAACTTGTCGATGCGTGTGAGTGAAAATGGCGGCGAAGGCGTTTGAGCAATATGATAAATATGTGTTTAGTGTTATTTGCAAGGAGGAGCGATGCGGATCATGGAATCCGGGGAGTGGGACCAAGACTTGGAGTGAAAAGGACGTACCATAGGTGCTGAGGTGATGATATCCTGGTCCGCAGGTCTCCTTGTCCACAAACACTTCACACAGAGTTTTTCTTTTATATATTTAAAGGCACCTCCTCTGATGCAGCGTTACTATCTTGGGTTTTATCTGCCATAATGTGGGTAGTCGAGCGAGGAAATCAACGAACGATGTTTCAATAAAATATTCCACAATACTTCTAACTTCTTCTTTATTAATTGCACTATAATTAATCAACACTTATAATTTTAAACGATTGCGAAAGTATAGTCCGATTTAAAACATTCCACCAGAACACGTGGGCGCGTGCGCACTCTCTGAGATCCGAAGCAATAATGGCCGCCCTCCCAGCGCTCGGTGTTATGTCAGCTGTCAAACTCGAAATGTCAACCGAATCGATTGTAAATCGACTAACATAACCTGTGCGCCGTCACGGCCAACCCTGACTGTCGCACGTCCTCGTGCGATTAGAAGTCTTGTGCGTAATCACCTGAAAGTCACACATTAATCATTAACGTTTGCTCGTCCATACCTGACTTAGCTAGGCTTGGACCGGGCATACAAGGCCCTTTCGACTAACTTCACAGAGCTACACAGCACACAGCTTTACATACAAGACCGGGCGTACATGGCCCTTTCGACTTACAGCTCGCTCTACATGGCGTG
Organism: Eilema sororculum; assembly: GCA_914829495.1. NCBI lineage: Eukaryota > Metazoa > Arthropoda > Insecta > Lepidoptera > Erebidae > Eilema > Eilema sororculum. Next base: position 8,871,618 of record OU618551.1, read on the forward strand.
GACCGGGCGTGCTGGGCCCTTACCGACCAGCCCTCATTTGTTACTTGGCGTGGACCGGGCGTACTGGGCCCATGCCGACCAGCCTTCAAATACCACGTGGCGTGGACCGGGCGTACTGGGCCCATACCGACCAGCCTTCCTATACCACATGACATGGACCGGGCATACTGGGCCCATACCGACCAGTCATTCACTTTTTCTACCCAACATAAACAAGAGCTATGGCCTAGGCGCATGAAGCCTCTTCAGCCAGCTTTTCGTCTGAATTACTCTGATCCTTATTCTAGATGGTGCTAATTGCCAATACATGTAACTCACGTTCATTAGTGTGATTATCAATTTCAGACTCCTCTAGTTGTCTTTCAGTGTCTGTTGCTGACAGTGTGTCAGAACTTGCCGTTAAGGTACCATCGCTTGATATAGAAAGGGTATCACTGCCGTCATCAACATGGATAGACCTAGAATGTTCCCCATTGACCGCCGTCTCGGCCAAAGTACTCGAATCGTCACTATCGAGCATACTTCCAGCAATTTCCACTAATCCTTCAAAACCTTTTGGTACCAAGCGCAATTTTTCATGAGAGTATTTATAGACCCGGTTACCTCCCGTAATAGCTTTGAGTTCATACCGATCGTTACTGAGAACTTTGGATATGACAAAGGGACCTCGAAATTTCCTAGATAATTTGGTTTGGTTTCTTTCACTACACTTAATGAACACATAGTCACCTTGTGTAAGGGGCTTAATTTGCGCTCGACCACGATTGAACCGCCTGGAATCGGATATGGCTTCTTTTTGAATACTAGTAGATGCCTCATTTCGTACCATTTCCAGGTCAACGCGATGGGGTGATTGTGACTCGGGTGATATTTTAGAAAGACCTAATGATTGAGCTCTAATACCAAACATTAACTCTGTAGGACTGTATCCCGTGACTCTTGACTTCGTACTATTTAATGCTAACTGGACATTGTCTAGCTCTTCGCGCCATATTTTATTTGAATCGTTTTCTATTATCGTAAGAAGACTTTTTAAGGTACGCATAACACGTTCTACTTGCCCGTTAGCTCTAGAAGAACCAGTAGATGTCAAGTGTAGTTCGATCTTGTGTTCAGAACAAAATTCTTTAAAATTGGAGCTAATGTAACATTTACCCTGATCAGCTATGATTCTTCTCGGCGCTCCGAACAATGTCACTGCTCTTTTTAGGGCTTTTACTGCGCATGTAGCATCAAGCGACTGAGTATATTCGAGGAGGACGAATTTTGTAAAACCGTCGATTATAACCGACACGTACTCCTTTCGATCGCTTTTGCCACTAAGCTTTCCCGTAAGATCGACATGAATGGTATGCCATGGGACTCCTTCTTTGGGAATTGGATGTGCCCTTAGCTGCTGTGCCCCTGAAGGTCCCTTCGAAGCTTTACATACAATACAAGAATCAACGAATTTCCTAACGTTCTTAGCCATCTGCGGGAACCAGTATTGTTCATAAATTTTATCAAGCGTCTTATCACATCCTAAATGTTTGATTTCACAATGTACATGATTTATTAGTGTCCAGATTAAGGATCGCGGTACTATAGGCAACCAAGAACTAATTTTGTTGCGTTCTACCTTTCTGTATAGAATACCGTCGCGTACGTCATATGTATGGGAAATAGTTTCTGGTAATTCTTTGTTTAAATGTTTACTGATTAGATCCTGAATCTCCGAATCGCGTTTTTGCTCAACTTGAAGCCAGCTTTCATGAAGTTCGACAAAGTTTACGACTTTACGTGAAGTGGTGGATTCTTTAGTAAATTCCAAGGGCTCAGTTATAGTTATTGACGAGGGGGACGTTGGATTTCTAGACAAGTAATCGGCATGCTCCATGCTATGACCATCTTTATAGACTATGTCAAAGTCATAAGCTTGGAGATAAGCCCACCAGCGATGGACACGTGGAGAAAGATCGACCTTAGCTTTCGATGCTTTCAGAGAGTTGCAGTCTGTAAACACTGTAAAGTGCTGACCGTACAGATAATGGCGAAAATTCTCAACAGCGCGCACTACGGCTAACGTCTCCAGTTCATAGGAATGATATCTGGATTCTGCGTCAGCAGTTCTACGGCTAAAATACGCGACAACGTGCGGTGTGTTTTTATGTCTCTGAATTAAAATGGCTCCATAGCCGTCGGAACTAGCGTCAGTGTGCAATTCTATTGGGACTTCGGGGTTAAATATGGTTAAAACTGGTTCTGACGTGAGTATCTTGACAATCTTTGCGTGTATGGCCCTGTGTCCATCGGTCCACGTGATAGGTCCCTTTAGTTTAGTCAGCGGATACAGCGGTCCCGCTAATGTGGCGAAATTGGGAATAAATTTTCGAAAATAAGAAGCGAGTCCGAGAAACTGTCTAACCTGTGAGGCTGTGGCTGGAGATGGTGCGTCGATAAGAGCTTTGATTTTTCGTGGGTTGGGTCTTACTTCACCCTCGCGTATGACATAACCGAGATAGTCGACCTCCTTCTTCATAAATCTGCATTTTCGGATATTGAAAGAAAAACCTGCTTCCGAGAGAGCCCCAAGAACAGCATCCAAACGATGCAGTCCTTCAGAAACCTTAGAGGAAAAGCAAAGGACATCATCCATGTAAGCTAGAGCAGCTGTGTCACGAAGCGATTTCAGTGCACTATTGATGCAGCGTTGGTACACCGAGGCTGCATTGCGTAACCCAAAGGGCATAGCGAGGTATTCGTATTGCCCATTCGGCGTTACGAAGGCAGTTTTCTCAACTGACAGAGGCTCTACAACAATCTGATGATAGCCTGATGCCATGTCTAATGACGAAAAGTAACAAGCTCCACTTAACCGGTCTACCTGTTCCTCAATTCTTGGGAGTGGATAGTGCTCGGGACGTGTGTTTGAGTTTAACTCTCTGTAATCCACGCACATTCTATCAGAGCCGTCTCTTTTCTTAACCAAGAGGATGGGACTGGCAAATGGCGAGGAGCTTTCCCGAATGACACCTGCATCTAGAAGTGACTGTACCTTTCCATCGACTATGTCTTTCTCAATAGGTGATAATCTGTATGGGCGACGCTGAACTACCTTATGCGGGTCTATCAATTCGATTTTTAAATTGCCTGTTGTCACACGGCGAGTTGGAATACCATCTATAAAGCAACTACTGTACTTCTGAAGGATTCTCACTAATGCTAGCTTTTCACTCCCTACAATATCTGTATCAATAGTACCAAAATCAAGCTCATTCGTACCTTGGCACACATTGATTTCTTTACGTGGAAAGAAAACTAGGCTATCACTATTAATTTCGATGTGAACACCCTGATCGAGAACATCCCTACCTATGAGTATCGCTTCAGAAATTGTGTTGTCAGATACAACGTGAAACAGTATCGACAAAGGAATTTTCTGTATAACAATGGGGCTCATAATTTGCAAGGTACACTCAATATCGTGTCCACCAATTCCTGTTAAATAAACTACTTCATTGCATTTGGTGCCAGAAAGTTTCTCAACAAAGCTAAATCTGACCAGAGAGCAGGCCGACCCGCTATCAAAAAGAAAAGGAATGGTCTCACCAGTTGATGTCGACAGTGTACCTCTGGTTGCGCGTCGCTCGCAGATCTGGACTTCTTTGCGTTGACCTTGATTACTGCTTGTATTCTTCTCTGGGCAGCTGGTACTGACGTGACCGGGCTTCCCGCAGGAGTAGCAGGTTACACTTTTCTCCTTGTCCCCATTTGATTTTGATTTCATATTGTCTCGCCGCTTCCGACAATCTTCCATTTTGTGTCCACGATTTCCGCAGAAATGACAAGTCCCGGAGAATCGTGAATCAGGCAGACGCGGGCGTTTAGCGTCGGGCTCATTATCATTTTCATCATAGCGTCTTTTAAGCGAAATGCCGTTGAGAATTCTACACAATTGAGCTCTCGTAGAAACAAGATGAGAATTCAATTCTCGGCGTATCAATGCATCCTTTTGAGATAACACGGATACAGCAAATCCCGTAACTACATCTTCTCCCATTTCGACGTTGGGTATGCGCTCGATTAGGTTCCAAAGTCGCATAGCTGCCTCACATGCAGTCTCTTTACTTCCTATTTGGAATCTCAGTATATTGTCGAAATGATCTTGCATCAGCATAGGCCGCCCAAACTTGGCGAGCAGAATTTCTTTTATGCAAGGCCATGTTATTTCGGAACTGCTTAACTTGGTCAAACACTTGGCCGCGCGACCTCTCAGTGCATGTGTTAGTGAAAGCAACAGCTCAGGTCCGCACAGTTTTCGACTATTTATAATAATTTCAGTTATTCTACACCAACCTTCTACGTCCGAATCCGTTTCGTCTGGGTCAAATTGTACAAGACGAGGTGTTGGAGGGCTAGCTGGAGCACTTTGTGTCGCCGTCAATATGCGAGATAGAAGTACTTCCATATTCGTGAGAAAACTTGCACTGTCACTGTTCTTCTTCGATGGGCCAGCGGTTTCATCGCCGATTTCCTCAAGGTTAGGCTCTCTATATCCCACTTCTGATAAAGGCACCTCCTCTGATGCAGCGTTACTATCTTGGGTTTTATCTGCCATAATGTGGGTAGTCGAGCGAGGAAATCAACGAACGATGTTTCAATAAAATATTCCACAATACTTCTAACTTCTTCTTTATTAATTGCACTATAATTAATCAACACTTATAATTTTAAACGATTGCGAAAGTATAGTCCGATTTAAAACATTCCACCAGAACACGTGGGCGCGTGCGCACTCTCTGAGATCCGAAGCAATAATGGCCGCCCTCCCAGCGCTCGGTGTTATGTCAGCTGTCAAACTCGAAATGTCAACCGAATCGATTGTAAATCGACTAACATAACCTGTGCGCCGTCATATTTGTTTATTTGGAAGCGCGGACGCGCGGCGAGTTATAGTATGTTTTAACTGAATGGTGAATAGACTTGAGAGTCGCGGAGGCCTATGGGAGGCCTGAGTTCCTTTTTTTGAGCGTTTCGAACCTCTTCGTGACGGGTGCACGATGATGACTGATACATAGGGAGTGGAAGGGGTAGGAAGAGTGAAACGTTGAGTGATATACTGAATGAAAGTTAATTATAAGGATTCGAGTACGTGTCTTTTGAGTAATGTTTATATGAATAATAAAAATTTAATAAACTACGAGTGTAGGTACCTATTGGGCGCAGCCACCTACTTATATAATTAATTCTATATTACTACAGCAAACAAGTATGTATACAGCCTTGTGGAAAGTGGTAACCGTAGCAAAAGGATGTCACTCAGATGTTGCCGTCTGAAGTGAGGGTAGGGAAGGATTACTTTACCACCTTTAGAGTAAATGTCAGTTGCATATCATAAAACTATAAGGTTTAATATCGTGCAATAAGAAAGTAGCTAAAGCATGTCTTTGCTTTGACATATCAGTTTTATTATTTAGCATATATAGTAGACCATTCCACATTTATGACTAAAAATATTAATGACCTGCCCTTTTCTATACTAATAAAACCTGCTAACCTACTTACAAATAAAAGCGATACGCGAATAACTTGTGTAGCTATCACACACAACACAACATAAGACGCTGTTTGACCGCATTATGTATTACAACATAACCTAAAAACCTATGAACAATGCTCGATTAAACAAACTTGGCCATTGCGAATCGTCGTGAAAATTAGGCAAACAAAATGTCCTTAGATGGTCTAAATATTGCCTAATTTTCCACCCTGTACATGCGGGCCCAAGATTGTATGAGAGTTAGGGGTTGTCCTTTGATCAGCATTCGATACTGAGTTTTTTTTTTTGTAGTATTAAAAATTAGTGGTAAATTAGGTGCAGTAGAAACTCGATTAACCGGACTAATTGTTGTCGATAGGCATTCGGATAATCGAAAATCCGGATAATCGAATGTATGAAGAATAATGTTGTGTTTATTAAAAATAACAAATACATAGATATCAACGAAAATCAATGTTTATGAAGAAATTAACACTTACTTATGTATGTATGTACATACATATTTTCATAGATTACATACATAATACTAAACTGCAGCATTAATCATGAAATAAAATATTTAGGTATGTATGTACGAATAATTTGTTTACAATAGGTATGTATTTGGTAATTTGCATTTGGTAATCATGAAATAAGTAGGTAATAAGTTTAACTTGGTTTAAAATATTTGGTAATTGTCATTTAACGTAAGCAACTTTTTCTCTACATTGCTGCTATATCACGAATTCGTTTCAGTTGTAGTAAACTCACAGTATCACTCTCTGTTTGTTTTTCAAACCACTTGAGAGCTGTTTCCAGAGCATAAAATGCTACATCATGAGATGGTCACAATTGCAAACGAACTAATACAATAACGAAACGCGCGGGGTAGCGATCCCACACGGCGCGGGCGGAATATGCATGTTCCGACACGTACATGCTTGCATAAATTCGACTTGTAGGTACATATAAATTGGTCGCGGTTGGTAGTCCGGATAATCGCGAATCCGTATAACTGAGGGCCGGATAAACGAGTTTCTACTGTACTTTAAAATTGATACGTCTGTATTTGTCTTAGCGGTTTATTAGTTGGTCCCTTCACAAGCCGTAATTCTATTCCCGCGTGCTGACAAAGGCTGCGGTGTGATACCTATATTCAGAAAAAAACTTGGTTACAAAAACATTTTTTTTTTCAGGTAAGTTAACTGACACGAAACATGGCTACAGCAAAGAAAAAATGTCGACAATATAGTGTCGATTATTTGAAATATGGTTTTGTTCCATCAGAGGCAGACAAACAATTGCCCATGTGTCTATTATGCAACAAAGTTTTGAGCAATGACTCTATGAAACCATCAAAGCTCGAAGATCATCTAAAAAGGTGTCATACTGATAAAATAGGTAAAGATTTAAAATATTTTCAAACATTGAAGGAAAAATATGAAAAGAGACCCACCATGCACAGTATGTTCGCTTCAACAGCTCAAAGTAACGATGATGGCTTGCGGGCATCTTACAATATCTCATTACTTATAGCAAAATGTGGAAAACCGCACACTATCGGAGAACAATTAATTTTACCCGCTGTTGAAGAAGTCTTAAAAACTGTTTTGCACAAATCTCCATTTGACGTACTAAAAAGAATTCCATTAAGTAACAATACTGTACAAAGACGCATTGATGAAATGAGCTCTGATATCGAATGTTTTTTGTGCAATCATCTGCAAAAAACTCATTTTTCTATACAACTGGACGAGTCAACGTTACCCGGTAATGAAGCATTATTATTGACATATGTCCGATATATTATGGAGGAAGAAATTCACGAAGAATTGCTATTTGCCAGAACTTTGGAGACTGACACTAAAGGCGAATCAATATTTAATGTACTGAGCAATTTTTTTACGGAAAAATCGATTCCATTTACAAACATTATTTCAGTGGCAACAGACGGAGCTCCTGCAATGGTCGGGCGATATCGTGGGTTTATAACTCATCTCAAAAGAATTATACCAGGGCTTACAGCTATTCATTGCGTAATCCACCGCCAACATCTTGTGGCAAAACATTTAAGTGACAGGTTGAACCAATCTCTTAATTTTGTAATAAAAGCTGTCAACAAAATGAGAAGCAATGCATTGAATACGCGTTTATTTGCTCAATTGTGCGACGAAAATGATGAAGACTTCCAGCGACTGCTCTTACATACTGAAGTACGCTGGTTGTCGAAAGGTGCATGCTTAACGAGATTTTACTCTGTTTTCGATTCCGTATTAGAGTTCCTAGAAAGCAGAGATCCAGATTTAAAAGAAAACTTGATCAAATTCAAAACAGACATTGCGTATTTGACAGATTTGTTTAAAAAATTTAATGATATTAACTTGCAGTTACAAGGGGACAACCTGAATTTAATAAAAACAAAGGGGATAATTTCGGCTTTTCTTGGGAAATTGAAATTAATGAAGCAAAACATTAGTCGGCGCGAATTCTCTCAATTTCCAAACTTGTCACAGGTAGAATGTATTGATGAGGATATCCATACCTACAGTCAACATTTAAGTGCCCTGCATGTTGACTTCAAAACCAGGTTTGAAGATATGCTGACAATGGATATACCACCATGGATCATAAATCCATTTGATGAAACGGAAGTGGCCAATGTAGTATTACAAGAGGAGCTGCTCGAGCTAAGCACCAATGAGGAGCTGAAGGTGAAATTTAGAAAAGGCTACCAAACATTTTGGCTGCAAGCAGAAATACCCGAAAAATATCCTGGACTGTGGGAAATCGCAAGGAAATTTTTAATAGCTTTTCCCTCGTCATACCTTGTAGAAAGGAGTTTTATTGCCGTTTCAAATCTCTTAACAAAAAAAAGGAGCAAATTAAACATCACAGAGCGGGGGGATTTGCGGTTATTGCTCACAAAAATAAAGCCAAACATTGATCGTTTGCTGACACTCCACCAAATACATCCTTCCCATTAATTAAAATTATGACTTACCTTTTTAATTTTTTCTTGTAATTCTATTCTTTTAATAAATAAAGTGTTATAAAATGTACCATTTTTCGTTTTTATTTTACCTATCGGAATATAGGGACAGAACTCAGAAGCGACACTTTTTCATTTTTTGGCGACTTTAAGAATGTGGTAGAAATGTAGCAGCAGGGGGTCCATCGAAACTAGTAGCATTTTGAAAGTGGTCCACGAGAAAAATAAGTTTGGGAACTACTGGTCTAGAGTTATGATTGGATCTGTACTAGTTTCTTTCTCTTGCATTCTCGGTAATTCTGAAAAGAAAAATATTCAAAATTATCATTATCTAACAGTCAACCATAGGGTGATGCAGAGATAAATGTTGGTAAGTGCAGGTCCTACACATGCACTTACATAGGTATAATGATAATACTCTAATTTTTACACAATAATAATACATACAAATACATACACAAACTAAAACACAAAATCCATCCTGGTATATATTGTAAATACTTAATTATATTAATTACCTTCAGGTTGAATAACTTCTTGTTCAGTTTGTAAACAATCTGTGACAAGATCAGTTCTTTGCCTTTTAAGGAACACTGCTTCAGAAGGTGAAGGATTTTGCCTCTTGCGATCCTCTTGACACTGAAATTTTGTTGGGATAGCCTCTTTTGTCAAAAATATGTATTTACTAAATCCCATTTTGTACTTTATATAATTAGTTGTATCCTTTTCCATCTGTAATTCAAAATTAATGCTGTTACAAGCAGTGATACAAGTGAAATATCCCATATCTTCTATTACAAGGTAATAGATATTTACAAAGAGAATAGCACACAGATGTCAGGAACAGGAGATAGATAAACAATAACATTAGAAGTTAAAAACAATCTAAGGTTTACAAAAACAGTTAGACTTGTACTTGAGAAGGACATGATTAACATTATAACAAAATATTACTCACATCAAAGTGATCTTCACACATAAATACATTTGTGTAAGATGCTAAGCTGTTTGGGTCTCTTCTTGATAACTGTAACCACATTCTTCGTCTCTCGGGATCGGTAGGAACGGAAACAAATAATTTTTTTGGCGTTCTTATAGACGTAGATATACACTGTGGCACTATACAAGTTTTATATGCCATTTCTCGCACTAAAATGTTCACACTATTCACAGAAGTAATTTGTTGACTAAGAAAATGTTCATGTTGAATTTAAAATTTGATAGCTGCCAGCTGTCAACAAAGTCAACAAACTAGGCACGTACTAGTGATTTGTTTATTTACTAGTTACTGACGTCACACGCATCGCCATTTTGAAATATAGCGTTTTTCGCGCACTTTCGAAAATTTAAACTTCATCATTGATTTTTTAACATAATGAATTGTTTTTTTACAGAAATATTAATGTGGTATGTTTATACTGTAATAAGGAATCATTTAAAATGGTTTTCGAAAATTAGTCAAATAGCCTATTATCCAGGTATTTATTTCTTGCCTATTTCATAGCTATGTATTGTAATTCACAGTAACAAGTTAAATGAAAATATTTATATATAACTTATTTATATTTGTTACTTACCATTTACATAGATTACTTTCTTTTATTTAATTTTTATATACAATTAGTTATTTCAATTAATGTTCCTCCCACTATATATACAATACTGATAAAGTTAAATAAAACTAAAACTACATATACTTAGCTAAGCATTAACTATTTTAAGTTTCTATATTGATATCTAGTATTTTTGTATTTTTTTTATTTATTGCACTTATTTATTACTATTTTAATTAGAAAAGTTATGCTGCAGTAATTACCCTAGAAATTCCTTTGTGCAATTTTGACACGGTGAAAGTTAGTAAACTATAATAAGCATTATTTCAAGGAATGTGAAGTTTTTGTGAACAAAGCAGTAACTATAACAAGATACGCATAATCACGTTAAAAAACAAACAGTGACGCATCGACAAAAGGCTGTGTATTCGGTAGATGTTCTTTGTAAAAAAAAACAAAAACAACATCTGCTGACCATCTTTGGTTATAAAGAAAAGATTAGAAAGGTGTATTGTTAGGTTTACGATTCTCACTTTTGTGTGAATTTTTGACTCAGTAATCACTTTCAATCCGTATGCGTTGTGTTTATTACAAAAACAAACAAAAAAATTTTTAATGTGGCATTATTGAGCAATTTACAATTTCATTTTTTTTTAAGAAACAGTATGTTATATATAGGTTATAACAACATACCATAGTGAAATCATATTATTCTATTAATATCTTAACTTATTACAGGTTCTGGAGCTGTTGCCGCGGTGGCAGTGTGCCACACGAAGATGAGTCCGGGTACTCAGACTGGCTGAGCACCAGCTCAGCCAGTCTGAGCACCGACCAAGAAGCAAGTAGCTCAAGCTCTCCGGCGGATAGCTTGAGCACGCAAGAAACTAGCGTTTCCAGCGCGGAGGTGGCGGTCTCACCTTCGCCACCTCCTCTGCCAATATCCTCCGTGAGCACCGACCAAGAAGGAAGTAGCTCAAGCTCTCCGGCGGATAGCTTGAGCACGCAAGAAACTAGCGTTTCCAGCGCGGAGGTGGCGGTCTCACCTTCGCCACCTCCTCTGTCAATATCCTCCGTGAGCACCGACCAAGAAGGAAGTAGCTCAAGCTCTCCGGCGGATAGCTTGAGCACGCAAGAAACTAGCGTTTCCAGCGCGGAGGTGGCGGTCTCACCTTCGCCACCTCCTCTGTCAATATCCTCCGTGAGCACCGACCAAGAAGGAAGTAGCTCAAGCTCTCCGACGGATAGCTTGAGCACGCAAGAAACTAGCGTTTCCAGCGCGGAGGTGGCGGTCTCACCTTCGCCACCTCCTCTGCCAATATCCTCCGTGAGCACCGACCAAGAAGGAAGTAGCTCAAGCTCTCCGGCGGATAGCTTGAGCACGCAAGAAACTAGCTAAAATTTAAATGTAATATAATAAATATACGCCCAATTCTTTTTTTAATCGTTCTCATTTATGCTTCCTACATCCTACCTGAATAGTGGTCTGATACACACAGTAAATTCACTATCTAATACCTAGTGCAAATCAGTAATCAATGTAATACCTAGTGTGAATTAATGAATTAGCTTAGTTACAGTTCATCCCGTTGTTAGTTACAGTTGATCCCGTTGTTCCGAACAACGGGATGAACTGTAACTAAGCTAATTTATTAATTCACACTAGGTATTACATTGATTATATTGATTTACACTAGGTAATTATTTGACTGAAAATATAAAAATCAAACAGAAATAACAGCGTGTATCGGAACAACGGGATGAACTGTAACTAAGCTAATTAATTAATTCACACTAGGTCAATCTAAATAAAATAAATCAATTAATTAGCCTAATTACAGGTTCATCTCGTTATTCTGATACACACAGTTTTTTTTGGTTTAACTACTTTAACTGCAACACTATTGGTTAACGAATTCCAGCTCGCCGCGGGGAGCCGTTCGACCGTCGCTAGTCGTTGCACGCAAAATTCGGCCGTACGGTGTAGGACCCACAAATTTGCTGATAGTATGTGTATCAAATGTGAACATGAAAATGATACATCCTTTATGAAAAATTTATGCCTAAAAGTGCTAAAATATCTTTGTCCCGAAAACGACCCATCATGCATATAAAGCATTTTTTTTCTATCTAAGTTGTTAGCTATTCATTCAAATACTTACAGCTTTATTTATTATTTTACTCTACTTGAGTGATTGGTTCAGCATGGTGTTGTGTTGCTTTACAGCTATGAATGACAAAAACATTGAAGAGATGCTTCGCATGTTAGAAAGTGGTGATATTTCTGATGATGAATTAGAGTCCGACGGGGAAGATTTCGATTATTACCCTTCTCGTTGCTTAGGAACGATACAGAGAAATCGTTTAGGAAAAACATGCAAATTGCCAAATAAACAAGACGTCATGAGAACATCGGTCCCTCGAGGAGCATATGAAGAATATGTGACCAATGTTGACAGTGTGGATATAACTGCAGTTTCTTGGAAGGACAATAAACAAGTTGTACTGGCGTCAACTTATGTAGGTGCAGAACCTGTAGAAACAATCGAAAGGTTTGATAAGAAGCTAAAACGAAGAATCCAAATTCCTTGCCCAAAGCTGGTAAAAGAATATAATGCCCATATGGGGGGCGTAGACCTTATGGACTCTCACCTCGGAAGATATAGGATCCGAATAAAAAGTAGAAAGTGGTATATCCGAATATTTTACCACCTTTTAGACCTGAGTATAATTAACTCCTGGATACTTTACCGTCAAGTCATGGTTCAACGAGGTAAAGCCGCTAAAGATATCTTGAACCTTGCAGAGTTTCGATCCGACTTAGCAGACACACTTTGCAAATACTCAACACCCGTACCCAGAGGTCGTCCACGTTCTTCATCGACTGCAGATGTGGGGCCTCCTCCTAAAATGCGCCGAGGAAAACCTTGCCAATCATTGCCCTCAGTCGATGTGATACACGATGGCGTGGGTCATGAACAAGTGTGAACTGATAATAGGAAATGCAAAGTTCATTTATGTTCGAAAAAAAATAAAGATTGTTTTAATCAGTTACACAAACGTTTCTAACAATCAAATGCATGTAGTGCCGTAAACGGCACAAGTGGTTTTTTTATAAAAATAAATACAAATAATTGATTATGATTTTTTTTATATTTTTCCAGTATTCTATGCCCAATTTTACTATAGAATTCATTTTTTATTTACTAAAATAAAACTTCATGCATTTAAGGGTTAAAGACGCGAAACTAGGAGACGTTAAAAATCTACTCACTACTCATTATGGTGAACGATGGAATGAACTACCAGAGTTAAAATATTTCAGCGATGTGTTGTCAAGGCCAGTTGAATCATTACATTCTTATGAAGAAGAAGATTGTGAAGCTATGGAAGAGTTGCCAAATTTAATTGTTTAATTTTAATTGTGTAGTTGCACAAAGTTTTAATGTTAGTTCTAAATAAACAAATAAAGTGTTCTTATATTATGTATTCTTTACTTTTTTTATTGAATATCTGAATATTTGATACCAAAATTTACCACCCCTGACGACAACACGACAAATACAAAAATGGCCAAAACCAATCAAAAACAGTCAAATCCAAAGCCATGACAATCAAATTCGGCCAAATCCGCCCCTCACTATCAAATTTGGTCAAATCCGGCAGATTTTATTTGAAATCCGACTTTTTTTGTTTGAGACTAAGGTAGATATTTGTTTAGTTTAGTTTTAACCTTTCGTATGCTTAGTAGCAAATATGCTCCGTGTACGCTAACTGCGAAGAAGCAGATCTGCACCAACGGGACTCGTTCGACAATTATTCAAAAGATCCAAATACATGGTAATAGAGTGTAAAGTTATTTTATTTGTACACCTAATGAATGAATGAACCATATAGAGTCGAATATTCAACCATTCTTCTAAGAATAAATAAAATATTTGCATTCAGAACCTAACGTTTTGTCGCGTAGACTGTGCAACTGTGACTCGCTAAAAAGTGTGTTTTTACGACGGATATCAGGGAAATCTTTATACAGAAGGTAAGTTATTGTTTTCTCCTTAGTTTCTAATATTTATTTACAATAAATAATTCCGAAATACGCTTTTTGTGGCAGAAATAGTTGATAAAATCCTAGACTTTGAAAAGTGAGTTTACAATTTTTCATGTATTTGAGACTATTGCAGAATATTTGCAATTGGTGCGAAATAGTAATCCTATAGGAAATTTCATAAGGAATTTGAAAATATAGTTCATTTTCTAAACTAAGTTGTAGATTTTTTGCTAATTCACTCTTTTTGAAAAGAGATCGTAAATACACACACACATGCGCAAAATCAAAATGGCGACGCGGTGTGTATGTACACACGACAATGCCTATAAGTAGGCAGGCCACACTAGTAACACGTATGTGTGTGTAAATCTAACGAGTGTATTATATTACGTTTCTATGTGTGCGTGTTGTTATTAACTTGTTTTGACACTCTAAAGTAAAATTGTCAGTCAAAACTATTAACATTATTGATATTGAACCTACCCACATTAAATAACACAAGTGATCACAGTTCGTCAAGTGTGAATATTATTTTACCCTCAAAGTTATGATTTACTAAACGTGAACAGACATATTGGTTTTTAACTACTGTGCTCAACTGCTCATCAATAATTTTAACTCTTTTAAGAAAGAAGATTAAATATGCATCATTTGACTATGCTATTAAGAGCTGAAATAATTGTTTTGCATGAGCAAAATGTTTCAATTTCTGAAATTTCAAGACGATTAAATATATCGGTAAGTTAAAGTTATTTATTCAAAAATATGTATATAATTATATTATAATGTGCATAATTTAAAGTATAATTACGTTGTAAATATTATTTTAAATTATTTTGTGATATTGTTCACAGAGAAAAACGGTGCAACTGTGGGTTCATCGACATGGTGCTTCAGGGCACATAGATCGTCTTCGTCCTGGCCGACAAGCTACCGTTTACACGGAGGCTAATCCACGGCATCGAGATGTTGTTGCCACACACTTGGCGGACCCTTTCGCATCGACGCGCACCACAGCTACCAGGCATGACATATCGTTACAGACCGTCAGGCCTCTTTTCCATTACACGGTTTCTCGCCGTGAAAATCTACGGTTAATTCGCCGCGTGTAGGCACGGTCGTCAGTGTGGTATGGATCACTATATGAGCTTGTCGACATGCACGGTGGCGCCAAGGCACGGCGCCGCGGCCGCGTGCGCCGTGACTGCCCCTCGGCGCGCCGCGTCTACGCACGGCGTGATTTTCACCAGTGTTGTATGGCAGTCTATCGGGGTGTGTCGACGGTGCCGGACGTACGCACGGATTCGTGACCGCTTATATACGCTGTTTCGCGATTTTATTATAAAATGAACATAAATCAAGAATTATTAATTACGTTGATTCAAGAAAGGCCTGTAATATGGGATAAGACCATCGACGATTATAAAAATAAGCGGCTTAAATATGATTCCTGGAAAGAAATATTTATTCATTTCCAGCCCACATTTGAAGATTTAAGTGGTGATGAGAAAAACAAGTTTGGTAAGTTACAGATATTTAATTATTAACTTTTTACTTATGCATAGTTGTTTTGATAGGAGAGGCGACCTTCGTTAGATACAAAATATTGTGCAAATCTGTTGCGAACTTCATTAGCCGCCAAACTTCCGCGAACTGCATTCGTGATAGGTAACTGGGTTAGTTCCGATTCTGAATCAAGGGTGGACTCATTTTCACTCGCATTGTGAAACTGAAAGTTTTCCTGCTTATGTATAAAATTTTGCAAAACACAACATGTTTTCACAATATCAACTGCCAAATCGATGGACACATTCATTGGCCGGTGAAAAATTCGCCATTTATTGGATAAAATGCCAAACGCACATTCAACAAATCTTCGCGCTCTGGTGAGTCTGTAGTTAAATGTACGTTTTAATTGATCAAGCTGATGACCACCAAATGGACGAAGCAAGTGATAATGCAAAGCAAAGGCTTCGTCCGCAACGAACACATATGGCAAATCGTAGTCAATTCCAGGCAAACGTGTTGCATCGGGTAGATTTAATCCGTTGTTTGTTAAATTTTTCCAAAATGGGGTCTCTTTAAACACACTGGAATCACACTCCTTTCCGTAGGCGCCAACGTCAACAAATATAAAGTTGTAATCGCTATCTACTACTGCCATCAAAACTATAGAAAAAAAATGTTTGTAATTTAAAAACATCGAGCCACTATCAATTGGCTTAATAAGTCTGATGTGTTTTCCATCGACCGCTCCTAAGCACAGCGGGAAGTTGGAAGATTCTTGAAATTTGCTTGCAATGTGTAGCCAGTCTTCTTTAGATGGCATTTTCATATATTCTTTATACAGTTCTAACCAAATGTAGTGGCATACTTCACGTACGATGCAACTTATGGTTTTTATTCCAATTCTATAGCTGTAGTATAGGTCAGTAAAGGTATCTCCTGTTGCTAGATACCTGAAATATAAAACAAAACGGTTCAGGTTCAAATACTAAAACCCCATTTTAGGTCGGGGTCGATTCAGTTTAGGTCGGGGGTTTTTATAAATTTTGAATTTAATAATTATTATTTATTTATTTTCAGGGCAAATGGTGATGAAGAAGTGGACCAATATGAAAGATAGCTGGATAAAATATGACAAAAAAATTAATGAATGTAAGTCTGGTTCTTCAGCAAAAAAAATAAGAAAATATATGTTCTATGATGAAATGATGTTCCTAAAAAAAAATGTTGAGCATCGCAAGACCGATTCTAACATGACTGAACATGTTCATGATTCTAGCCTCAGTAATGAAAATTTTGATAGTGCAGTCCCGAATCAATCAAGCTCGGGATACACTGAACGGAGTGAGACGCAAAGGGCTAAAAAAAAAAGAAAAAATGAACTAAGTGAAGTTGACATTAGGTTTATGAAGTTTATGGATTCAGCAGAACGAGATGAGAAAAAGAAAAGCCGTAGTATGAACTTTTTTATGGGAATCGCTGATACAGTTGACAAGTTCAGTGATGAAAATATGATAGACTTTCAGTTTCAAGTAATTTCAATAATTAAAAATATTCAACAAAGACAGTGTACTCAGTATATACCTACATCAAGAAACCAATGGGATCAAGGCCATCAAGGATCTTTAAGTGGTACAGCATCCTCAAATGCGCAATCGTCAACATATGGATATTCTACAGCTGCTAGATCGGGCTATGGAATAAGTCGTCCACAGACGTCTTCTCATGATTTTGGACACGGTTCTGGTTTAGAGCCAATCCACTACCGACCCGAATCACAATTATCTGTACATAGTGTAAATGCGGAAAGTATCTCGGCAGATTCTCAAGTTTCTATTGAAGACGAATTCGATTTTAGTATCGCACTTGAGTAGCATTTTCAGCGTAGTGTATTTTTTGATTTACTTGTTCTTAAATTAATAATTATTAAAATTCAATTACATGTAATAATTTTGTTTGTGTGCAATAAACAATTTTAAACTAAAATATGTCATTTAATTTTGTACCTACTTACCTCAGAGTTACAGCCAATCTTTCTGCGGGCGATATACTCTCTCGCATAAAAGTATCTTGATGTTTTAGTTCCTGGGATAATTTTTGGAGCAAGTTGTCGAATGTAGTTTTCTGCATTCTAAAATAATTGTAAAACTTGTCTTCATCTTCTCTCAATTGATTCTTGACAAGTGTATGAAACGCGCCATATTCCTCCCTTTTTTCTAAAATCGGATGTATCCAAAACCTTACTTCCCTTTTTTTTTCTATTTTCTTTTTCCTATATATGTAATAAGCAACTATAATCTTTTTTTTCGTAAGAAAATTCATGACGCAGCACGTCCTACACAGCCCGAGTAAAAAGCGCTACTAGCCAGTACTTACCAATGTCTCGCGCGGTGATTTTGCCGTATCATGTACAAGCTAGCACGTTTTTTCAACCGTACGGCTTACACACCGTACGTTTGAACAACCGTGTAATGGAAAAGAGGCCTCAGGGTTCATTTGCGCGCAGCAGGATTAAGATGTCGTAAGCCAGCTAAGAAGATTTTATTGTCAGAAAAACATAAGCAAGATAGAATACAATTTGCACGACAATATCTGGACTTTGATTGGTGTAATAGTGTGGTGATTTTTAGTGACGAAAAATGTTTTAAGTCAGACAAGGATGGTCGTAAATATTGTGGAGAAAAGCGGGTGAACGCTATTCCCAAAATAATGTCGTTCCATGCAGGTCTAGTGGACGCATCACTTTGGGTTACTGGGGCTGGATGTCATCGATGGGACCCGGCGAGTTAGTGGAAGTAGGGGGTCGGAATAACAGTAAAGGTTACTTGGATGTTTTGCAAAATGTCATGCTACCAACTGTGCGTGTTGTTTATCCGCATGAGCACATTTACTTTGTGCATGACAACTGTGCAGTGCACCGTGCCCGGCTTGTGCAAAATTGGTTAAACACACAAGAAAACTTTACTGTCATTGAATGGCCCTCTAAAAGCCCTGATTTAAATCCCATTGAAAACCTATGGGGGCATATGGTGCTCAATTGGGATTCTTCTGAAGTGAGGTCTAAGTCGAATCTAGATGAAGTCGTTACTTCCACTTGGGAATCATTTCGTGGCACTGACCTGTGTTGGAATATGGTTGCTAACATGAGAACAAGATTGCAACAAGTATTAGACAGTGATGGTGCACCTATTGGCTATTAGTCTGTGAAGTGATGTTTAGAATATTTTGCTTTTAAAAATCTTAATAAAACTATAAACAAAAAGTTGGTGATACAAAAGTGCCAATAGAAGTAGTTTATTATTATTATGTGAATGATGTTATTGTTGTTGAGGTTAGCGGTTATAACTAGATCATAATTTCTAACTTTATTTTGCTTTTAAAAATCTTAATAAAACTATAAATAAAAAGTTGGTGATACAAAAGTGCCAATAGAAGTAGTTTATTATTATTATGTGAATGATGTTATTGTTGTTGAGGTTAGAGGTTATAACTGGATCATAATTTCTAACTTGATAACATGTTGTTTCATGTCACTAATTAATAAATTACTTACCTACTACAAATGAAAAACATTACGACTATTCTTGTCTGATATTAACACAAAATCATTACAGAATTTTATATTACATATTATAATAAGTATAAAGAAATTGTTTTATTTTCCTTCTTTGTTATTTTATATTAGATAGTAATACTATATAATCTATAATATTATATAATATTAAATCATATATATAATATTTTTTTTAGTAATATTACCATACTTATTACTAAAAAAAATATATTACAAAAACGGCAAAAAGAGTCGCGTCGCTCGTCGCGCAAGGATTCGATCTCGCGACACTCGAATACGATGCAGATTTATATCCGCCGTCTTAGACACTTTGCTACGAGAACTTATGTGACAGAAGTAAAATAAGCTAACTTAATCGCGCACGGGTGATGAGTTCCATTCGGCTTAGCCGAGCTTAGACGAAAACGCCCGAACAAGACATGATGCCCTATATTGTAAAAGGTAAAAGTATACGATGCTGGTACGAGCGTGTAAGTCACGCACATAGAAACGTAATATTATAATACACTCGTTAGATTTACACACACATGCATGTTACTAGTGTGGCCTGCATACTTTTAGGCATTGCCGAGTGTACACGAAGGCGCTAGTGGCCTGCGCTGTGACTAAACTACTAAGGAGCAGATCTGCTCACATGCACAGGCGGTTTGATTTTTCGATGTTTGAGTTCTTTGGGTTTACAGTTTTTGTAGATAGCGTTGTTTAGTAAGACGCAGAATATGTATAATAGAATATAAAATTAAAAGGAATAAACGCGATCATGGTATAGGTATATTCATATATACCTTTGAATTGCTTTGAAATTATCAAATTATATTATATCATCATCATGTCAGCCACATGTAGAGTCATGTGGGTCAAGTGTGCGCAGCGTCTAAGTGTGCGCATTCAAAATATCTCGAAAACTATTTAAAGCTAAGGAACGGCAACCCCCCTCTCCAGTACCCCGCGGGACGTCCTGCGAAGCGCTCGTATTATAACGGCTGCTCGCGCGCCGTTTTGATTTGACAGGTAAATGAACTTTTTTGCTAAAATATTTACGATATTTTGTCACATTTAACGCATAATCTTTTGTAGTCATGTAAACTTTTTGAAAATATGCTATTTGCTATCGAGTGCAGCATAATATCTAGTTTGTTATTTGCCAGTGTTTAAGTTGTTATGATGACGCAATAATCAACGACATTCATGCAATTCTGTTTCTATGGTTTGGGTTAAGTGTGCGCAGAAGCCTGTCGTGTAAGTGTGCGCACACTTACCCCGCTTGCATATCTTTGTACATGTGATGCTATGTTTTGTTTCAGAGTACGAATATAAATTCAAAATGCCTCGAGATTATCTGAGGAAAGCTCCGGATAGATGCAACGTCACAGATGAACAGCTGGAAGCCGCCAAATTATTAATTTCAAAGGGTGCCAGTAAAAGAAAAGCTGCATCTCAAGTCGGACTTAAGGAAAGTACTCTCCGAAAACGTTTAAAAGCTGGGAATACAGCAACCAGCATGGGAAGATTTTCTTTGACATTCACCAAGGATCAGGAGACTGATATATACAAATATATTAAACAATGTGATGATCTTTATTATGGTCTCACTATGCAGAACCTCCAGAAGTTGATTTATGAGTATGCTGAAGAAAATAAAATTACGCATAGAGTCAACACATCCTCAAAATTAGCTGGCCGAGACTGGGTATATGGATTTCTCAAAAGGTTTCCTGAATTGAAATTGCGACAGCCAGTCCCAACTAGTATTGCCAGAGCCATGGGATTCAATAAAACTCAAGTAAAAACATTTTATGATAACTTGCAGAGCCTCTACAATAAACACAAATTTGTACCCAGCCGAATATATAATATGGATGAAAGTGGAGTAAATACTGTACCAAAGAAAATACCAAAAGTGATATCGGTAAAAGGATAAAAGCTGGTGGGAAAAATCGTTTCTGCTGAAAGAGGCCAAACGATTACACTAGTTTGCGCAATGAGTGCAACTGGAAACTATGTTCCTCCAGCATTTATTTTTCCCCGGAAGAGAATCAAAGGTTATTTGCTTAACAATGCACCCGAAGGTAGTGTTGGAATGGCTTCTGATTCAGGATTCATAAATACGGGCCTGTTTCTAGAATACCTACGTCATTTTAAAGACAATGTTCAGCCAACCAAAGATAATCCTGTCTTGTTAATTTTGGACAACCATAGCAGCCATATCTCTCTGGATGCTATACTGTTTTGTCGTGATAATGGCATTCACATGCTTACCCTCCCACCTCACAGTAGCCACAAGATGCAGCCCTTAGATCGTGGGTTTTTTGGGCCTCTGAAAACAAAATTCGCTTACGCATGTGATAAATGGCTAAGCCACCATCCAGGCCGCGTTATTGGACAAACAGAAATTGCTCAATTGGTGAATGAGGCCTTTCAAAAAGCAGCTTCGCTTAGCAATGCGGTTTCAGGTTTCAAAGTTTCTGGAATCTGGCCAATAGGCAGAGACATTTTTTCGGAGGAAGATTTCGCGGCAGCTTTTGTAACTGACATGATTCCTGCCCAAAATTTAGAAGAGATGTTGCCAACTACAGCAGTACCTTTCCAAGAAGATCCAATTCCATCACGCGCACAGCATTTGACAAACTTAGTAGCGTCCACCTCTTCTACACAGCCAACACAAGAATTTTTGGAAAGTGCAGGAACGACTTCACCTTCGATATTACATAATCTTTCTATATCAGAGCAAGACTCTTCTTTGCATAGCTTTACAGTTACCACATCATTCAGTCAACCTGTACAAGATCTGCTGTTGACTACTGAGCATACATTAATATCGTCCAACGCTGACCAGCAAATACAAGAAAACTTCTTAGAAATCTCCCAATCATGTTCAACGACAAACACAACTGTGACCTGGGGGCCTACCACAACCGTTTACAAAACAGTCTTATTGCAGGAGAGTTTTGTGTCAAGCTTAAAGTAATCTTGCTTATATTCGTACCACAACCGTACATTGTGCATGTCATGTATTCCTGCTTAGTGCTTTTGTGACGTCAAATTAATTTTAGTTCATTCAATTCGTACCATGACGAGATTTTAGAGCAGTATTGTATTTAACATTATTGTTTTTATGTCAAATTTAGCCGTTTTAAAAAAGTTGCTAGGCAGCAACTTTTTTATTATTGTTTTGCAAAATACTGCTCAAAAAATCATTTTCGTAACCCAAAAAGCAAGTAAACCGTATTTATATACATTAACTTAAACAAGAAATGGTCAAGCTGACTATTATAACGGTTTAAAAGTACTTTTTATGGTGTTCCACGGATACCTCCCTGTTTGGCCAACATGGCCATTATATCTAACTCAAACCGACTAAAACCGCACGCAGTTTCAATTAGGTGGATCAATAAGGCATTTTCGTCACCCACGCTCAGTCTTCTCCGGTTTTTAGCTAGCATGGTGCCCAGTGAGAAGACTCGCATCCCGGGAAACGCCTATAATTACAAGTATAAATTGTATAGAAGGATGCATAGAAATTGCTTAGATATTAAGCAAACAAATACAATTCTAAAAATTACAAGTATTTTACTTCAAAGTAAAAACTTCTTTTTAAAAATCCTTTTTGAATAAAAGAACTCTATGGTCTCTAAAAAAGAAATCACTGACATTAGGCGTAGGGCTTGACTCCAGGGAAGATTTCAGTATCCGGTGATTTTTCTCTAGGTTTAATAAATCTTCGAAAAGCCTCCGGACATTCTTCGATTACGCGGAAGTATATTTAGTCAGTTTCGTAATTTTTTTAAGTACCTACCCATTTGAGACATTGTATTACTATTATTATCATAATCCTCTTATTAAAACATTATGAAAACGTCCAATTTGTAGACTAATGAAATGAACTTATTACCGAATTTGTGACCGGAATACGGCAATAGGTGGACCGACCGAATGCAATCATTGATGAAATGTGGGTGTTGATGTTAATTCGCTTCTGCCAGAACACTCCGGGGATATAGGCGTGATTATATGTATATATTACCTACTTTTTAATAAATGCACGAACATCTATACATCATATACTTCGATAAAATCGTATCGCTATGGAATCTAATCATATAATCAAAAATATATAGTAAAATAGTGTTCATGAAAAAAGGCGAATATTTAACTCTATATAAAATCTCCGGAGATTTTGAGAAAGATAACCGGTTGTTCGCAAAAATCTCCAGAGGTGCTCCGGTCTTTTTGTCTCCGGAGTACAGCCCTAATGCGAATGAATTATTGCAAGGAATACATAACTCTTTCTAAATAGTTCATTCATTTTCGTCAATAAGCAGGAATAAAATAAAACATTATTGTACGCTCATGGTACGAATTTGAGTAAGGTTATTTTTGTGCCTGCAACAAGCCTGCAAACAAGGAAAAGAGAGATCGCTGTACGTTCTGTCATACTGTGTAGCGCCATCTCTTTCTCACACAAAACGGAACAACATTCACGTAATTTGTAAAACGTTTTTGATATAAATACTCTTTTATGTAACTGGCAGGATATTGAAAGAAAAAAAAGAAAACTATCTGTCATCTGACATTAAAATAATTTTATTATGGCATTTTATTTTACACCTACACCGCAAATAATATGTAAAGCCTTGTAAAGCCATTAATAATTTTATAGTTTAAATTGCCTGGGCATTTTGATCAAATCATGCCAATATTATCTATTTATATTTTATATGTACTATTTAAAGTGGTAGTAGAGCGGGGCTGTAACTTGTAAGCTGGGAGTCCGAAGCAACGAGCATCTACTATGTTAACTGCTTATGCTGAATGAAGAATATAATTATTATTATGTCGCTATCCGAAGCTGAGAAAGAGCTCTCCGTCTAAGGCTACTGCTGAAAGACGCCAGTGTTCGATGAATGTGAATGATTTTCAGTGATAACCAAGTGGCATTGAAGCTATGTGAAAATGCTCTATCCTAAGTAGCAAATTAAAACACATCGACCTAAGAAAGCATTTCTTTGTTAAACAACGTGGAATAATTAGTGTGCGATACAAAGAATCTTCAAATGCCTCAACATCTAAACCTAAGTAAACGCAGTAGGAGTGTTGTTTTGAACCCTCTTTGTGACAAGCATGTAAAGTTAAGAACAAAATACAATTCATTCATATTCAATGTCTTCATAACAATCGTGAATTTTGTATTGTAGGAACCTACTTATGTAAAATTTTATTTTCTACCGCAAATATAAAGCCGTAATAATTTTATATGTTTTTAATTGTCTGGGCATTCATGATCACATCATACAATTATAACAGGTGCAAGGGGTGCGAGGCAACGGGTCCTAGGGTCAAGTTTTATTTCAGCACATCGATAGCACCGTTTCGAGTGCGATACGTATGACGGAGTGGCACCCGAATTAAGAATACTGCTTGAACTTGACGACATTCAAGGCTCTCGAGTCCCAAGGTTAGATAGAGCTTTTTAGTGCATTCCACAATGGGACAGATTTTCATGATCTACCCATTTATTTTGGTTATACCTATTCAGTAGGTAGGTATTCTTAGGACAAGGTTTGTGTGAAAGATTTGTATCTAAAAGTATATAGGTAATTCATAGCACCGGGGCGAAGCCAAGGCGTGCAGCTATGTTGTTATTATATTAGGATCGTTGCTGTGAGAACCGAACCGATGTCACTAGATAACATTAAAATGGACATGCGCACTGATGCTCTGTCACAACAAAGTGCCCAAAGGCGCAAAGTGCCCTCCCCGTATCCGGGGCTAGATGGGGACACTAGGGTCCCCACAACTCGAAGGCGGCCATCTCGAAAGAAGGATAAATGGTCCTGGGTCTGCCGGGGTGCGAGAGATATGCTTTTGGCAATCTCACCTCCGGCAATCAAGGACCCAAGACGGCGTGCGTTTTGGTCGATTCGAGTCCGACATAACCGGCTCCACCGGCTCCGTGGGAGTGGAATCCGTGGGGATTTTCCACACTATAAAAAAAGGCTTTGTCACAACAAAGAGTTCATTTTTGTAAAATGCACACTGCACATCCTTTTGTCTTTTAGTTGGCTTCTATTATCTAGATCTCCGCGCCACCCGCTCTAATAGCTCAAATTCTAATTAAATAATGCTTGATACTCGCAGCTTGATAGATATTTACACTTAACGGTCATCACCTCATCGACATCATTACAATCGACTCTCGCTCCGGATCGTTTTTGGTGCTGAGGCTGGCCATCGCAATCCAGCTTGGAAACGCGGCAAATGTGATGGTGGAAGCAAGCGTACAAAGATGGTTATTCGATTAATATAGACACCATATTATTTATTTAGTAGGTATTACATGGAATAATTTATAAACGCAATTATATTTGTAAAATAGTTATTATTATAACTGGATCTTAATGCGGCCTTTCGAGCAACCGTTGAACTCTTGAAATAGCCATCATGCATGTTATTATTTGTGCGTGGTTGTTCACTCAGCTTATGCTATGGCTCTCGCATCAGTTGCCTATAAAATGGTAATGCAATGAACACCTAGAAAAAAACAACTATGTTAAGAACATGACATATTTACGAAACTAATAGTGGTCAACCACACATTACAATACATTAGCGTGTACTTAATTCAATATAAATATAGGCTTACCTTAGTCTTTACAGAGAACTCTGTAGATAGGGATTTTCAACAGTGTGGACTCTATTCATCACTCTGTGGGAGTCTCTTTCGCTTATTGAACCAATTTCATATGGGTAAAGGAAAGGGTCTCATTTTAATCGCGACTGCATTCGATGACGATTTCGTGAATAAGCAATATTAGCATAGCTTTTAGAAGCTGATAAACTCCTCGAATATTGTTTTTTCAATCGTTGTTTGTAACTATTGACTTTATTAAGGATGTCATATTTGACGCTGAACGAACAAAAAGAACGAAAACTATGGGTGACGTCCCAAAACTGCTAATTTAAACAACATTATTGTAATATTGCTTTAAGAGGTCATGGTACCAAAACACGAAGTAAGATTGAAATAATACTGCTTTAAGAGGTTGTGGTTGGCCCCCAGTTCAACCACCACTGCATTTTCACCAACATGTGTTGCTTCAACCAGCTAGAAACTAAGAAAAAAGAAGAAGAAGAGAAATTAGCCAAAAAGAAAATACGACTAGATTTAAAAGAAAGACTAAAAACTAAGAAAACTACTACAAAATCATCTGAGACTGCAAAAAGAAAGACTGTTAAAAATAAGACTCCTAAGAAACCAAAGAATGACGAAAATGAGTATTACTGCCCCTTATGTGGCGAAAAGTATTCTGAGCCACCGAGTGAAGACTGGATTGAATGTGGCCTTTGTGAAGCCTGGTGGCACGAACAGTGCACCAGCTTCGAACACGGCACTTTTATTTGTGATACATGTAAGACGAAGTAATTAAGGATTTCTAAGTTCAAGTTGATCTCATGTTTTGATTTATGATGATAATTATGTTGATTACTTCAAGTACCTATGATAAAAATGTTAATAATTATATAATACTTATATATTGTTTATGTTCTAAAAATATATAGCTCAATATTTCTTTTTTTGTGGTTGCGTACACTTACCCCTAGTGCTGCGCACACATACCCCTATACTGGGGTAAGTGTGCGCGTATGGAACGGTTTTTGTTTTCTATAGTTTCTTAAAATATAAGCTACTGACAATACTATTATTGTGTCTAAGTTGATAACAAATAAACAGTCTTACTAATTAACACAGTTTTGTTTCATTCTACAAATAATTTTTGAGTTTTTGAAGCTTCAAAGTTTAAATGCGCACACATGACCCAGATGACTCTACAAAAAAATAAATAAATATGCTATATTTTTCAGTTCGTAAAATATAGCTTGATACCTGTGACTTTAGAGACTTCGTTTATAAAGACTGCAACAATAAATTTGTTGTTGGAAAAGTTTTAATTTTTTAAATATTAATAAGACATTTGTATAGAAATCTAGAACACTTTTTTCAAATAGAACTTGTTATCACGTTTTATTCAATTGTTTTTTCACGAGAGAAGCACTGCCTCTCTAAAAAGGCCGAATAAGCAATACTGCAGAGCAATTAAGCGTGAACTAATTGATTTGATGTTAGTTATGGTTTTTATGGACAATTTTGGGATTTCGACTTTTATTTTTTCCTACACAAATTTGATCAGCATTCGATACTGAGTTTTTTTTGTAGTATTAAAAATTAGTGGTAAATTAGGTGCAGTAGAAACTCGATTAACCGGACTAATTGTTGTCGATAGGCATTCGGATGAAGAATAATGTTGTGTTTATTAAAAATAACAAATACATAGATATCAACGAAAATCAATGTTTATGAAGAAATTAACACTTACTTATGTATGTATGTACATACATATTTTCATAGATTACATACATAATACTAAACTGCAGCATTAATCATGAAATAAAATATTTAGGTATGTATGTACGAATAATTTGTTTACAATAGGTATGTATTTGGTAATTTGCATTTGGTAATCATGAAATAAGTAGGTAATAAGTTTAATTTGGTTTAAAATATTTGGTAATTGTCATTTAACGTAAACAACTTTTTCTCTACATTGCTGCTATATCACGAATTCGTTTCAGTTGTAGTAAACTCACAGTATCACTCTCTGTTTGTTTTTCAAACCACTTGAGAGCTGTTTCCAGAGCATAAAATGCTACATCATGAGATGGTCACAATTGCAAACGAACTAATACAATAACGAAACGCGCGGGGTAGCGATCCCACACGGCGCGGGCGGAATATGCAAGTTCCGACACGTACATGCTTGCATAAATTCGACTTGTAGGTACATATAAATTGGTCGCGGTTGGTAGTCCGGATAATCGCGAATCCGTATAACTGAGGGCCGGATAAACGAGTTTCTACTGTACTTTAAAATTGATACGTCTGTATTTGTCTTAGCGGTTTATTAGTTGGTCCCTTCACAAGCCGTAATTCTATTCCCGCGTGCTGACAAAGGCTGCGGTGTGATACCTATATTCAGAAAAAAACTTGGTTACAAAAACATTTTTTTTTTCAGGTAAGTTAACTGACACGAAACATGGCTACAGCAAAGAAAAAATGTCGACAATATAGTGTCGATTATTTGAAATATGGTTTTGTTCCATCAGAGGCAGACAAACAATTGCCCATGTGTCTATTATGCAACAAAGTTTTGAGCAATGACTCTATGAAACCATCAAATCTCGAAGATCATCTAAAAAGGTGTCATACTGATAAAATAGGTAAAGATTTAAAATATTTTCAAACATTGAAGGAAAAATATGAAAAGAGACCCACCATGCACAGTATGTTCGCTTCAACAGCTCAAAGTAACGATGATGGCTTGCGGGCATCTTACAATATCTCATTACTTATAGCAAAATGTGGAAAACCGCAAACTATCGGAGAACAATTAATTTTACCCGCTGTTGAAGAAGTCTTAAAAACTGTTTTGCACAAATCTCCATTTGACGTACTAAAAAGAATTCCATTAAGTAACAATACTGTACAAAGACGCATTGATGAAATGAGCTCTGATATCGAATGTTTTTTGTGCAATCATCTGCAAAAAACTCATTTTTCTATACAACTGGACGAGTCAACGTTACCCGGTAATGAAGCATTATTATTGACATATGTCTGATATATTATGGAGGAAGAAATTCACGAAGAATTGCTATTTGCCAGAACTTTGGAGACTGACACTAAAGGCGAATCAATATTTAATGTACTGAGCAATTTTTTTACGGAAAAATCGATTCCATTTACAAACATTATTTCAGTGGCAACAGACGGAGCTCCTGCAATGGTCGGGCGATATCGTGGGTTTATAACTCTTCTCAAAAGAATTATACCAGGGCTTACAGCTATGCATTGCGTAATCCACCGCCAACATCTTGTGGCAAAACATTTAAGTGACAGGTTGAACCAATCTCTTAATTTTGTAATAAAAGCTGTCAACAAAATCAGAAGCAATGCATTGAATACGCGTTTATTTGCTCAATTGTGCGACGAAAATGATGAAGACTTCCAGCGACTGCTCTTACATACTGAAGTACGCTGGTTGTCGAAAGGTGCATTCTTAACGAGATTTTATTATTATTATTATTATTATATACTTTATTGTACACCTTGAAAATACAGAATATAGAAATAAATGTCTACGGAAACAGTACAAGGGCGGCCTTATCGCTTTAAGCGATTTCTACCAGGCAACCTTTGGATGGTCATTAGGTATGGTTGTAGGAATTGTATGGTAGTTGTTTTGGCGTACTTTCATAATGTATAGGTTTATCAACTCAAAAAACACAGGTATTACACATAATTTACAATATTTATATACATACTATACTTATACAAATAAATATATAATTAAACACTTATGTTGCCTGTATATGTAGTATACAGGCATATAAATGAAGCAATACATACATAAGTTTAATAAGCATGTACACATAATAAATATTTACTTACATATAATATATATAATACATATCCATATAATGATAGGTACATAAAACATACACACATATAGGTAATATATATCTCTAATTGACAAATGAGATTTATGTAGATATAGAAAGTAAACTTCATTGTAAGAGAGCATAATCACAATGATAAGTAGTGCTCCTTTACCATTGATTTGAAGATGTTCAAATTCTGAGCCTTTCTAACATTTACAGGAAGCCCATTCCATAGACGGATAGCCGTAACTGTGAAGGAGTTGTCGTAAAAAGTTGTTTTATGTGACGGCATCCTTAGTCTTAAGTTCTCTGATGACCTTAAATATCTCGTATGAGTATCGTGTAGGAACTCAAAACGTTCCTTGAGATAGGACGGGGTTGAAGGTTTAAATAATATATTGTATAGCAAAGAAAGGATATGAGCATTCCGGCGAAGTCGTATGGGTAGCCACTTAAACTCGGTTCGAAACTGCGAAACATGATCATACTTGCGTAAACCAAATATGAATCTTATACAGACGTTTTGGAGGCGCTCAAGTTTATCTAGCTGGCTCTCGGTTAGATCAAGATAACTGACGTCCGCATAATCAAGGATGGGTAGTAGCAATGTGTTTGCAAGCGAAATTTTGGTTGCAATAGGAAGGAAATATTGCAACTTTCGTAGTGATCCTATCGACGCGAACATCCTACGGCTCACTTCCTGGAGTTGCGGGTCCCAAGACAGATTGGAATCCATATATATTCCGAGGTTTTTTACACTCTCACTAATGGGAACTACCGTACCATCAAAAATTTACTCTGTTTTCGATTCCGTATTAGAGTTCCTAGAAAGCAGAGATCCAGATTTAAAAGAAAACTTGATCAAATTCAAAACAGACATTGCGTATTTGACAGATTTGTTTAAAAAAATTAATGATATTAACTTGCAGTTACAAGGGGACAGCCTGAATTTAATAAAAACAAAGGGGATAATTTCGGCTTTTCTTGGGATATTGAAATTAATGAAGCAAAACATTAGTCGGCGCGAATTCTCTCAATTTCCAAACTTGTCACAGGTAGAATGTATTGATGAGGATATCCATACCTACAGTCAACATTTAAGTGCCCTGCATGTTGACTTCAAAACCAGGTTTGAAGATATGCTGACAATGGATATACCACCATGGATCATAAATCCATTTGATGAAACGGAAGTGGCCAATGTAGTATTACAAGAGGAGCTGCTCGAGCTAAGCACCAATGAGGAGCTGAAGGTGAAATTTAGAAAAGGCTACCAAACATTTTGGCTGCAAGCAGAAATACCCGAAAAATATCCTGGACTGTGGGAAATCACAAGGAAATTTTTAATAGCTTTTCCCTCGTCATACCTTGTAGAAAGGAGTTTTATTGCCGTTTCAAATCTCTTAACAAAAAAAAGGAGCAAATTAAACATCACAGAGCGGGGGGATTTGCGGTTATTGCTCACAAAAATAAAGCCAAACATTGATCGTTTGCTGACACTCCACCAAATACATCCTTCCCATTAATTAAAATTATGACTTACCTTTTTAATTTTTTCTTGTAATTCTATTCTTTTAATAAATAAAGTGTTATAAAATGTACCATTTTTCGTTTTTATTTTACCTATCGGAATATAGGGACAGAACTCAGAAGCGACACTTTTTCATTTTTTGGCGACTTTAAGAATGTGGTAGAAATGTAGCAGCAGGGGGTCCATCGAAACTAGTAGGGGAACTAGGGTCATGATGGGGTAGCGAGGTAAGACGGGGACACGCACACATAGCAGAAACTAAAAGCAATCGCGAGGTGGCAGTTTAGCCAATGAGAGGCCGCTTTGGAACAATACTTAGTGCGGCCATGACAGTCGGCGAAAGTGCGTGCGTTCTTTGTTTACAATCAAATTTTTGTTAACGTGCATGTTTGATGTAATATTTTGTGTTTCTTAACAACTTCAGAAACAGGTAAGAAATAGTATTGAAATGATGATTTATTTTTGATTTGTATTACGTTTTCCTTACAGTGGATAGGCATAATTCAAAAGTGTAATGGTTCTAACCGTGTATTTTTGAAATATTATTTTCTTTAAAAACAGTGACTGGGGCAAGATGGTGTAAATCGTACGGGGCATAACGGGGTACCACATTATGCCCCACACAATGCTCTATTGTCAATAGTTTCCGCAGATTCACCATCATTTTAGCATGTATCCCGGCTGTGCTCTCACGTGTGAGAACCCGGGGTCCGCTTTGACCATGATCCAAGGTTCGGCAGATCAGGTAATTACAGTGGAGCGACTGCCACCCGACCTTCGTGACCCTGCTAGCAGGGGAACCTGACCAGATTGGATCATGTTTACACATTAAGTCTCCTGAATGTGCAGGTTTCCTCACGATGTTTTCCCACACCGTAAGAGCAATGGTTAGATGTACATAACTCATTGGTCATACTTAACCAAATAAGTCATTGGTACAGTAAGCTTCAGAGAAAAGGAACCCCCCTTGAGGATAAAACCATTATCAAGGGGGGTTCCTTTTCTCTGAAGCTTACTGTACATGGCAATGATACAAACCACACTTACCTTAAATCTACCGAAAATTGGGTACAATGTCAGCTTTGTGGGCGATGGGCACATACTGCATGCGCAGGGGTGGCTGATGGAAACTTAGAAGAAGTGCTCATATGCATTTTCTGTGAAGATAAATGAGAATCCTATCTTGCCCCTTAACCCCATCATGCCCCATTTATCATTCCCCATCTTACCCCACATACGGGGCAAGACGGTTTTTTTATGTATACTTAAAAAAATATTATTATTAGAAATTTGTGATAACATTTTTGTCCAAAGACTATGCTAATTAGTAGTTGATTAAGTTACTATAGTGCCATAAATAAATGAAAACATTATGTTGATTTTTAATGTAGTTTTTTATAATTTTCCCTTAGCGTCCCCGTCATGCCCCTAGTTCCCCTAACATTTTGAAAGTGGTCCACGAGAAAAATAAGTTTGGGAAATACTGCTTTAAACAAACAAATATAATAATTATGCCACACCCTACCGTCCACTTCGCCGATGACTAAGTAAAGCCAAGCCGAAGTAGAAATGACAAGAAACTCCGGTAACACCTTTGAATCGAAATATTGACGCGGACGACTGTACAATTATTTGTAAAGTCGACGTGGCGGTACTCAAGTCGACTTTTACAACGACTCGACTAGGTGGGAATAAAAGCTGAGTTTTCAAAGTAGACGTAGCGGGAACTCGACTTAATGGAACTCGACCTCGCGGGAACAAATCAAAAAAATATCCGTTTCGCTTAAAGACGCGGATTTATTTAAAGGAAGTCCACCATCGTTGTCCAAAATATTGAAAAAAATCGGCTTTGCTTATAAAAAAAGCGATAAAAGAAAAATTTTAATGGAGCGAACAGACATTGCTTTGACCCGAATTGACTTTTTGCGCAAAGTCAAAAATATAACAGATTGGCATAAAGTGGTTTTTCTTGATGAAACATGGCTCAACGCAAACCACACTGTTTCAAGATCGTGGACAGACGATAAAGCGGAGTCTACCACCAAGGTGCCCGAAGGCAAAGGACAAAGGTTAATAATTACTCATGCGGGGACATCGTCTGGTTTTGTGCCCAATTGTTTACTGGCGTTTAAATCAGTAAAAACAACAGAGTACCTACCAAGAAGAAATGGATTTTACAAAATTTAAGGAGTGGTTTCTAACTCTTCTAAATAATTTGAATGAACCACATTTTATTCTGATGGACAACGCTCCGTATCATTCAGTACAAAAAGATAAGGCGCCTACGACAAGCAATCGTAAAATTGAAATTATTACTTGGCTGCAAAACAAAGGAGTAAAAGCCGACAACAGCATGCTCAAGAAAGAATTGCTAAGATTAGTAAGCATTCATAAGCCCCCCACTCCAAGATATATTATAGACGAAATTGCAAAGGAAATGGGCCACACCGTCATCCGTTTACCACCATATCATTGCCATTACAATGCAATAGAACTAATCTGGGCTCAAGTCAAAGGTTCGTATAATCTAAAAAAACATACATAAAAAGCTTACAAAGAATTTAGTAGGTTTTTTGTTTGATCGTATACCTTTTTTTTCTAGGTTACGCTGCCAGACATAATGTAGCACCGCCTTTCACAGCAAACAAAATGTTGACATTACTACATGAAGCTTGTGTACATGTAAATGCTGATGATTGGAAAAAGGTAGTTGAGAAGACAAAAAATGTGATTCAAAAAGATTGGGAGCGCGATATTCAATTTGACAACATATGCGATCAAGAATTAATTATTAATCTACAGGACTGCTCCAGTGATGAATCAGAATTTGACTTTGAAGTTGATCTCGGCTGTACACCATTTGACAATTAAACTTTTAAATACCTTCAAATTCATCTTTCATTTCCTTTTTTCTTTCTTTCAATATCGTTAAAATGTATTTTTTTAATAAACTCATTCTATATAAATATCGATAAAATACTAAAGACGTCCCATACCTATTACATGTCATTCTGACAAACGTCACAGGTATCAAGCTATATTTTACGAACTATAGTCTCATAGACTTCCAGAGCGACTGATAAGGTCGTCCTTCCTGGCCGTTATTTTATATTACCTAATACATGAATTATTTTGAACTCATGCTCTGAAACCAATAAAGAAATTACTAAATACTTATATAATAAATACTTACGTTCTATGTAAAAAAAGGTGTAAGTATGTGTTAATAAAATGTGTTCAAAATTTCTCGTTCAATTATTATTATTATTAGAGATGCAACGGATACCTAGTTATTTGGTCAAGAATGCAGGTATTGACATGTTCTGTAAATATTGTTCGGGCGAAGCGAACTCTAGGGTCGAGTCAGGCGTCCGTCACTCGCCCGAACTGCCGAGATAAGTACCTACCGCGCGCCTCACCCGCAGGCTGCTAGCGCAGTCGGGGCCGGCCCGCGCTTGCGAGCGCACGCGTGAGGCGACTTGCGTAGGTATACCTAAACAATATTGTGGCCGATCTTTTGAGATGAGTAGTTACCATTTTTTATGTGTGTAGGTACACTAGGTTAGGTACCTACTAGAAAAATAAAATAATGAATCGCAGTAATCTAATCATTGTTGCGTGGACGAATGTCAAAATACGATAAGTATAGAACTCGAAGTTGCTTTTTACATTACCAACAGAGTGTGAAAGAAAATATTTTACTATTTTTATACGCAGAATATTTATCTTGTTTACTTAGTAACAAAGTCATTAGGTAGGTACTGGTCGCCACTTGAAATCTTCGTATTATAAAATAACTAATCGTAGTGAACCTGTGACATAGATACTTACATACAATGAGATAGAGAGAACGAAAAATTGTTATGTAAGTACCTATGTATAGTAGTGGTCGTGCTGTTATTTTTGTGGCTACTTATTTTATTAATTATAATATTACTTGTATGTACAATCAGCGTCAAAAGTCAATTAACGTAAAATACTTACACTGTGTCTACCTACCTACTTATCTATGATAGTACCTACCTATAGATAGTATTTTAGTATTCTGATATCGGTGAACTACTTAAAATCAAAACTGAACACGGTACTGTTATAAAATGCGGTAAATTAGGTACAATTTCATGTTATTTTGTTACACTAACTAGGTACCTACTACTACTTTATATAGATGGGTTACAAAAGTGGGTGCACTTTCTCATAATGTAGATATTATCGTTTTACTAAGTTTGTATTCATGTTATTTGGTTGCACTACTTACATTATAAATATTATAAGAAAAAACTTTGGGCGTCAATAAACATCTGTCAATAATCATCAGCCTTCAAGCTAGGGACAGTACTTGTGATGGCGATCACTATACTTTGAACTGATTAAATAAATTATTAAAAATAATATAAACCTGACTGTTGCTGAAAAGATCGCAACCAGTTTGATAGCTTGCGGTAAGTAGGTACCCATTGATTTTAATTCGGTGTATGATTTGTAAATTATTATTATTATAATACCTACACCAACTTTTTTGTGTCGGTGTTTAAAAATAATTAGTAATTCACATTGTATTGGATTGTTTTATTTTCATTGACAAAATGACAACCCTAACACTCAAGTTGGCGGCGTAGTTTGTTCGGAACAAAGGGCGATACCTACGAAATGTTGTAGGTTATTATAACGGCGGCTTTCGTCAACATCAAAGGAGTGCAACTTCTGTCCTTATCTATTCTGTGGTCGAGTCGAAACAAGTTATTTCATTTTGCAGTTGCTAGTACACGTACGCTTGCGTATTTTAATAATAATTAACCTTTTCAAGGAAGAAATTTGTTTTCGTAGTTTCACAAAAGAGAGTTTAACGTGTTAAAATAATTGAAGAATAAGATTGTGACTGTAAATGTTTTATTAGATTAATTTTTGTTTAAGTACTTCAAAAACAAACACTTTCATAAATTATTATTTTATTGTTCTTAAAGATATAAAAAAATGAGTGCACCGACCACCCCATCTGGTAGGCCATTGATCAATGCTTTGGCAGTAGAAAGAAGTCCGCAAGGCACGCTTCGAGTGGGGGACCAGCAGGTCTTACTAGAAAGGACTCGTTCGGGGACCGTGAAGGTATTTAATTTTTTTTTATAAACAGAGTGCTGAGATTATTTCTTTCCTCTAACTGTATTGATTTATTTATTTAGGTATTTATTTTCTTAAATACTGTGAATGTACACCTAACTGCCCTGCAATATTCTTCTCCTATCTTTTTTCTCCATCCTAAGGTTGCCTGTAATGCTGGGTTTACACGCTTGCCAAGCCTTGGCAAGTCTCGACAATCACAAGCGTGTAAAGTAGGCGTTTGGCTTGGCTTGCGTGAGCTTGTCGGCGCTTGCTTGCGATCCAGTCGAGTGTCGGTTTTTTAACGCAGATCAAAGGGCGTTTGCGGCAAACACTTGCGATGCATTTACACGTTGGTCCGCGTTTAGTAGCCATTGTGTTCTCGTGGCGACAACACGCATGTGATAGATATTTATATAATATGTTGAACATATTTATTTTATTGACGATTCACAATTTGCAATTAATTGAACTTCGAGAGCGAAGTTCTTATCAGTATGGTCGTGATAGATATATTAATTATAATGTATAGATTATGTGACCAATTTATAGATAATATATTACGATGAAATGTTATTGAATAATTTTAGAACCATTTTATAAACTATTTTTATAAGTGGGTAGGTGAAAATCATTCGATGCAATGTGACGTATCAAATGATATAAAAAGGAGACACCGAATGAAATCGGGGCAGTTGATCCCGAGGCGTCGAAGTGTAAGGTACGATATAATTCTGATATGTTTATACCGTTTACTGTGTAATATTATTATGCTGTGCTGTAACTATTTGACCATATCGTGTTGGCTATGTAAGATGTACTTACTTGATCTATAATTGTTGTTATAATTTGGTAAATGGTAATATCTGCAGATAGAGATATTATTATCTGTCTAGTAGATGCAAATATGGATTACTGGATTATACCCTTCACGGGTATGATGTAATTATGCAAGGTGCCTCACGATATCGATATGGTTGGATATAGTCCATGTAATGATATTACTTGATGAGATCTATTGTGTATTAACTGGCTACAAGCCTGATAACCTTTGATACAACAGTCTAATATTGTTATATTGTGTAACTATTATAGTAATGTTTGGTTATAAGCCTAGATTGTAATTATGAATTGTTATAGAAAGACTATATCATGGTTGGAAGGCAGACAGGTTTTCTTGTTAGTTCTTTCCTGTCTATAAAAGCCTTTTGGGAACTAACGTAGTGTAAAAGAATAAAAGAGAACGATATAGTCATGATTGTTGTTTTATTAATCGTGTGACACAACTAAGTATTCCCCTTTGTATAATATTTGTATTTCCCTAGTACAGATCAATAGTTAAACTTGGTTTCTAGGAAATACAACTGGACCATAGTGAACCTCTAGCACTAAAGTATTTGTGGTTGCTACGCAAGATCCTGACATATTCTAATGGTTATATATCTATATTCTAATATATACATAGTTAGATTGACAAATTAAGAGATACACTGTTAGATTCACTGTACTACTTTCACATCTATGTTAATTTATGTTAATCTAACATATTTCTGTTAGACTGTGTTTTCTTTCTATGTTAATCTAACATCAGAAGCGGGATAAAGAATCTTATTCTA
Source organism: Eilema sororculum (assembly GCA_914829495.1). Classification (NCBI taxonomy): domain Eukaryota; kingdom Metazoa; phylum Arthropoda; class Insecta; order Lepidoptera; family Erebidae; genus Eilema; species Eilema sororculum. The sequence continues at coordinate 8,909,550 of OU618551.1, forward strand.
ATACATATTGCACAAGTTTCAGCTTGGATCTACCTCTGCGAGGCTACCACAAGCCTTGCACAATATTGCTTGCCCATTGAATACCGGCTTCATCATCGGGTAAAGAAGCTAGCTCCAGCATCAGTTTGCAGAGCAATTAGCTGCCGTAGCAACTGGCGAGGCTACGTAGTGTTCACACCGTGTCCACCAAAGCGATCGCTTTTCGCTTCCTACCGCAGGAACATCAAGGTTTTCAGTGATACAAGAAAATGTGCAAAAAGACGGTATTGTGACTTTTTTACCATATGGTAATATTGTGATAAATGTGATAATTAATAGGCATTATGATGATAACCAACTATATTTTGTTTATTGGTGTAAAGAGAAAGATTTAGAAAGGTCTTTTTAACAATTATATAAACTGAAAGGAGACATCGTCGTCTCAGTCTTTTAGTGTTGTCAGACAAGTTCGTTAATAATGATTTTAGTGGATTTTCACTTTAGGTAGGTACACAGTATTTTATCTGATCAGTTTATAAAATGCACTTGTTGTCCAACGAAACCACTAACAATTTTTTTTTTTTTTGGGCTGAATAAGATTATGAACCTAAATAGGATAAAATTCAGTCCATACTATAACCCCTGACATTAGTATTTACATTTTCAAGTTCGGGTGATAAGTATCTTTCCATAATTCCGATAATAACTTCCATTCTTGAATGTTAATGTGGTTTGCTTTCAACCTCTTACAAAATTTATAGTGGGTACTGTAGGTACCATCACAAGTAAACAATATTCAAAAAGATCTCCAATTCAGTCGTATAAAAAACTGTCAGATCGTCAAAGAGTACATTCCGTTCGTTCCTAAAAGTAATGATAAATTTTAATTATAAAATTTATAACAAGTAATTTTTCCCCACAATACACAAAAAAGGGGGATCAAATTAACTGGTTTAAATAGTTAGTGTTTTGGGAACTAAATTTATTTATTTATTTATTTATTTAAACTTTTTGCACAAATACAAATTGATTGTACAAAGGCGGACTTAATGCCATGGGCATTTTCTGCCAGTCAACCTTAGGGTGATGCAGAGATATTTTGGTCAAAGGTAGGTGCGCGAAGTGTTCTGGTGAGAATTTTTGCCTAGTTTGGTACACATGCTTACATAATAAATATGAAATTAGACTTAATAAACATAAACATAAGAATATGTTCATACATATGTTAATATATACAAACATCATAGACTACATATATATACATATACACACATATCCATACATATACATACATAGACCTACTAGCACATACATACATACATATACATATACATATATTACATATCAAATATATACAAACTAAGAAAAGAATTTAACGGATACAGACTGAACCCGATTTCCAACTCTTCTACCGATTCTATGGTTCCGATTTGCTTATTCGGATACGAATAAAATAACAAAGTACCGTTTATATAGTAGATCAATTTCATTACCATAAGGAGGGGTACCTACTCGCATTATAATTATTACTATTATTCAAACTCGGAATAATGATTAAGTTGTATTAATGATCATATGTGATTCTAGATTGTGAAAACATATAAGTCGATCATATTCTGTAGACGTAATTTCATAAGATGCGGAATAACTAAAGACTAGAAACAAACTAGAACTAGAAGGATACTACCTATTATAAAGTAATGGATTGTTTTGATGTTTGAGTACTGTGAACAAAATTATGATACTAGTGTCAGATGAGTATCAGGTTGACCGAACGGTTCTTGAATATAAATATGATACAGGTACAGGTGACTGAAGAGTTGGAAGTACTAATTACTTTTTCTTATTGCTTTAACATTTAACACTAGTGTTCATTGTTGTTTTATGGGTGTTGGTTTTGAAGTATTGATGACCCAAATAAATAACATGCTGCGACGTAGTTTGGGTGTCCGATCCAGTTCATTAGCAGCGAGTGAACGATATGGATTGGCCCATGCGAACTTCGATCAATCGTCAGTGGTGATCATCATTTCAAAATCAGTTTTTTTTTTTAATTTATTTTCAACTTGTTCAGTATTGTACTTTCGATGCTTCTTTTACCTTAGAGGTCTACTCACTCTAACAATATACTCGTATAATTGATATGTAAATATAGGGTGCAGAATGTGATTGCTAATATGGAAGCCAATATGTAACAGGAATAAATATGTATGTGGCGAATATATCGGAGGCCTATGTGGCGAATATATCGGAGGCCTATGTGGCGAATATATCGGAGGCCTATGTGGCGAATATATCGGAGGCCTATGTGGCGAGTATATCGGAGGCCGTAGTGTAAGTGTGTGATTGCTGAGGTATAGTGGAAGTGCAAAGACTGTGTAGACCGCCATTTGCTTCAATGCGATTGAGCAGTTTGGGGATACATAGATATTGCCGATTTATGACAGACCTATATTTCCGCTGTTTGACCTTTTGCTCGTGCAGTCCTTGCCATTTGCAGCGGGTGGAGCGGACTAGACACGGGGTAGCAAGTTGGTAGAATACCTATAGAAATGACGACTTTGACTTTGAGATACCGGTAGTCACAACTTGCAACTTGTATGTAGATACTTTGAGAGAAAGTACTGGTTTGATGGTACTTCGTGAGCTAAGTATCTGTCAGTTTGGCCGTGATAGATGATATTGATATGATATATTTTGGGCATATGATATTGGCAGTCACATCTTGCAGTTGATTGTACTTCGAGAGCGAAGTACTTGGTCAGTATGGCCGTGATAGATATTTATATGATATGTTGAGCATATTTACTAACAGTCACAATTTGCAATTAATTGTACTTCGAGAGCGAAGTACTTGTCAGTATGGCCGTGATAGATATTTATATAATATGTTGAACATATTTATTTTATTGACGATTCACAATTTGCAATTAATTGAACTTCGAGAGCGAAGTTCTTATCAGTATGGTCGTGATAGATATATTAATTATAATGTATAGATTATGTGACCAATTTATAGATAATATATTACGATGAAATGTTATTGAATAATTTTAGAACCATTTTATAAACTATTTTTATAAGTGGGTAGGTGAAAATCATTCGATGCAATGTGACGTATCAAATGATATAAAAAGGAGACACCGAATGAAATCGGGGCAGTTGATCCCGAGGCGTCGAAGTGTAAGGTACGATATAATTCTGATATGTTTATACTGTTTACTGTGTAATATTATTATGCTGTGCTGTAACTATTTGACCATATCGTGTTGGCTATGTAAGATGTACTTACTTGATCTATAATTGTTGTTATAATTTGGTAAATGGTAATATCTGCAGATAGAGATATTATCTGTCTAGTAGATGCAAATATGGATTACTGGATTATACCCTTCACGGGTATGATGTAATTATGCAAGGTGCCTCACGATATCGATATGGTTGGATATAGTCCCTGTAATGATATTACTTGATGAGATCTATTGTGTATTAACTGGCTACAAGCCTGATAACCTTTGATACAAGTCTAATATTGTTATATTGTGTAACTATTATAGTAATGTTTGGTTATAAGCCTAGATTGTAATTATGAATTGTTATAGAAAGACTATAGCATGGTTGGAAGGCAGACAGGTTTTCTTGTTAGTTCTTTCCTGTCTATAAAAGCCTTTTGGGAACTAACGTAGTGTAAAAGAATAAAAGAGAACGATATAGTCATGATTGTTGTTTTATTAATCGTGTGACACAACTAAGTATTCCCCTTTGTATAATATTTGTATTTCCCTAGTACAGATCAATAGTTAAACTTGGTTTCTAGGAAATACAACTGGACCATAGTGAACCTCTAGCACTAAAGTATTTGTGGTTGCTACGCAAGATCCTGACATATTCTAATGGTTATATATCTATATTCTAATATATACATAGTTAGATTGACAAATTAAGAGATACACTGTTAGATTCACTGTACTACTTTCACATCTATGTTAATTTATGTTAATCTAACATATTTCTGTTAGACTGTGTTTTCTTTCTATGTTAATCTAACATCAGAAGCGGGATAAAGAATCTTATTCTAATACATATTGCACAAGTTTCAGCTTGGATCTACCTCTGCGAGGCTACCACAAGCCTTGCACAATATTGCTTGCCCATTGAATACCGGCTTCATCATCGGGTAAAGAAGCTAGCTCCAGCATCAGTTTGCAGAGCAATTAGCTGCCGTAGCAACTGGCGAGGCTACGTAGTGTTCACACCGTGTCCACCAAAGCGATCGCTTTTCGCTTCCTACCGCAGGAACATCAAGGTTTTCAGTGATACAAGAAAATGTGCAAAAAGACGGTATTGTGACTTTTTTACCATATGGTAATATTGTGATAAATGTGATAATTAATAGGCATTATGATGATAACCAACTATATTTTGTTTATTGGTGTAAAGAGAAAGATTTAGAAAGGTCTTTTTAACAATTATATAAACTGAAAGGAGACATCGTCGTCTCAGTCTTTTAGTGTTGTCAGACAAGTTCGTTAATAATGATTTTAGTGGATTTTCACTTTAGGTAGGTACACAGTATTTTATCTGATCAGTTTATAAAATGCACTTGTTGTCCAACGAAACCACTAACAATTTTTTTTTTTTTTGGGCTGAATAAGATTATGAACCTAAATAGGATAAAATTCAGTCCATACTATAACCCCTGACATTAGTATTTACATTTTCAAGTTCGGGTGATAAGTATCTTTCCATAATTCCGATAATAACTTCCATTCTTGAATGTTAATGTGGTTTGCTTTCAACCTCTTACAAAATTTATAGTGGGTACTGTAGGTACCATCACAAGTAAACAATATTCAAAAAGATCTCCAATTCAGTCGTATAAAAAACTGTCAGATCGTCAAAGAGTACATTCCGTTCGTTCCTAAAAGTAATGATAAATTTTAATTATAAAATTTATAACAAGTAATTTTTCCCCACAATACACAAAAAAGGGGGATCAAATTAACTGGTTTAAATAGTTAGTGTTTTGGGAACTAAATTTATTTATTTATTTATTTATTTAAACTTTTTGCACAAATACAAATTGATTGTACAAAGGCGGACTTAATGCCATGGGCATTTTCTGCCAGTCAACCTTAGGGTGATGCAGAGATATTTTGGTCAAAGGTAGGTGCGCGAAGTGTTCTGGTGAGAATTTTTGCCTAGTTTGGTACACATGCTTACATAATAAATATGAAATTAGACTTAATAAACATAAACATAAGAATATGTTCATACATATGTTAATATATACAAACATCATAGACTACATATATATACATATACACACATATCCATACATATACATACATAGACCTACTAGCACATACATACATACATATACATATACATATATTACATATCAAATATATACAAACTAAGAAAAGAATTTAACGGATACAGACTGAACCCGATTTCCAACTCTTCTACCGATTCTATGGTTCCGATTTGCTTATTCGGATACGAATAAAATAACAAAGTACCGTTTATATAGTAGATCAATTTCATTACCATAAGGAGGGGTACCTACTCGCATTATAATTATTACTATTATTCAAACTCGGAATAATGATTAAGTTGTATTAATGATCATATGTGATTCTAGATTGTGAAAACATATAAGTCGATCATATTCTGTAGACGTAATTTCATAAGATGCGGAATAACTAAAGACTAGAAACAAACTAGAACTAGAAGGATACTACCTATTATAAAGTAATGGATTGTTTTGATGTTTGAGTACTGTGAACAAAATTATGATACTAGTGTCAGATGAGTATCAGGTTGACCGAACGGTTCTTGAATATAAATATGATACAGGTACAGGTGACTGAAGAGTTGGAAGTACTAATTACTTTTTCTTATTGCTTTAACATTTAACACTAGTGTTCATTGTTGTTTTATGGGTGTTGGTTTTGAAGTATTGATGACCCAAATAAATAACATGCTGCGACGTAGTTTGGGTGTCCGATCCAGTTCATTAGCAGCGAGTGAACGATATGGATTGGCCCATGCGAACTTCGATCAATCGTCAGTGGTGATCATCATTTCAAAATCAGTTTTTTTTTTTAATTTATTTTCAACTTGTTCAGTATTGTACTTTCGATGCTTCTTTTACCTTAGAGGTCTACTCACTCTAACAATATACTCGTATAATTGATATGTAAATATAGGGTGCAGAATGTGATTGCTAATATGGAAGCCAATATGTAACAGGAATAAATATGTATGTGGCGAATATATCGGAGGCCTATGTGGCGAATATATCGGAGGCCTATGTGGCGAATATATCGGAGGCCTATGTGGCGAATATATCGGAGGCCTATGTGGCGAGTATATCGGAGGCCGTAGTGTAAGTGTGTGATTGCTGAGGTATAGTGGAAGTGCAAAGACTGTGTAGACCGCCATTTGCTTCAATGCGATTGAGCAGTTTGGGGATACATAGATATTGCCGATTTATGACAGACCTATATTTCCGCTGTTTGACCTTTTGCTCGTGCAGTCCTTGCCATTTGCAGCGGGTGGAGCGGACTAGACACGGGGTAGCAAGTTGGTAGAATACCTATAGAAATGACGACTTTGACTTTGAGATACCGGTAGTCACAACTTGCAACTTGTATGTAGATACTTTGAGAGAAAGTACTGGTTTGATGGTACTTCGTGAGCTAAGTATCTGTCAGTTTGGCCGTGATAGATGATATTGATATGATATATTTTGGGCATATGATATTGGCAGTCACATCTTGCAGTTGATTGTACTTCGAGAGCGAAGTACTTGGTCAGTATGGCCGTGATAGATATTTATATGATATGTTGAGCATATTTACTAACAGTCACAATTTGCAATTAATTGTACTTCGAGAGCGAAGTACTTGTCAGTATGGCCGTGATAGATATTTATATAATATGTTGAACATATTTATTTTATTGACGATTCACAATTTGCAATTAATTGAACTTCGAGAGCGAAGTTCTTATCAGTATGGTCGTGATAGATATATTAATTATAATGTATAGATTATGTGACCAATTTATAGATAATATATTACGATGAAATGTTATTGAATAATTTTAGAACCATTTTATAAACTATTTTTATAAGTGGGTAGGTGAAAATCATTCGATGCAATGTGACGTATCAAATGATATAAAAAGGAGACACCGAATGAAATCGGGGCAGTTGATCCCGAGGCGTCGAAGTGTAAGGTACGATATAATTCTGATATGTTTATACTGTTTACTGTGTAATATTATTATGCTGTGCTGTAACTATTTGACCATATCGTGTTGGCTATGTAAGATGTACTTACTTGATCTATAATTGTTGTTATAATTTGGTAAATGGTAATATCTGCAGATAGAGATATTATCTGTCTAGTAGATGCAAATATGGATTACTGGATTATACCCTTCACGGGTATGATGTAATTATGCAAGGTGCCTCACGATATCGATATGGTTGGATATAGTCCCTGTAATGATATTACTTGATGAGATCTATTGTGTATTAACTGGCTACAAGCCTGATAACCTTTGATACAAGTCTAATATTGTTATATTGTGTAACTATTATAGTAATGTTTGGTTATAAGCCTAGATTGTAATTATGAATTGTTATAGAAAGACTATAGCATGGTTGGAAGGCAGACAGGTTTTCTTGTTAGTTCTTTCCTGTCTATAAAAGCCTTTTGGGAACTAACGTAGTGTAAAAGAATAAAAGAGAACGATATAGTCATGATTGTTGTTTTATTAATCGTGTGACACAACTAAGTATTCCCCTTTGTATAATATTTGTATTTCCCTAGTACAGATCAATAGTTAAACTTGGTTTCTAGGAAATACAACTGGACCATAGTGAACCTCTAGCACTAAAGTATTTGTGGTTGCTACGCAAGATCCTGACATATTCTAATGGTTATATATCTATATTCTAATATATACATAGTTAGATTGACAAATTAAGAGATACACTGTTAGATTCACTGTACTACTTTCACATCTATGTTAATTTATGTTAATCTAACATATTTCTGTTAGATTGTGTTTTCCTTCCATGTTAATCTAACACATGCATGCTCGTGCTAAAAAAATAAAAACCGGCCAAGTGCGAGTCGGACTCGCCCATAAAGGGTTCCGCAGCATTAAGTAATATAATATAAAAATTCTTGTAGTTCATTACATGTTTTGTTTTTAGAATTTTTTGAGTTAATTGAATGAGCCTAGTGGTATGGGTAATGGACTGCTGAGACGAGGTCTCGGGTTCGACCCCAGGTTTACCATCTCGCACACTAATGACTTTTCGATGCTTTTCGAAGTTGTGTGTATTTATCGCAGGTTTATAAGTGCCCGGTTAATGGCAATAGGCTCGCCATCTATTACATTGGGACCTAAACATAAACTGGCGAAATGTGTGTGCTAGCACCTCTGCCCACCCCTTCGGGGAATACAGGTGTGAGTTTATGTTTATGTTGTTAAATTGAATGAAAGGCGAAAATAAAATTGCGGTTTATGATGTATTAAAAAAACTACTTACTAGATCTCGTTCAAACCAATTTTCGTTGGAAGTTTGCATAGCAATGTATACCATTAGAAAAAAACAATGTTAGGCCTCTTTTCCATTACACGGTTTCTCGCCGTGAAAATCTACGGTTAATTCGCCGCGTGTAGGCACGGTCGTCAGTGTGGTATGGATCACTATATGAGCTTGTCGACATGCACGGTGGCGCCAAGGCACGGCGCCGCGGCCGCGTGCGCCGTGACTGCCCCTCGGCGCGCCGCGTCTACGCACGGCGTGATTTTCACCAGTGTTGTATGGCAGTCTATCGGGGTGTGTCGACGGTGCCGGACGTACGCACGGATTCGTGACCGCTTATATACGCTGTTTCGCGATTTTATTATAAAATGAACATAAATCAAGAATTATTAATTACGTTGATTCAAGAAAGGCCTGTAATATGGGATAAGACCATCGACGATTATAAAAATAAGCGGCTTAAATATGATTCCTGGAAAGAAATATTTATTCATTTCCAGCCCACATTTGAAGATTTAAGTGGTGATGAGAAAAACAAGTTTGGTAAGTTACAGATATTTAATTATTAACTTTTTACTTATGCATAGTTGTTTTGATAGGAGAGGCGACCTTCGTTAGATACAAAATATTGTGCAAATCTGTTGCGAACTTCATTAGCCGCCAAACTTCCGCGAACTGCATTCGTGATAGGTAACTGGATTAGTTCCGATTCTGAATCAAGGGTGGACTCATTTTCACTCGCATTGTGAAACTGAAAGTTTTCCTGCTTATGTATAAAATTTTGCAAAACACAACATGTTTTCACAATATCAACTGCCAAATCGATGGACACATTCATTGGCCGGTGAAAAATTCGCCATTTATTGGATAAAATGCCAAACGCACATTCAACAAATCTTCGCGCTCTGGTGAGTCTGTAGTTAAATGTACGTTTTAATTGATCAAGCTGATGACCACCAAATGGACGAAGCAAGTGATAATGCAAAGCAAAGGCTTCGTCCGCAACGAACACATATGGCAAATCGTAGTCAATTCCAGGCAAACGTGTTGCATCGGGTAGATTTAATCCGTTGTTTGTTAAATTTTTCCAAAATGGGGTCTCTTTAAACACACTGGAATCACACTCCTTTCCGTAGGCGCCAACGTCAACAAATATAAAGTTGTAATCGCTATCTACTACTGCCATCAAAACTATAGAAAAAAAATGTTTGTAATTTAAAAACATCGAGCCACTATCAATTGGCTTAATAAGTCTGATGTGTTTTCCATCGACCGCTCCTAAGCACAGCGGGAAGTTGGAAGATTCTTGAAATTTGCTTGCAATGTGTAGCCAGTCTTCTTTAGATGGCATTTTCATATATTCTTTATACAGTTCTAACCAAATGTAGTGGCATACTTCACGTACGATGCAACTTATGGTTTTTATTCCAATTCTATAGCTGTAGTATAGGTCAGTAAAGGTATCTCCTGTTGCTAGATACCTGAAATATAAAACAAAACGGTTCAGGTTCAAATACTAAAACCCCATTTTAGGTCGGGGTCGATTCAGTTTAGGTCGGGGGTTTTTATAAATTTTGAATTTAATAATTATTATTTATTTATTTTCAGGGCAAATGGTGATGAAGAAGTGGACCAATATGAAAGATAGCTGGATAAAATATGACAAAAAAATTAATGAATGTAAGTCTGGTTCTTCAGCAAAAAAAATAAGAAAATATATGTTCTATGATGAAATGATGTTCCTAAAAAAAATGTTGAGCATCGCAAGACCGATTCTAACATGACTGAACATGTTCATGATTCTAGCCTCAGTAATGAAAATTTTGATAGTGCAGTCCCGAATCAATCAAGCTCGGGATACACTGAACGGAGTGAGACGCAAAGGGCTAAAAAAAAAAGAAAAAATGAACTAAGTGAAGTTGACATTAGGTTTATGAAGTTTATGGATTCAGCAGAACGAGATGAGAAAAAGAAAAGCCGTAGTATGAACTTTTTTATGGGAATCGCTGATACAGTTGACAAGTTCAGTGATGAAAATATGATTTCAGTTTCAAGTAATTTCAATAATTAAAAATATTCAACAAAGACAGTGTACTCAGTATATACCTACATCAAGAAACCAATGGGATCAAGGCCATCAAGGATATTTAAGTGGTACAGCATCCTCAAATGCGCAATCGTCAACATATGGATATTCTACAGCTGCTAGATCGGGCTATGGAATAAGTCGTCCACAGACGTCTTCTCATGATTTTGGACACGGTTCTGGTTTAGAGCCAATCCACTACCGACCCGAATCACAATTATCTGTACATAGTGTAAATGCGGAAAGTATCTCGGCAGATTCTCAAGTTTCTATTGAAGACGAATTCGATTTTAGTATCGCACTTGAGTAGCATTTTCAGCGTAGTGTATTTTTTGATTTACTTGTTCTTAAATTAATAATTATTAAAATTCAATTACATGTAATAATTTTGTTTGTGTGCAATAAACAATTTTAAACTAAAATATGTCATTTAATTTTGTACCTACTTACCTCAGAGTTACAGCCAATCTTTCTGCGGGCGATATACTCTCTCGCATAAAAGTATCTTGATGTTTTAGTTCCTGGGATAATTTTTGGAGCAAGTTGTCGAATGTAGTTTTCTGCATTCTAAAATAATTGTAAAACTTGTCTTCATCTTCTCTCAATTGATTCTTGACAAGTGTATGAAACGCGCCATATTCCTCCCTTTTTTCTAAAATCGGATGTATCCAAAACCTTACTTCCCTTTTTTTTTCTATTTTCTTTTTCCTATATATGTAATAAGCAACTATAATCTTTTTTTTCGTAAGAAAATTCATGACGCAGCACGTCCTACACAGCCCGAGTAAAAAGCGCTACTAGCCAGTACTTACCAATGTCTCGCGCGGTGATTTTGCCGTATCATGTACAAGCTAGCACGTTTTTTCAACCGTACGGCTTACACACCGTACGTTTGAACAACCGTGTAATGGAAAAGAGGCCTTAGAAACCTCAATAGCATTTTTGAAGACCTATCTATAAATACCCCACACGTATGGGTTTAATGAAAATTTTTTTTTTGTGAAACACGATGAATCTATAAGGGTTCCGTTTTTGCCATTTGGCTACGGAACCCTAAAAATGGGGTCTGGTCGAATGAAGAGAGTCTTTCGTTTCTGGAGAAAGATGCCAATCATAAAGATAAGAAGAAACAAGCAGATGCATGGATTCGTCTTGTTGAACTTATCGGAAGGCCAGTGAAGCATTTAAAAATTTAAAAAGTACTTTTCGCTAGCACTTTCTTTTTTTTTGTTTCGCTTTGCTTGCATTTCAAATAAAAGTACGTTAAACCAAATGCAATTGCCGTGACAAGTTCGGTGTCCGCCATGCTTGGAGGTAGGTTGCAGACTGAACCATTTACAAGCGTGTAAACGCTTTCCAAACGCCAAACGAAATTTGTGATGCCTTGGGGCTGTTTGCCGTTTGCCAAGGCTTGGCAAGCGTGTAAACCCGGCATAAGAATTTGCTGCAAGGCGATAAGGCCGCCATATGTACTGTAACTGCTTAATTATTCAAAGAAATTATAGAAATGAAAAAATTGAAATGTCTCAGACGGTCTTCATTATTATTTCTTGTATCAAATTCTTGGTGTATGTACAATAAAAATGTTTATTATTATTATGTGTTTACTAACGTTTTAATTTTGTTTATTCTAGCCTTGGCGTCCTAGCAACCTCACAGTAGGTGAGGGAATAGAAGTTGTTTCTGAAGAAAATTTAAGGCCACGAAGGCTATTCGGCGAGGATGATGTATGTATACCTTTATACATATAGACCTTTTTTCATTTACAAAGAAAAAGTTAAAGATTCGTTTCCATAAATACCAAACAACTAGGTAACTATGAAAGACTAACTTTATGGTAAACTAACTTTATACTGATTTAATTCGCTGGGTTGCGGCTGCTCTGCATCTTATTATGAAAAAATAACAAACTAAACTGACTTGATAATATTTTTGTTACATTGCTTCGTGTGCGGGATCCAATTTTCAACCACAATTATCCGCTGTTTTAAAAGCTTAGGGTATTGTGTTTTGCATGTTATGGGTAATTGCATGATATTATAGGACGACGACATTCCGTTCGATGCACCGCTTGCCGAAGCCCTTGCTGTCGACACCGGCAGTGAAGAAGAGGACGAAGAATTAACGACTGAAGAGCTACGTCAGCTCTTACAAGATGATGTGGAGGAAGAAGAAAACATTGCGTCCTTAGAAGAGGGGAATTCCGATTCCGAAATGAACTGGACAGAAGACTATTCAACGTTTTCAGGGCGGAGGGAAGAATTTCGGGAAGAGTCTGGTCCCAAAATTGAAGGAACCAGTCCCCTCGACATATTCACTCAAATTTGGGGCCAGACTTTAATCGAATCTGTGGTGGTGGAAACCAACAGGTACGCGTGGGACACCATCGCTCCACTCACTGAAGACCCAAGTGCCATAAGCAGTAGCTCGCGGTGTAACCAATGGGTTGATACCACCTTGGAGGAGGTTTACAGGCTAATTGGCGTTATAATATTTATGGGCATGTGTTACAGGGCTAGGGTGGACGAATATTGGGCAACCGGGAAATATTTGCAAATGCCTGGATTTCGAAGCCTAATGACACGCGACCGCTTCCTCCTCCTCATGAAATACCTCAATTTCGTGGACAATGCCACTTTACCAACTACCGCCGAGGAGAAGAAGATGGGCAAGATTAAGCCCATTGTGGACTACCTGAACAACAAGTTTAGCACTGTATATACGCCTCGCAGAGAACTTTCTATAGACGAATCGTTGCTGCTTTGGAAGGGGCATTTAAGCTGGATACAATTTATCCGTACCAAAGCAGCACGATTCGGAATCAAAACATTTGAACTCTGTGAGGCAATTACGGGTTATGTGCTAAAAGTATTAATTTACACAGGTAAAAGTACAACTCAGGAGGATCAGGAGTCTGTTTTCGGCTTTAAAAATAGTAGTGCAAAAGCAGTGCTGAAACTGATTACCAGTTATCTTTGCAAAGGATACACCCTTTTCATGGATAACTGGTATAACTCAGTAGCACTTACAAAATTTTTAAAGTCCAAAAACACAGATGTCGTTGGGACGTTAAACCGACGAAGGGTCGACACACCTGCTATTATAAAAAATTTGAAAGAAAACAGAATGGCAAGGGGGGATGTGGTAAGTAGACACTGTGGTGACGTTTCAGTTTTAGCGTGGAAAGACGTAAAATTAGTTTCCACAGTGTCTACTTACCACAATGCTGAAATGACAACAGCCAACCGAGCCGGTAAAGTAAAGGTCCAATTCGCGTTTGGTCCAATGTTCAAAATTATGTCCTATTCGCGCTTGGTCCAATTCGCAGTTGGTCCAATTCGCATTTGGTCCAATTCGCAGTTGGTCCAATTCGCATTTGGTCCAGTTCGCAGTTGGTCCAATTCGCGGTTGGTCCAAAATAGACGTTTCTTAAATTATACATTTATTATATTATTATAAGACTACAATAGTTTTATGGGGGGAGTGGACCTAAAGGACCAGAAATTATCAAGGTACCTGCTCGAGCGAAAACGAGGAATTAAATGGTATATTAAGGTTTTCAAAAGATTTTTAAACATTGGGATTTTAAATTCATATATAATATATTGCTCTAACATTGGCCAAAACAAAAAAATGACCCATCGACAATTTCGATACAGACTGGCCGCAAATCTATGTGAGAGATATGGTGCCAACGTCCAACCCCGCGAGCAACGACACCCAACAGCCACAGGCGTCTGTCGCCTTGATAAGCAGCTGGATCATGACCCTGAGCACAGCGAAATAACAGACAAGCGTACAAAAAAACTTGTGCTAGATGTGTCGCGAGGCAACAGCGCACCATATTCTCAAACATCATCTGCAGTCAATGACAGGTATTTCTTTGCGTTGGCCAATGTTGGAAAGACTATCACAACTTAGAAACGCTGTCTTAGTTAAGAGCTAAGACAACGTTTCTATTTTTTTTTTCAATTATGTTAGTATCTATTACAAAAAAAATCAGACTATATTAAAAGACTCGTTTGAATCACCCGCCTTGAGCTGAGTTGTCAAAAATATTGCCAATAACAAAAATTAGTTTATGCACTATAATGACAAATTGGGTGAATTGGACTTGACTGATTTTGATACCAAACCTCTCAAATATGGTATAAAAACTGTAATTCTCTGTGACTCTAAGACAAACCACATGTTAGACGCAATACCATATATGGGAAAAGGTACTAAAACGTCTTTCTTTGTAAAGAAACTTACCGAAACGCTTCGAGGCAGTAATTGAAATGTTAAAATGGATAATTGGTTTACGTCAGTACCATTAGCCAAAGAACTTATGCAGGATCCACACAAATTAACAATTGTGGGTACAATAAGAACCAACAAACGTGAACTACCTTCGAAAATATTAGATAGAAGACCAGTAAGATCGTCAATGTTTTGTTTTGATGGAAACTTAACATTGGTGTCGTTCAAGCCTAAGAAAAATAAAAATGTTCTTGTTCTGTCCACGACTCATGGAACTGCCACTTTAGCACCATCTAGTAAGCCAGACATTATAGGGTTTTATAACTCGACCAAAGGTGCCGTTGACACCGTCAACAAAATCTGTCATAATATGTCCTGTAGTAGGAAAACCAAAAGATGGCCACTGTGCTACTTTTACGGTATCTTGAATATGTCCATGGTCAATTCCTTTGTCATACACGTCCACAACAATAGCAGTAATCAAAACCAACCACTGACAAGACGAGCTTTTATCAAAGATGTCTCGAACAAGTTGATAGAGCCTTGGTTACGGTGTCGCCGTGAAGTACCAACTTTGAGGCGGTGTATAAAGCGGAATATCGATACCATTCTGGGCAATACTTTGCCTGGTGCACCCATAGACCTTGGTTATAAAACCAGAAAACTTTGCAACTTCTGCTGCTACAAACAAAAACGTGTCACCAGGTTTGTTTGCACCTCCTGCAAACGGTACATGTGCATGGAGCATCGCGGCAGTTTGTGTCTGGAATGCTCGGAATTATCTTAAAACTAGTTTTTCAAGCTGTTGATCTCTAATATACATTATTTTGATATTAATCTATTATAATTTATTTATGTCACTTATTATTTTATATTTTTTTATTGCATTATTTGGTTTATTATTGTGAATTATTATTTTCAATGTTTTATTATAGGTTTTTTAATTTATAATAATTATGAATCAAAGAATCAATCAATCAAAGAATCAATTTCATTTATTCAGTTTAGGCACATAAAGAGCACATATGAACGTCAGAATTTTACAAGTAGGTAATGTCAATCACAGAAAAAATAAATAAAATAAATCATTAGAAAATGATTCTTTCGCTGGTTCGGTAGGTGGTTCTACTGAGAAGAGACCAGCAAGAAACTCAGTGAACTCGATTATCCTTCTTTTTTTTTTATTTTAAATATGGTTTTATTTATAGCAATTTTTTACAGTGCGAGCAAGAGATGAGATTAGGATGACCATGCATCTTTATCATTTAAATATTCGTCTAATTTATAGTAACCTTTTTTATTAAGCAATTTTTCACTTGAATTATAATTTAATTTTTTAATGAATTATTATAATGAATAACTAATTATTATAATGAATTATTATTTTTAAATCATGAATGATTATTTTTAACTCAGGAATTATTATTATTATTGTTATGTTTTTAAATTGCGTGTTATATATTATTGCTGTTACTACTATGTCGCATTGGGTTTGCCTGTATGTAAAGACTTATGTATGTAATAAATAAATAAATATTGTTATCTAATATTTTACCAAAATGAAATCACGTAAACACGTTAAGTCGGTAGTTATTCCCGGACACCAACCCATATTTCGCCACCACTGCAGAAATTTAAGAAATGGGGGCGCGGGCGTTATAATAAGCACGGAACGCAAAGGAGATGTCGATAAATTTTCACAAATTTGTTTCATCAAGCCCTACAGTTGAAGAAACTTCCAAGCGCAGGCTACGAGTAGACGACAGAGCAAATTGCGATTATTGAAGTAGCCTTATTTAACAACGCTGATGTGTATTCACAAGCAAGAATAACACATAAGGTGCCTATTTACACAAGTCCTTTGAAACAATACAACTGAGGTATAACTCAGGTGTAAGAAAATCCTTTCTACCCGTAACTATAAGGACCCATCTTCATCAATTGGATTTCAAATCCAGTGAGGGATTTTACTTTTGTGACCACATGCTTAGTCACGCAACCAAGTACTCCCATTTGCCAAGCACTGTGGAGAGACCCAGCTCATTCTTACGAGGAGTGCACTAAGAAAACTTTCCCTCCAACATAGAAGCGTTTAAAAAGAAAATGTGATTCTCAAACGGGTGGTGAAGCGGAAGCGGCGTGACGGTAATGCATGCGAATGCCACGCAGAGAACGCGGGTACAATTCCCATTCATTATTTTTCTTGTATCATACAATATCTGCGATCAGCATTGTGCTTTTAGCGGATGTGGTGTTTGCGTTTTTAAAGTGTGCCTTCCAGTGATGACATCAACTATCTATTTTAATGAAGAGATAACATCCTTTCTCCTGAGGCGCTTGTTATAGCTGGTTGTCCCACTCATTTACATACTTTGCATTAGTTATAGTGTTGCCATGCCTCGGAGGGCACCTAAACCGCTGGTCCAGGTTATCAAACAATCATCTATGAGAGACGTTATCAAGGGAAATCGGTGAAATAACCCACACAGAGGAACTGAATACGTCCGGTCAACGGCGTCCCCCTGGCAGAGTGTAACGTTAATACGAATATACCTCACCTGATAGTAAAGTCTCAAGAAAGAGGATCACCTTTACAGGCTGTAAATGAACAGAAAATCTGCTCAATTTGGTCCGCAGTGAAAGAATTTATGATATTTGGAGCACCATAGTCCCAATTGTTGTATTTAAAATGTTTAGAGCATACTCGGGTAAGAGGCGGTACATAATACCTGTATGAATGTAATAGAGTAGCTTTTAAGGATTTCAGTATAACCCAAAGATGAACCATGTTTCCACACTCATAAAATATACAGTGTGATGAGGTATTAGGACCTCTTGTGAATTTAGGTAATATGAGACTGCTAGGGATGGACCGCTTTACAGAGGTATTTTCCAGTGAAGTGTTTTCCGGTGGAGGATCTGCCAGTTCGTTTACTAAACCGTCTTCCTCTTTTGAACATATTTCTCTTTCCCCTATTGTGTTTTGATGAAGGAGAAGATGGGTGTTGACATTCTTCTGTTGGTTTCAAATAGCTTCTCTTCTTACAGACATCTAACAGGAGTGACATGAGTGATCCAATTGGGAAATCTGCAACAAAATAATGAATATTTAGACCATTATTATAAAATATATATTACATAGCCGCATGGTTCCCGGCAGAATAGAATTTGGGCCACTCCATCTCTTCCCAAGCGGTGTCGTAGAAGGCGACTGAGGGATAGGGCTGTTTAACATCAGATAGATACTCGTATATACAGCCCAGACTCAGTATCAAAGGCATGGCTACAGTTAACAATAGTGCTCCATATACTGCTATAGGCTCACTCCCTATTACATGAGACCGAATAAAATGACTGGTGAAATGTGGGTGTTGAGTCACCTCTGCCTAACCCTCCGGAGATAAAGGCGTGATTGTCTGCATGTATCTATGTATTCAGTATGAGCTATTAATTTAAAATATCGTCGTTGTCAAACCAAAATCTGCTATGTGCATTAATTATAATTTTAACATGTTGAAAATTGCGATTGGATTTTGACAATTGCGACTGGTAAATGAACCAATCTATTGCATGAAAGGCTATGTGCTTATAAGTATTATACGACGCACTATGACAACTTATTCAAATATGCTATATGGAGCAGCTAGAAATATTGTCAAATAAAATCTGCTAAGTGAAGAGAGTGCACATAGCAGATTTTGGTTTGACAATGACGATATACACTTAAATAATAGCTTATACTAAAAAAGCATGTGGTATCAAAAGCACACCATGCTTTTGTAGTTTGTGCTTAGGTACCAATATTTGCACAGGTACCAGGCTCAAAGAAGCGTCCGTTCTTTATATTATTCCCATATTTTAGTTGCTTGGGAAGACCACAGCGGGGAGTTCATTTCACAGCTTAAGCGTGCATGGGATGAAGCTGCGCGTTACATCAGTTATGTTAGAAATTGAGGTCCCAACACTTGTTATGAGAAAGCATGCACTCTATACATCCCAACACTAGCCTAGTTGCTCTTCGTGAACAATATTGTAAAAATAAATTAGTATCCACGAATAGCACCTGCCAAAAATTTTAATAGATGCTCTTCATGGCTAGGTGCTATTCACTCAGGTGCTATTCAGCTGGGTGCTCTAAGTGGAGTACACCACAACCAGCTTTCATCTTTATTATATCAGTATAGTAGAGTTAAATAGATATTTACCTGATGAGGCATTATTCCGTTTATCATTATTGATTTATTATGTGTTCTCTTTCATGATCACATGTCTTTGATAACTTCCCAGTGATCAACCACATACTATGTAGATTCTATGGTCTCCATTGGACGGGCTTATACCCTGATTCAGTTCATTGTCTTCAGCAGTACTTCGCTTTTAACATTTCTCGCAGATATAATCTTCGGTAATCTGGAAAGAAGAAAATGTTATTTATATTAAACAAGCTACTTGAAACCTTGGTTTAAGGATTAACAGAAGAAGTAAGGATTGATGCTAATGGTGGGCTGTTGTATCCTGCCTACCCCAAGAGGAATAAAGATGCTAATGCCAGTGACTTAGCCCATAGCAGACTTTAAATCTGGACTGAATCCAATCATGCAATCCAAGGGAGCTTTTTTCGGGGGTAATGGTTTTTTTTATTTATTTAAGATATTATTATATGTATCCCTGTTCCAAATTTCAGCCATAACTGTTCAGCCATTAGAGTGTGATTAGTGATTATATAGCAAATATCTAAACAACTTCACAGATTTTCACATTTGTAATATTAGTTGGATAACTACGTAGATACTCCCTTAAAGCAAAAAGTTTTATCATCAAACTTAAGTTGTCTATTGCTATGATAGAAATTAACTCTGCACCTCTCACTATGGGGGGGTCATATACTATAGTAGCAACCACAAAGCAAATTACCGACAAAAATGCTTCCTTCTTAAAAGTTTAGAAGCATTCTTTGCAGCTTAAATGTAAGACGTAAATGAGATCTGGGCATGAAGAAAATAAAAAACATAAGACATAAACTACGTTTTTCTCTGTGTACGAAATATAACATGGCGACTTACAATGATAGGAGATATCCATGCCGACTATGGAAATTAATATTTTTTCAATGTCTAGGAAACGATGGCGACCAGCTACAGATGCGTTACAAGAATTGGCTGAATTAACCCGACTATCACACATATTGCAGTTTATTTAATTAAATGTAGGTATTGTACACGCCGCGAAATCAAAGAAGTTACAGACTAACAGTCACAACATCCATAATCTATGGTCACAACACAAGACTCAAGATTCACAAATTTCCATAAACATAGTAAATATAAAGACTTGAAACTACTACGAAATTCATTCATAAAATCATATGAGAAAAACGCCAATTCTCCATCTTGCTTTCCAATCCAAAGTAGTGGGGATGTAGTAGCACCTGATTGGTCAAATAAAATTGCCAGTGATGCGGTGATAGAATTTTAATTACCGATATTTTCCCAAATATTTAAAGAACGAAGACCACTTTCCATACATAGTGAATGACTTTTGAAATACCGTTGACTTTTTATTATTCTATCGCATAATGGTACTGGTATTACTGATGAATAGATACTAAAACATTTTTTACATCTATAAAACTACAAACTCAAGATGATATAACTAGTTGAACAAGAAATTACTTCCATTTTTAAATTAAAAGTTAGTTACTCAAAGACTGTAAAGAATCTTTGTAGATTTTATGTCCTTCTGGGCGAATTATTCGAAACTCCGGTTATCACAAGGAAAGTCTGACAGAAAGCCCTAAGCACACTGCAACCTGAGAATACAAATAATCGGCATCTACTTAAGCTAACCACTTAATTTTTTCTTTCAAATGTATAAATTTTTAGCCTGTGCCCTTTTTATATCGATAAGCAGTTATCGACAGTTTACTGGATTCCCTACTACGCCGCCATACTGCTTTCCATTCATTCATAAAATCCAAGTTTAGGTATAGTGCGTCAAGAAAGTCGTGTAATTAATGTTGGAGGAACTAAAATTTTTCCTTGTACTTGCAACACTCAATAACTGCCAAACTGACTAATCAGTTGTCAATATCAAGGCTCGTTGGAGATGTTTTGTATATTATTTACGTGTATTTAATTACTGTTCATAGGATAACAGTTTTGAGTGTAAAAATGAATTGATATGTGAATAATAGTTGTGCGAAACGTGTCGTATTCAAAGTATTTCAGGGATATAGTATGAAACACGGCAGAAGTTCAAGCCGGCAAGCTGCTTTCCGACTTTGACGATTTTCATGGCCAAAATGCTAAACTAACCAGTACGTACATATACTTTAATGTTAAACAAGGTATGGAAAGTGTAATCTATTAAAAATTATATAATTTAAGTGAATATTTTGTGTTTCAAAGCATTTTTTTCATTTATTGTGGTTATGTCAATATCCTACGATTATAACAAATCATAGTGCATCACTTTGACGTTTTTGAACATTCTTGATCTAGGTAATTTGTATTAACCACTTAGGCCTAAACTAATTAAAAAATACTCGAGGTATGAATACAGCTGTATTTATCCAGGACGTTTGTATTTGTTTCAGATTTTCAAAAGTACATTTCAAGACATATCATTTCAGTATGATGATATTGCCAATGAGTCGGAAACTATCGAAGATAAATTAATTACTCATGGAACTTCAAGCAGCATTTCAGGTGTTCAATACTCATACCAATAAACTATTCTTATAAAAAAAAAATTGTTTTAATTTTTTAATACTATATATATCATGAAAATTTCGACTGTTAAGCCATCACGGTTCATGACAGACCTTAGTGATAGGGTCCCGTTTTTTTTCTTTGGGTGTGCTTTGAATAAGGTATTGCTCAGGATATGTATCTTGGACCTAAAATGTGGCCAGCAGCGGTGGACGAGCTCAAAGTCACCAAGCATAGATTATTACAAAACAATTGTCGTTTGTCTCGCAGTTTATTAGGTGCGAGACACGTGTCCCGAGGTATGTATAACCTAAAAAAGTCCGACACGTCGTGTCCTCGTACTTGGGGTCCTCAACTAATTACCGAGGGAGGTGTTAGGTTAAAGAAATAAGGCATTTCCCTCGCACCCCAATAACCTTTGCTGATATACGGTTTTAAGTTGGCCTTCTTGGGTGTTTTTTTTTTATATAGGACACGTCAATTTGACTTCACCTCGCCTGATGTTAAGTTAGAGGCAAAGTCTCGGAAAGAGGGTCACCATCGGAAATATGTACCATGTTAACAGTGGTGGCACTCAGAGGCAACAGTGGTGACGGCCTCGTTAGATGCCTTTTCACGCCCCGCTTAAAGGACCCGGGACTGTAGGAAGAAGGAAACACGTGAGCTGGCAGGGAGTTCCAGGTCTTAATGGTGCGGCATAGGAATGAGTCGCTGAAACGCTTGGTTCTAGCTGGTATACTCTGCACTTTATATGGATGACATCTTAGCCCTGCACGTGTCGTCCTGTGTAGGAAAGGAGAGGGTGGGACTAATTGGAAGAGCTCGTCAGAACATTCACCATGGTAGAGACGGTAGAATACTGCCAAAGACGCGACATCTCTACGCATCTGCAAAGGCTCGAGGGTGTTTGTGACCTCAGGATTCCCAATAATGCGAACCGCACGTCGCTGCAACCTGTCGAGAGCATCTAGTAAGTACTTTGCGGAGCCGTCCCAGAGATGTGAGCACTATTCCACGCAGGAACGAATTTGGGTCTTGTATAGAAGACACCGCTGCTCCGGCGTGAAAAAACGTAAAGTAAACGTAAACTTCAAGCAATTCAACCGTACCATAATCGTGTTAATTTCTGTTAACATTATTTTCGGTTCCATATATTAATAATACCTAAATAAAAGTCTGCGGTAGCCTAGTGGTATGAGAGTCTGGTCATCCGAGATAAGGTCTCGGGTTCGATCCCAGGCTTACCATGGCACACACCAATGACTTTTCGATGCTTTTCGAAGTAATGTGTGTATTTATCGCAGGTTTATAAGTGCCCGGTTAATGGCAATAGGCTCGCCACCAATTACATTGGGTCCTAAACATAAACTGGCGAAATGTGGGTGCTAGCACCTCTGCCTACCCCTTCGGGGAATACAGGCGTGAGTTTATGTTATATGCATATATGATGTAAATAAAAGTAAAAAAAAAATCTGCCGTGATTCATTTTTCACTTTCATTTATTTATTATCTTTAGAGGTACTTTATACCATAAAAAAACAACAGATCAAGACTGTTCAGTTGTAGTATGACAGGGATACCAGATTAAGCGCAGCAGCGCCACCCTCAATTTTCACGACTTTCTTGACGGGCTATAGGCAGTTTTTTTTCTTAGGTATGGCAGCTCTTGATACTCTTAGCAAATTTCACATTCACTGTTATTTTGTTATTACAGTCACAGTTAACTGTTAATGCCACAGAGTAAGTAACTATATCTACGTTAATGCTCTGCTCCGAAACAAAACTGCTCCGCTCGCTCCTTACAGTATGCTCGTTCCCATGAAGCTTTTCTCTAGTATAGAATAATCTATTAGGTAATAGAATATATTCTATACAATTCTATATAATAAAATATAATAAATCTATGGCTCCAACCAAAGCTCTGCTCCACAGAGTAAGTAATGGTGATCTCTGCTCACTCAATGCTCAAAGATAAAAATATTTATATAGACTCTGGCCAACGAAAGATGGCGCAAAAATTTTTCATGTAAGTATGCCTAATAAGAAAAAGATTATGTCGACTCCGTTATTTCGGCGTATATTCAGTGTTGCAACGTGTGGATTTTTTAAATTGGCGCCAACTTTTTGTTCCTATTAGGCATGCATGAAATTAGCCTATTAGAGTATATGGCCAGAGTCTAGTCAGTATTGCATCCTAACTGGTTAAGCACTCCGTAGCACTCATATTAGGTATCGGATCAATTCAAGGTGACCCGACATGGCAACCGTTGAATCAAAATATTACTAGGTCTATCAAAAGTTAAAATGCAAACTCCATTTATTTTCAACTTTTTGGAGGAGATTTTTGTGACGGGGGTTTACACACGCACACACACACACAGACACATCAAACTTATAACACCCCGTCGTTTTTGCGTCGGGGTTTAACATTAAAAAGATTCTATAACGACTCCGTTATTCCGGCGTATAGTACCTAAAGTGGGTATTACACCTTTCTGAATTTAGAATCCTAAATTCAGGAAGCTATTTAGGAAAAGAAATTTAGTCACCGAAGCTCGCGATTACACGTTCACTAATTTAGGATCCTAAATCATTTTTGAAGGACGAGCGGCAAGGGACGGACGTGTCGACTGTCGAGTGAATTGCGACAAAATGCCCTCAATACTATAAAAAAAAAAATTGATATTGCCATAACCCTTGCGGTTAGCTTAACGACGAACGAATTTTTTCTTTCATAATCAATTTGAATTATTAGCATACCACATGCTGTAAAATTTCGGCGGAGTAATCAAAATTCAATGAATAAAATGAATGACAGATCATTCATTGGTTCCGATAGCATAGCTCGTAAGTGCGTCGGTAGATTGCTCCACCATCGCCTTAAAGACGGATACAGATTGGTTTGGGCGTGAGTCTGGTAGCTAGGTGGTAAAAGCATTCTCCCTGTAAAAGAAGGATCACGGGTTCAAATCCCGCCTGGACCGATCATATAATTTTTCCTTGATCGATTTGAATAATTAGCATACTAGATGATGTAAAATTTCATTTATTTCGTCGGTACATACGCAATATTATATTGTCAGGGAAAGACAAACATGCGCTCTTGATGGCAGGCGAGCGGCGACTGAGCGTCCTGAATTTAGAAAACGTAATTCATCCGATTTAGCCATTTAGGACGTCGGAAACCATTCTTTTCCTAAATAGCTTCCTAATTAGGAAGCTTTGCTTCCTAAATGCAATTACACTGTTCTAAATTCAGAATTTCCTAAATTCAGGTTTCTGAATTTAGGAAGATGTAATACCCCTTTTAATACGCACGAGCTATATGTTTATGGTGTCCCCACAATTAAAAATTTGTCTATGGTTGGGTATTTACTTTGAAAGTTTGGTTTACTTAATCATGCCTGCCGTGACGTCATGAAATTGATTATTTTTAATTCTATTTTGTTTTTAATTTTCATCCCTCATGCTTTGTTTACTGTGTATTCTTAATTCTTAGTCTATGTTTATTGCATTATGATTGCATTGTTTTTCCGTGAGTTTTTGTGCTCCTGTGCGGCATTGTGTCATAGACATAAATATACAGACGTGAAGCTACTACGAAATTCATTCATAAAATCATATTAGGAAAACGCCAATTCTTCATCTTGCTTTCCAACGTAGTGGGGATGTAGTAGCACCTGATTGGTCAAATAAAATTGCTAGTGATGCGGTGATAGAATTTTAATTATCGATATTTTCCCAAATATTTAAAGAACGAAGACCACTTTCCATACATAGTGAATGACTTTTGAAATGCCGTTGACTTTTTATTATTCTATCGCATAATGGTACTGGTATTACTGATGAATAGATACTAAAACATTTTTTACAAAAAAAAAAACAAAAATATTAAATAAAAATTCGATTATTTTTTTGTCCAAATCGATTTTATTTTTGTGCCAATGTGTTATGTACCTGGAGTACTACTAAATATATATATATATATATATATATCGTTACTCAAAGACTGTAAAGAATCTTTGTAGATTCTACGTCCTTCTGGGCGAATTATTCGAAACTCCGGCTATCACAAGGAAAGTCTGACAGAAAGCCATAAGCACACTGCAACCTGAGAATACAAATAATCGGCATCCACTTAAGCTAATCACTTAATTTTTTCTTTCAAATGTATAAATTTTTAGTCTGTGCCCTTTTTATATCGATAAGTAGTTATCGACAGTTTACTGGATTCCCTACTAGGCCGCCATACTGCTTTCCATTCATTCATAAAATCCAAGTTTAGGTAGGCAGTTTTTTTTCGTAGGTATGGCACCTCTTGATATACTCTAAGCATTGTGTCATGGGTGGCATCAGGCATGTGTTCAATATAAATATTTGACACAGTTTTGCAAGTCTTCTTCTTCCTATATTTTAAAGAGAAAACCCGCAATTGAAATGGTTCTGCAGATATTAGAAGACATTAAATTTGAAGAATTGCATTCTAGTTTAGTTATTTCAAAGACTGAGAGAATGAGATTAGAAGTGATAAGCACTTCTAATCTGAAGAACTTTATATAAATAACTGATAACGAGATTACGGGGTAGGTAAGTGAATTTTATTATGAACTGATGGCCCCGGTTTCATATTACGTTTCTACCTAAGCGAACGGAGCACATAATCATAAATGTCATCAAATGCGGCAGATTGCCATACGTTATTCTGAAACTAATAAATTACGAGCAAATATAGGCTAAAGGGGTGCTACGGAGGACTTTATGTTGCGGGCAAAGCCAGGGAGTACCAGCTAGTGTTGTCCATTTTGTCAATTATATAAAAACAAGCAGTTTCTCTCTGTTGAAGCCCTAACCACAGGTTGTTAGCTTGGTTGTGGACTAAGCTGCTAGATGCCAGTGGTCATGGTCAATTATTTTAATATTTTTAAATAATTACTTAGTATGTATTTATATAGATGGAATTAAAAATTATAGTATACTTGTGACTGTAACATGTGTGGCTGCCATTATATTACTATTTTTGACATGATTTTTTATTTCTTAAATTAACAAATAAATCTCATCTCGGCTTCACACTCACACATAGCATCCATACTAATATTATAAATACGAAGTAACTCTGTCTGTCTGCCTGTCTGTTTGTATGTTACACTTTCACACTTAAACCACTGAACTGATTTTGATGAAATTTGGTATAAGGGTAATTAGACCTTGAGAAAAGACATGTTTGGTTTGACAACACCATAGGCTATGTTTGGTCGCGGTAACAGACATCCACGCGGGCGGAGCCGCGGGCAAAAGCTAGTCTTTAAAGAGCACTTCCCCTGCAGGTGAGGCCAAATCTTTCACCCTGTATTCAAAATTGTGTTACGGATGCCACGGATATGTTTTAAAATAATGTATGTAAATATGCCGGATTTTTTCATTTGACATTGCTCCACTTCCTTAATTAGTAGCAAGTTGATATATAGCCTAAAACCTTTGTCGATATACATGTTGAATAGCAACAAAATATTTTTTTTTTATTTAAATTTTAAAAATCATGTTTTCCCTAAAAACTATAAATATGTTTGGCATTGTCATTATTTATGTAGTTCCTCAGATTAGTGCATTCAAACAAACTCTTTAGCTTTGTTTCACATATTGAGAACACTTGTTACTTTTCCCACAGTATTTATCATTGAACCTGACCAGTTCCACCTTATGGCATCCTCAAAGGTTACAATGACATGGACCATGCCAAAGTAAAATGATGCCATTATGGAGACGGATCAGGTTCAATAAAAATTACTGTGGAAAATGTACAAGTGTTCTCAAAATGTGAAACATAATGACAATAAATGAAATGAAAAATTATTTTTTAAATACCCAAAAAGAAAGTACATATTGTAGCACTTTTATAAATGCAAATAAATGTATTAGATTTCAGGCAAGAACTATGCTAATCGCTATATCACACCGCTATTATCACCATAATGCTTTTTTTTTTGTGCAGAAATCCCTAACCTCCCCCGCCGGACCCGGAAGGGAAGGTTATGTCGGACTAACCGAAAACTCCACGTCGACTGAGGGTTGTGGTGCTATGCTGAAGGTGAGGTTGTCTTCGACATATCCCTCACACAACACCATAATGCTATGTGCCCCTATACCTGTACTTTTGACGATCTGAATGAAGCCTTTGACACGAGAAGAAGAACCTTTACCGGGGTAGGCAGACCGGGGTAGGCAGATCATACTATTTGGGGACTTTCAGGTGTGAATATGTATGTCATAATAATTCAAGCATTTTATAGACAGCCTTTGTGGCGAAGCGGTAGTGAACGCGACTACTGCGCAGGGGGCGAATACAAATGAATACAAATATGGCTATTTACATTGGTCTGGGTGTTTCTATGTATAATATGTATGTATTTAAAATTTAAAAAAAGTATATAAGTATGTTCATCCACATTCTAGATTCTATAACACAAGCTATAAAAGCTTACTATGGGTCTAGATAGCGTTGTGTAGAATGTTGAAGAATATTATTATATTATATTCCATATAATCGGTCACTGTTCACAAGGTAATCAGATCACTTTTGATTTAGATTGGAAAAAGTAAATGCTCAGGCGGGCCTTGAACCCGTAACCAATCCCCCTTTTTTTTTTATAACCGTGGGGGAAAATCCTTCATGGATGTTATGCCGGACTCCTACCGACTAAAAACCCCCACGGTAACGCCTAGAAGCCTATGGATGGAAGCCCCGGGTAAGCCCTCGGAAGGATGTCCCAGGACTCCCATCAGACCTACGGCTTCAATTGCGGCCTCGCCTTGGGGGTGGTTCGGGTGCTATCCCGCGTCTATGGGGGGGTTTTCGGGTGTTATCCCGCTTCTTAAGGGGGGGGGGGGGGGCGTGCGTGAATCCCTCACGTCACGCTGCCGTCATGGGCCTGCTTCTGTAAAGACGGTGAGCAACTCACCGTCCTCAGGCCCCCGGTCATGGAGGCCGATGGTCATCGGCGAAGACACGTCGGCGGCGCCCAAGCCGCCGACTGCGGAACTCGGGTGGGAGAGTTTTCTCCAGCTCTCGCCCCGCCGCCTCTTTCACGAGCATGACCTGCTGACAGAAAGAGGCGGTGCAGTCCCACTTACTCCCGCTGGAGACCATGGCTCGCACCATGGTATCGAGCGAGAGAGTGCCCACGCCCAGACCCGCCACGAGGACCTGGCGCTGTTGCGCCCACGCCGTGCACTCCACCAGCGTGTGGAGCGCTGTGTCGTCGCTGCGGTCCTCGCAGTGCTGACACTCGGCCGTGGTTTCCCGGTGTCTTCGCCACAGATACCTACCGAAGCTACCATGCCCGGTAAGTATCTGTGACAACCGGTAGGAGAGAGCACCGTGTCTCCTCTCCAGCCACTCGTCCATGACCGTTCTGAAGGCCGCAATTGTGGCGAATCCCCCCTTTGGTTGCTCAAGTCGCACCTTCCATGTCTCCACGGTTTCCTGGTAGAGCTGGGACCGCTGGGCCTCGATTTCTCGAGACGCAGGCCATTGGCCCCGCTCCAGCGCCTCCTTGCGCCATATAAATAGAGACGCAAGGGCTCTCGCTTCCAGGTCCCATGGAGGGGTCCCGGCTAGGAGGCATGCCGCCTCACCTGAGATCGTGCGGTATCCCCTTATCACCCTGACGGCCATCGCCCTCTGTGGGCTCAGCAATCTAGCCACATTACTGGCCGTCAGGTTCTCTGCCCATACGGGGGCCCCGTATAGGGCCATACTTCGCACGATCCCCAGGTACAGTCTCCTGCAGGGGGCGTTGGGTCCCCTGATATTGGGCATCAGCCGCGCGAGTGCCGCTCAAGCCTCGATGCCGATGCTGACGCCCCCTACCTGTAGACTGGATCCCGCAGGTGGCCCCATCCGAGGTCCGTGGAAGCACAGAGCCTCGGACTTGTGAAGGGCGACCTCGAGACCCAGCCGCCGTATCCGACCCACGACTTGAGCAACCCCTGCCGTGGCCTTTAGTGTAACCAATCCCTTACACAGGGAATTTTCTGACCACTGAGCTACTGAGCCGTATCTAGAGTATTCGAAATTGTCCTATACAAGCATTTACCATTTTACAGACATTTTTTAAATACATATTTACTGGTACAGGGTATGATGGGGATGACATATCTATATTTATGTAGATAGAAACACCCAAAAAACACTGATTGAAAAATAACAACATCTTGGGGCGGCGACGGTGGGAGCCATCTACCGACAATCATGAACTATCGGAATTATTTCATTACTTTTCATATTTAATTCAGACTAACAAAATGTTTCTTGTTTCCGCAGGTGGACTGAAATTTTATACCTACTCACAACAGTGGAACAGTAAAATAATAATGACCGAGTTTTACAAGAAGCGTTCTGGCACTTCAGGTATCAGCGGCCATCTCTATGAAACTAAACTTATCGCCTTCATTTTATTTAGGTTACTGAACGATGACCGCATTGAAGACTTTTGTTTGGTATCTAATATGGATGAGATTGGCGCATTTGACGACGTTTGTTTTAAAATCAAAATAAAAGGCCGCGATCAACTAGTAGCGATATTCATCCAAGTGAAACACAAAGAAAATGATGACAAGTATCCAACGTTTGATAATAAAAGTGAGTCAGTTAAGTGGTTCGAGAGTCTGTCAAAAATTAAGAAGAAAATAACTTTGAGTCAGAATATTAACAACCGAGATAAGCTCTTTAGTGGAGACATTGCAGAGTCGGACTGTGTATTTGTTCTTTACACAAATGCTAAATGCGATTTCGATTCCAACAATGCATATGTGAGTGATTACGATGACATTTTAAATTGTTTAATTGCCACCAGCAGCACAGTTGGTACTCTACCACTTTACACCGAACAACATGTAGAAGCGTTCGGACAAATCATATTAAAAGAAGATATCATGTTGCTGGCTGAACATTTCTCGAATTCATTGAATGTCAACCGATCCATGAATCTAATGAACGATGAATATGTAAAACTGTATCATGTCATCTTAAAACAGGATGTTGTTGACGTCTCCAATGTTCAATCAGATATACAAAAGCCTGATGAGAAAGGGAGAACTTTAACTTTTCAAGAAAAATTCTTTGATTCTGACGACATTTACGTGAAGCTCTTCCGAAATCATCTGTTCAGAGAAATACTTAAAAACCAACCGGAACTAAGGAACTACAGTGAAACAGACGATAAAATTTCGCAGGATTTAGCAACATCAAACCAGCCGTCAGTGGACGAACTAATATCATCATTTTTATCAGATCCATCAGCTGAAACATTAACTCCCCTGGTTATAACGCATATTGCTTGTAATGAACACGGTAAATTAGATTTTTTGTGTAAAAGACCTCTTAATGACGTAGAGCAGTTGCGGGAGATTAATATGCCACGGGAGGTAATAGATGACGCAATTCTAGCAGCTCGCACAGCTGTAGTACATTTTTTAAGATCACTGACATTAAAAGTACCCATTACTTTTGGTAATGCAGACTTGACAATTATCGCCAACCCGAAAAAATATGAAAGAAGATTGAAGTACTTAACGACAGAAATAATAAAAATATGCGAAAGAAATACACAAACGGGTCCGAATAAAATTGTCATTATTGATGATACTATAGACGGTGGGGTTTTAGACCTAAACGGAGGGCTAGCTGGTGCGGTCGGTAATCTTCTAATTTACGATGAGGAAACAAAAATGCTTAAGTTTTCATATGATTTGACATCAGAACAGAAAAACGCAAAAGCTTTATTTGAAAAACTGGTGGATAAAATTAACAATCTCGATGAATATAGATTTGACATAAGAACAATAAAGTTTCCCAAACTTCATTTTGACTGTACCAATGTAGCCAGGGGGTTTTTAAATAAATTGGTTATTTTTTCAAAACAAAAAAATCATTCTGATGTTGAGGAATTTTTGAAAAAAGGTATAGAGAATCGCTTAAGCATAAACCCCAATAATTTTTCAATCAAATCTGACACGGTGTTCTTGCACTACCATAATGAAATACAAAAATGGTGGATGGCACCAAAAATGGGGACGTATCTCACCAAAACAGATAATTTAGATGAACAGGCAATTAACAACATTGTAAAAGAACCTCAAATTAGTGCATTGCAAATTATGTTTTACTTGAGTAATTTGAGATATTTCAGATATAGCTTTAATGAAGATGCTACAGTGTGGATAAAACAGCCCAAAGCGCTCTGTAAGAT
The DNA here is from genome assembly GCA_914829495.1 of Eilema sororculum. Taxonomy (NCBI): domain Eukaryota; kingdom Metazoa; phylum Arthropoda; class Insecta; order Lepidoptera; family Erebidae; genus Eilema; species Eilema sororculum. The sequence continues at coordinate 8,941,389 of OU618551.1, forward strand.
GTTTGTAGTTACAGATACAGTTACACTAACATGTGTGAAAGTGATACAAACTTTAAGAGGGTCCATTCTGACTGAAAATTACGCTGTCCTAGATTTGGGATGCATATTTGATTTACCATCTACAGATTATAATTGTTTAATAGCAGAGTTGATAAAAACTGACAAAGTGATAATTATTGTGTGGAACACACGAAACGACAAAATTCCATATTTTAAATTGTATGAATTCGCACAAACAACGAAACAGAAACAATTGATTGTCATTACAAATAGCGTATATAAGGACGTATTAAATGAATGTTTTGCATGTGTCGAAGTGTTGAATGATGAAACACAAACTTTGAACGCATTGACAACTGAGTCGCAGAGAGAGGTTATAAAAGATGCAACGATATTATTTCAAGGACAAGAAGTCAGTTTAGATCTGCTTATGGACAATGAGTCAGTAGGCCTTATAAAAGGTGGTGTATTGGATAAAGTGATAAGGAATGAACGTATTAGCATAGCTGCTACACCACTCAGTAATGATAATTACGAAGAAATTAAACATTTATACATTGACAGAAGCGTCCGTCAAGTCGACGAGGATGCTGATAACGCGTATGTTCATCATCTCAGAACATTTCAGGATATTGCCGATGATGCGGTTCTTGTCACGGCTACACCAGGAATGGGCAAATCAACTTTACTTACTCACTTATCACTAAAGACAAAAGAACTAGATGCACACTTTTGGATAGTGAGGATAAATTTATTGAATCATTCGAAACAGTTTTACAAATGGCAACAAAGTAAAATGATCGTTGATACTTTAGAAACGTTAAAATTTCTGTGCCAAGTTATATCGAACAAAAATGATAATTTGTCAATTTATCTTGAAAATAACGAAGTGCACTTGAGAAGTTGCGAAGGCGACGGGTTTTCAAATTTGGAATTAAAATTATTTCTCCATTTTTACAATAAGAGAAGACTGATATTTTTATTCGACGGTTTTGATGAAATCTGTCCACATTACAAAGATACAGTTATTAATTTTCTTAACGTCGTCCGGAATTCTCTTCAAAAGAATAAAATGTGGGTAACCAGCAGGCCGTGCAGTGGTGTTAACATCTTACAACGACATTTTGGTAAATGCTTCAAATTAGAACATCTAAATCTCACAGAGCAACAGGCATATCTAGAAACAATCTGGCGAGAAAAATTGATTTTCGAAAAATTCGATGACGCACAGCACCGAAATTTGAAAATCTTTTTAAATGATATATATGCCATTTTCAACGGTAAGTCTTTCGGTTATGTAGTTCACGCTTGGGTTAGAAAAATATTAGTACGTTTTTATGAATTTGTACGTACAAACAATAATTTTATTGATTTATCACAGGATACGAGTCTACTTTATAACGTAGACGAAGTATACTATGAAAACGAAGAGGTTGAAACATTGAGTGGTACACCTTTACTTTTGTATTTCGTAGCGGACTATACAGTGAATGTAAAAGATAATTATAAACACCGTGAAGCTTCTTACGTATCATTCATCAATATACTGAATATATATGAATCTTTTGTAGAAAACAAACTAAAGAAACTCTTTCAAGATAAGAACAACATGGATCTATACAATCCAGATGTAATTATGAAATATGAAAAAGAAATCGCTGATTGTATATTATTGCATAAAAAAATAGCAGCATACGTTCTCTTCTACTTACAGCCGCCATTTGATGGATTTGATTTTCTACAGCCGATGTATTCAGACTTAGATGAATTCAGATACATGGGTCCATTTTACGAAGGAGGCGAGGAAGAATTTACTAACTTAATGAATAAAATCAAAGGAGGCACTGAAAAGATTGGTCTCATATCACATATCTCACTCGATGGCATTCCAGTGTTCATACATAAAACATTTTTAGAATATTTTGCGTCTGAATACATATGTGACGTACTCAAAAGCGAAAAGTTTGATTTTGATGAAAAAAAGAAATGGTTGCATGCAATAGCCGACTTCTGTGATGATAATGTCTTCATCTGGGTACACTTAAGATCTAAATTAGATGACGAACTTACAATTATAATAAGAGAGATAGGTCTCACGGAATCCTTTATGTTGTCACTTATTTAACTCTGTGTTTAGCGCTTAAGGCTGCTTTTCCACCAGTGATGTGCTATGCTATGTTACTATGGATGCGTTTGATGTCCACCAATCATTGTCATTGGTCCACATGGCATAGCACTGGTGGTGTTGATATGGAAGTTTGTTGTGAAAGCGTGTGTGCGTGCGTGCGTGTGATAGATATATTAATTATAATGTATAGATTATGTGACCAATGTATAGATAATATATTACGATGAAATATAATTGAATAATTTTAGAACCATTTTATAAACTATTTTTATAAGTGGGTAGGTGAAAATCATTCGATGCAATGTGACGTATCAAATGATATAAAAAGGAGAAACCGAATGAAATCGGGACAGTTTATCCCGAGGCGTCGAAGTGTAAGGCCGCGTCCTGGACGACGGCGGGCGGAGCGGTCGGAGCGGGCGGTGCGGGCGGTGTGCGCGGTGTCCTTCGCGACGCCGCGCCGCCCGCACCGCTGTCATCGAGAACAGCTTCACACAAATGTACGACTTTGATAAAGACGCGGGTGTCGTCGCCCGCGCCGCCCGCTCCAGCCGCCGTCGTCCAGGACGCGGCCTAAGGTACGATATAATTCTGATATGTTTATACTGTTTACTGTGTAATATTATTATGCTGTGCTGTAACTATTTGACCATATCGTGTTGGCTATGTAAGATGTACTTACTTGATCTATAATTGTTGTTATAATTTGGTAAATGGTAATATCTGCAGATAGAGATATTATCTGTCTAGTAGATGCAAATATGGATTACTGGATTATACCCTTCACGGGTATGATGTAATTATGCAAAGTATGTTATATTGTGCTTCACGATATCGATATGGTTGGATATAGTCCCTGTAATGATATTACTTGATGAGATCTATTGTGTATTAACTGGCTACAAGCCTGATAACCTTTGATACAAGAGTCTAATATTGTTATATTGTGTAACTATTATAGTAATGTTTGGTTATAAGCCTAGATAGTAATTATGATGAATTGTTATAGAAAGACTATATCATGGTTGGAAGGCAGACAGGTTTTCTTGTTAGTTCTTTCCTGTCTATAAAAGCCTTTTGGGAACTAACGTAGTGTAAAAGAATAAAAGAGAACGATATAGTCATGATTGTTGTTTTATTAATCGTATGACACAACTAAGTATTCCCCTTTGTATTTCCCTAGTACAGATCAATAGTTAAACTTGGTTTCTGGGATATACAAGTGGACCATAGTGAACCTCTAGCACTATAAACTATTTGTGGTTGCTACGCAAGGTCCTGACATATCCTATTATCGATAGATATATATTCTAATATATCTATATTCCAATACAGAGATATATATCTATATTAGATATACATATATACATAGTTAGATTGACAAATTAGGATACTGTTAGATTCACTTTTCTACTTTTCTATGTTAATCTAACACGTGCGTGCGGGCGTGCAAGCGTGCGTGGGTGTGTGCGTGCGTGTGTGTTTGTGTGAGTGTTGTAATGTCGAGGGATCCTGGACCTTGGAGCGTTGTGTGCTTTACCAGTAAGTGTCCCCCGAAAAGACAACGCTTGAATCAAAATATTGCTAGGTACCTATGTCAAAATTAAAGGGCTAACGAACACAATTTATTTTCAACTATTTGAAGGCTATTTTTGTGACATTAATAAAGTTCTTTTTTTTTACGGTTATGGTTCACTAACTTCGTCTTAAAAAAGTTTGGATATAAAAGGATCCTGTTCAATAGTACTAATAAATGCAACTTCGTATTTAAATAGAAAATTTCAACTTGTACGTGTTCAATAAACAAAACTTTCACTTATAAAATATTTGTTTTCTCATGCAGGCCACTCTTTGTACAATCAAAAGTACTCACACTAACTGGCCTATACATTCTTGAAACTGGGCTCTTTGTCAGGAAGCATCCACACCTATTCGAGAGGGTTGATGCAAATAGTTGGTTCAGTCAAAGAGATCCTACTAAACTGGTCATAACGACATGCCAGACATCACTATGTCACAAAAATGCATTCAACATGTGTGTAAAAATGTACAATAAAATACCACAGACGTTGCGCGAACTACCGCAACGTCTATTCATAAGAAAATTAAAGAAATGGCTTGTACAAAAATGTTTCTATGATATTGAGGAATTCTTAAATTACAAAGACCGCTACAAATAATAGATAAATAAGTATAATAGTTTAAATATATTATATGTAATAGTTTAATAAATAGTTTATAGTTAAGTAGGAAATGTGTAATTAAAGTGATTTATTTGACTTAATACTTTTATTATAAATTTAATAGACTTATTTTTATAGAAAATCTTATAAAAAAAGTTATATTCTCTGTCATTAAAGTGTACCTATTATAAAAAAGTAATGATAAGTAAGTTATAGAAGACTGATTATGGAACAAGCCACGCATCCAGTTATTGTATTATATAATTTTAAATAACTTTATAAAAAATTGTGCGTTTAATGTAGGTATGTCTATAAGACAGTGCATAAAGCATTTAATATAATTATTTGTACTATCAAAATTTGCATGCCACTTGCTGCGGCTAAACATGTTGTGCTATAATACTTATGTTACTTGCTAAGATCTTTGTTACCATGTTTATGAGCAAATAAATTTCTATTTCTATTTAAATTTTCAACTTTACATTTTATACGCAGGATAAACGATTTAAAAAAAAAAACTCATTCTTTTAGTCTATGACCATGCGCGCGCATACGAAAACTAAACAATCAATTATAGTTCCCGCCAGTATGTAGTCTATAAAGTTTTCTCAACTCGTTTTCACTATTGAAATTATAGTTATTAATGTCATATTTATAAAATGTCTACCAGTACTAGTTATGAAGAAAATGATTTACTTTGTAGGTACACCCCGATATGTGAAGCCCTTAATTTTATGGAAAGTTTACTACCTGGAAACTCCAAAGAAAAATATCTATTGGTGCTAATTCTGATGTGCACCTCTCTAAATTTAAATTTCTCTAAAATTTTCTAATTTTAGCTCAGTGATTGACATATGGGTATTCTGTTGTGTAGTCGAACTAAATTTAGTGTTCTCCAAGACAGCTCTTAATTTGAATATGACATCGCTAAAAGTTGAATATGGAAGGGTTGCCGGTGTTAAAAAAATAAGAATGAATGATAAAGGGGATTTTCACAAAGTCTTTAAAAACCATATTTATAGGTGTTTAGAATGCCGACAAATGTTAATAAATGCGTAATATTGATCAACTAGTAAAGAAACTGTGATTTTTCTTAGCCAAACCTAAGTAAATACAGTTTTACTCGGTTAACGTTCCTGGCAACCCTGTAAATAAACTAATTATCTTTGATTGAATCTGTGGAAGTCAATTTGTCAATCAACATTTTGTTGTTGATCTTAAATAAGTTCTTGATATCCAAAATTTACAAAAGAAATAAAGTAGACTCTTTTACTGGCGTGGCTAACGTGGCACTGGTAGAATTTCCGGAAAAACTTGACATTTCGCCATTACATTGTACTTCACTAGCATCATTGGCAAATTGCGGCGATTCGCTGCAGAAGCCAATAAGAAGAAGAAATAAAGTAAAGTAAACACGGACGAGAGAAACAAGACTGCCCACAAGAGGCCACAACAGTTGCTGGTTCAAATTGTAAGGACTTAAGGCAGGACTTTCAAACAGCCTAAACAACATAGACTGCAGATCATGCAACGGTGGGAGCATGTCCCTAATGTAAGTATATTTGATTGCCTATATGCCTATTGTGTCTTACAAGTTTTGTGATGGGAAATGTAGAGCATAGCATAGAAACCTATACCATAATTGAAAGAAAGAAGTGAGTATTGCATGCTTAATGCCTTTATACAGTGAAAAGAAAGGCACAAAATGTTTGTGATTCAAAGAGGGCAACAAGAGGAGACCTGCTATTAAATCTTTTTTATATCAAGTAGAAGATTTCAGTTATACTTGGGACCGCCTCAATTATTTAATGGTTTTCCAGTCTTGAAGCAATAAAAAAGTGTCAATTTAAACTGTACTAAGTATCTACTACCTAACGCTTTATAACCCAACGTAGGTAATACTTATATTTTCATTACAGGAACTAACACGGCTTGCCTAGGCCCTTACATCAGCTTTCCTATGATAACTTGCTGAGAAGTACCGAAGATTCGACACAGTGCTCAAGTGATTGCTGTTGCTTGAAGCGATTGCTGTTGTTTTGAGAAAGAACGGTGCTGAAGATAAAAGAAGATTCCTAATAATTATAAAAATCCCTGTTTTATGTTAATTAAACTATTCTGAACCCATGTTTTTAATCCATGTCTGTCCTCACAACCAGTTGTGCAATCGAGTTGGTCTATGGGTACCACCCTGTTTGTTAGAAATTCACACAAATGTAGTCAATTTAATGCAGCAGGTTTTAAGTCTGATCATGATAAAACCTACATCATGTTTGATAAAAACTAGAGGTGAACAATCTATAACCGATGTATATGTGGGCGGAGTCACAGGGATCAGCTAGTCATCATTATCCTTGTGGTAATCCCGGTCGCATCTGAAGTCTTCACCTGGGTGTCCGGGGTCCACTGTTTCCAGTCTACCAATGCCACTGAACTTCGATAAGTGAAGCGACTGCCATGTGACCACAACTAATTAGTTTCATGAACAAATTGTAGCATATTGATATCAAAGTATTGCAGTTGCCAGTGGTTGGACCTTTCAGAACTACAACTACCTGTAAGGATTGCCTTAGATGTTTGTATGAAAACCAGGACCAATAGCTTAATATGTTCACGGAAACACCCAGAACAATTTAAATAGACGTAGGTGTGACAAGTTCGATCTTATATTCATGCATACAAATATTTGCACTGGGCGGGAATCGAACCCGTGCCCCCTGATGTAGCAGTCGAATGAACTACTGCCAGGCCAGAGGCCGCTGGGCACCGGAGTGCAGTGATAGGTACCTAACATATTTTTACTATTAATGCTGCCATATGGTCGGCGGTTTTGCTAGAAGAGCTTAGAGGTAACGGTTAGGGCTAGCCGAGAGGGACACGAGGAAAATCTCCGAGCCACCCTCTACAGCGCCTCGGTCGAATTTGCTGTAGGTGGCAGTGTTTGCCCTCTGGAAGAGAGGCGCCCGCCATCTCCATTGCCTAGCATGCCCGTATAGAGGTTCAGGACCAAGTATCTCGTAGAACTACACCTATCTCTAACTTAGTCGGCAGTTATTTAGGTGCCGTCTAATTTTAGTGTGACATTTCTAATTATAGTGAATTTTTGACACTTAAAACGTACAACAGAATACAAATTCTCTAAAAATGAACTAAATTTAGTAACTTCGCTAAGTTTGGTCGTGTCAAGCTAATTTTAGGTTAGTCGTGTGTTCACAGAATACAAAACGGCATTTGACAGGCGTAAACTAAATTTTAAAGATTTTTAGCTATTTTTAGTTAAGAGATGTCACATCAGAATTGGCACCATTAGCTCATATTAGCGTACTCTAAGTACAAACCTAGCTCTTTGTGGTGTATAAGCTGAGTGTTAAAAATTACAGTGCGAATAAAGAATAGTGGACTTAAAACAGACTCTAATTTGTCAGCTAATCTAAAGATAAGTACTGTCTGGTGGATAAAGAAGTAAAAATCAAAGGTTTTATCATTTTATTAAATGAAACTACTAGGCCATTAAAAACAGTTATTGATGCTAATTCTGTTGTATTTAAACTAACTAAAATACACTAAAAATCTCTAAAATTTATTATACACCCAGATTGCATAGTCTTTTCGTAGAAAAAGGTTATTATAGTGTGAGGCCGATTCCGGCCAGCGCAGACAGATTTTCGCTGGACAGTACATGGCCGAGAGGCAAACGACTACCTACTCAATTAGTCGCCCGGCCGACTAGTGCAAGCAATTTTCGACCTTATTGACATCACCTAAAACAGAGTATATTTTCGTGTATTCGTGATCTGCGGCATCTATTTAGGCGAAATGATATGTAATTAAGAAAATGTTATTAAGGTCGAAAATAGTTTTTCTGTTCTTAGTGGTCCTTGTAGTCGGTTCGAGTTCCACATAACATGCCCACCTAACGATTTTGCTATCGAAACTGTAACAATCTTTTCTTACGAAACGACTATACAATCTGGGTGTATAATGCCATTTTAGAGATTTTTAGCGTATTTTAGTTAGTTTTGACAGCACAGAATTGGCATCATTGTACTAACTGTACTTTTACTGTTTCTCTAAAATAAACTTTTTTATATAACATATGAAATTACTATTTGTTGTATTATTTTATTCACAATCATGTTGTAAACCGTCGTCGTATAATACACGTCTGTATTGTTGATTACCCGGCCTCGGGTCTTTTAAGACCTCAATGGCGCCTCATTGGTAATCATTAGGTACTCGTCCCCATTCGGGGGGCGAGTCGGGGACACCGTTGTCCCTCCTCCCGAGGGGGGCCAGACCGTGAGGGATGACCCTGGGTCAGCCGGGGTGCAAGGGATATGTTGAAGACAACCTCACCTCCGGCCTAGCACCACGACCCTCAGTCGGCGTGCGGTTTTGGTCGGTTCAATGCCGACAACCTCCCCTTCCGGCTCCGGTGGGGGAGGTATCGAAAGAGATTTCCGCACGAAATTTTTTTTTACCATAATGTACTATTAACATCCTCTTAGCAGTTAGCATAGCTGCAGTTTGATTCTATTAGCTTTCTGCACAAAGCGCATCGCTGCGCCCGAACATAGAGAGATTGTCTTTGGTCGAACTGAGTGACGTTGCCTATGGGAATCTCTATCAAGGTTGAGCACAGTGATTGCTTAGGAAAAGGCACAGCTGCATAGCACATCTCTGGTCGAAAGCAGTCTAAGCCACGTGGAAGCTTCAAGAAATCATGTGTTCCAGTATCCTCTATGGCTTTCTGCACTGCAATTCATTAAGCGAGCACAACGATGCGAGTCGCAACGTTGTGCTCGATAGAGACTGTCATTGGTCGGATTGTATCACGTCACTGGAGATCGACCAATGACAATCTCTATCGAGCACAACGTTGCGACTCGCATCGTTGTGCTCGCTTAGTGAATTGCACAGCTGAACTCTGGACTCCACCTTAGTTAGGATTTATTCATATTTAATTTAATTTTTTTAGTCTTAGTTAATTTATAAAGTAAGCGCTGTCATAGTTTTTAAGTTTTGTTGAATAAAACTTATGTCATGTTTTCTTTTAGCCGTTAAAATAAAAACCCGCGTCACAAATACACTGACGGACTTATAAACTGCATCAAAGTTCAGGTTTACTCTAAAAGGATTTTTTATAATAAGTATGCAAACTTTTTAGATTAAATTATATAAATATGGAAAGACTGGCTCTTAATCTTAAAAAAAAATTAAATTAAAAAATAGAACTGCAGTAAAACAAATGAATATAGCCGGGAAAAGAAAATTTACTTGTAGTATCAGATTTGCGTGTTATTTATAGCAAAGTTTTAAATTGATTCTCATTGATTTTTTTTGTTTTGTCAATTGAATTATTGTTACCAGCATAATTGTTGGGTTAGTTTTTTAACACATCGAGAGTTTTTGAACCATAATATGGATACTTCGTCCGAACAAGCGGCACAAATTGTAGCATTGGTGCGGGAGGGCTTGGATCAACGAACGATTGGTAGAAATTTAAATTTAAACCAGTCTACGGTTTCTAGAATATACAGAAGGTTTGTAGAGACAGGTTCTTACAGGAGGAGACGTGGTACAGGCAGAACTCGAGCAACCACAGGTCGTGATGACCGATTTATTGTTATAACTTCCCTGCGATATCGTTTCCTCACGTCAGTTAACATCAAAACCGAGCTTAATGAAGTGCGTGGAGTAAACGTGTGTGCACGAACAATAAGAAGAAGGTTAAAGGAAGCGGATATCACCCCTTTTAGACCAGCAAATGGTCCAAAGTTGTCTACAGCTCACAGACAAGCTCGCTTAAGATTTGCACGTCATCACCTGAATTGGACAGAAGAGCAGTGGGCCTCTGTATTGTTCACGGACGAGTGTAGGACATGTTTATATGGTGCAGATGGTCGCAGAAGAGTCTATCGTCGACGTGGGGAGCGATATGCTCAAAGTTGCATTGAGGAGCGTGTTCCTTTTGGAGGCGGTTCATGTATGGTCTGGGGTGGCATATCGATGAACGGGCGAACAGAACTTGTGTTCATAGACATGGTCCGTCAAAACGGTAATAGAGGGGGTTTGACAGCACATCGCTACATAACAGAGATATTAGAAGATCACGTGGTGCCTTACATGGGATTCATAGGCGAAAATTTTACTTTAATGCAGGATAATGCCCGGCCGCATGCAGCTGCACAAGTTCAACATTATTACGAAGAGGTTGGGATACGTACAATGAATTGGCCAGCACGCAGCCCGGATCTTAATCCCATCGAGCATGTTTGGGACAATTTAAAAAGAGCTGTATATGCGAGAAACCCTTCGCCCACGACAGTGGCAGCACTAAGAACAGCACTTTCAGAAGAATGGGACAATATTCCGCAAGATCTTTTAAAAACCCTTATAAAATCTATTCGGAACCGATTAGAATCCGTAATAAGGGCACGTGGGGGTAATACACCTTATTAAAACACAAATAAACCCTTGCATAAAGTTTGTGTCTATTGTTAAAACCAATTTTTTAATTAAACCAATTTTTCTTAAATTTCTGTTTTTTCTTCAAAAAAAGTCTTAAGGTCCTTTCCAGTACATAAACTTAAACTTAAAGATATGACCCTACGCTGTTTTAAAGTTCACGAACCAATCTAGAGGTTTCAATTTAAATCTGTATAGAAAGTATGCATACTTGGTTAAAATATTTATTTCAAAGTCGTCTATTACTTTGATGCAGTTTATGAGTCCGTCAGTGTATTAAGTTAAGAATGGATTTTGATGAGCCCAAACAAGCTATTTCTGCTTTTAATTGCTGGGATTATTGTATCTTGTTTATCACTTGATGCTGCGTATCATTTCAACGTTGATATGTCATAGTCATTAGTGAAATGGCCCGTCCGATGGTGGATGGCGGGGTTGGATGTCGGACTCGAACCGACTACAAACAACCGCACTCCGTCTTTGGTCATCAATTACCGAGGGTGAGATTGCTTCTGGCATATCCCTCACTCCAACGCCATCTATTTAGTATGATAGGATTGATGTCAGGGTTATTGCTCCTTCAACTGCAGCTTTTCCAGGTTCAGACATTTTGACTCTTGGTCTTTAAGCGGAACGAAAAAGTTCCAATCGTCACACCCATGGTCACCACTGGGGACGAACGAAACTTATTTTTCCCACTTGACGTTTTCCGTCCACTTAACAATAAAATAAAGACTCTTTACTTCATGGTAGCCAGTTCTCATCAACGAAGTGTAATTTAAATTAGCGTATAAAACTATTTGGAGGATCCAAGTACACATTAAAGTGTCTTAGAACCCATTATTTGGAGTTGACTAGTATGGACTCAAGGGGAGGAAAAAGTGTAGGTTATTAGGATCCATCAATAGACTCATTCAATGGATACAAGTGGAGGAAAGGTCCAGGATCCAAGCTTTGCCGCATGCTTATGCTGTACTTTCTACAGCATAAGCATACGACAAAGCTTGGATCCTGGACCTTCCCTGCTTGGTTTTTTTCCAATCGACTACAATACAGAAATACAATATAGAGTTCTTCAAAGGGCATTAGAAGGTTCTTACAGGGTAGGTTTTGCGAGTATGACGTCCCCGCACCTATAACAGCTCCAAAATATTCCCACAATAGTCCCAATCCCAACTGGTGCTCCAACAACTGCCCCAACTAATAATACATAAACAACATTTCACACAACGCTATCTAGACCCATGGCAAGCATTGCTTAACTAGCTTGTGTTATGGAATCTAGAATGCGAATAAACATATACTCCATTTGTTTAGGTATTTAAAAAAGGGTAAACAAATCATGAAAAGGGTTCTTCTATAGGGGCATTTTTCGTTCCGAAATAAAAAGAAACCAAAATGAACTCATTTTAGAACTTAAAATCCATTTCTGTCTAATATTTTTCTATAGGTATTTAACTACTCGGTTTAATATTAAGTTGCAATTATTATTTCCTAAGCTGAAAAACTATAATAACTATATTATTTAGAATGATTTTTAAAAACTATTGCACTGTGCCTACCATAAAGAAACTAAAAAGACATATTTTTTATAGATACTTTTTTGTAAATATATACAAATTATATATACATAGAAACACCCGAACCAATACAAATAGCCCTATTCATGCATACAAATGTTTGCACTAAGCGGGGATCGAACCCGCCCCTCCTGCGTAGCAGTCGCGTTCACTACCGCCACGCCACGGAGGTTGTCATGCTTCGACAACTGCTGCAACTAGTACTAAAGTACGGCTGTGGCAGATCTTGGAAGAACGGCCCCTGCAGCCGGATAAAGAAAGTAACTCGATATCTTTTTAAAGTAGTTAACACGGAATTTATTACTTTCAATGCGGAAGGTAGAGGATCGAGGGAAATGGCGTACATTGGGAGAGGCCTATGTCCAGCAGTGGGTTGCGGTGCGCTGATTGATTGATTGATTATTACTTTCAATGACTTGTGAACAAAAGTTTTTTATTTTATTTTAAGCTTTATTGGGTAGGCACCAATTACAATTTAGAAGTCGATAGTCGATAACCTTTGTATTATAGTTGTTCATCTTTATACTTATCATGTTTTATAACAGTAGATTATCTTTAATCTCGAAGATTATTTACTGTGGCGACTTATGGGGAAGGGGTATCATTTATTTATTTAAAATATGTATAGTACAACAATATACGTGTCGTTCCCGGTACTTTAATTTTCCTCCCCGATAATAATGGTACGTTATCATACAAAATTGAAAACATAAATTACAATATTAAAAGGATTGTCTAATTAATCAGTCAGTGTTAATATTCCTTCAGCGGCAGCTTCTGCAGCTTTACTGCCACAGATACCAGCACCAATGCCACCGCCGATTGCGCCTATAATAGCCCCAATTGGTGCTCCAACAGCTGCCCCAGCCGGGCCGGCGAGAGCGCCCAACATAGCTCCTGTCTGTGCACCCGCCCAAGCTCCACCGCTGCCACCGGCAATGCCCGCACCCCAACCCCCACCAACCGATGACACCGTCTTTATATATTTAGAAGGAATATTCTTCTTGTTACGTTTTGTGTCCCGCAATACATTTTCCAAATGCTCGATGGTGCTTCTAATGTCACGTTTTCGCCGGGAACTGCTTGTATTCACAAGTTTCTTGTTCAATTTCTGAATAGCATCCTCTAATTCTTTAATGATCTCATCAGCGTTCTCTCGAAGACGTATATCTTCCTTCACAGCAGAATAGATTCGCCACCCATCAACAGCCACGGCAGCCACAGTCAGTGCGATACCTCCGAATTTCAACGTTCTATCAATCACTTTAGCACTTGTTATTGTCCCAGAGCTAACTTTGATATGAGGGTTTCTTGCATTAGGTACGCCTCTTGGATCAATATTAATATGCGGTGCAGATCCTGAAGTTCGACCAGTGTCAAACCGTATAGTAGGAGCACCTGCCAAGTAAATTAACTCGATATATACATTGCTAGGACGAAGCTACATGCTAGCATGATTATATATAGGTGGTAAGGTGAATGAAGGCACTTGTCGAGGAGATTTCTACAATAGTGTAATTACATACCCACTGGATTTCCATCTCTTATCCTGCCTAGGTTCATGTCACGAATTCCAGCAACCGTTTCTCTGTTTAGATGCGCGTCAGGAATACGTCGGAATCTTGTTTGTCCCAAGTTGCCCGTGCAAGTGCCCTCAGCTACTTTCCCCACCAAATCCATGATATCGTCCTCAGACGAATACTCCGTGTCGCTGGACATTGTTGGGCCTTATGCTATACGCAACAGGATCACTCTGGAATGTAACATCGATATAACTTTAGCAAGGAGTTTTATATTAAGCCCTAAATTATTCAGGAGTGTCTCACACCTAAGCAGTAAGCACGCAGCAAATTGCCCTATATTTACGCAGCAAATGCTTCGTACGGCTTCTTGACATCTATGTCAAGAAGCACCTTCTTACCTCGAACACTGATGTCTGTAGCCGTGCGATTCTCTAAAAAAACTCTGGGTGACGTCACTGGAGATAACCATAAACAATCTCTACCAAGGCAGTCGCAGCGCTGCGCTCAACGTAGTACCTATGTTCAGAGTTTTGCACGGCGGGGGTATTCCAATATTTTCTGGAATCCAATATAATTGGGTAGGTATATTGAAATTCTTACTGAAATTGCTAAATTTATTGATAGTCTGTGTTGAACTTATAGGGAGTAGGTAATAGGAGGGAATAATAGGGATTCGGGTGTGGCTCAATAGCTTAGTTGGAAGAGCATTCCCCCTGTAAGGGAAAGGTCGTGAGTTCAAGTCTCACTTGAGCGTTTCATTTTTACCGAAGTTTTTCGGAAATAATAGGGAGTCCAAAAATATAACTGGCGAAATAGGCCCATTACTTCATATACAGCTCGAGTGTGCGTATGACGCGAAAGTCAACCCATGTTATAAGTATGGTGCAGCGCAGACGAAAGACTATCCGTGACGCACTTTTTAGTCTGTGAAAATAGAACCGATGCAATTATATGGAGTAACATGTACACGACGCGCAAAAAGTCCGGCGCACAAGAAATCCGTATCTCGGACAGACCGTGCCGCGCCGCGCACGGCACACTTCAGTCGCCATCGGCAATCTGCAATCGTTGGGGTGCAATGTGCGTAGTGTGCGTTGAGTCTGTGAAAAATCTGCGACAGACTTTTTGCGCGCCATGCAGACATTTTGTCGGTCACACAAAAAGTGTGCCGTCTGCGTTGCACCTAATGTACTTGGGAATGAAGTAAAAGTCATCATGTAGAGATACTAATGGTTTATTATTTAAAACAATACATAAGTAGGTACTTAATGTACTAAGGCCCAGCCTCCTGTAGGTGCAGTTGTGGATAGCAACACTCACAAAACTGAAGTCTAGAACACGATCCGTCCTGGCCTAAGTTCCTCATACTCACGAGAATAATTAAATACGAGTAATGTTTAATTATTCGCAAACTTATAGCAGTTAATTGCCAAACAGGGGTCTGATAACATTTTCGAGTACATAGCTATCAGGCTTGAACCACAATAATTCGAGTCCATCATACATAGCAGGAGCTGCGACGGCTTCGTGCCACAGCGAAGGCAGCTCGACAAAGGCAGACGGTGCCAGCATACGAGTGTCATCAATCACTCGCTCGCTGCATGTGGCGAAATCGACGTCACTAGAATGGACGAGGAACCACAAGTTGCCGAATACAAATTCAGAACTGGAAGCAAGATCCTTAGCTACACTCAAAGGGAATTTCTTCAGTAAGGTTGCATGAGTTTCAAACGATGCCGTTTCCAATTCAAATGTTGAAACTTTAAGTGCGTTCGCCGCTACGTAAGCCTGGTCAGTTGTTCCAACAGCATCAGAAAGCAATTCCGATAATAGAGCGCCTTTAGTAACAACAATGACGTCACGTCCAGTAAGTATCTTGCTCACTATTATCTCAAAACTATCTCGGAGTTCGTCATCACTGCATTCTGGATAAGATCGAAATGAAATCACATTCTGGTCTTGGTTTTTGGATATGTTTCTCATATCGAGTTTAATTCTGTTCTCTAGATGCGCCATGCTTGGATTCTGTAATCAAAAATGTATCTATCAACTATAGAAAACAGTTAATTAATTGAAAGACAGAGGTGCTTCATTGACATTCAGTAACGAAGATTGAGTCCTCAACATCACATCGTCCAATTCGACAACTTAACTTCTGCTAGAGTGACAGGCAGCTCCACCTGCCTCGGATTCGGCCTCGGAGTGACAGGTGGAGCTGCCTGGAGGCCTCGGGAGGCCTGTGATCATGGCGGACGGAATAGAAAACAAGCCCTAGATAATAAACAGTGTACCACCATACACATTACTTACTTCATTAAACCACTTGGGTAGCAGACAAGTAGTACTACCTACCTGATAGGAAGTGGTTACCGTGGCCTTGGATGTGTGGCACCACCCGACCACGCCGAGTTTGACCCCACTCAAAGACACCAACCCAACTAGCAAAAATATGTCGTGTAGTAGTCGCGGCAACGCAAATTATTCAGCATTTTGGCTCCTAATAGAAGTCGTATAAACGTAATGAAAACGTTTATACAACGCGATTTGGGCCCATTTTATTCAGCAATTCAATCACATAGACATCGTATAAAGGTAACTTTTTCAGCTACATCGTCACGTAATTGTCGCCGGAGTGACTGTTACAAGCTTAAGTTGCGCTATAACTGTAACTTATATGACTTTTATGTTACGTTTGTTTGTTAAATTAAGCAAGTGCGTCGTGTTGTGTTTTAAAAATTATAAAAAATTATAAGTACAATTTATTTAGCAGACATGTTAATTTGTAGGTTGCACCAAATGTAGGTTCGTAAACTCACGCATAGGTTTGCAAAGTATTGCGAAGGTAAGTTTTCTGATGAAATATACTAGGTTTTATCATAAATATTTAACGCCCCCCTTCAATTCTTAGTAATATGAATATAATAACAAATATTTTTTATATCAACATTCATTTGTACACCATTTTTACTGTTAACAGGTGGTATAATAGCTTCTTATACAGCAAATTAGCAGTATAAGCGCCATGATACCACGCTGATTATATTTTAGGGTTCCTTAGACCTTCCTAAAAAGTTTTTTAAAAAAGATCTTTTGTTTATTTATTTATTCAATCAACAACTTATGTACACAAGAAAACTAAGACAAGTGATAATTGAGCAGTACAAGCAATTATACGACACTTGGCACTAGGCTTGTAATAGTCGTATGAATGCAACTTATACAACATAATAGCAGTATAAAAGCAACGATGTAGCTTTTATTCGACTGTGTCACAAGAAAGCTATATAATGTGCTTTTACTCGACGAAATAGTAACATAAGCGTCGTATACTAGCGACTTATACAGCAAATCTTATACGACACTTTAGTCATATAAGTATGCAGAGTAAACGTTTACTCAGCATCATTATGTGACTGAAATGCTGAATAACTAAAATGCTATATAAGATGCTTTTATACGACACGTGCTGAATAATTCACACTTACTCGACTTTTATATCACCGAATAGCTGAATAAACTCAACCTTATAAGACTAATTTGCTTGTTGGGCAAGTTTCGCTTTAATTGACATTGGCCGTGATCGTGACCCGTGACCATGAAGCTATATTGGGAATCATTTTGTATACTGGGTGTAAGGGGAACGCTCCCGAAGCCGAAAACCCCTTTTTTATAGTAGTAGGTACTCCAGGTACATAACACATTGGCATAAAAATAAAATCGAATTGGACAAAAAAAATCGTTTTTTTTTTATTATTTTTTTCATTATTTACTCTCCAGCGTGTTAGTAAAGCTAAATGAAACGGTAATTTCATAAAAAACACAATTAAGTACAAAATGCACGCGCTTGGCGCTAGTTGATGTTTTTTCGCAGTGATGTTCTTTTTATGAAATTACCGTTTCACGGTAATTTCAAAATAACACGATGGAGACTAAATAATTCAAAATAAAAGTAAAAAATAAACATTTTTTTTTGTCCAAGGGCTTAGTCACTGAGTGACTATGCCACCCTCATTGCAGTTATTACAACATGTCTTATCAATTAATACAACAGATCTTAGCCGAAGTGTACAATTTTTTCGCCTCCTCCGTAGAGGGACGAGCTAGGATACTGTGTCATCGGCCGATATTGTAATTACAGTGGCCGTATATTTGCTTATTGATAATCTCTATAAAGGTTGTCGCCGCACTGCTGTGCAGTGCTCGATTCAAAGTATAGGTACACAAAGAATTGCACAGCAGACGGTGCGGTGAATGAAACAAAAAAATAATGATAAAAAAACAAAAAAAAACCCGACTGCCACTGAAAAGATCGAAATAAGTTTGATAGCAGGCGGTACCCATTTGCCAATCATAAACCGAAAGCCTCTGTGGTGTAGCGGTAGTGAACCCGACTGCTACGCAGGAGGCGCGGGCACGATGTTGAAAAGTGGCCGAAACGTCGGATTAAAAGAAGTTTACAGCAAATAAACCACGATAGAATGCGTTAAAAGTAGGTACCTTACCTTATTTCAATGAATGAGAGCCCTTCTACCTTTTAGTTTTCGTTCAGTACATAACATCTTAATAATAAATATTTAGATCATAAATATAGATTCATTGATATAACGAACGACGAACCGTTACGGAGAAACATGTTTGAGGTCATTGACCGATTGCTGATTGGATTCATTTATGGCAGCTACTATACTGTCTGTTATTTACTTGATACTTGGTATTTATTGTGTATGTATGATATACAGCATGCAAATTTGACAGCCTCTGTGGCGTGGGGATAGTGAACTCGACTGCGCGGGTTCGATCCTCACTCAGTGCAAATATTTGTATGCTTCGTGCATTGCATGCATGGCTATTTGCATTGGTCTGGGTGTCTCTTTTTTTATATTTGGTCCGTCAATTGACTGCACCCCGCTAGATGGCAATAAAGCTGACGTGCAGTCCAGAAGATACAGACCACCGTTCCCGAAGCCATTGGACGTAAAATGGTGGTCCCTAACTTGACGGCCTTGATATATGCCTTTTCACGCCCCGCTTGAAGATCCCGGGATTGTAAGAGGTTGGAAACTCGTATGCGGGCAGAGCATTCCAGCTCTTTATCGTTCGGCAGAGGAAAGAGCCCCCAAACTCCTAGGTATAATATGGATGTATTTACAAAAAAAAGTATTTACTTAAGTAGGTATGTTTATCCGCATTCTATATTGTAGATAAACATACTTAATGTATGTTTATCTGCAATCTAGAAGCTATGCTTACCATCGGTCTAGATAGCGTTGTGTGGAATAAAAAAAATTATAGATTAAAATATGGACTGGCCACGTCTGGCGAAAACCCAATGACCGTTGGAGCCACAGAACAGTTAAAGGAGGTTAACCTTCTTTAACTATTCTGTGGTTGGAGCAGACGGTTCCTAGAGTGGTGACCGCGAGAAGGATTCAGACAGTGAAACAATAATCAGTGAGGTCAATTTGATAAAAACTAAAATAAGGAATAATATTACTACTTCTACTATAAATGGAACTTCATTAGCTAAGCACTGTCTTCGATCTCAAGAAAATTGTGTAAATTTTAAGCCGACAAAAAACAAATTATACGACACGAGTAGACAATGTGAAGGACAAAATTGAATATAAATGAAGAAAACATTTTGGATATTTATAATTAAATAAATTACGATAAGAAATTTGTATAATGACTGCGAAAAATAATATATTTGTGTCTTACGTGTCGATTTGAAAGAAATAAAAATCTACACGGCAATTTTGTAATTTTTATTCCAAAACACGGCAACTTAAAATTTCGAGATGGTAACCCTGTCCCCTAGTAAGGTCGACTGACTACCTGAAAAAGATGACTGGAACAGAGTCGATGCGGAATGCGGAGGATCATGTGAAATGGCGCACATTGGGATGGGATATACCTATGTCCAGCAGTGGACTGCGGTGGGCTAATTGATTGATTGAGATTGAAATAAGATCACACATCGCTCAAGGATCCGGCCAAATTAGCACAATTACTGGTGTCTTTCAAAATAGGTTAAGAGGGCACTACTTATCTATCTCTTCAGCAACTATGTATTTATGTACTTAAAATATCTAGTGTACTTTGGCTATCCATTTTATCTACCTACATTAAATTTATATATTTTTTATCTATAATCCTTTTATGGTGCACAGACCTACAATAAAGAATACGTTGGTACCTCCTACCAGTCCTACCTCTAGTATATATAATAATCTAATATAATAAATTATGTAGTTAACACTTATCTAGATATTCACCGCTATGTTTTTAGGGCTCCGTAGCCAAATGGCAAAAAACGGATCCCATATAGATTCGTCATGTCTGTCTGTTTGTCCGTCCTTATGTCACAGCCACTTTTCTCTGAAACTATAACGCTTATTCTGTTGAAACTTGGTAAGTAGATGTATTCTGTGAACCGCACTAAGAATTTCACACAAAAATAGAAAAAAGCAATAAATTTGATAAAGCAATAATTCATATCCATACTAATATTATAAATGCGAAAGTAACTCTGTCTGTCTGTCTGTATGTTACGCTTTCACGCCTAAACCACTGAACCGATTTTGATGAAATTTGGTATAGGGATAGGTTAGACCTTGAGAAAGGATATAGGCTATGTTTGGTCGCGATAACCGACATCCGCGCGGGTGGAGCCGCGGGCAAAAGCTAGTCTATAGATAAGTCTTCAAAAATGCTATTGAGGTTTCTAACATATTTTTTTTCTAAACTGAATAGTTTACGCGAGACACTTCGAAGGTGGAAAAATATGTGTCCTCTAACTTCTAAAATAAGATGACAGCCTCCGTGGCGTAGTGGTAGTGAACGCGACTGCCACGCAGGAGGCGCGGGTTCGATTCCCGCTCAGTGCAAATATTTGTATGCATGAATATGGCTATTTGCACTGGTCTGGGTGTTTCTATGTATAATATGTATGTATTTACAAAAAAAAAATGTATTTAATTATGTTTATCCGCATTCTAGATTGCATAACACAAGCTAGTTAAGCTATGCTTACCATGGGTCTAGATAGCGTTGTGTAGAATGTTGGAAAATATTAAAAATAAAAAAATAAAATAAAAAAGAGAAAGATTAACAAAAAAAAAGTTGGTTTGAACGAGATCTAGTAAGTAGTTTTTTAATACGTTATAAACCGCAAAACTACAAGAACTTTTATACTATGTTACTTGCTGCTACGGAACCCTTCATGGGCGTGTCCGACTTGCACATGACCGGTTTTTTTATGTCACAGTGCTTTATGCAGGTGCCAAAAACAAATACCTACCGCTCCGAAACTAAAAAAACTTTGGTCTGAATATCCCGGTGAGTGAATGTTGTACCTACCTACTATAAATGCAAATGACCCAATGCAATGAATATATAAAAACCCTTATGCAAGAAAGAAACAAAGAAATCATTTACTGCTCTGAACACGGTATGCTACAATGGTGTTAATTTAATCAATCAAAGTCGGACATGTTTCGCAGATTCTCTGCATGCAAAGTTAGTTAGTTGTATATTAAATTAAATATTCCACAACATTTTTACTCAACACTATCTAGACCCACGGTAAGCTTTTATAGCTTGTGTTATGGAATCTAGAATGCGGATAAACATACTTATATACTTTTTTTTGTAAATACGTACATATTATACATAGAAACACCCCCAGACCAATGGAAATAGCCATATTCATGCATACAAATATTTGCACTGAGCGGGGATCGAACCCGCGCCTCATGCGTGGCAGTCGCGTGCACTACTGCCGCGCCACAGAGGCTGTGGCAGATATTAATTGACTAATGTCACATACATACATACATAAACTCACGCCTGTATTCCCCGAAGGGGTAGGCAGAGGTGCTAACACCCACATTTCGCCATACAATAATAAATTTCAATTTTTGTGTCATTTGCGCATGCAATAATGAAGTTACAATAAAAATGATACAATATAGGAAATAAAGAACAATAATCATGTCATATCACACCCACAATTCGAATTTACACTCTAATATGTAAGTAAATTGAGTAGCTCACGTGTTTCCTTCTTCCTACAGTCTCGGGTCCTTTAAGCGGGGCGTAAAAAGGCATCTGATAAGGCCGTCAAGCTGAGTGCCACTACTGTTAACATGGTACATGTTTACGATGGTGACCCTCTTTCCGAGACTTTGCCTTTAGCTTAACAACAGGCGCGATGAAGTCAAATTGACGAATCCTTTATAAAAAAAAGTAGTAACCTTACCTTATTATATTGCGTGCTAATAAAAAAGATATTTCTTTATTTATTTCTTTCTTATTAATCAAACTAGGTAACACAAGAAATAATTCACAATTTCGAGCAATTCAGAATGGACGAGACGGGCGAACAATGCCACATACTGGTGAACAATATTCGCGAAGTGTTCTAAAACGACTACAATATGTATAGGTAATATGTGTATATATACTTATCGTGTGTGGTGCAAGAATAAACGGCTGGGGAGTTATATGTTTTGGGAATCCCCCGATAAAGCTGATAAGTGTTGCCAACTTTCCACCACTCTGGTAGCTGGCAATAATGAATGAGCAGATTTCCAGTAGGTACATAATCAGTTGCTTTTTAAAATCATCAATAGATGGCGCTAGCATAGCTTTTGCTAGTTTTTTAATTTGCATTGTGGAGGCCAATTCAGTCTGTGGCAAGAAAGAACTAAACGAATGTATATATAATACATTGTAGTAAATACCTTAATCTTTGTTTTCAGTATTACTTTACTAATATTCAATATGCGGTGTGCTGTTCATACATACAGAAAACATGGGTTTTGATTACCACAAGAAATTACATTACGAAATCAATGGATTAGGGCACACTCTTCTTACTAAAAGTGCCGACTGCGCCATCTAGCCCGTCTTTAGGATAGCTTTAAATACCTACTAGAAAACTGCTCATTGTAAAAAAACGTAACAATTGTAACAATTTGTAAAACATGATTATTGTAACATGTTTTACGATCAAATTGCCCGAACTGTTCGTGCCACTTAGGTGGCAGACAAGCACACGACCCACGTGATGGAAAGTGGTTACTGTGCATCTATTGGGATGTATAGAACCTACTAAGGGGGACGCTCCCGAAGCAAAAAAACGCGAAAAAAACCAATCACCTAGCGCGAAACGCGTCCTTTATTTGTAATTGTCTTTTTTTTATGAAATAACCGTTTTATTTAGCTCCACGATGGAGAGCAAATAATGTTAGAAACAAAAGTTAAAAAAAATATTAATCGTTTTTTTATACTAGTGTTATAAAAAAACGATTTATATTTTTTTTTTGAAGTACTACTAGGGGCTTTCGGCTTCTGGAAAGTTCCTCTTACACCCAGTACCCAGTATAATACTTCAAATTTATACCATAGTACTTAGTAGCTATTTATTGCACTGCGTGTCTATAGAGTTTGTATATAAAGTAAAGCCAACGAAGCAAGAGAAAAAAGGTAAACAAAGTTTCATCCAAACATTTTTATGTGAAAATTCTTACTTTTTACTTCAAGCGCATTCCTGATCTGACAGTTTAGAACCGCTGTGCTGACAGCTTTCCTGTACTACGATACACGCAACGACAGCTGTCGCTCGGTCATTGCCGCGTACGTGTGATATGTGTGACAAGGACAGAGAAAATAATCGCTAGATATCGCTATTTATCTTTTTTCTCTCGTCTCGTTGGCTTTTCTTTAGTCTCGTAGGAGGAGCAGTTTTAAGAGGTATATATCAAATACAAAATAAGTTTCTTACTATCTGCGTTCGTCCCAGATCCAGTTCGATATCGTCGGATAAAGAGGCAGCCGGTGGTAGTTCTGAGATAATCTAAGATTTGCGCGGTGTATCGCCTCCTGCGAGAATACCATCGCCACGAGTAGACCGAGGATGAAGAGCTTCTGGAAGATGTACAAAAGGATAAAAATGTGTCGTGTATTCAGCAGGTACATCAATTTTTTTAAAGCACTAAGGTGGCAGACAAGCACACGGCCCACCTGATGGATAGTGGTTACCGCGGCCTATGGACGTATGCAACACCAGGGGCGTTACACTCGTGCTGCCTACCCTGATGAAACCTTCTAATGCCCTTCTTGAAGAACCCTATATTGTAGTCGCTTGGGAAAACTACGGCAGGGAGTTCATTCCACAGCTTGAGCGTGCCTGGGATGAAGTTCCTTTCATACCGCACGGTGTGCACCGTTTTCGGATGCAATATGTGGGGACGAATTCCCTGCCAACGGCGAGCGATGCGATGATAGAATTTTGTAAAACATTCGTCGTCGTAACAACAAACGGAGTGGAAAGCCCAACCGTAGGAAGAGGAGGAGGAAAAGCTGGAAGGCTGACAGCTGGCTCTGAGGTGAAGGCCTCTGGCTGGCTGGCTCTGAGGTGAACGTTGTATTCTGATGATGTGAATACCTTATATTGAAAGTGTTGAAACTATGGATTAAAACAAAATTAATAATAATGTTTATTTTATTTAAAACACCTCTCCCATTCAATGTTATCAAGTTATAGTGGGGACGATTGCACCTGGGTTTTATGATTTTGTTTATGTGGCACACGATTAGTCAACTCTTTATTCACTTAAATTTATGTAAACTCACTTTAATTTTACTAAAATGAAATAAAACTAATCATTAAATAGGATAAGCTATTTTTTTACTCAAAAAAAAATTTGCATCCTGTGTGATGTTAATTACATACAAATACTTATAGCTGTATACCGCGGCTCCGTCCGTGTGGATGTCCAAACATAGCCTATATTCTTTCTCAGGGTCTAATCTACGTCTATAATAATTTTATCAAAATCGATTTAGTGGTTTAGGTGTAAAAGCTTAACAGAGAGACAGACAGACAGTTACTTTCTCATTTATAATATAAGTATGAAATATACCTTATCCTGTTTTGTAGAGTGACGCGGGCGACGCCCTTTGATAAAAAAAACGCTAAGGTTCTTTTTCACGTCTGCGACCAACTAAACCACCAATGATGCTATAATACGAATTGCGCAATATTGTGAATTGCACAATATTACGAGTTGTGCAATATTGCGAATTGCGTAATATTGCTAATTGCACAATATTACTAGTTTCACAATATTACGAATTGCATAATGTTATTTCATTTTAATAGTAATTATGTACTGTAACTAAATTTATAAAAGCTCATTGGTACTCTAAAGTCATTGATATTATATTGATGCCGTTCGTTGCTCTCGCGCCTTCGTCGCTGTGATGGTGAATCAGTCTCGCTGTGAGTATTTTAAACACTATTTTTAAGTATAGCTCCTTTTTAATAATCCTATTTCAAAATTATTTAAGTAAATACTTCAAATCGATTTAGAAAGGATTTTTTTTGTGATCGGTCCAGGCGGGATTTGAACCCGCATTCCTTCTTTTACAGGGAGAATGCTTTTGACCACTAAGCTACCAGACCCACGCCCAACTAATCCAAATCTTTCCTCTCCTATATTCGTCTTTGAGGCTCTTACGAGTTATTGAATGAATTTTTACAGCATTAAGTATGCTAACTATACAAATCGAATACATAGGGAAAAAGAAGAATCATCTCGGGCGGGACTCGAACCCGCAGTCTTTCCCTTACAGGGGGAATGCCTTGACCAATTCGGCTACCGAGACACGCCCGATGTGATCCAAATTTCCCATCTTATACGTCTTTAAGGCGACGCGACGGTGGAGTCATCTACCGATTTTCTTACGAACTATCGGGCGTGTCTCGGTAGCCGAATTGGTCAAGGCATTCCCCCTGTAAGGCAAACACTGCGGGTTCGAGTCCCGCCCGAGATGATTCTTCTTTTTCCCTATGTATTCTTACGAGCTATGTTGTCAAAACGAATGAATGATTTTTCAATCATTTTTAAACATTGATTTTTGATTACTCTGTCGGTAGATAACTCCACCGTCGCCTCAAAGACGGATATATACACAAAGGAAAGATTTGGACTAGTTCGGGCGTGAGTCTGGTAGCTTAGTGGCCAAAAGTATTCTCCCTCGAGGCAATTCTCGCCAGGCGTGGACAAGCGAGCGGCAATTACTTTTGCGAACGATTAGACCAAGCAACTTTTTTCTCTCCTTTCGAAAATCGTGTATTCGCAAATCGCCCCGTCTAAATGACGCTACTGTGATGCGGCTGAACTTTGTTATTTTCCGTGAAGCGACTGTCATCTGACCCCCACCACCAGTAGGTCTAAGTTAAATAAATAAAATCAAAATAAAAAAAATAGTCTTTCAGTTTTTATATTATACTAATACATATTATGAAGCTCAAGAGTTTATCTAGGAAGGTTATAGGCTAAATATCATTACGCTACTACTCAAAGGATCGGATTAGTAACCATAAAGGGGCCAGGGCAACAGTATACGCTTTTTAACAAGCTTCCTAATGAAATTAGAGATTTACCTGTACTTAAATAAATTTAAAAATGCAGTTAAGATTAAACTGTGCCAGAAAGGCTATTATAAAATCCAAGAATATTTAGATGATAAACAGGCTTGGAAATGAGATGTTCGCTCAGCTATGCTACTCAAGCACTCAAGTTTTTATTAAAATCTCTCTAACAAACATGGTAAATTAAATGTAAGAAATCCATCCATACTATATATATATCCATACTAATATTATAAATGCGATGTATGTCTGTCTGTCTGTATGTTACGCTTTCACGCCTAAACCACTGAACCGCTTTTGATGAAATTTGGAATAGGGGTAGATGAGAAAGGACATAGGCTATGTTTGGTCGCGATAACCGACATCCATGCGAGCGAAGCCGCGTGTAAAAGCTAGTCTTTAATATTAGGAGTACTTCCCCGGCAGGTAAGGTCAAAATCTTCTCCCCTGTGTTGTTCAAAATGGCGATACCGATGCCACCACAGAACAGTTAAAGGAGGTTAGAAGGGTCTTGTGGGCGGGGAAGGCGCGCCGCACATATGAGCAATGCTCATATTCCACCGAAATTTAAACACAGTCGCGCTCTTATTGTGACAACGTAAGAAGCTCCTCGAAAAAAAAAGAATTATGCCGTCTTGCGCTATAATGACGTGTCGGAAAAGAAGCCAAGTATGTAGTGTAGACCGAGAAGGGATTTCTTTTCATCGGTAAGGCCTAAAACCTTAAAATACAAGTAATATTTGTAATTATTACAAAAGTATTATGTAGTTTGTAGACAAAAACGACATAATCGCAAACGGATACAAAATTATACATTGCTTGCAATACATGAGTGCCATCGTGTACTACGTGAGCGATCGCGCAGTGTATTGCGTTCTTTGCGATAGTCGCGTGTACCGAGCCAACGCTTTCAATGCCGCGATATCCATGCGTATCGATAGTGTTGGCCAAATGATCCGTTATAAACAGTGTCGATATTAAGTACGTACACAAATTGTTATTATCAGTAACAGTAATATTTTAATCAAAATACATTTACTTATTACAGTCAATAATAATTGTTAAATTTTGTTTGATGTCAGCCGTTTATATTGAAAACACGTTTATAATTTAATTTTAGGTTTCCAACAAATCCAGATATTAAAAAAATGTGGGTTTGGCTGAACTTCGATATTTTCAGTGAAGCGACTGCCCTCTGACCTTCACAGCTTATTGGCGATATCGAAGCATTGCAGACAGACAGAGTTGTTGGACATTTTAGGGCTCCTGACTACCCGTAATAACTGCCATAGGTTTTCGTATGGCAATCAGGACCGACGGCATAGCGTGTTCTCCGAGGCACGACCAGATCAATGCAATTACCCATATTCATGCATAGGTATAAATATTTGCACTGACCGGGAATGTCATTAGTTGATGTTACTATTAACGCAGAATGAGCTTACTCTATAAAGTACGCGACTTGTGTACCAAAACTTCAGATAGTATCAAAATTACGGAAGTTTTATCGATATCGAAAATCGACCTTTGGTCACCGTAACATGTATGAGAAATTTTTATTGCTTTTGTGCGTGTGTGAGTACACGTCCAGTGCGGTATTAGCATTAGTGTGACAACTAATAGCAAACTCGTGATTTAAGTGTGCTGATTTATTTGTGTGCGTAAACCACGTCGTATTGGTCTATTTTTTATAGTGGAGTTAAAGAGTGGGAGACAAGCGGCGACACGCGTCCTAATACAAATTAGGAACTATTTCCTTTCTAACCTCCTTTAACTGTTCTGTGGATGCCACTGTCGAGCCGCGGCAGGTTAAAGAAATGTATGTGTGACTATGTTCTAAGTACACTCAGCGTCAGAAATATCTACAAAGTCTTAAAATGATCTTCAAATTAAGGTAATAAAAGCGAATCAAACTGTTTTATTGATTTATATTATACCGGGTGTAAGGGGAACGCTCCCGAAGCTGATAACCCCTAGTAGTACTCCAGCTACATGAAACATTGGCATAAAAATAAAATTGTTTTGGACAAAAAAATATTTAAGATATTTTTTTCATTTTTAATTTTGCATTATTTTTTATTACCGTTTATATATATACCGTATATATATACGTATATATATATACCGTATATATATACGTATATATATATACCGTATATATATATACCGTACCGTTCATTATTACCGTTTCATTTAACTTTACTACTACTAGAGTAGTAGTAGTAAAGTTAAATGAAACGGTAATTTCATAAAAAGAACATCACTACAAAAGGGAAATACCCAACTAGCGCCATTTAGCTACCGTTTAGCTATGTTTCATTTAGCTTTACTAACACGATGGAGAGTGAATAATGCAAAAAAAAAAAACAAAAAAAAAATGTTTTGTCCAAATCGATTTTATTTTTATGCCAATGTGTTATGTACCTGGAGTACTAATAGCCGTTTTCGGCTTCGGGTAATAGGTGTTTTCGGCTTCGGGAGCGTTCCTCTTGTTCGAACTAGAGGTGTATACCAAATATTAGAAAAATCCGTCAACAGGAAGGAGGGTAAACCAAGGCATTAAGATCATTTTGAGTACTTTGTTCGTCGACATCTTGCTTATGCTGACTATACCTTAATTTTATTATCGCGATTGGTGACAACGCCCACTCCTTATCATTATTTATTTAGCCTCGTCTTTCCTCTGTTGGACTATTTTATAAATGTAATACGCAAATAGTATTAACGTATTTCGTCTCAGGGTAATTCCCCGATGAATGTTGCCAGTTGCATTTAATGTTTTAAACGTATTATTTTTTATACAATAAAACATAAATAATATAATCCATACTAATATTATAAATGCGAAAGTAACTCTGTCTGTCCTGTCTGCCACTGAACCGATTTTGATGAAAATTGGTATAGGGGTAGGTTAGACCATGAGAAAGGACATAGGCTATGTCTGGTCGCGATAACCGACATCCACGCGGGCGGAGCCGCGGGCAAAAGCTAGTACCAAATAAAATTGAAAACTTGAAATTATTACAAAGGATACATATACCTACTCACGCTTGTAAATCCCCGAAGGGGTAGGCAGAGACATACCTATATATACCCACATTTGTAACTAATGTTGGGTCCTACGTGATGTCCGGCGATCATGTGGGACCTAAAATTATCGATCTATTGCTGTCAAGTGGGCACTGTGTCATGGGCTGTCTATACTAGGTGTCATGTTATAGGTATGTTTACCTACTAACGGATGGAGAGTAGAGATCCCATAGTCATCTTATACAACACTAGCTTTTGCGCGCGGCTCCACCCGCGTGGATGTCGGTTACCGCGACAAAACATAGCCTATGTCGCTTCTGAAGGTCTAATCTGTCCCTGTACCAAATTTCATCAAAATTGGTTCAGTGGTGTAGGCGTAAAAGCGCACCATACAGACAGACAGAGTTACTTTCGCATTTATAATATTAATTAGGAATTATTCCCTATTCTACTCCACCGCGAAACCACACGGTCTACGGACTAATGAAGTAACAAATGCCGTTAAAAAAAATATCGATAGGTACTCTAGTGTCAATGTAAATAACATACGCTGCGGCGCGCGTAGGCGCGCCTCCCCAACGGGGGCGACACCGTTGTACGCCCTCCTGAGGAGAGCCAGACCGCAAGGGATGGCCCTGAGTCAGCCGGGGTGCGAGGGATATGTCGAAGACAACCTCACCTCCGCCTAGCACTACGCCCCTTATGCGGCGTGCGGTTTTAATCGGTTCGAGTCCGACATAGCCTCCCCTCCCGGCTCCGGCGGGGGAGGCGTCCGTGGGGATTTCTGCAAGAAAAAAAAACAGTACCTACGCTTTTTTTTAAGTCCTTTCAACGGAGGTACGAATATGTTTCTCGTACCTGCCTACCATTGACACATCCCCTGAGCCTTTAGCCAACTTGTTGGGGCGGCTTGCCAATCTAACTGTGATACGACTGAACTACAGTTTTTCCGTGAAGCGTGGTCAAATGGCAGTTGCTTCACGGAAAGTATTGAAGTTCAGCCAAATCTGTAGCTAGACTGATAAAGCGGACCTCAGACTCCGGGGGGGAAGGTTCAGATGCGACTGGGATCAACGCTAGGATGAAGAAGTCGTTCCAACAACATTGTTCCAGTGCTCCCTCAGCTGTTGTCGAGACTAGAATATTTTTTTTTATAAAGGACACGTCAATTTGATTCATCTCGCCTGATGTTAAGCTAAAGGCAAAGTCTCGGAAAGAGGGTCACCATCGTAAACATGTACCATGTTAGTTAAGTATGAATTATTCCCTATTCTACTCCACCGCGAACCCACACGGTCTACGGACTAATAAAGTAACAAATGCCGTTAAAAAAAATATCGATAGGTACTCTAGTGTCAATGTAGATAACCTACGCTGCGGCGCGCGTAGGCGCGCCTCCCCATTCCGGGGGCGACACCGTTGTCCGCCCTCCTTAGGAGAGCCAGACCGCCAGGGATGGCCCTGAGTCAGCCGGGGTGCGAGGGATATGTCAATGACAACCTCACCTCCGGCCTAGCACCACGACCCACAGTCGGCATGCTGTTTTAGTCGGTTCGAGTCCGACATAACCTCCCCTTTCGGCTCCGGCAGGGGGGTATCCGAGGGGATCTCACGCACGAAAAAAAATCCATGTTAACAGTGGTAGCACTCAGCTTGACGGCCTCATCAGATGCCTTTTCACGCCCTGCTTAAAGCACCCTGGATTGTAGGTAGAAGGAAACACGTGAGCTGGCAGGGAGTTCAAGGTCTTAATGGTGCGGCATAGGAATGAGTCACTGAAATGTAATATTATCACAGTATTGACTATGTTTTGGAGCTAAAGTAAGAACCAACGCCTTTTACTCTTAACTTAATATTTTTGACGAGGGTTGTGAACAGCTAAAGGAAAAGACATGAAATAATAATAATAATGTTTTATTTGAAATAATAAGGATGTTAGTAATTTAAAAACTATGTCAGAACTTACTTTATAACAAAATCTAAAAGTAAAAAGATAACTGAACTAAGGCGGAGACCAGAGGCGCACGACCAAAAGAAACTGGAACACATGGTTTTCTTAAAGCTACCAAGTCAGCATAATAACCCTGGTACGTATCTTAGGCGCCGAATACGAAGTTAAATAAGTTTTAACATAAAGGCTCCCTTGGGACTTATCTGTTGTATTATAATAGCAAGTTCATTATCTAATTTGGATCTTAAATGTACCCAGATGAAGACATTATCATCAAAGAAGTTGGATATTGCATGCAACCATTTCTTCTTTTCATTAAAATCAAACTTTTTGCTTTTGAGTACGCCGCATATGTATTCAGACGTAAAATATTCTAAAAATGTTCTATGTATGAACATTGGAATGCCGTCGGGAGAGAAATGTGATATGAGACCAATCTTTTCTGTGCCGTCTTGCATTTTATTCATTAAATCAGTAAATTCTTCCTTACCTCCTTCGTAGAATGGACCCATGTGTCTGAGCTCATTTAAGTCTGAATACATCGGCTGCAAAATATCAAATGGGGGCTCTAAGTAGAAGAGAACATATGCTGCTATTTTTGTTTGCAATGATATACAATCAGCGATTTCCTTTTCATATTTCATAATTACGTCTGGATTGTACAGGTCCATATTGTTCTTATCTTGAAAGAGTTTCTTTATTTTGTTTTCTACAAACGACTCATATATAGTCAGAATGTTGGTGAATGTTATGTGCCTGCAACTCTCAACTGTGAACATACTGCGTTTATAATTATCTTTTAGATTCAGGGTATAGTCAGCTACGACATACAAAAGCAAAGGTGTACCACTCAATGTTTCAATCTCTTCGGTTTCGGCTTCGTGTTTTTCATACGATATAATTGTATCATGGTGTGATAAATCAATAAACTTATTGTTTGAACGTACAAATTCATAAAAACGCACAAATATTTGTCTAATCCAAGTGTGAGCTGTAGAAAAGAAAGTCGGTAATTCGAAAATTTTATGTATATCATCCATAAATATTTTTAAATTTCTGTGCTGTGTGTCATCGAATTCATTGAAAATTATTTTTTCTCGCCAGATTGTTTCTAGATATAACCTTTGCTCTGTGAGATTAAGATGTACTAATTTGAAGCATTTACCAAAATGCCGTTGTAAGATGTTAACGCCATTGCACGGTCTGCTTGTAACCCATATTTTATTATTTTGAGGAGAATTCCGGACAACATTGAGAAAATTAATAACTGTGTCTTTGTAATGCGGACAGATTTCATCAAAACCGTCGAATAAAAATATCAGTTTTCCCTTATTATAAAAATGCAGAAACAAATTTAATTCCAAATTTGGCAACACATCGCCTGCGCCACTTCTTAAGTACACTTTATTATTTTCAAGATAAATTGAAATATCATTTGTGTTAGATATAATTTGGCACAGAAATTTTAACGTTTCTGAAGTATCAATAAGTGTCGTACTTCGCTGCCATTTGTAAAAGTGTTTCGCATGATTCAATAAATTTATTCTCACTATCCAAAAATATAGATCTAGTTCTTTCGTTTTTAATGATAAGTGAGTAAGTAATGTTGATTTGCCCATTCCTGGTGCAGCCGTGACAAGAACCGCATCATCGGCAATATCCTGAAATGTTCTGAGACGATGAACATACGCGTTATCAGCATCCTCGTCGACTTGACGGACGCTTCTGTCAATGTATAAATGTTTAATTTCTTCATAATTATCATTACTGAGTGGTGTAGCAGCTATGCTAATACGTTCATTCCTTATAACTTTATCCAATACACCACCTTTTATAAAGCCTACTGACTCATCGTCCATAAGCAGATCTAAACTGACTTCTTGTCCTTGAAATAATACCGTTGCATCTTTTATAACCTCTTTCTGCGACTCAGTAGTCAATGCGCACAAAGTTTGTGTTTCGTCATTTAACACTTCGACGCAAGCAAAACATTCATTTAATACGTCCTTATATGCGCTATTTGTAATGACAATTAATTGTTTCTGTTTCGTTGCTTGTGCGAATTCATACAATTTAAAATGTGGAATTTTGTCGTTTCGTGTGTTCCACACAATAAATATCACTTTGTCAGTTTTTATCAACTCTGCTATTAAACAGTTAAAATCTGTAGATGGTAAATCAAATATGCATCCCAAATCTAGGACAGCGTAATTTTCAGTCAGAATGGACCCTCTTAAAGACTGCATCACTTTCACACACGTTAGTGTAACTGTATCTGTAACTACAAATATCTTAGAGAGCGCATTGGGCGTTGGTACCCACACTGTAGCATCTTCATTAAAGCTATATCTGAAATATCTCAAATTACTCAAGTAAAACATAATTTGCAATGCACTAATTTGCGGCTCTGTTATTATGTTGTTTATTGCCTGTTCATAAAAATTATCTGTTTTGGTGAGATACGTCCCTATTTTCGGTGCAATCCACCATTTTTGTATTTCATTATGGTAGTGCAAGAACACCGTGTCGGATTTGATTGAAAAATTATGGGGGTTTATGCTAAAGCGATTCTCTATACCCTTTTTCAAACTTTCCTCAACCTCAGAATGATTTTCTTGTTTTGAAAAAATAACCAGTTTATTTAAAAAATCTCTGGCTACATTGGTACAGTCAAAATGAAGTTTGGGAAACTTTATTGTTCTTATATCAAATCTATATTCATCAGGATTGTTAATTTTATCCACCAGTTTTTCAAATAAAGCTTTTGCGTTTTTCTGACCTGATGTCAAATTATATGAAAACTTGAGCATTTTTGTTTCCTCATCGTAAATTAAAAGATTACCGACCGCACCAGCTAGCCCTCCGTTTAGGTTTAAAACTCCACCGTCGATATTGTCATCAATAATGACAATTTTATTCGAACCCTTTTGTGTGTATTTTTCGCATATCTTTATTACTTCTGTCGTTAAATACTTCAATCTTTTTTTATATTTTTTCGGGTTGGCGATTATTGTCAAATCTGCATTACCAAAAGTAATGGGTACTTTTAATGTTAGTGATTTTAAAAAATGTACTACAACTGTGCGAGCTGCTAAAATTGCCTCATCTATTACCTCCCGTGGCCTATTAATCTCCCGCAACTGCTCTACGTCATTAAGAGGTCTTTTACACAAAAAATCGAATTTACCGTTTTCATTATACGTGATATGCGTTATAACCAGAGGAGTTAATGTATCAGCTGATGGATTTGATAAAAATGATGATATTAGTTCGTCCACTGACGGCTGGTTTGATGATGCTAAATCCTGTGATATTTCATCTTCTGCTTTACTGTAGTTCCTTAGCTCCGGTTTGTTTTTAAGTATTTCTCTGAACAGATGATTCCGGAATAGTTTTACGTATTCCTCGTCAGATTCGAAGAATTTATCCTGAAAAGTTAAAGTCCTTCCTTTCTCATCAGGCTTTTGTATATCTATTTGAATGTCGGAGATATCAACAACACCCTGTCTTAAGATGACATGATACAGTTTTACATATTCATCGTTCATTAGATTCATGGATCGGTTGACATTCAACGAATTTGAGAAATGTTCAGCCAGCAACATGATATCTTCTTTTAATATGACTTGTCCGAACGCTTCTACATGTTGTTCGGTGTAAAGTGGTAGAGTACCAACTGTGCTGCTGGTGGCAATCAAATAGTTTAAAATGTCATCGTAATCACTCACATATGCATTGTTGGAATCAAAATCGCATTTTGCATTTGTATATAGAACAAATACACAGTCCGACTCTGCAATGTCTCCACTAAAGAACTTATCCTGGTTGTTAATGTCCTTACTCAAAGTAATTTTCTTTTTAATTTTTGATAGACTCTCGAACCACTTAACTGACTCACTTTTATTATCAAACGTTGGATACTTTTCATCATTTTCTTTGTGTTTCGCCTGGATAAATATCGCTACTAGTTGATCGCGGCCTTTTATTTTGATTTTAAAACAAACATCATCAAATGCGCCAATCTCATCCATATTGGACACTAAACAAAAGTCTTCAACGCGGTCGTCGTGCAATAACCTAAACATAATGAAGGCAATCAGTTTGCTTTCATACAGGTGCCCGCTGATACCTGAGGTGCCGGAACGCTTCTTGTAAAACTTGGTCATTGTAATTTTACAGTTCCACTGTTGGGAGTATGACGACCGTAGTAAATTCGCGACCTGCAGAAACAAGAAATATTTTGTTGGTCTAGTCTGAATGTGAAATGTATGATTTGAGATTGACATGATCATTTACATTGATAGTAAATCACTCGCCAGAATCAGTACATCCGTGATCATGGCGCTTGTAATAGCGCCGAAATATCGAAAACTAAACAAACAGTAAATATCCTGGCGAGTGTTACACATACCGGGTCTAAGGGGAACGCTGCCGAAGCCGAAAACCCCTAGTAGTAGTACTCTAGGTATAGGGTGTCTCAGTAAGAGTGCACTTTTTAAAATTGGAATATTTTTTTATTCATGCAAGTGGTAACTCTGAAATTTTGCAGTTGTCCTTGTCACCTCAGTTTATTCCGATTATTAAAAATGGAGCGCTTTTCGAAAGAACAACCCGTTACAATTGTAAAAACTCATTACAAAACTCAGTACAAAACAACCGATTTATTGCAGCAACGATTTCCAGAACACATTATCTCATAAAATTCTGATGTCAACTGGCCACCAAGATCGTGCGATATAACGCCGTGCAATTTTTTTCTTTGGGGTTTTGTGAAATCTCGGGTTTGTGCGAATAAACCCAAAACAATTCCTGAGCTCTGATCGAAATTCGAACTCGTCATCGGTGAGATACAGTCAAATCTCTGTGTAAAAGTCATAGAAAATTTCATAAAAATGCCGGATATTTTATTCCATACTTAATCGGAATATGTCTTCTTTGAAATACAATAAAAATATCACAACTCTGTCATAAAAGACTTGTTTTTATTTTTATAATAAAACTAAAAAGTGCACTCTTATTGAGACACCCTATATAACAAGTGACCTTACAGTAGTTCATCGCGTTTGATGTGTGCGGAAATCATAAGATAACCGGAGATAGTAGTCATATCTCTGGTTCTACTCAACCAATTAAGGTCACAGAAACATAATAAGTCATTTGAATTTGAATTTTGCTTCGGGTTCAGGTTCGGATTCGGATATTATAAATGTAAGAGTAACTCTGTCTGTATGTTAATCTTTCACGCCTAAAGCACTTAACTGATTTTGATGAAACTTGGTATAGGGGTAGATTAGACCATAAGTAAGGATAAGTAGGCTATATATGGACGCGACAACCGACATCCACGCAGGCAGAGCCGCGTGCAAAAGCTAGTTGTAAATAAAACAAAGTCGCTGTTGCTGTCTGTCCATCCCTATGTATGCTTAAATCTTTGAAACTACGCTACGGATTTCGATGCGGTTGCTTTTAATAGAGCCGAGTGCCGGGCCAGCTAGTGTTTTTATTATAAAACTAGCTTTTGCCCGCGGCTCCGCCCACGTGGATGTCGGTTATCGCGACCAAACATAGCCTATGTCCTTTCTCATGGTCTAATCTACCCCTATACCAAATTTCATCAAAATCGGTTCAGTGGTTTGGCGTGAAAGCGTAACATACAGACAGACAGACAGACAGAGTTACTTTCGCATTTATAATATTAGTATGGATAATAGACTAATTCTGCAACACCGGCTGACCCTCCCTCAGTTGACATGACAAAGGTAATTCGTGGCATCAGTTGTAGCCCATATACCTATGCCCATAATTTATTAGTTATCAAATAACGTATGGGAATCTGCCGAATTTGTTCACATTTATGATTACTGCTCCGCTCCCCTAGACAGTAGCGTGATGTTCATGAATGAAAATATATGCTACATACATACACTCACGTCAAAAAGCCCCGAAAGGGAAGGCAGAGGCGTATTAGCACCCACGTTGCGCCAATAGGGTATTTGACTAAGTCGTCGATTCTTCCCAATACTAGTTAATATGATAGCTTGTTGTGAAAAAATACGCCTTGCAAAATAAAATATTGCATATCTAAACTGAAACTATGACTTTTCATTACTTGAAATTCCCAAAAAAAGTCAAAATATAAACAATCAAATTCAATTCAAATATATAACTTTTTAGATTCCTCATTAAATTTTAAATAACTTTTATTATGAACTATATAAGTGTAAACGCAACGTAGACCGAGATAAATGCGATATTATCTTACACTCAATACATTTTCACTACGCGCTACCGAAGCGTGACGTCACAATTTAGAACGATTTTGTATGGAGCGTTTTCGGGCGGCGCGACAAATTGAAATTTTCAAAATCGAATATCTTGAAAACTATTTGTCGTACGAAATTTTATTTTTACAGTTCATTATATTATAAGACAGTGGTCATTTTTGGAAAGTAAAAAAAAAATAGTCAAATAGCCCATTATGATTTTCGATCCCACGACGTAATAGGGGGCGAGCCTATTGCCTTCTAGCACAGCCTTTGTCTTGGGCTGTATGTTTACTGTCGCATAGAGAAGATCGAGCCCTGTCCCTTAGTCGCCTTTTACGACCCCACAGGGAGTGCTGGGGTGGTCCTATTCTACTCCACAGGGAACCGACACGGCAACCAACATCCATACTTCCATACTAATATTATAAATGCGAAAGTAACTCTGTCTGTCTGTATGTTACGCTTTCACGCCTCAACCACTGAACCGATTTTGATGAAATTTGGTATAGGGATATGTTAGACCTTGAGAAAGGACATAGGCTAGGTTTGGTCGCGATAACTGACATCCACGCGGGCGGAGCCGTGGGCAAAAGCTAGTAATTTATAAATCTATGCTTCCATATCCATACTCTATACTAATATTATAAATGCGAAAGTAACTCTGTCTGTCTGTCTGTATGTTACGCTTTCACGCCAAAACCACTGAACCGATTTTGATGAAATTTGGTATACGGATAGATTAGACTATGAGGAAGGATATAGGCTATGTTTGGTCGCAATAACCGACATCCACGTGGGTGGAGCCGCGGATAAAAGCTAGTAAATCATAAATTCACGTACCTCTTTATAAGTATAAAAAACACTTTCAAATAAACACTCCTAAACTATTGAAATCTGTTCGAAAAACATCGGAAATCTGTCTTTGTAATAGTTAAATGAATACAATACTTCAAACAACTTCAAATATAATTCCCGGCTTTTAGATATCCACTCCAGAACTGTTTCATTTGCGTTATAGCAATATAGGAAGCGTCTCGACAACAGGTCTCAATGTTTATAATGCACAGATTAATATTTTGTAGCAGGCTAGCCGCTGGTTTAATGAGTCATGTAAACACAAGACACGCGGGCACAGTTGCTCAAAACCTCAGTCGTACTACACTAAGCTCCACAGAACATTATTATCCTGTAAGCACAGTGCCGGTTGAGAGATAAAAATGGAATTTGTTTGCAATTGACCTTGAGTGATTGACTTGAGTTTTGCAAGCATATATTATTATTATAGCGCACAGGGAGTAGGGTGTCGGTTTTATCATCACAACGGCCGTTCCCATAACAGTTAAAGATAGATCGCAACAGTCAAATTTGACGTATCGGCTGTTTAAATTCAAAACATGGTAACTGATTTTTTTGCGGGAAAGCGCATCGCGGTATAATTTTATTTTCCGAAATTGGTGTGAAATTGGAGTTACTATGGTTTGAATTTAAACAGCCGAGCACTTTATCCGTAGATGCGATCTATCTATCTTTAACTGTCAGTATGTTATTGGGCACGGCCGTTAAAGTCGCTTTCTGCGTCCCTATGTCCGTATATATATGCTTATATCTTCAAAACTACGCTACAAATTTCAATGCAGTTTTTTAAATAGATAGAGTATTTCAAGAGGAAGGTTTACATGTATAATACATGCTTAATATTTAGTGGGTGTAGCAGGAACGGGATCTGACGCCACGCGGGTGACAAAGTGCGATACGACGTTCGCCGGGTCAGCTAGTATTTCTATGTCTTGTTGTGAGTGAAACGTGGGACCGAAAATCAATGTTGGTGTAATGTGGGTTTTAATACCTCTCTGCCTACCCTTTCGGTGATTTACATGCGATGCATATGTATGTATGTATTTACAGTAGGCCGATGGGATATAGGAACCACTCGTTTATTTAAAAAATGTGCTGAACGCCGAGAAGACAATTTTGTAGATCTACTTATGATAGCTAAAGTATGTATTTGCACAGCTGTGAAGCGCTTACAGCGATTGACAGAGTTCAATGAACTTATGATATCTACCTACTCCAATATCATCCAATCACAAACTTCTAATTTAATTATTATGTGCATCTAACGAGGAAAACGGGGAAAATACTTATTATAAATTTAAATCTTAAAAAATTCCGCAGTGGAATGTGTTGCGCCGTTTCTTCTCCGCCAACGCGGTGGAGGCGGTAGTATATTTGGTTGAATCAATAAGAAATAATTAATAGGTAGGTATTTAAATTATCATGGTGACTCATTATCATTATTATTTGAGGTAAGTATAGGGATATTTTATAAGTTCCTGTCCTCCATGAATTCCATGATCATGGTGCTTCACTATAGTATAAAGCAAAGTCGCATTCCGCGTAGGTAATCGTACATTTATATCTTCAAAACTACGCTACAGGTTTCAATGCAGTTTTTTTAATAGATAGAGTAATTCAAGAGGAAGGTTTATATGTATAATACGTGCTTAATATAGTAGAGGGTGCAGCGGGAACGGGATCTGACGCTACGCGGGCGGAACGAAGTTCACCGGGTCAGCTATTGTAATAATAAAGAAATAATTAGATTACTCTAAATTGAAATGACAGTACCGAAAAACATCGGAAAAAATGAAATGCTCAAGTGAGACTTGAACTCACGACCTTTCCCTTACCGACCTTCCTATTCCAACTGAGCTATTGAGCCACACCTGAATCATGTCAAATTTTCCTTCTCTTTATATCCTCCTTTAAGGGCGACAAGGAATAGCTCAGTTGGAAGAGCACTCCCCCTGTAAGGGAAAGGTCGTGAGTTCAATTCTCACTTGAGCATTTCATTTTTTCCGATGTTTTTCGAACTTAAAAGTTAGCATAAAAATGCTACAAAAAATTGATTCAAATGACAATACCGTTTATGAAAGTATGTACTTATTTCATACAATATTTCGTGCTTTTAAATACGTTAAATTTTCTTATGGCAACACTATCCAACGGGGAAATCCTCCGCACGATTCTATATATTTCACTAATAAAGTAATGTTTAGGCAAGACTCGCGAGTCGATATTTAGCTTATTTACCAGACGGGGTTTTATAGAATACTGTTATACTGTACATCACATTCTGTGCTCAGATCTCAAGTCGAGCAGATTGTCTGTGCGTGTATTGTGGTGGTGGGTGGCGGTTTATTAGAAATTGGTGAAGTTTACCTTATATGTTACATGAGAACTATTCGGTGAGTTTAGATTTCAGTGGTTTCCGTTCATTTAATTTATCATAATTATTGTTTAATTTTTTATAACATATTTGCTCGTAAAGTGGTTATAATTACACCAATTTCAATATCCTAATGTATCTCATTACGTACTTGTGCGATAATGTACTTAATGTAAAAGGCACGTGTTTTTTTTTTATAAAGTTTTAAGATACTCCGTGAACGCTACTTTTAAAAATCTTAGCAAAGAGGTTTTATGTCAAGAAAGTGGTCAATATTTTATGAATAAAATTAACTTTGGGAAATAAAATATAACAAATAAACATTTAATTCTTTAATTTAATTAATTTTAACAATAAATTACAACCATTTATCTGTAACAAAAATACAAAAATATTAATTTACTTTATTAGTAATACTGGCTGTTTTTGTACCTTTGCCTAAAAAAAACGCGCATCGCTTATTTGTGGACAAGTAAAAATAATTCCGCGCGTTTTTTTTTTCGCTGTATTAATTATTAATTTCCTCGTAAATATGTTATAAAACGACGTATGACATACGTGCACTTTGAAAATTACAGCCTCTGCTTCCATAAAGCCCTCGCCGATGGCTCGGGCTAGTAATATCGCCTCGGCTGTAATTTTCAACTTACCGCACTTATATCATAATGTACTATTACGATGCCACTATCGATCGATACCTACATATCATAAAAATACAGGTGCCATTTTTTTGAGTTTTAGTCGGTTCGACCGGGTGTGTCAAGCGAAAAAACAGTTTTGCTTCTTTTTTTAAACAATCCTTTGAGTGAAATCTGATATTTCCAGTATTTCGAGAACTTCTCCTTCAAGGGGCATGGAAATCTTCCACCCTGTATAGGATACTACTTTACCTTAAATTCTCTGGGTGATATTCTTCATAGAACGGTACACACTAGTGAATTACTCACATCTCTAGTCCATACTAATATTATAAATGCGAAAGTAACTCTGTCTGTCTGTCTGTCTGTATGTATTTTTGCGCTTTCACGCCTTAACCACTGAACCGATTTTGATGAAATTCAGTATAGGGGTAGATTAGACCATGAGAAAGGACATAGGCTATGTTTCGTCGCGTTAACCGACATCCACGCGGGGCCGTGAGGTCTCAGCTCCACAGGGACATGGTAGCGGAATGGGAGCTACGACTTGGGCGACCAAGCGCAGGCCACGCCGTAATAGCGGCGGTAAGACCCATCATGGAGGAGTGGCTAGAGAGGCCACACGGCAGCCTCTCGTACCGGCTGACGCAGGTGATTACCGGACACGGGTGTTTCGGGAGTTACCTGTGTCGGATCCGGAAGGAGCCAACGTCCGAGTGCCATCACTGTGATGCGAGCGAGGATACAGAGCTGCACACGCTGACCGAGTGCCCGGCGTGGGACACGCCGAGGCGGGTCCTAGTGGCGGCTCTGGGGGTGGGAGTCTTCACACTCGCCACATTGCTCACAGCGATGGTAAGATGCGCAAACGCTTGGGGTGCGGCCGCCTCCTTCTGCGAGCAAGTAATGCTCGAGAAGGAGGCGGCCGGTCGGGTCCGGACCAGACTCCGGGCCCGGGAAGCCCGTGCAGAGCGAAGGCGAACCGGACGTCGGAGGTCGCAGAACGACCTCCGTCCTCCATGAGCGCTGGCCTGGGGGTGACCGGTGGAGCCGCCTGTCACCCTAGCAGAAGCAGGCCGCGGCGGCGGCGCAAAGTGCGCCTCCCCGTAACCGGGGCTAGATGGGGACATTTTGGTCCCCACAACCCGAAGGGGGCCATCTCGAAAGAGATGGTCCTGGGTCTGCTGGGGTGCGAGAGATATGCTTTTGGCAATCTCACCTCCGGCAACCAAGGACCCAAGACGGCGTGCGTTTTAGTCGGTTCGAGTCCGACATAACCGCCTCCACCGGCTCCGTGGAGGTGGTATCCGAGGGGATTTTTCGCACGATAAAAAAAAAAAAAAAAAACCGACATCCACGCGGGCGGAGCCGCGCGCAAAAGCTAGTAGATTATATGATAATACCAATAGGTACTCCATTCGGTTAGGTACTCAACTAAACGTAATGAAATGAAATGAAACGAAACTGAACGAAATGTTTTTTTTA
This sequence comes from Eilema sororculum, assembly GCA_914829495.1. Taxonomy (NCBI): domain Eukaryota; kingdom Metazoa; phylum Arthropoda; class Insecta; order Lepidoptera; family Erebidae; genus Eilema; species Eilema sororculum. The sequence continues at coordinate 8,984,312 of OU618551.1, forward strand.
AACTCAGATTTTTTATATTTTTCTGTTTAGAACTCATTTAAAAACTAAAAACCGAAATTGAAGCACTAGTTTGCTTAGTATGTGTTCTTATACCTTTAATTGTAACTTTTATTTAACCGAATGTAGTATCTAGATATAGTTACTGGCCAATAATGTACTCAAGTTGTGAGTAGAACGAGACCTTGGCGCGTTGTTTGTTTTTTTTTTTTCAAAGAATATTAGAACCGAAGTTACTAATATTCCCTCTAACCCCTCCAACTAAGCTAAATTGCTTGTGCTAGGAGTGGGTTCACGTCGGTAGTGTAATGGCCAGGATCGAACCCGGGATCTCTCGATCGTAAAGCCGAGTCCTTAACCACGAAGCTACCGACGTTTGGTTGGCTTTGGTTGATATTTCATGATTGGTGGATTACCACTCCTCAAAAAGACACCCAAAACTGCTAACTGCGAATATGTAGAGTCCCTACCTACATTGTTGTGACGTATGTGGGCATCTGGGGTTTATCATAGAAACCTGTTATTATAGAGGTAAGTATTTGAGTTGATGCAACATGTAATTTTGGAATGATTTTTTTAAAGCATTATGTACGCTAAAATACGAATAAAAAGAATTAAAAATGATTGTAAAATCATTCATTGGTTTCGATAGTTCGTAAGAACATCGGTAGATGACTCCACCGGCACCGTCGTCTTAAAGACGGACAAATATAGAAGGATAATTTTAATCGCTGCGGGCGTGGCTCGGTGGCCTAGTAGGTTAAGGCATTCCCGCTGTAAGGAAAAGATCGCGGGTTCGAATCGCGCCCGAACGATTCACTTTTCCTGATATATTCGATAAGTAAAATTAAATACAGATGAATTATAAACGTAATACCTATATAGAATAGAGAAAATAAGGATTATTCCCGTTTGCCACCACATAGTTGGCCACCACTGGTGGACATTGGGAAATTTTATCACTTTTTATCCCAATGGCCACCAGTGGTGGTCAGCGGGAATAAAGTTTTATTACATTTTATGGTGCACATTCTGCAACTGATCCTAATATAGAAGGTTTACAATTTGCATTTGGGGTAGGTAGGTACCTACTTCTTAAATACTTACCTACGTTCAAACCAATCTTACGTTTCGTATGTTGAAAGGTAAAATAATTCCAGTCCACACCTGTATACATCTTAAAACTTGAATAAATGATTATTATTAGGTATTAAGTATATCATTTGTGTGTATGAAGATTTAAATTATTTAATAAATTATTTGATATAATTTCCATATGTTGTTATTATTAAAAGCTTAGTTAAAGAAAAACCTAAGAGATCCGGTTCTTAGCATACCATGGATTCCTGCGTCGGATCAAAAAGGAGCCAACGTCCGAGTGCCATCATTGCGACGCGAGCGAGGACACAGAGCTGCACACGCTCAACGAGTGTCCGGCCTGGGCCGGACAGAGGCGAGAACTAGTGGCGGCCCTGGGAGTGAGAGTTCTTACCCTCGCCTCCCTGCTCACAGCAATGGTCCGCTGTGCGGACGCGTGGGCGGCCGGCGTCTCCTTCAGCGAGCAGGTAATGGTCGTGAAGGAGACGGCGGAACGGGAGAGGCAGCGCGTGCGAGCGAGACTCGCGAACCGCGCTGCCCGCGCGCACAGGCAACTCGGGCGTCGGAGGGCACTGACTGACCTCCGTCCCCCATGAGCGCGGGCCTGGGGGTGACGGGTGAAGCCGCCTGTCACCCCAGCAGAAGCAGGCCACGGCGACGGCGCGCTGAGAAGCGCGCCTCCCCATTCCGGGGGCGAGTCGGGGACACCGTTGTCCCCCCTCCCGAGGAGGGCTAAACCATAAGTGATGGCCCTGGGTCCGCCGGGGTGCGAGGGATATGTCGATGACAACCTCACCTCCGGCCTAGCACCACGACCCACAGTCGGCGTGCGGTTTTAGTCGGTTCGAGTCCGACATAACCTCCCCTTCCGGCTCCGGCAGGGGGGTATCCGAGGGGATTTCCGTACGGAAAAAAAATAAAAGTATACCATGGATTCACCGTGCGGTCGCCGGGTCCATGGCGACAACATTAGTTTGATTTTACCGAATTATTATTAGGTACACTTTATTTTTCTACTTTATTGTTAGGAAATATTTAATAAATGTTGATTTTCTATCATACCTACCTAGTTGTATTATTTGTGCTTGGTGGTGGCCTTGAGGACATAAAGTTACAAAATTTCCCAGTGTCCACCAGTGGTGGCCAACTATGTGGGGGCCAACGGGAACATTTCCAATATTTTATTCCCGCTGACCACCACTGGTGGCCATTGGGATAAAAAGTGATAAAATTTACCAATGTCCACCAGTGGTGGCCAACTATGAGGTGGCCAACGGGAATAATCCGAAAATAATGCCAGATCATTTGCGAGGGACTCATCATTTCGAACCTTATCACTCTCATGCATGACTTTTTTTTTTTGCTTACTTGGTCCGTTTTTGTCTCAATCTTCACATAGACTTTGCAATACTTACTTTTTAAATTTTTAGCTAACAATGACTTAAATGTCCTTAATTCTTAATATATATTATTAATTATATTATATTAATTCTGGATGTATATACCTACTACGTCCATTATATTATTAGAATTACTCTATCTAATAAAAAACCGCATCAAAATCCTTTGCGTAGTTTCAAAGATTTAAGCATACATAGGGACGGATAGACACGCAAAGCGAATTTGCTTTATACTTACCATCTAGTGATGGTACAGTAGGTATAGATAGTAGGTCGGTATCTATGACCAGTATAGATCTATAGATGTTATATTTGGATCACGCCGCGTCACTGGCCGTTCAGCCAGCCGCCGCACCGGTTTCAGTTGTTTATAGTATACACAAGTGTATCCCAAGGCCTGAACAATGTTATTTTTTGCAAATCTGTTTTGGCATAACTCACAAAAACACTGATCATGAGAGCGTCGGTAGCTTAGTGGTTTAGGCGTCGGCCTTACGATCGAGAGCTCCCGGGTTCGAATCCTGGCCATTACACAACCAACGTGAACCTACTCCTAGCACAAGTAATTTAGCTTAGTTGGAGGGGTTAGTTAGGGAGAAAATCGGTTGCTAATATTCTTTACAAAATAATAATTAAAAGTACCGCTGCAGCTGTGAGTGCTGGCGGCGGTATCTCTATCGCTCTCGACTAATACTTTTTCTCTTTCTTTACCGCGTCCTCTACCACGCCGCCGCGCACACTTTGGGAGCGATGCAGGATTCGCGGTCAGTCTATATAACTCACGATCTGTATAGTAACAAGTCTCCTAAGATAGTAGGCTCACGCAGGGAAACAGCAAGTCTTCTAGATCGCGTAGCTCGCTCAGTCAAACCGCAAGGCTCCTCCGAAAGAAACAATGGCTATCTCAGTCAGGCTACTGAGTCTGAAATAATGGGTAACTAAGTAAAAAGCAAAGCTCTTCAGGTAGCATGGCTCACTCAGTCAAGCATCATGCCGCCTCATATAGCATGGCTCACTCGGTCCAGCAGCAAGGTCCTCAGACATCATGGCTCACTCAGTCTAGCATCATGCCGCCTCATATAGCATGGCTCACTCGGTCCAGCAGCAAGGTCCTCAGACATCATGGCTCACTCCGTCAAGCATCATGCCGCCTCATATAGCATGGCTCACTCGGTCCAGCAGCAAGGTCCTCAGACATCATGGCTCACTCAGTCAAGCATCATGCCGCCTCATATAGCATGGCTCACTCGGTCCAGCAGCAAGGTCCTCAGACATCATGGCTCACTCAGTCAAGCATCATGCCGCCTCATATAGCATGGCTCACTCGGTCCAGCAGCAAGGTCCTCAGACATCATGGCTCACTCAGTCAAGCATCATGCCGCCTCATATAGCATGGCTCACTCGGTCCAGCAGCAAGGTCCTCAGACATCATGGCTCACTCAGTCAAGCATCATGCCGCCTCATATAGCATGGCTCACTCGGTCCAGCAGCAAGGTCCTCAGACATCATGGCTCACTCAGTAAAGCATCATGCCGCCTCATATAGCATGGCTCACTCGGTCCAGCAGCAAGGTCCTCAGACATCATGGCTCACTCAGTCAAGCATCATGCCGCCTCATATAGCATGGCTCACTCGGTCCAGCAGCAAGGTCCTCAGACATCATGGCTCACTCAGTCAAGCATCATGCCGCCTCATATAGCATGGCTCACTCGGTCCAGCAGCAAGGTCCTCAGACATCATGGCTCACTCAGTCAAGCATCATGCCGCCTCATATAGCATGGCTCACACGGTCCAGCAGCAAGGTCCTCAGACATCACGGCTCGCTCAGTCAAGCAACAAGGTCCTCAGACATCATGGCTCGCTCAGTCAAGCAGCAAGGTCCTCAGACATCATGGCTCGCTCAGTCAAGCAGCAAGGTCCTCAGACATCATGGCTCACTCAGTCAAGCAGCAAGGTCCTCGGAAAGCATGGCTCTCAGTCCAGCATCATGCCTCCTCAAATAGCATGGCTCACGCATGATATTGATATATCTATCTTACTAACACTAGAGGTAAGTCACATCGCTACTAACACTATTTACCTAATGTACTAACAGTTTCGATATACCATACGTTTAACTATCATCATTGCGTTAGTGTCGGGTGCATCCAAATGCCATCTGAACTCCACATTCCACAACCCATTGGGGATGTCGAAGTAGGCTTAAAGGGCTCTGGGGGAATGGCTCGAGAGGCCACATGGCAGCCTCTCGTATCGACTGACGCAGATTATCACCGGGCACGGGTGCTTCGGTAGGTATCTGTGTCGGATCGAAAAGGAGCCAACGTCCGAGTGCCATCACTGCGACGCGAGCGAGGACACGGGGCTGCACACGCTCACCGAGTGTCCGGCATGGGCCGGACCGAGGCGGGAGCTAGTGGCGGCCCTGGGAGTGAGAGTTCTCACCCTCGCCACCCTGCTCACAGCAATGGTCCGCTGCGCGGACGCGTGGGCGGCCGGCGTCTCCTTCAGCGAGCAGGTAATGGTCGTGAAGGAGACGGCGGAGCGGGAGAGGCGGCGCGAGCGAGAAAGACTCGCGGATCGCACCGCCCGCGCGCGCAGGCAACTCGGGCGTCGGAGGGCACTGACTGACCTCCGTCCCCCATGAGCGCGGGCCTGGGGGTGACGGGTGGAGCCGCCTGTCACCCCAGCAGAAGCAGGCCACGGCGGCGGCGCGCTGAACAGCGCGCCTCCCCATTCCGGGGGCGAGTTGGGGACACCGTTGTCCCCCCTCCTGAGGAGGGCCAGACCGTAAGGGATGGCCCTGGGTCAGCCAGGGTGCGAGGGATATGTCTTTGACAACCTCACCTACGGCCTAGCACCAAGACCCACAGTCGGCGTGCGGTTTTAGTCGGTTCGAGTCCGACATAACCTCCCCTTCCGACTCCGGCAGGGGGGGTATCCGAGGGGATTTCCGCACGAAAAAAAAAAAAAAAAGGCTTAAAGGGCTCGTACCCGTAACGACTGCCATTGTCGGGACGGCAAATTGCTCCTCCGCGGCACGGAGGGGTATCAAACTCAATCTCTTAAGAATGGTCAATATGGTCACCCATCTTAAACCCGACTTGGCTACCGTTGCTTACCTTCTCGGTTACCAGTTTGCCACATATTTATATTAACTAGCTGACCCGGCGAACTTCGCACTGCCAATTTATCCCGCCCGCGTAGCGTCAGATCCCGTTTCCGCAGCACTCTCTACTATATTAAGCACGTATTATACATATAAACCTTCCTCTTGAATCACTCTATCTATTAACAAAAGCCTCTTCGTTGCGTAGTTTGAAAGATTTAAGCATAAGTACATAGGGACGGACAGACAGCGAAAGCGACTTTGTTTTATACTATGTAGTGATTTAGGCAAAATTCGTTTAGTTGTCATTTAAAAACGACTAGACCGATTTCAAAAAATCTCTCTCCATTACAATGCTTACGCAAGTAAAACCACGAAGCGGTACTTGTTTATAATAATAACGTAATAAGGGTAATAAAGTAATATCGATGTTACGTTCCAGATTGAATTTCCAGTATAAACACAAGGAATCAGAATGTCCTATTACGACTCTTCTTCGTCTGAAGATGAATGTGAGAAATGGGTGGAGCGGGTATCAACAGTGACTGGCGTACTGTCTGGTTTGAAGCAGGACAGGTTCACGTTGATTCCTGGGGAGCATTTGAATAGAGCAACGGTGGCAGGCATTCGTGACGTGAACCTAGGCAGGATCAAAAATGGGCAACCCGTTGGTAAGTTAGATTATAATAGAAAATAGTTTAGCAACCCTATCTCTTCCCATGCGGTGTCGTACAAGGCGACTAAGATATAGGGCTGTTTAACATCAGGCAGATATAAACAGCCCAGACGCAGCCTCAGATACAGGCTCGAGTCAATAATAGTGATCGGAAAACGGCAATAGGCTCACCACCCTACGTGGCGCCAAATACAATGATTGGTGAAATGTGGGTGGCAATTCAACTCTGCCTAACCCTCCAGGGATAAAGGCGTGATTATATGTAGGTATGTATGAAACTAAGAATTTTAAAAGACGGCAGCCTGCGCACTCGCACAGCGAACCATCGCCGCGCCGTGAGCAAAGCGGTAAACGCGAGAACTCTCACACTTTCACGACCTCCACTAGCTCTCCGTGAACGTGTGCAGCCCCGAGTCCCAGTCACAGTGATGGCACTCGAATATTATTGCCGGAACACGATGCAAGAAATTTCAGTAGCACCCGTGTCCGGTGATCACCTTCGTCCGTCCGCCGCTGGTACAGTTAGTTCAATTAAAATTAACGTCATCATCTGTTTTCTGTGTTGTCATTCATCTGCTTTAAGGTTTATGACATGTTGAAACAAAACTATAAGGGCTGCTCGTGGTGCAGCATGCTTCACTGTAGGTACTCGCCACTCTACTCGGTGTATGTGAGACTTTGCCTATGAGGAGTCTCTTTGCCCTGGGAGGCCGTGGGCGGTCACCCAGCCCGCCCATAGCCTCCGCCACTTCTGCCTATCCAGTCTATAGTACCTATTCTCAATAACAATTACAATCTGAGAAGAACGCCCAAATTACAAGGAACTATGTTGTCATTCTATATAATTATGATCAATCTTCGAATAACTGTCTAGACCAGCCGAGCACGGCTAGCCGGCTAGCCAATGCCTCGGGCGATGTGAATGTGTCTTAGGCTGCTTCGGGCGCAAGTTGGCTCGGTCGAGTGCCACTTGACACCGAGCCGAACGTTATCGTTTTACCGATGCGCAATGGCAGCTCAGGCCAAGCTATTGTGCGTTGTGCAGGGATGTAACAGTCAACGTAAATGGTCAATTGGCTCCACCTTCGCTTCCGAGGCAAGGTGGAGCCAATTTGGGAGTCACGGCTCGCGAGCCATACTCTGATTTGCTGCGGAGCGGATGGCTATTTAATACATTTTATATATTTTACAGGTGCTCCAACTATTCAGTTCAACTCTGGTACAAATACAGGATATGCCCACATTAAAATCGGGCCTAAAGGTGCACCGAATTCACACATCAAAGTACCTGATGGAGTAGTCAAAAGTGCTGCAGTTATCGGTAAAACATTAAAGTACGCAGGCATCACACTGACAGTGGCTGGTGCAGTCATCAACATTTGGGAAATTGGTACTGCTTTTAAAGAAGATCTAAATACTAAAAGAAATGCCGACAAGATCATTAGTGAATTAGAGGATGCTATCGAGAGGCTGCAGGCAACGCTTAGGAATACAAGTAGTTGTCAGCGAAGACGTGAAATTCAAGCTACCATCGAGCATTTGCGTACTGTTTTAAGGGATGTGAGACGTTGCAAGAAGGTTCCTGTTAAAAGTATCAAGACTGTGTCGTCGGTAGGCGCCGGTACAGCTGGGGGCATGGCGGGTGGCGCCGGCGGGGTGTGGGCGGGGGCACAGACGGGAGCTATGATTGGGGGGTTGTTCGGCCCGGTTGGGGCAGTTGTTGGAGCGCCTATCGGGGCTATTGTGGGTGGATTAGGGGGTGGCATGGCTGGGGGTTATTGTGGCAGTAAATGTGGTGAAGCTGTAGCCGATGAGATGCTAAAATTGGCCGACTAATCTTTTTGATGTTTTGTAAATATTTTTAATTTTGTATAAAATCATAAAGGTCTACCAGAAACTAATAGAAGGTTTAGAAATAAAAAAATTTAGAGTGCAATACTGTGTTTGGATTAACCTATCTTGATACTTGAGGGGATGGGTGGTATCAGTATTGCAAACAAATAGTTACTACAAAATAATCATTTAATTCAGTTTGGTATCAACACAGCGCCGTCGTGACGCACACACACAAGTATATACACATAGGTACAATGTACACATAACACCTGGGGGCCTGACAACTGCAACGGCATAAGACTAATACATTGTCTAACAACATCAGTGCGTCGAGTAGAAATATGATTATTAGGTATCAAGAGAGTGGAGCATATTATAGCATATCATGATCAAAAATGTAGACACAATACTCAGATATCTGTCCTTCTGTGGTCCATTACCACAGTAGTAAGATGTCTTTTACTATAGTAAAGCTAAACGTTTTTATTTGAAAATGACCCACTTCAAGCGCGTTCCAGACAGGAATGAAATTGCTCATAAGATGGCGGATCTGAGAGTTTAGAACCGCTTTGCTGACAGCTTTCCTGTACTACGAAACACGCAACGACAGCTGTCGCTCGGCCATTGTCGCGTACGTGTGATATGTGCGACAAGGACAGAGACAATAATCGCTAGTTATCGCAACGTAACTCAGTAATGGTCGCTTTGTTTACCTTTTTTCTCTCGTCTCGTTGGCTTCACTTTATCTTCTTACTTATGGGGTGGAGGGGTATTGTAAATGAGTGTCGGGGAGGGATATTGTAAAGGAGGGTGGGGGGATATCGTGAAAGGAGGAAAGAAAAGAAATGCAGGTGTTCAAATCAGGAAGAAGGAAACCAGTTTGTGGTTTAAGCATTACTGTTAAATAGAAGTTCCCATATTGTACAGAGGTTTTCAGAAGATAGGAATGTACCGTTTTCATGGTACCCATATGCACTGAAGTCGGTAATAATTCATAGAGTCACAGTTGTCAGGCCCAACACATACAAAACAACAAATTACAATTGAATTTTCATACAAAATTATGTCTAGATTTATTCTATACACGAACACATTTAAGTCATCCATTGTTCATATTTATAACATACGATTGTTCCGCCATCTTGGCACAATAAAAAAAAATATCGATTTCAATAATGTGACACTTAGGGAAAATAAACCTTAATCTCTGACCGAGAGAGTCGAGATTCGTGTACAATGAACAACAAACAATATTGCTCCTTACTGCTCAAAGAATAAAAGCTACTTACATCATTCAATGACGTCACTCATGCTTAAAAAATTAAAGTCGTGTGCGTAAGTACTTATATAAGTAATTTATATACAAATTTACATTTACAATATGATTCAAAGTCGACCTCAACTAAGTTTGGAAAAGGTTCAGAGGATGATGATGATTCATTGTTATATTTTTAGGGTTTCAAACGTCAACGGGTCCAAGCTTCCTAATGAAATCAGAGATTTACCTGTTAATAAATTAAAAAATACAGTAAAGAGCAAACTGTGCCAAAAAGGCTATTATAAAATCCAAGAATATTTAAATGATAAACAAGCTTGGAAATAAGCTGTTCGCTCTTGTATCTAGACCATAAGTTTTAGGCTAAGTAAATGTTTATAAATAGACCAAAAAAAATGTCCGCTGAGTTACTTGCCGGAGTCTTCTCAGGTCTGGGCCGCGTTTCGAACCGGTGGTCCATTTGCTAGTATTAGTTAGTATTTAATATTTACTATATGTTGACGTTTTGTAAGTTCCGATTTAATGGTCTATGAAGAATAAACTATTTTTGATTTTTGATTTTGATTTTCAGGAAGAAAAAAAAAAGGATCAAAATCAACTTAGGCAACGCAATCAAAATACTGGGTGATTTAACAGTCGTTTCGGATAAAAAGAATTTGGGCACATTTTCGAAAGCAAATTCATCTGGAAGTATTAATTTGGCTAAAGATTTTTTTTAAAACCCCATACATTTTTTCTTTCACCTGTACATTATTCCCATATATTACCAAAAACATTTCTTTTTTCTTTCGCCAAATAAATACTTCCAGATGATTTTGCTAGTAGCCTAGTGGTATGGGTAATGGACTGCTGAGACGAGGTCTCGGGTTCGATCCCAGGTTTACCATGGCACACACCAATGACTTTTCGATGCTTTTCGAAGTTATGTGTGTATTTATCTCAGGTTTATAAGTGCCCGGTGGCAATAGGCTTGCCCCCTAATATATTAGGACCTAAACATAAACTGGCGAAATGTGGGTGCTAGCACCTCTGCCAACCCCTTCGGGGGATACAGGCGTGAGTTTATGTTTATGTTTTTGTGATGAGTTACAAAACCCTCGGTGCGCGAGTCCGACTCACACTTGACCGGCTTTTTTATACTAACGTGGCAGACAAGCACATGGCCCTACTGATGGAAAGTGATTCCCGTGGACGTGTGCAACACCAGGGGAGTTACACTCGTGCTGCCGATCCTGTAAGGCTATGCCATCAGTGCAGAAGACAAAGCAGGACAAGCCTTTGGTCTTCCCACTGACAGCATAAAAACTCTCCAGTGAGCTCTGGCTACACTACTCACCGCCGGAAACACAACACGAGGTTATTATTGCCGCGGTATTCTGTACGTAGTACATAATATTGTTTTTTTTTTATATAAAGGACACGTCAATTTGACTTCCCCTCCCCTGATGGTAAACTAAAGACAAAGTCCCGGAAAGTGGGTCACCATCGTAAACATGTACTATGTTAACAGTGGTGGCACTCAGCTTGACGGCCTCATCAGATGTCTTTTCACACCCCGCTTAAAGGACCCGGGACTGTAGGAAGAAGGAAACACGTGAGCTGGCAGGGAGTTCCAGGTCTTAATGGTTATATTTCTCATCATCATCGACATCGTGCATTAGTCCAGGTTGCGGTCTTCGCCTATGAGTTCGGGGTTCACTAAGACAATCTGTCTTAGTGTTGTGTTGGTTTTTTTTTTCTGCTATATTGAGAGAGCGACTGCCTTCTGACCTGCCAGCCTGAGTTGCGGTTAGCGGCCCGCAATATTTGGACCTGTGTGTTCCTTTTGACACAGATGGTTTATAGATCAACTAACATAGAAATAAATATAACATTGGCCTACATATTGATAAAAAATATTGAATACTTACAATTAATCAAATAAAAAAAAAAAAAAATATTATTGTGTAAAAAAAATGTTAAGGGCAGAATTCTCATAATAAAATTGGATAAAAATTCAGTCTCAATCCAATCTCGATTTCCACAAAATGTCTAAAACAAAGCAGATAGAATAAGCATTCGTTCGTCTGATGTAAATCTTCATCAGGCTTTACGCGAATTCAGTTTTTGATATTTTGGAGATTCGAGATGAGGTCGAAACAGGATTTTGAAAAACTTTTTTTATGAGAATTGGCTCTTTAGTCAACGAGATCAGATAAAATGTATGTACACAAATAAAATTTAAAATGTTCTACACATTTATAAAGACGAATGAATTACGGGACGCCATCGTAGTCAAAAGATGTCTCCATAGAATTTGTTTATACTGTTTATACAAGGTGATTTTATAGACGTTTCGGAAAAAAATAATTTGGGCACAGTTTCGATAGCAAAATGGTCAGACATGAATGCAACATAATTCCGATAGATCTATTCAACCAATCCTCTAAATATGTTTCTGAAAATTACCCCGCAAATTTTAAATATTACCCCGCAAATTTTAAACATTACCCCACAAATTTTAAAAATTACCCCCACAAATTACCTACCAAAAGTTAGGGTAGCTACACACATAAGCGGGCCGGCATTAATCGGCAAGGCCGGGCGGTAAAATCGAATATATGTAGATGAATGTTCGGGAATCATAAGCCGCTCGGCTGCCGCATGTTATCACTCAGCTTGGCAACTGCCGAATGGTGCCGATCGGCACAAGCCGAACGTAATTTAGTAGTTGCTTTGGGTTGGCTCTTTCATTCTGCAATACTGCCGAATGGAATGTGTAGACCCGAATGAACAACTCGATCGGCACTAGCCGATTGAAGTCGAACAAGTGCAGTAAGTGCTTCGGGTCGGCTTTGTTGTTCGACAAATACTGCCGAACCGACAATGCCGGCCCGCTTATGTGTGTAGCTACCCTTACCCGGCCAACAACAAAAATTACCACGAGTTTTTTTTTGTTCAACGATTAAACCTACATGGTAACACAATACCAGTGGCGGGGAAGTCTTACAGTATCACAAATCCGACTCGCACTTGACGATATTTTGAGACCACTGATACAGCAGGATTACCTATAGATAAACTAAAATGTACACATTTGAGCTTATTCCTTTATATACAATTATTGTAACACCATGTCGGACAGAAATGTCATCACTTCTTAAACTAAAAGAATAACATAGAAGCCAACGAAGCGAGAGAAAAAAGGTAAACAAAATTTCAGCGGTTCCAAACATTTTTATCTGAAAATTATTACGTATCACTTCAAGCGCATTCCAGACAGAAATGAAATTGCTCATAAGTTGGATCTGACAGTTTAGAACCGCTGTGCTGACAGCTTTCCTGTAATACGAAACACGCAACGATAACTGTCGCTCGGGTATTGTCGCGTACGTGTGACATGTGCGACAAGGACAGAGAAAATAATCGCTAGTTATCGCAACGTAACTCAGTAATGGTTGCTTTGTTTACCTTTTTTCTCACGTCTCGTTGGCTTTACTTTATATTCCATTACTTTATTCGGTTAGGTTGTAAATTAAAGGTAAACAACTTCTTACGTCCATACACTTCACAACAAACGTAAACCTTGGACTCTGTTTCAAAGAGAAGTGTTAGTTCGTCATATATTGATAAACGTCATACAATTAAAAATAAGTCTTACAACAATACACTTAGAGTTCATTATTATAAATAATTTAACATCACAGGTGCGCAGATTCTACATAAACACGCTAGGATTGAGTCCCTCACACCAAACTCCATTTTGTTAGGTATTTAACTAAAAGTTAACCATCTTGTAGCGATATTTTTATAAAAATACATTAAACTAGGCTTACTAACTGACTAAGCGTCGGTAGCTCAGTGGTTTAGGAGCCGGGAGCCTTACGATCAATAGGTCCCGGGTTCGAATCCTGGCCATTACACTACCGACGTAAACCACACTCCTAGCACAAGCAATTTAGCTCAGTTGGAGGGGTTAGAGGGAATATTAGTAATTTCGGTTCTCATATTCTTTAAAAAAAAAGCTAGTGGTACCGATCTAATTGAGAACCTCCTCCTTTTTGAAGTCGGTTAAATATGAGTTACAGAAAAATATTTAAAAAGACTAGGTACTTAAATAAACATGAACAACTTCATGTGTATTTTTGTTTTTTTTTTTAAATTATAGAACCGAAGTTACTAATATTCCCTCTAACCCCTCCAACTAAGCTAAATTGCTTGTGCTAGGAGTGGGTTCACGTCGGTAGTGTAATGGCTAGGATACGTACCAGGGACCTCTTTTTTTTTGTGCGGAAATCCCCTCGGATACCTCCCTTGCCAGAGCCGGAAGGGGAGGTTATGTCGGACTCGAACCGACTAAAACCGCACGCCGACTGTGGGTCGTGGTGCTAGGCCGGAGGTGAGGTTGTCATCGACATATGCCTCGCACCCCGGCTGACCCAGGGCCATCCCTTACGGTCTAGCCCTCCTCGGGAGAGGGGCGTACCAGGGACCTCTCGATCGTAAGGCCGACCTCCTTAACCAGTAAGCTACCGACGTGTTTTATTTAAAAACTCGGTTTTATAAATACTTTTCTGTCTAGAAACTCATTCTAAAAACTAAAAAATTGATCTACTAGTTAGTTAGTGAGATTAGTTTATTATGTTTTTTATAAAAAAGTCGCTACAAGATTGTTTATGTTTAGTTAAGTTCTTAATCGAATGGAGTATAGGTACACATACGATTTTGTGTATGACGTCACAATGCAGTTAGCACGTGTAAGCTAGTTTGAGTTTTAAGTACAATAGAGTAGAATTGATATTGCTCTGGCCTTACTCGCCAGTTAAAATCGTAACTTTATATAGAGATAACCAAATATCACATTCAAGTGCTTATTACTAAAGAACATTCATTTATTAAATAATAATGTTTTACATATATGTAAAAAAGTAAATTTTCATTTAATTTTTCATATTTTGGTTACTTAGTTTTATACCATTTAGGTGGCAGATAAGCACACGGCCCACCTGATGTAAAGTTACCGTGGCCTATGGACGATGGACGTATGCAATTACTTGATATTTAAGTTATATACATATTGTGCACAATTTTAGACTGGATTTCACAAAAGAAAATCATCTCCTGTTTATACTGGAGATTGATGGCGCTTGGTGGAATCTGCTACACATATTGAATAACACACTTGTACTTTTCCACTGAGTTTATTTTACTTCTAGACCTGACCGGTTTCGCCTTACGGCATTCTTAAGGTTTACATTGATGTTGTAAGTATTGTAATTCCGAAACACACACCGGTCACGTTCAGAAATAAAATAAACTCAGTGGAAAAGTACAAGTGTGTTTGAATGAATTTTTACAGCATTAAGTATGCTAACTATACAAATCGAATACATAGGGAAAAAGAATCTTCTCGGGCGGGACTCGAACCCGCAGTCTTTCCCTTACAGGGGGAATGCCTGACCAATGGGCTATTTGACTATTTTTTTTTTTTACTTTCGAAAAATGACCACTGTCTTATAATATAATGAACTGTAAAAGTAAAATTTTCGTACGACAAATAGTTTTCAAGATATTTGATTTTGAAAAATTCAATTTGTCGCGCCGCCCGAAAACGCTCCATACGAAATCGTACGACATTGTGACGTCACGCTTCGGTAGCGCGTAGTGCAAATGTATGGAGTGTAAGATAATATCGCATTTATCTCGGTCTACGTTGCGTTTACACTTATATTGTTCATAATAAAAGTTATTTACAATTTAATGAGGAATCTAAAAAGTTATATATTTGAATTGAATTTGATTGTTTATATTTTGACTTTTTTTGGGAATTTCAACTAATGAAAAGTCATAGTTTCAGTTTAGATATGCAATATTTTATTTTGCATGGCATATTTTTTCAGAACAAGCTATCATATTAAGCAATATTGGGAAGAACCGACGACTTAGTCAAATACCCTATTCGGCTACCGAGACACGCCCGATATGATTCAAATTTCCCATCTTATACGTCTTCAAGGCGACGTGGCGTCATCTACCGATTTTCTTACGAACTATCGGAATCAATGAATGATGTTACAATCATTTTTAAACATTGATTTTTGATAACTGCGCAAGTGTGTTATTCAATATAAAATCATCTCTTCTTTGCCGGTACAATCTAAAGGCTTCACATCGGAGCCTGGGATCCATTTAAAGAAGATTTGACTTAGTTTTATCGGCTATTTTCGATGATTTTATAGCCGTTCCAAAAAAAAAAGAATTTGGGCTCAGTTTAGATAGCAAAATCATATGAAAGTATTAATTTGGCGAAAGATATTACCCATACTAATATTATAAATGTGAAAGTAACTCTATCTGTCTGTCTGTATGTTACGCTTTCACGATTAAACCACTGAATCGATTTTGATGAAATTTGGTATAGGGGTAGATTAGACCATGAGAAAGGACATAGGCTATGTTTGGTCGCGATAACCGACATCCACGCGGGCGGAGCCGCGGGCAAAAGCTAGAGTTTTTTTTTGTTAATTTATGGTAATAATGTTCAGGTAAAAGGAATAACGTATGGGGGCCGATATTTTTAATTCTTTCACCAAATTAATACTTCCAGATGATTATGCTATCGAAACTGCCCAAATTCTTTTTTTCCGAAACGACTATAAAATCACAATGTATAAGGAGAGACTGCCTTCTGACCTCCACGCCTAGTTTGTGGTTAGTGGCCAACCACTGACAGAGTTGATCAGGTCTCCATCTTGACCTAACGACAATTGAGAACCGGGACAGACTTTTACCGGGACACGGAAGCGCTCAGATGGAATACCACTACAGTAAAGCCAACGAACCGAGAGAAAAAAGGTAAACAAAGTTTCAGCGGTTCCAAACATTTTCATTTGAAATTTATTACGTATCACTTCAAGCGCACTCCAGACAAGAATGAAATCGCTCATAAGATGGCGGATCTCACAGTTTAGAACCGCTGTGCTGACAGCTTTCCTGTACTACGAAACACGCAACGACAGCTGTCGCTCGGCCATTGTCGCGTACGTGTGACATGTGCGACAAGGAAAGAAAAAATAATCTCTAGTTATCGCAACGTAACTCAGTAATGGTCGCTTTGTTTACCTTTTTTCTCTCGTCTCGTTGGCTTCACTTTAAGCGGTTACCCATCCAAATGTCAACCGCGCCTACGTAGCTAAACCCACTGACCGTTTAAAATGACCACTGATGCTATGTTGTTGCAACTTGCAAAACACTTTGAAACCAAATTTTAGAGAATTAGGTCACCCCGATGCTTTTAATATTATACAAATCGAATACTTTATGTATTCGATTTGTATAATATAATAATAAAGTGAATTGCTCGGGCGGGACTCGACTCGACCGACTCGGTGGCCTAGTGGTTAAAGATTGCGGGTTCGAGTCCTGCCCGAGGATTCACTTCTCCAGTTGTATTCGATTTGTATGGTCAGCATACTTAATGCTTTATTTATCTACACATATTTTCGCATACCAAGTAATCTTACAAAGTTCCGAGAGTTAATTTTGTTACACGTCAGAGGACGACTTTGCTAGGTCCGTATAACCCGATTCTTGCCGGCTTGCTCTGCAAAGGTAAGCCGTCGTAGAGATGTTTACATTTATACTCCTAATGTTCCACTGTCTACCGTGAAAATGTTCACCTTTCGCTACTGGTGTAGTCTTCTGGATGGCTTCTGTCTAGACGGGCCTAGCTCCACCCTCAGTCGCGCAGTAGGCCACGCGCTTTAGGCGTGAGCTTACGGACGCGGCCCCGTGAAGAGATCGACACTGCCGCACTGCTGGAACCTTCGGCACTAGAACCTGCACCTGAGGAATAAATATATCATTTGTAATAGCTGGTGGTTCCCAGTGGAATAAAATAGGGTTACTTAGCCTGTTTCTGTGTTATAGGATCGGTAGTTGCAGAACACCTTGAGTCGGGTACCAATCACTGGATTAAGCTTCATCAACCCAAAGTCCTCCCCACCAATTGCCACTACTATTCTAGGATTGTGCGGGAAGCGATTGAAATTGAAAAGTATAAAAATTTCAATAGGGAAGATGGATTCAAACTATCCGGGACGTGGAATCCAGTGATACAAACACTAAAACCCAACAACATTGTGAACAACCCAACAAACTGACGTAGTGAGTGTGGTGTGTCGCCAGCCTTACTTTCATTCTGAAAGTAACGGAGGGTAGACGCACAAACAATGTTACACGCACACCGCGCCACCCTCGGCAAAAAGTAAGTGAAGATTTTTTTTTGGCGTGAAGTTCCGAAAAGGCATAAATAATAATGAGTTTACACCGCGATAGCTTAAAAATAACAATAGGATTATTTTATAGGGTTCCTCTTGATCCGACAGTAAACATCACAGTGCATGATAAAGTGTTCCAATTATGGACAAATATGCATCTATTAAGTCCATTTCGCACTATTAGCATTGGCGCCCACCAAACTGCAATTTGCTCGCGCACTTTTTAAGTGTTAGTTAAATGTCAAACTTGTGTATGTGTAATACATTGTATTGCTAGGCAAACAAAAGATATTCGCATTAAGTTCGAAATAACGCTTTCTTAGCGGATACCTACGTCATAACATCTACCTGCATGCCAAATTTCAGCCCGGTCCGCCAGTGGTTTGGGCTGTGCGTTGATAGATCACTATGTCAGTCAGTCAGTCACTTTTGAGTATATATTTAAACTATTAAACGATGATTTTTTTTTCTGGCTTCTTGCTTCGCATTTAGCCAATGTCAAGGGTCTTATTTTGTATGGCTATAACATTAGTTAGAATGATTGATGACTATGATGATAATGGGATATGATAATGGGATATGATGACGATCAATGAGATTTTACAATTTACAATATATTTTTATTTTCTCCTCACAAAAAAAACAAAGTAATACAGGCACAAGAAACAAAACAGATACAAGGTAAAAGTAAAATTAATACTCCTGATACGAGATGATTGCTGTCTCAGTAAAGTTGTGGGGACTTTACTAAAAGCTCCCTGGGGAGATTTGGATTGAACACGTAGTCACAATTCACTGTAATAT
Source organism: Eilema sororculum (assembly GCA_914829495.1). Lineage (NCBI taxonomy): Eukaryota > Metazoa > Arthropoda > Insecta > Lepidoptera > Erebidae > Eilema > Eilema sororculum. Next base: position 9,002,766 of record OU618551.1, read on the forward strand.
GCCACTTTCCTACACACGTGTGAGATGTCCAAGACGTTATGGCTAAAAATCCCCCATTTTTATACATAAAAACTCGAATTCACACCAATTTCGGAAAATAAGATAATACCGCGATGCGTCCTCTACGCTTTCCCGCAAAAAACCCAGTTACTATATTTTGAAGTTCACGTCAAATTTGACTTGACTGTTGCGATCTATCTTCAACTGTAAGTATGTTATTGGGAACGGCCGTTAGTCGGTTCGAGTCCGGCATAACCACCTCCACCGGCTCCGTAGGGGTGGTATTCGTGGGAATTTTTCGCACGATAGAATCTACTTGCATGCCCGATCCGTCCAGTGGTTTGGGCTGTGCGTGATAGATCACTATGTCAGTCAGTCACCTTTATATTTACCCGACTGTTGAAGGAAGGAGGGTAATGTTTTTTAGACTATGTAGTGATGATAACGTACCGTTGGTGTGCTGGCTATGCGTGGCGTGTGTCGCGTGCGTAGAGTGCGAGGCGTGTGCGTGTCCGTTGAAGTAGTTGTGATCTGTTCGGTGCGGGGCCCCCGCCTCCGCACTCGCGCTCTGGAACAACACAACGATAGTTATAACCTCCGAACACGCCCTCCGTCTCGTTCCCGGTAGAGTACAATTGGGTATTATCCTATAGTTAAAATAAATTAGCTAACATATACATAACATAACATAAACTCACGTATTGCCCGAAGGAGTAGGCAGAGGTGCTAGCACCCACATTTTGCCAGTTTATGTTTTAGGTCCCAATGTAATAGGTGGCGAGCCTATTGCCATTAACCGGGCACTTGTAAACCTGCGATAAATACACACAATATGCGATAAATTATCTAACCGAACTTATTAAATTAAGAATGGTAAAAGAGCGGTAAAAATTGCGTCGATTCTTATTTTATAGTTTTTATTTGTTTATAATCTTGAAATGCTCCAGTGAGACTTGAACTCACGACCTTTTGAATTTAAAGTGATTCAGGTGTGGCTCAATAGCTCAGTTAGAAGAGCATTCCCCCTGTAAGGGAAAGGTCGCGAGTTCAAGTCTCACTTGAGCACTTCATTTTTCCAGATGTTTTTCGTATTTTTAATCATCCACCCAACCTATAATAGTAAGTGATTTGACTATTAAATTTTATGACATCACTGAATCTTCTAAAAGTTACCCTTTTTTTTTCTTTTTTTTTCCGTGCGGAAATCCCCTCGGATACCCCCCTTGCCGGAGCCGGAAGGGGAGGTTATGTCGGACTCGAACCGACTAAAACCGCACGCCGACTGTGGGTCGTGGTGCTAGGCCGGCGGTGAGGTTGTCATCGACATATCCCTCGCACCCCGGCTGACCCAGGACCATCCCTTACGGTCTAGCCCTCCTCGGTCTTACAAGTTACCCTATAACTGATCGTTTTGACGTTTAGTAAAAAGTAACTAATTTGACTAGTCAGTAGAATGCCCAATTTCACCCCATCACCCCGCCAGCCCATCTCTTCCCATGCGGTGTCGTACAAGGCGAGTAAGGAATAGGGCTGTTTAACATCAGACAAATATATACAGCCCAGACTCAGCCTCAGATATAGGCTCGAGTCAACAATAGTGCCCGGGAGACAGCAATAGGCTCACCCGCTATTACGTGGGACCGAATACTGTGAAATGTGGGTGTTAATCACTTATCTTACCCTCCGGGGATAAAGGTGTGATTATATTTACGTAATATGTATGTATGTCATGTATGTATTTATGTATGTATGAATATGGCTATTTGCATTGGTCTGGATGTTTCCATGTATAATATGTACAAATTTACAAAAAAAATTCTAAGTATTTTTATCCATTGTAGTATACTACTACTGATAAACTATAATATACACGACTGTTTATACTGTAGATTGATGGCGCTTGGTGGAATCTGCTACACATATTGAATAACACACTTGTACTTTTCCACTGTCTTTATTTCTAGACCTGACCGGTTTCGCCTTACGGCATTCTCAAAGGTTCACATTGATGTTTTTTTTTTCAATCAATCAATGTGAACCTTTGAGAATGCCGTAAGGCGAAACCGGTCAGGTCTAGAAATAAAGACAGTGGAAAAGTACAAGTGTGTTATTCAATATGTATAATATACACGCTTTATCGTAGGGTCGGCCTGCGAAACACTCGACAAAAACATAAAAGCGGTTAAAATGCGTGATTATTATAAAAGCGCCCTTTTATGTTGTCATCGGCCGCGTTCAAATTACTTGTTCCTCATTTCGCTTAACATCGGTAGCGCTTTATTTGCATCTGGAGGTTAAGCTTACCATGGGTCTAGATAGCGTTGTGTAGAATATTGTGGAATATTTATTATTATTCATTTATTCATCTGGTCGTGCCTCGAAAAGCACGTTAAACCGTTGGTCCCAGTTGCCATACGAACATCTATGGCAGTCGTTAGTGGTAGTTGGAGGCCTCAAAGTCCAACAACAGGTTTCACTGCAATGCTTCGATATCGCCTTGCCTCGCCTTCGGGTTGTGGAGGTCAGACAGCAATCGCTTCACAGAGAATATCGAAGTTCAGCCAAATCCGTAGTTAGACTGGTAAAGCAGACCCCAGACTCTGAAAGCTTCGGAATGTGACTGGGATTAACGCTAAGATGAAGGAGTAAAGCCTAGTGGTATGGGTAATGGACTGCTGAGACGAGGTCTCTTTTTCGAGGTTTTTTTTTATATACGACACGTCAATTTGACTTAACCTCGCCTGAAGTTAAGCTAAAGGCGAAGTCTCGGAAAGAGGGTCACCATCGGAAACATGAACCATGTTAACAGTGGTGGCACTCAGCTTGACGGCCTCATTAGATGCCTTTTCACGCCCCGCTTAAAGGACCATGGCACACACCAATGACTTTTCGATGCTTTTCGAAGTTATGTGTGTATTTATCGCAGGTTTATAAGTGCTCGGTTAATGGCAATATTCTCGCCACCTTTGGGACCTAAACATAAACTGGCGAAATGTGGGTGCTAGCCCCTCTGCCTACCTCTTCGGAGAATACAGGCGGGGGAATGAAGGAGATATATACCTGTGCGGCGTGATGCCTACGACGAGTGGCGAGATGAGCGTGATGTGATCTCGCGTGATGCTGCAGACGTTTGCTGATGGCGGCCACTGAGTCTTCCTCACTGTCTTCGTTGTACTGGCGGGCGGCGCGGCGTGCTCTTAGAGATACTCCACCAGACTGTACAACAATATAGTGTAATGTATAAATCTACTAGCTGTCCCGGCGAACTTCGTACCGCCAATTTTTTCCCGCCCCGCGATCGGCGTCAGATCCCGTTCCCGCTGCACCATTTAGGGGGATGAAAAATAGATGTTGGCCGATTCTCATAGATACCGGATAAGCAAAAAAAAATTTCATCAAAATCGGTCAAGCCGTTTCGGAGGAGTATGGCAACGAAAACTGTGACACGAGAATTTTATATATTAGATATCGAACCTAAAAGGTGCTCTATATGCGCAGTACACGTTTCTTGGATGTATTTAGAAAATAGCACGGGGACCACGGGGTGCTACTGTTTTTTTTTTTATCGTGCGATAAATCCCCACGGATACCACCCCCACGGAGCCGGTTGAGGTGGTTATGTCGGACTCGAACCGACTAAAACGCACGCCGTCTTGGGTCTTTGGTTGCCGGAGGTGAGATTGCCGAAAGCATATTTCTCGCACCCCGGCAGACCCAGGACCATCTCCTTCGAGATAGCCCCCTTCGGGTTGTGGGGACCACAGTGTCCCCCTCTAAGGTGCTACTGCGGTGGACGAGCTCAAACACACCAAGAATGGATTTATTCAAAACAATCTGCGCGCGCCATAGCCTTTTATACAGGGTGATTTTATAGTCGTTTCGGATTCAAAGAGTTTGGGCAGTTTCGATAGCAAAATCATCTGGAAGTATTAATTTGGCGGGTTCGAATCCTGGACATTGCACTACCGACGTGAACCCACTCTTAGCACCAGCAATTTAGCTTAGTTGGAGGGGTTAGAGGGAATATTAGTAACTTCGGTTCTAATATTCTTTGAAAAAAAAAAACAACAAAAAAATATACCGGTTAGTGTTACTCTAACAATGAACTCCCTACTGTGCTTTTTCCAAGCGACTACAATATGGAGTTCGAATGAATTTTTTATGGCATTTATTATGCTAACTTTAAAGTTCGAAAAACATCGGAAAAAATGAGCTCAAGTGAGACTTGAACTCACGACCTTTCCCTTACAGGGGGAAAAAGAAAAGCTCTTAAAGACGGACATAAAGAGAAGGAAAATTTGAAGTGATTCAAGTGTGGCTCGATAGCTAAGTTGGAAGAGCATTCCCCCTGTAAGGGAAAGGTCGTGAGTTCAAGTCTCACTTGAGCGTTTCATATTTGCCGTTGTTTTTCAAATATGGGGTTCTTCAAGAAAGGCATTAGAATATTACTACAGGGTTGACGGCACGAATGTGACTCCCTTGATGTTGTGCGCATATGCCATGATAACCACTCTCCATCAGGTGGGCCGTGTCCTGATCCCCGTGTCCCCGTACTTGGGGCTAGATGGGGACACTAAGGTCCCCACAACCCGAAGGGGGCCATCTCGAAAGCGATGGTTCTGGGTCTGCCGGGGTGCGAGAGATATGTTTTATGCATTCTCACCTCCGGCAACCAAAGACCCAAAGACGGCGTGCGTTTTAGTCGGTTCGAGTCCGACATAACCGCCTCCACCTGCTCCGGGGGTGGGGGGTGGTAACCGTGGGGATATTTCGCACGATAAAAAACAAAATTTGGGGTTCTTTAAGAAGCGCACAATACGGTCGGCAACACGAATGAGACTCTCTTGATGTTGTGCGCATATGCTATGATAACCAGTCTCCATCAGGTGGGCCGTGTGCTTTTCTGCCAGCTTTTTTTTTTTTGTGTTTTCATCTGCGATCAGTCTCTTGACTATAAACAGATTTGCTGGTAGCATGTAACATTATATGCAGCATGTAACATATATCTCTCAGCAGAGATATCCACTCATTAGGTTGTGCAGGTCAGCTAGGTTGCCATGTGCAGCCCAAGTATGTCCTTTCGTTTTAGCCTTTTAGTGTAGCTCTGACATGTTAGCCCGGCAGCAAGCGCATTGGGGTGGTTTTCCAAACGTCTCTGGTACTTTAAGGCACACATTTTGATTTCCTCCTTCACTGTGTTCACCTTGAGGATTTCATGTATCTCGTTGTTGGTTACAAGCAATGGGGCTTGTGCTATTGTTCGGAGTATAATGTTTTGCATCCGTTGCAATATCGAGATGTTTGAGTTGCTGCAGCTACCCCACAGCTGTATTCCATACATCCAAACTGGCTTTAATATGGTCTTATAGATTAGGAGTTTGTTATCTGTGGATAATTTGCTGTTGCGTCCAACTAGCCAGTGATGGTCCCTGTACCGCAGTTTTAGTTCCTCCCTTTTAGCCTTTATGTGGTTCTTCCATGTTAGTCGCCGATCAAGATGTAAGCCAAGATATCTGACTGTGTCCTTATGTGGTAATGTGCCACCTAGTGGTATAAATAAGGTACTTACAAATCGAATACATAGTGAAAAAGAGTCTTCGCGGGCGAGACTTGAACCCGCGATTTTTCCCTTACAGGGGGAATGCCTTGACCAACTCGGCTACCGAGACACGCCCGATGTGATTCAAATTTCCGTTCGTATTCGTCTTTAAGGCGACGGTGGAGTCATCTACCGATATTCTCACGAACTATCGGAACCAATGAATAATGTTACAATCTATTTAAACATTAACTTATTCGATTTGTATAGATAGCATACATAATCCGTACTAATATTATAAATGCGAAAGTAACTCTGTCTGTCTGTCTGTATGTTACGCTTTCACGCCTAAACCACTGAACTAATTTTGATGAAATTTGGTATAGGGGTAGATTAGACCATGAGAAAGGACATAGGCTATGTTTGGTCGCGATAACCGACTTCCACGCGGGCGGAGCCGCGGGCAAAAGCTAGTGCTGTATAATTAATTCAAAGGTACTTACAGTACTGCTATGAGCCGAAGTCGCGGCAGGCGCAGTCGGCTGTCTATACAAGTGTAGCGGCCGGTCGTCGTCCGTAGAGTACCGCGGACGGTACGAGCGGTCTGACTCGTACCGGCGAGCCGAGGAACCGCCGGCCGAGCCTTCCGACGAGGAAGAGGATGATGATGAACCTTCTGTGAAGCGCTCACGGGTTCTGTGGACAATAGGAGTAAGAATATGTAATAACATTCTACACAACGCTATCTAGACCCAAGGTAAGCTTAACTAGCTTAGCTTGTGTTATGGAATGCGGATAAACATAGTTAGATGATGCCGCGAATAGCCATATTCATGCATACAAATATTTTCATTGAGCGGGGATCGAACCCGCGCCTCCTGCGTAGCAGTCGCGTTCACTACCGCCACGCCACAGAGGTTGTCGACCATAGAAGTAGAATTTTTATAGTCTAATAAAAATTTTGACAGCCTCTGAGGCGTGGCGAGTGAACGCGACTGCTACGCAGGAGGCGCGGGTTCGATCCCCGCTCAGTGCAAATACACTGACGGACTCATAAACTGCATCAAAGTTCAGGTTTACTCTAAAAGGATTTTTTATAATAAGTATGCAAACTTTTTAGATTAAATTATATAAATATGGAAAGACTGGCTCTTAATCTTAAAAAAAAAAATTAAATTTAAAAATAGAACTGCAGTAAAACAAATGAATATAGCCGGGAAAAGAAAATTTACTTGTAGTATCAGATTTGCGTGTTATTTATAGCAAAGTTTTAAATTGATTCTCATTGATTTTTTTTGTTTTGTCAATTGAATTATTGTTACCTGCATAATTGTTGGGTTAGTTTTTTAACACATCGAGAGTTTTTGAACCATAATATGGATACTTCGTCCGAACAAGCGGCACAAATTGTAGCATTGGTGCGGGAGGGCTTGGATCAACGAACGATTGGTAGAAATTTAAATTTAAACCAGTCTACGGTTTCTAGAATATACAGAAGGTTTGTAGAGACAGGTTCTTACAGGAGGAGACGTGGTACAGGCAGAACTCGAGCAACCACAGGTCGTGATGACCGATTTATTGTTATAACTTCCCTGCGAAATCGTTTCCTCACGTCAGTTAACATCAAAACCGAGCTTAATGAAGTGCGTGGAGTAAACGTGTGTGCACGAACAATAAGAAGAAGGTTAAAGGAAGCGGATATCACCCCTTTTAGACCAGCAAATGGTCCAAAGTTGTCTACAGCTCACAGACAAGCTCGCTTAAGATTTGCGCGTCATCACCTGAATTGGACAGAAGAGCAGTGGGCCTCTGTATTGTTCACGGACGAGTGTAGGACATGTTTATATGGTGCAGATGGTCGCAGAAGAGTCTATCGTCGACGTGGGGAGCGATATGCTCAAAGTTGCATTGAGGAGCGTGTTCCTTTTGGAGGCGGTTCATGTATGGTCTGGGGTGGCATATCGATGAACGGGCGAACAGAACTTGTGTTCATAGACATGGTCCGTCAAAACGGTAATAGAGGGTAATTGACAGCACATCGCTACATAACAGAGATATTAGAAGATCACGTGGTGCCTTACATGGGATTCATAGGCGAAAATTTTACTTTAATGCAGGATAATGCCCGGCCGCATGCAGCTGCACAAGTTCAACATTATTGCGAAGAGGTTGGGATACGTACAATGAATTGGCCAGCACGCAGCCCGGATCTTAATCCCATCGAGCATGTTTGGGACAATTTAAAAAGAGCTGTATATGCGAGAAACCCTTCGCCCACGACAGTGGCAGCACTAAGAACAGCACTTTCAGAAGAATGGGACAATATTCCGCAAGATCTTTTAAAAACCCTTATAAAATCTATGCGGAACCGATTAGAATCCGTAATAAGGGCACGTGGGGGTAATACACCTTATTAAAACACAAATAAACCCTTGCATAAAGTTTGTGTCTATTGTTAAAACCAATTTTTTAAATAAACCAATTTTTCTTAAATTTCTGTTTTTTCTTAAAAAAAAGTCTTAAGGTCCTTTCCAGTACACAAACTTAAAGATATGACCCTACGCTGTTTTAAAGTTCACGAACCAATCTAGAGGTTTCAATTTAAATCTGTATAGAAAGTATGCATACTTGGTTAAAATATTTATTTCAAAGTCGTCTATTACTTTGATGCAGTTTATGAGTCCGTCAGTGTATTTGTATGCATGAATATGGCTATTTGCATTGGTCTGGGTGTTTCTATATTATAATATGTATCTATTTACAAAAAAAAATATCTAAGTATGTTTATCCGCATTCTAGATTTCATGACACAAGTTGTGGAATATTTAATTATTATCTAATATATAAAATTCTCGTGTCACAGTTTTTGTTGCCATACTCCTCCGAAACGGCTTGACCGATTTTGATGAAATTTTGTGAGCATATTGAGTAGGTCTGAGAATCGGCCAACATCTATTTTTCATCCCCCTAAATGTTAGGGGTAGTCCACCCCAATTTTTATATTTTATTTTGTAGACAAATTTTTTTAATTGGCAGTACGAAGTTCGCCGGGACAGCTAGTTTATTATAAAAAGATTTATATAAAAGATCACCGCTCACCGTTTGGGTTTGTGTTCCCGTCTCCGCCGCCGACCACCGCTGGCGCTACTGTCTGAACGTACGCGTCGTCGTTTCCTCGCTGAACGAGCATCGCCCTGAGAATTACACATAAAACTCATTTTATTTTAAAGAATATACATACATACAATCACGCATTTATCCCCAGAGAGTTAGGTAGTCGGCCGGTCAAGATAAAATCTATGCAGGCGGGGAATGCGAGATCCGGATCCGCATGTGACTGAGGTGTCCCCATACATATAATGGGGCACTTGGTTCCATGTCCCATATTTCTATTGGATGTAAAGTGGTGGTCCATAACTTGACGGCCTTGATAGATGCCTTTTCACGCCCCGCTTGACGAACCCGGGACTGTAAAAGGAGGGAAACACGTATGCGGGCAGAGCATTCCAGCTCTTTATCGTGCGGCAGAGGAAGGAGCCCTCAAACCGTTTATTGCGAGACTTCCTGCTTACAGGAGGTGCAGGAAGTCGGCACTACAGGCGTCCTTTTAAGAATATTAGAACCGAAGTTACTAATATTCCCTATAGCCCCTCCAACTAAGCTAAATTGCTTGTTGGTTCACGTCGATAGTGTAATGGCCAGGATTCGAACCCGGGACCTCTCGATCGTAAGGCCGACTTTACCGACGATTTAAATACAAATTTCATTAAAACACTTACGTTAGACGTATGGTGTAAGGGAACATCTCGATCGCTGTCAGTATACGTGAGTTCCACCTCATCATGTAGTTGTTCCTCCACCACGGCGACCCCGGGCCGCGAGCTGGAGGTGTCTGATGATGAACCGTCCCAGGATTCCGAACGCTTGCCGTTCAAACGGACGTAGGTCTCTGTCGCTGCTGTTGGAGAAATACGTTTTGTTAGTGCTTTTTAATTGGGTATTTTCCTGTAGTTAAAACTGGAAAGGAATGGAAGTGAATGTTAGTAAGACAAAAGTTATGGGTTTTGAAAGAGATGAATGCGTGACAGAGTGTAGGATTTGTATAGATAGAGAAAGAGTGAATGAGTTCATATATTTAGGAACATTGTTTACGAGAGATGGAAAGCATGAAGAAGATGTTTAAAGGAGAGTGACAGCTGGAAATGGAGGGAATGGGGCACTGCACAACTTTATGAGCAGCCGGAAACTGTCCGAAAAGGCACAACGAGCTGTACATCGAGGAATGGTAGTGCTGAACTTATACACCTATCTCACATTATCGCATCATCATGTGTAAAGGATGGCTACATAAGGAAAAAAGGGATGCAAAATGCGATTAAATGACATTGTCCAGATATTTTGAACACTTCGTTTGATTAGATACCATTGAGTAGCGTGATTGTGTATATGAAAATGAACACTCTGCTTACTTACATGTTTCTGGAAGACCGATTGTTAAGATAGTTTGACTACTCTGGATGCTTACAACTTTTTGAGTACTCTAATTATCAATATAATATTGAAATTTTGGTTTTAAGATTATTTTGAGTACTCTACTTGTCAACATTTTTCTGATGCTGACTGTACACCGACAACAGATGGACAAATGAAATTGTAAAATGGACAGGACCGCAAGGCACTAGAGCCAGTTATTTATTTATCCATACTAATATTATTAATGCGAAAGTCCGTCTGTCTGTATGTACGCTTTCACGCCTACATTACTGAACCGATTTTAATGAAATTTGGTGTAGGGGTAGATTAGACCTTGAGAAAGGACATGGGCTATGTTTGGACGCAATAACCGACATCCACGCGGGCGGAGCCGCGGACAATATATAGTAATTATATAAATGACATTGTAATGTACTCACCTAGTCTCGGCGGCCGCGAGCTAGGCCCAGGTTCAGCGCTCGCACTGGCACTGCTACTTTTACTCTTCTTGCCTATGCCCTTACCTGTAACATCACACAGCTTAGAAAATTCTAAATTCATCCATCCATATACCCACGTCTGTAAATCCCCGAAGGGGTAGGCAGAGGTGTACTAGCACCCACGTTTCACCAATAATAATTTTCGGTCCCACGTAACAGGAGGTTAGGCTATTGCCGTCTATCGAGCACTGTCTTGGGCTGTATGTTTACTGTCAGATGGAGAACAACAACCCTATCCCTTAGTCACCTTTTATGATGGCCCCCTTCGGGTTGTGGGGACCATAGTGTCCCCATCTAGCCCCGGGTACGGGGAGGCGCACTTTGCGCCGCCGCCGCGGCCTGCTTCTGCTAGGGTGACAGGCGGCTTCACCGGTCACCCCCAGGCCAGCGCTCATGGAGGACGGAGGTCGTTCTGCGACCTCCGACGTCCGGTTCGCCTCCGCCGCCTCCTTCTCTTCTTATTACTTGCTCGCAGAAGGAGGCGGCCGCACCCCGCACGTTCGCGCATCGTACCATCGCTGTGAGCAACGTGGCGAGTGTGAGGACTCCCACCCCCAGGGCCGCCACTAGGACCCGCCTCGCTAGGGCACTCGGTCAGCGACTCAATACAGTAATGGTGCATGTGTGGACGAAAGCCCGTGCCGTGAATTTTGCTCGATCGAGTAAAATTGTATGTGAGTACTTAGCTTTACAGGAGAAATGCTCTTATAAATACTAATAAAAGCCACCGAGCCACTCGTATGGTTCATTCCTGATATATTCGATTTATAGTGCTTCTGCTTACCCTTGTGTACTCGTAGCGGCGCGTCGCTATCCCAAGAATCGTGCGCGTGTTCCCCGTTCCTCCCCCTTCCCCTTTCCCCCCTGTCGCCCCTCCCCCTCTCGGCGGCGTGTACCCTTCGGGAAGTGGCAGCCAGGGTCTCGGAGTCGGAACTGTCACTACCGCTGGGTGAACCTGACTGGCTGAGGGTCGAGGCACCCTCACCTGTCTCCTCTGTAATGTTATTTATATTTTTTTTTTATAAAATATTAAAGCAATTAGGGTCATTTCTCACTGAAAGAGCAGCGACCCGCATCGATACGATAGATTGCATGGAAAAACGTCTATTTATTAAGTCGAAGATATAATCTTGAAATAGAATCAATAGGCTATTTGCCTAAGTCGTCCATTCTTCCCAATACTGCTTCATATGTTAGCTTGTACTGAAAAAATATGCCTTGCAACATAAAATATTGCATATCTCAACTGAAACTATGACTTTTCATTCGTTGAAATTCCCAAAAAAAATTCAAAATACGAACACTCAAATTCAATTAAAATATATAACTTTTTAGATTCCTCATTAAATTTTATATAACTTTTATTATGAACTACATACGTGTAACCGCAACGTGGACCGAGATAAATGCGATATTCTCTTGCACTCCATACATTTGCACTAGCCGCTACAGAAGCGTGACGTCACAATTTCGTACGATTTTGTATGGAGCGTTTTCGTGCGGCGCGACAAATTGAATTTTGCAAAATCAAATATCTTGAAAACTATTTGTCGTACGAAAATTTTACTTTTACAGTTCATTATAAGAAAGTGGTCATTATTCGTAAGTGAAAAAAATAGTCAAATAGCCAATTCCGGTATAGTTACTCGTGTATAAATATAAATTAAATTTTGGTCGAGCTTGGTTTGGTGGAGCGTCGGTAGCTTAGTGGTTAAGGAGTCGGCCTTACGATCGAGAGGTCCCGGGTTCGATCCTGGCCATTACACTACCGACGTGAACCCACTCCTAACACAAGCAATTTAGCTTAGCTGGAGGGGTTAGAGGGAATATTAGTAACTACGGTTCCACTCTAAGTGGTATAAAAAGGGATACTCACGGGGTACAGGTCTGGCCACACGTCTCGGCCTGCGTATTTGCCTCTGTCGCGGTGTGCGTGCGTTACTGCGTACTGTCCGCGTACTGTGACGCGACCACAGAGCCTCGAACAACGCGGACAGACGCACCGTCATTGAGTATATCTGTTGGGAAAGTACACTCAGATATAATACATAACATAACATAAACTCACGCCTGTATTCCCCGAAGGGGTAGACAGAGGTGCTAGCACCCACATTTCGCCAGTTTATGTTTAGGTCGCAATGTAATAGGTGGCTATTGGTGGTAATTGTATTTTCAGCTGCTAATACATAAACAATAAAATTAAAAAAATCCTACAGATTTTAATTCAGTTTCACACAGGAACACCAAGACCATTGCAAATCTACATATTCAGGTATACAATTCATACAAATATTTGCACTGAGCGAGAATCGAACTCGCAACCTTTGATAAGCATTCAAATGGTCTACTCCACGGCACAGAGAGCTTCTAGTTTTGTCATCAGTTGTACCACAAGCCATACATGCATTTCTTTTTTTCTCTGTGTGTAACAGGTGCCTTTTAGTTGGTGGTAAAAGTGTACCTATATTGACAGTCTCTGTGGCGTGGCGGTAGTGAATGCGACTGCCACGCAGGAGGCACGGGTTCGATCCCTGCTCAGGGCAAATATTTGTATGCATAAATATGGCTATTTGCATTGGTCTGGTTGTTTCTATGTATAATATGTATGTATTTACAAAAAAAAAGTATCTAAGTATGATTATCCGCATTCCAGATTCCATAACACAAGCTAAAGTAAAGCCAACGAAGCGAGAGAAAAAAGGTAAACAATGTTTCAGCGGTTCCAAACTTTTTTATTTGAAAATGATAACGTATCACTTCAAGCGCATTCCAGACAGGAATGAAATTGCTCATATAATGGCGGATCTGATAGTTTAGAACCGCTGTGCTGACAGCTTTCCTGTACTACGAAACACGCAACGACAGCTGTCGCTCGGCCACTGTCGCGTACGTGTGATATGTGCGACAAGGATAATTATAAGTAATCGCTAGTTATCGGAACGTAACTCAGTAATGGTTGCTTTTTTTACCTTTTTTTCTCTCGTCTCGTTGGCTTTACTTTAGTAAATTAATTTTTTTATTTTTTTATAAAGGTTGTGGAATATTTATTTATTTATATAATATAGGAGTATAGTATATGGGAGTATATGGGAGGCGGGATGTGCAAGTGGAAGGTAGTACGTACCCGACTCCGTTTATTGGTGTTGTAGAGGCGGCTGTTAGCGAACACTTGTCGCACATCGGCGGCAAACTGCTCAGGCGCAGTATACTGCTCACGGGCGAGACGTTCTCGCACGGTACCCAGGTCCATAGGCCGAGTCACCACCAAGGCGTAGTCTATAATATAACACGATATATTAGTACTTAGGTTTCTTACTAGGGGTGTTTTTTCACCCTCCCGGAGCCGGTGGAGATGGTTATGTCGGACTCGAACCGACTAAAACGCACGCCGTCTTGGGTCTTTGGTTGCCGGAGATGAGATTGCCGAAAACATATCTCCCGCACCCCGGCAGACCCAAGACCATCTCTTTCGAGATGGCCCCCTTCGGGTTGTGGGGACCTTAGTGTCCCCATCTAGCCCCAAGTACGGGGACACGGGGATCAGGACACGGCCCACCTGATGGAGAGTGGTTATAATGGCATATGCGCACAACATCAAGGGAGTCACATTCGTGCTGTCAACCCTGTAGTAATATTCTAATGCCTTTCTTGAAGAACCCCATATTCGAAAAACAACGGAAAATATGAAACGCTCAAGTGAGACTTGAACTCACGACCTTTCCCTTACAGGGGGAATGCTCTTCGAAATGCTGAATGCTATCGAGCCACACTTGAATCATTTCAATCTAGCCCCGGTTACGGGAAGGCGCACTTTGCGCCGCCGCCGTCTGCTTCTGCTAGGGTGACAGGCGGCTCCACCGGTCACCCCCAGGCCAGCGCTCATGGAGGACGGAGGTCTTACAAGGGGTGTAAGATCTTCAGGGTTGGAGCTTTTACAGGCACTCGCTTCTACAGAATGATTTTATAGTCGTTTCGGATAAAAGAGTTAGGGCAGTATCTATAACAAAATCATCTGGACGTATTAATTAGGCGAAAGAATTTTTTTTTTGATAATGCATGGGAATAATGTTCAGGTGAAAGGAAAAATATATGGAAGTTTAATTTTTTTTTTCTTTCGCCACATTAATACTTCCAGATGATTGTGCTTTCGAAACTGTGCCCTAATTCTTTTTATCCGAAACGACTATAAAATCACCTAGTACAAAAACCGATTAACGGGCTACGACGCAGAAGCTCACCCTGACATCAGATGAGACCGAAATTAGAAGTAAGTAGACTTCTAATTTTGGTTAGAAACCGATCATTTTATCTTGAAGTTTATGGACGTTATCACTCGAAATACATCGGGAAAAGAAGAACTCAAGTGGGACTTGAACCCACGACCTTTCTCTTACAGGGGGAATACTCTTCCAACTAAGCTATTGAGTCACAACTCAATCATTTCAAATTTCCCCTTCTCTTATAACCGTCTTTAAGGGCGACGTCGACTGGCAGAATCGTAGCATTAAGCAAGCGGAGCCATAAACCAAGAACTGAACTGAACTTTTTGTTTAGTTTTACGACTGTTATCGGAGCGACTCCCGTCTTATCTCCCAACGCTGAGTATTAGGCCTATTCTCAACACATCTTTATTTCGATTACATCAGGAAAAATGAATTACTCAAATGGGGCTTAAACACACGACCTTGCCCTTACAAGGACCTTTTTCTGATTTCATCGAATTGTATAGGTAGTTGGCATAATTAATGCCACAAATTTTCATTCAAATATTTGGGAGGAGTAATCAAAAATCAATGTTAAAAATGGTTGAAAAATCTTTCATTGGTTCCATCAGTTCGTAAGAGTGTTTATAGATGACTGCCGGATATATGTATAGAGAAGGGAAATTTGAATTGATTCAGATGTGGCTCAGTAGCTCAGTTGGAAGAGCATTCCCCCTGTAAGGTCGTGACTTCAAGCCCCACCTGAGCAATTCATTTTTCCTAATGTAATCGAATTGTATAATAAATAAATGCTATAAATTTTCATTCAAACATTTTGATTTATCTGATGACAGAATTGATTGATTGTATATATCTGTCCTTAGATAAAAGAGATTTAAAACAAGTACCATTTTAGAATACGAAGGTAATTCTTTGCCTCGGAGAACGTTAAGCCATAAGACCTGATGGCCATATTAATATATCGGTGGCAGTCGTTACGGATAGTTGTAGCCGACAAACTGGTCTAACTACAGAAATTTAGAATGGAATGTGGAGGTCAGGTGTCAGTCGCTTCAAGTTTGACCATTTCATTTTAGACTGAAAACCGACCAAAATTGAGTTGGAAAAAGCTTGGAAGTTCATTTAAGTTATGAAATCAAGCTGCCGTCAAGCTGAGTGCCACCACTGTTAACATGATACATGTTTGCGATGGTGACCCTCTTTCCGAGACTTTGCCTTTAGCTTAACATCAGGCGAGGTGAAGTCAAATTTACGTGTCCTTTATAAAAAAAAAAAAAATAGGTGGGGTCTAATAGGTGGGATTGACCACAGAACAGTGACGCATTTGGTGCCCAGCTCAAATTGTACAGCATGCTCAATTGGTGCACTTAGCAAAAGGAGCACTTTTATAGATGAGTGGACATTTGGAAAAATTGTCTAAAAATGAAAGAATGTGAGGTTTTGCAAAGTTAATTTTCTTAAAAATACATTCAACAAATACCTTTCAAATAGGTACACACTTACTTAAACTTACAATCCATACTAATATTATAAATGCGAAAGTAACTCTGTCTGTCTGTCTGTCTTTCTGTCTGTCTGTCTGTATGTTACGCTTTCACGCCGAAACCACCGAACCGATTTTAATCGAACTTGAGAAAGGACGTAGGCTATGTTTGGTCGCGATAACCGACATCCACGCGGGCAGAGCCGCGGGCAAAAGCTAGTACTTTATAAAATTACTAGCTTTTGCCCGCGGCTCCGCGGCTAAAGTGTAATATACAGACAGACAGACAGACAGACAGAGTTACTTTCGCATTTATAATATTACTATTATTATTAGTATTTATGACAACAAGCATTATGCCAAAACAGTTATGCTTAATAATATTATGCTGAATTTCGTTATGCCAATGTAATTATGTCTATTTAATTTACGCTTTTCATTAGTAAACCGTGGGTGTTTACCTGGCGCCTGATCCGGAGAGACAGCGGTGCGGAAAGGTTCGGCATCGGCTGATGCCATCAGCTCGCTCAGCACGCTCGAGCACGCCGCCCGCCACTCCTGCCCGGAGCGACGGCCGCGGGACTAAACATACAGACACACTAATTTATTCCTGTACATAGTTTTCATATCTAGTATTTTTTATAGTGCGGAAACTCGCGGCTACCCTCCGGAGCCGGCGGGGTTGTTTATGTCAGATGTGAACCAATTGGGTATATCCTATAGTTAAAATATATTATCTAACCGAGCTTATTAAATTAAGCTTATCACAAGTTTATAAGTGCCCGGTTAATGGCAATAGGCTCGCCACCTATTACATTGGTACCTAAACATAAACTGGCGAAATGTGGGTGCTAGCACTTCTGCCTACCCCTTCGGGAAATACAGGCGTGAGTTTATGTATGTTATATGTTATGTATTAAATTAAGAATGGTAAAAGAGCGGTAAAAATTGAGTCGGTTCTTATTTGATAATTTTATTAATATATAATCATCCACCCAACCTTTAATAATAACTGATTTGACTATTAAATTTTATAACGTCACTAAATCTTTTTTCATACAAGTTACCTTATAACTTATCGTTTTGACGTTTAGTAAAATGTAACTAATTTGATTAGTCAGTAGAATACCGAATTACTGGAGGCGATAGCCAGAAACATATCTCTCGCACCTTTGCTGAGCTAGAAGCTCTGGTTACGAAATGCCCCTCTTGAGGAGAGCCAGATCGATAGGGATGGCCTTGGGTTAGCCGGGGTGTAAAGGATATGTCGAAGACAACCTCACCTTCAGCCTACCACGACGACACACAGACGGCGTGCGGTTTTAGTCGGTTCGAGTCCGACATAACCATTTTCTTCGTTTTTTTTTGAAAATTTTATAGCATTTCATACGCTAACTTTTTAAACTAGAAATACATCGGGAAAAAGAAGCGCTCAAGTGGGACTTGAACCCACGACCTTTCCCTTACAGGGGGAATGCTCTTCCAACTGAGTTATTGAGCCACACCTAAATCACTTCGACGACATAACCTCCCAACCCGGTTCCGGCGGAGGTGTATCTGAAGGGATTTTCTGCACGTTAAAAAAATGTGTGTATGTATGTAGTGTGTGTGTGTGTATGTAAGTACCTTGGTGGTCCGTAGAGGCTCGTCGTCGGAGGAGCGGTAGTTGTCGGCCAGCTCGTGATACTTGGCCAGAACATCACAGCTTCGCCACTCCGCGATGATATGTAACAGCAGATCCGTCACCAACCGCGCTTGGCTGCAAACAACCGCAGACTATTATTAGACCACATACCATAACGACTGAGTCAGCTTTTGTTTTATATTTGGTTTGTCAATTGACTGCACCCTGCTAGACGGATTACGACGGATTACCAGTCAATTGACGGACCAAGCTTTATTAAAAGCTGAGGTGCAGTCCAGAAGAAACAGGCCACCATTCTCGATGCTAAACAGTGTCCCCACTGAGGAGCTTCCGAGTGTACCGCACAATACCTGTTAGACGCTCTTGACAGAATGCAGCGACGTGCAGTTCGTATCGTAGGTGATCCTGAGGTTACCAACACCTTGGAGCCTCTGCCTCTGCCCTTGGACATTGCCTTTCTGGCCGTTTTCTACCGCCTCTACCACGGCGACTATTTCAACTAATCTCACCCTCTCCCTTCCTATCCAGAACAACTCTTACGGGTCTGCGGTGCCATCCACACACGGTGGAATCTATACCATCTCGCACAAAACGGTTTGAGGGCTCTTTCCTCTGCCGCGCGATAAAGAGCTGAAATTTTCTGCCCGCATACGTGTTTCCCTCCTGTTACAGCCCCGGGTTCTTATAGCGGGGCGTGAGAAGGCATCTGATGAGGCCGTCAAGCTGATTACCGCTGTTAACATGGTACATATTAGCGATGGAGACCCTCTCTCCGAGACTTTGCCTTTAGCTTAACATCAGGCGAGGTGAAGTCAAATTGACGTGCCCTAGATAAAAAAAGAAAAAAAAAACCTTTAATCGGTGTGCGATTTTAGTCCGACATAACCTCCCCTTCCGGCTCCAGCGGGGGAGGTATCCGTGGGGATTTCATTTCACTCCATATGTAAAAAAAAGAAAAGTACTGACCGGACGATGGCGGCGTGCGGTTCGTTGAAGCGCTCGGCGTTGCTCGCTAAGTACCGAGCGTCGAACTGCGCCGCCGCCGCGCGCCGGTAGAACAAATGCTCGCAGCGGGACCTGCATCACATGTATGTAAAGTAAAGCCAACGGGTCGAGAGAAAAAAGGTAAACAAAGCGACCATTGAGAACACTTGTACTTTTTCCACTGTGTTTATTATATACAGCCGAAAAACGTGAGAAGAGACACGGGAGCGTAGGGGTTGCCTCGTCTGCCCACCTTTCAAGCGACCCTCAGTTCAGGTGCCAATCATGTGGACGGTGCTGTCACTCCCGTATCGGACTATACAGTCACACTAGAGCCTGCCACACAGATACTGCTTAAATTATCTACATAAAGTGAAGGCCTGCTACTATTCTATTACACCTGACCGGTTTCGCCTTACGGCATTCTCAAAGGTTTACATTTACCAAAGGTTTTGGTTAATTCTATATAACTACGATAGTAGTTTTAGGAATTATTCCAGTGTAATATAATAAATACAGTGGAAAAAGTACAAGTGTTCTCAATATGTGTAACAATAAATTCCACCAAGTGCCATCAATCAACAGTATAAATAATATAAAAGCGACTATTACTGAGTTACGTTGCGATAACTAGCGATTATTGTCTCTGTCCTTGTCCCACATGTCACACGTACGCGACAATTGGGTATTATCCCATAGTTAAAATAAATTATCTAAACAAGCTTATTAAATTATCTTATTAATAATCTGCGATAGCCTAGTGGTATGGGTAATGGACTGCTGAGACGAGGTCTCGGGTTCAATCCCAGGTTTACCATGGCACACATCAATGACTTTTCGATGCTTTTCGAAGTTATGTGTGTATTTATCGCAGGTTTATAAGTGCCCGGTTAATGGCAATAGGCTCGCCACCTATTACATTGGGACCTAAACATAAACTGGCGAAATGTGGGTGCTAGCACCTCTGCCTACCCCTTCGGGGAATACAGGCGTGAGTTTATGTTATGTTATGCTTATTTAATTAAGAATGGTAAAAGAGCGGTAAAAATTGCGTCGGTTCTTATTTTATAGTTTTTATTTATTTTTAATCATCCACCCAACCTATAATAGTAACTGATTTGACTATTACATTTTATGACGTCACTAAATCTTTTTCCATACAAGTTTCCTTATAACTTATCGTTTGACGTTTAGTAAAAAATAACTAATTTGACTAGTCAGTAGAATACCCAATTGTTTAACAGACAGACAGACAGACAGAGTTACTTTCGCATTTATAATATTAAGTATGGACTTAATATTATAAATGCGAAAGTAACTCTGTCTGTCTGTCTGTATGTTACGCTTTCACGCCTTAACCACTGAACCGATTTCGATGAAATTTGGTATAGGGGTAGATTAGACCTTGAGAAAGGACATAAACTATATTTGGACGCGATAACCGATTTCCACGCGGGCGGAGCCGCGGGCAAAAGCTAGTTGTTTTATAATAATCTATGCTTGGTGAATTTGAGCTCGACCACCGCCATAGCACTGAAGATAGCAAAATAAATCCAAAAATCGTGTACTGCGCGTTTAGAACACATTTTAGGTACAATTTGTGGTTCAAGAAATACTGGTATTCTTTGTCCATCACCATGCGGATGTCCGCCACCCCTTCTCATCCTAAGAGGCAACTAACAGATAAATCTGGCCTGGGGGTGACCGGTGGAGCCGCCTGTCACCCTAGCAGAAGCAGGCCGCGGCTAGATAGGGATACTATGGTCCCCACAAGCCGAAAAGGGCCATCTCGAAAAAGATGGTCCTGGGTCTGTCGGGGTGCGAGAGATATGCTTTTGGCAATCTCACCTCCGGCAACCAAGGACCCAAGACGGCGTGCGTTTTAGTCGGTTCGAGTCCGACATAACCACCTCCACCGGCTCCGTGGGGGTGGTATCCGTGGGGATTTATCGCACGATAAAAAAAAACTAACAGATAAATACAACAGTGGACTGTGATAAGCTAATCCATACTAATATTATAAATGCGAAAGCAACTCTGTCTGTCTGTATGTTACGCTTTCACGCCTAAACCACTGAACCGATTTTGATGAAATTTGGTATAGGGGTACATTAGATCATGAGAAAGGACATAGGCTACTTTTGCTCGCGATGACCGGCATCCACGCGGGCGGAGCCGCGGGCAAAAACTAGTCCATTGATAATTACCTGATAGTGGCCAAGTCCACGGGGTACGGTACTACCCTGGCATATGCAGGGTACTGTTGTAAGTCCACCGGCGCTACGAACGGCTCTGCTGCTGCTAAGGACATCACACAACCTGGAATTATAGGAAAAGATGAAGCTAATACTACCTCGCGGTACATGGGTATTTCTTTCTTTCTTTCTTCTAATTGTCAGTTTGACAACCTCTGTGGCGTGGCGGTAGTGAACGCGACTGCCACGCAGGAGGCGCGGTTTCGATTCCCGCTCAGTGCAAATATTTGTATGCAAGAAATATGGCTATTTGCATTGGTCTGGGTGTTTTTATGTATAATATGCATGTATTTACAAAAAAAATAATTTAAGTATGTTTATTCGCATTCTAGATTCCATAACACAAGCTATAAAAGCTTACCATGGGTCTAGATAGCGTTGTGTAGAATGTTGTAGAATATTTAAGTTTATCCTCGAAAAGTTCATTTATCTACTCTTATACTGAAATTTCAACATTTAAAAATTAAAACAATACTTTAATGACAGTCTTTACGCACAGTTTCAAAATTAATTAAAAAAACAATCATTACTTCTATGGGCAATTATATCGTAATATAACTTTTTCCATTAAGACAGTTTCAGCCATGAATCTGTATATTAACTGGATTGCGTACTGTAAAATACAATAACTACAAATTTACACCCAACTGTAATGACATAAGGTACATTTTTCATCGTCTCGGTGAAAGTAGAAAAATCGAGCCGAGCGGGACAGCCAAAAAGTAGTAGTCTGTCCCTGTCTAACAACTTGCCATAGTAAATGTTAATTCTTTTTGGTTGTAAATGGTAATTTTTTTTTAATTTTGCATATATTTGTGCGTTATGCAGCGTTATGTTTTTGTGATGAAACTTTGCATAAAAATACTTAAACTATCAATATACAATGGTTTTACCACCTTTTAAGAAGTTGTACAAAGTAATACTTTTATTCTAAATGTTATGAGAGTGACATTGGTAGCCTTTCAAAATTCTTACGCGGCAACATTGTTTGTAATAAAAATATGTCATAAACAGTCGATTTTTAGTGTGTATGCCGTATTTCAGCTTTATTTAATTGCAAATATAGAGAAAATGGTTCATTTTTGTTGCGTATATGGATGTAAAAGGGAATGGTATCCCGGTGGCGGTTTATCATTTCACAGGTGAGCTGATTTTATATAATAGTGGTGTAGGGTGTCCATCATGCCACAGTAATTCATTCTAAGAATGTTTTTTTTTGGAAAATATGATAATAAGGCATAATAAACTGTTTGTGTGGCAGTCCGTCATTGTCAAAACTCTTACACCTGCGTGTTCTAAAAAATAAATAAACTCGTGTATCAGCGTGTCTCAAAATTGCACGACTGAAATCTATATTACTTATAGATATACAGAGTCCCCAGAGTCCTATATTAATATCTAAATCTGTTGAATACATCAAATTAGTTGTAGTACAAGTAGTTAGTTACTTAGAAATCTGTCATAAAAGAAATTACCTATTTATCTTTCAACGGTTCAATCGTACCTACTTACCTAATATGCTTATATTTTATAGGATGCCGAAGGATAAAATAATAGCTGATAAATGGAAAAAATGTATACGCGGCAAAATCACCAAGACATCAGTTATTTGTAATTTACATTTTCAAGATACAGATTTCATAAATCAATGTAGAAAAAGATTAAAACCCACTGCTGTGCCCTCCATATTTCCAAAGGTATGAAATTATTTCAGATGTTGTGATTCGGAAAGAAAATAGTTTTATTTTTACAGAAAATAAACATTTATGCAGTTAACTAGATCATGTATTTATTTTTTATTTATAGATTGTTCAACCTAAGAAGAAAATTCATGTGCTCAGTAATATACTATTGGCCGATCCACTTCAAGAACCATCAACATCACAACCACCTGAGAAAAAACAAAAACTAGTAACAGATTCTGAAAAATCAATTCAAACTGAAGACTTATGTGCAGACTCACCTCGTAAAAAAAAATTAAAACGCGAAGTAAAGGTACTGTCTCAACGACTAAAAAGACGTAATATCTGAAATCGTTACTGGCTGTGATAAAAAAGAAATGCAACAGTTACAGTGAGGTAGAGGAAATGATTAAAATTAACTTCAATAACATTAGTGAAGAAATTAATGAAAATAAGTCCAATCGTGGAGCTAGATATAGCAATAACATAAAATCGTTTGCTTTGACTTTGTATTATTATTCAAAAAAAACCTACCTTTATTTAAGGAACCATATTGTGTTGCCACACCCCGCTACACTCCGGAAAATGTTATCAACACACAATTGTAATGTAGGATTTATGTCAGAAGTCTTTGAATTTTTAAAACAAAAGGCTACATTATGCAAGGATATAACTAATGTGGCTCTAATATTCGATTCAATGTCTATCAAAACGGGGACTAGCTATGAAGAAAGAAATGATAAATGGTGGGGTACAATTGATTTCGGTGGTGTAGCTCCAATTGATCCTGAGAAATTGGCTTCCGAGGCATTGGTATTTCAAATTGTTTCCCTTAGAGAAAAATTTAAATGCCCGATAGCATACTTTTTTGTAGACAAGATATCTGCTGATATCCAGGCACAATTAATATCTACAGCATTAAGAATGTTAGCAGATAGTAATATATTTGTTCGCTGTTTGACTTCAGATGGCGCTGCTATTAATATAAAGACATATCGTATACTGGGTTGTAATTTAGATTATCCCAATATTCAACCTTTTTTTAAGCATCCAACCAACCATAATATTAATGTGCATTGCATACTGGACCCTGTTCATATGCTAAAATTAGCGAGAAACGTTTTCGCTGAAACTTCATTAAGTTCTGAAAAAGGTGAAATAAAATTTGATTATATAAAGAAACTCCAAAAACTGCAAGAAGAAGAAGGACTGAAACTTGGCAACAAAATTTCAAGAGCTCATATAAATTTTTTTGGCAAAAAAATGAATGTCAGGTTGGCAGTGCAAGTCCTCAGTAGTTCAGTGGCTGATGCACTTGAGTTTTTGAGGTGTAGCGGACATACAGATTTTATTGGTAGCGAGGCAACTATTGAGTATTTATGATACTTAGATAGAATTTTTGACGTATTAGACTCAAAAAATCCTTATGGGACCGGATTTAAATCTCCTCTACGCCCTGATAACAAAGATATTTGGTTAAACGTCTTTCAAGAAACGAGGGAATATTTATCAAAATTAAAAGTAAATGACCAAAACATTTTAATGCATAGACGCCAGACTCCTGCTCTCGGTATAATAATCGATACTTTAAGTTTCACAAATCTCGCTACAGATCTTTTTGCAGAAAAGGCTCAAAATTATCTTTTGACACACAAAGCGTCTCAAGATCATTTAGAATTATTTTTCTCTTGTGTTAGAGCTTGTGGGCGCACGAATGATAACCCAGATGCCCTTCAATTTATGTACATAATGCGAAAACTACTATTCCGAAACAGTGTAAAACCAAGTATTAACGCGAACTGTACTGACGAGGATTACGAATCTTCCCCTATACTTGAGTTTAGAAGCGCAAAGAGGTCACCGACTACATTACAGAATTCAAATTCTGAGCATGCGGAAACCGATAAAATTTATTCACTAATGCAATTAGTAGATAGAACTAATATCTCCGATTTTAAAAATAACATTTTATATTACATTTCAGGATTTATTGTTGGAAAAATGTTAGACAAACTGACATGTGAATTTTGTAAAGCCGCCTTATTGACAAAACGGGATCATAATGATCATGCTTATTTAGTTAATATATGTCATTTTTCATCATTTACAGCATTTGTCGACAGAGGAGGTCTAAAGTATGCTTCTAAAATAGTTTTTGATATCGTAAAATTCACAGAAAAAATATTTTTAACTTTATCCTTGCAACTAAAGCAAAATTTGAAGAGAAATTACATGATGAACGTAATCACACAACATTTTTACATTAGAGTCAAAGATATTCCCCACCCAGTACAGTCGCGTACCACTGAATCAAAACATGAAATAGAAGTAATTAAATGTATCGTAAATAAATATCTCAATATGAGACTTAAAACGTACGCTAAAGAGGAGACTCTTAAAATTATGGGTAATCGCATTGCAATGCGTCAACGGCTACATAAAACAATTTTATTTAGCAACGTCTAGTTCCTACTAGACGTTGCTAAATTTTGCTTTAGTTGCAAGGATAAAGTTAAAAATATTTTTTCTGTGAATTTGAACATTTGAACATTTTTCCAACAATAAATCCTGAAATGTAATATAAAATGTTATTTTTAAAATCGGAGATATTAGTTCTATCTACTAATTGCATTAGTGAATAAATTTTATCTGTTTCCGCATGCTCAGAATTTGAATTCTGTAATGTAGTCGGTGACCTCTTTGCGCTCCTAAACTCGAGTATAGGGGAAGATTCGTAATCCTCGTCACTACAGTTCGCGTTAATACTTGGTTTTACACTGTTTCGGAATAGTAGTTTTCGCATTATGTACATAAATTGAAGGGCATCTGGGTTATCATTCGTGCGCCCACAAGCTCTAACACAAGAGAAAAATAATTCTAAATGATCTTGAGACGCTTTGTGTGTCAAAAGATAATTTTGAGCCTTTTCTGCAAAAAGATCTGTAGCGAGATTTGTGAAACTTAAAGTATCGATTATTATACCGAGAGCAGGAGTCTGGCGTCTATGCATTAAAATGTTTTGGTCATTTACTTTTAATTTTGATAAATATTCCCTCGTTTCTTGAAAGACGTTTAACCAAATATCTTTGTTATCAGGGCGTAGAGGAGATTTAAATCCGGTCCCATAAGGATTTTTTGAGTCTAATACGTCAAAAATTCTATCTAAGTATCATAAATACTCAATAGTTGCCTCGCTACCAATAAAATCTGTTGTTATCCTTTAACAACGTTTAGTCAACGTTTAGTCGATTAACATGTTGTTTAACGTTTTAGCTTTAGAAATAAAGAATTTGAACTAGAATTTGCTGATACATATTTTGTTAGTAATAAAAATATATACTGTGACGTCTTGTTTTTTTTCAAAATAGATTTTTCCAACCGCACTATTGTTTCTGATTAGTACCCAATCCCATTACAACATATTACGGGAGTAAAAGTAGCATGCCATATTCTGATACGTAATCTTATAATATTGTTATAAAGTGTTATTAAAATCTGTTAAGTACTTTTTTCGTGGAAGAGTAATGAACATCACAGTACATACCTATACATAATACGGACAATGAACATGTATACCTGCAAAAAACTGTAACATTAGCAAGATTAAAGCCCTCTTTGTCCAGTTCAGAATCTGTCCAGATGCACCGGAGGGGATTAATGACCCATCCGCTAGTGCCGACACGTGCGGGTCAGTTCAGTAAAACAAACTTTTTTCGTACAATGGCAATAACAGGAACTACGAATGTCACAATTTTGCACGAATTTTTTTATACCACTTAGGTGGCAGACAAGCACACGGTCCACCTGATGGAAAGTGGTTACCGTGGCCTACGGACAAGTGCAACACTAGAGGAGTCACACTCACGCTGCGTACCTACCCTGTAAGCACAGATAGTTTCTGTGCCGTCAGTGCAAAGGACAGCAGGACAAGCCTTTGGCCGTCCCAATGACAGCACAAAACCTCTAGTTAGCTCTGGTTACCTTATTCACCCCCGGGAAAACAACACGAGGTCATAATGGCAGTCAGACTGCTCAATTGGAATACCGTTGTGTCCTATCTCCTTACGAATACATTATTTTAAGTGGTTATAGTTGCACCCTCACTCAGTTCATCTGAATGTAACTAACATTCAGATGAACTGAGTGAGGGTGCAACTTGTAACGTATTCATCACTACCAGTGAAAAATGAAATATACATATTTACGACATTCAGCACTGTCAGTGCTGCAGACCTATTATTATCTATTCAAGAATTGAAGGCTCTGCCAGCTATTACTGTTGACATCGAATCTATGTAACTTTTTACCGCGCGCCAGGCACTAAAGCTCTAGTTAACTCTTAGTACTAGTACAAATTCGCGAGATTCGCATCGCCAAATAACTTTACTTAGTTATGGTATCCCTAGAAACTTTAAAAAGAGTTGGGCACCCTATTAGAAAGAGACGCACTACTACTTTGGAACCTCTCTCTCGGCTCGTTTTTCTGTTCATAGTGCGCAGTCCAGTTAGTATAAAGGTTCATGGTTTCAGCTGAACCACAGATAACATAGCTAAAGTAAAAACCAACGAAGCAAGAGAAAAAAGGTAAACGTCTCAGCAGTTCCAAACATTTTTATTTGAAAATTATTCCGTATCATTTCAAACTCATTCCAGAGAGGAATGAAATTGCTCACAAGGTGGTGGAGCTGACAGTTTAGAACCGCAGTTTAGAATCTACGAAACACGCAACGACAGCTGTCGCTCGGCCATTGTCGCGTACGTGTGACATGTGCGACAAGGACAGAGAACATAATGGCTAGTTATCGCAACATAACTCAGTAGTGGTCGCTTTGTTTACCTTCATTCTCTCGTCTCGTTGACTTTAATTTAGACACAAGGAGGTGTCAATGCAACATAATCTTTGAACGTGGCGCAACTTTCTTGGCGGCCAACTTTTATCATTTAAAAAAAATAATCAGCACTTATACCAGAGTTTTATACTAACCTATATGATCAGCAATAGCCCTCGAAGCCACAGGCCTAGGGCCTCCCCACTCCGTAGGCGAAGCTCTATACAACACAGCATCTAATTCCTCCGGCAGTACAGGCACAGCTCCACCAGGTTGACTAGGCAATCTCGCCGGATCCAAAGGCTCCAAGTCCCATGGAGACAGTCTTTCGACTTCACCGTTGTCCCATCTCACTTTGAGAGCCAGGAAATGTGCGGCGGCCGCTGTGGCCCACTCTTGAGCGTTTGGCCCAGACGGGGCAAGGTTACTATCGCCTGCTTCAGGGTCTCCTGTCCGTTCTAGGACTTCTCCGGTCCACCAACAGTCGTCGATCATACAACGGAAGCGGTCACCAGCACCCCACCGTCTAGCCACTGCAGCGTCGTATTGCTGGCGTAGTACTGCAAGGATAACATAACTTTACCAGACATAACATAACATAAACTCATGCCTATATTCCCCGAAGGGGTAGGCAGAGGTGCTAGCACCAACATTTCGCCAGTTTATGTTTAGGTCCCAATGTAATAGGTGGCGAGCCTATTGCCATTAACCGGGCACTTATAAACCTGCGATAAATACACACATTACTTCGAAAAGCATCTAAAAGTCATTGGTGTGTGCCATGGTAAATCCTGGGATCGAACCCGAGACCTCGTCTCAGCAGTCTATTTACCATACCACTAGGCAACTCTATTAGTTGAATGAATTTTACAGCATTAAGTATGCTAACTATACAAATTGAATACATAGGGGAAAATTAAACTTCTCGGGTGGGACTCTAACTCGCGATCTTTCCCTTACAGGGGGAATACCTTGACCAACTCGGACACCGAGACACGCCCGATGTGATTAAAATTTTCCTTCTATTTTTATTCGTCGGGCGTGTCTCGGTAGCCGAGTTGGTCAAGGCATCCCCCCTGTAAAGGAAAAATTGCGGATTCGAGTCCCGCCCGACAAATTTAATTTTTCCCTATGTAGTCGGTTAACTTTATTAGGTGCACACAAGTTATAGATTCTTCTGCCAGGTCCTAGACTACAGACAGGCTCTGTGGCGTGGTGGTAGTGAACGCAGGAGGCGCGGGTTCGATGCTCGCTCAGCGCTAATATATGTATACATGAATTTTAGTATTTGCATTGGTCTGGTCGTGCCTCGGAGAGCACGTTTTTTTTTATCGTGCGATAAGTCCCCCGGAAACCAACCCCACGGAGCCGGTGGAGGTGGATATGTCGGACTCGAACCGACTAAAACGCACGCCGTCTTGGGTCCTTGGTTGCCGGAGGTGAGATTGCCAAAAGCATATCTCTCGCACCCCGACAGACCCAGGACCATCTCTTTCGAGATGGCTCCCTTCGTGTTGTGGGGACCACAGTGTCCCCATCTAGCCCCGGGTACGGGGAGGCGCACTTTGCGCTGCCGCCGCGGCCTGCTTCAGCTAGGGTGACAGGCGGCACGGAAAGCACGTTAAGCCGTCGGTCCCGGTTGCCATACGAATATGTATGACAGTCGTTATAGGTGAATTAGGTGAAATGGCCCCACATAGAAGGGCTGATCACCCGTCCGGTCAAACGGCGTCCCCACTGGTAATAATAGTAGTAGTTGACTGCAGACAAGCACATGGCTCCCTTGATGTTAAGCGGTTACCGCGGCCTTTATAAGATTACCAGGGTACATTCAATTAAAAAATATAAAAGTAAGTAAGCAGGTTATGGTGCTCTAAAACGCTTAGCCGGGGCGTGAGGGATATACCAGAGGCAGGGGAGGGGTGTTTGTAAGAATTTTAGGCCCGTATCCTAGAATGACACTCAGCCTGAATCACAATTTATCTGATTACAGATTATATAGACAGATTGATATACATATTGAGTAACACACTTTTACTTTTCCACTGAGTGTGTTATTCAATATGCGTAGCAGATTCCATCAAGTGCCATCAATCTTCAGTATAAACAGACAGATTGATAGTTTGATATGTAGTCTGTACATTAATTCCTCAGATAAATCGTAATTCAGGCTGAGTGTCATTGTAAAATACGGGCATAGACATAAAAATGGCTCATAAGATGTGATGATGGTGATGATGACAGCTTTCGTCAATTTAACTTCACTTCGCCTGATGCTAAAGGCAAAGTGTCGGAAAGAGAGTCACCATTACAAATATGTACCATGTTAACAAAGTAGGCACTCAGCTTGACGGCCTCATTAGATGCTTTTTCACGCCTCGCTAATAGAACCCGGGACTGTAGGAAGTAGGAAACACGTGATGATAGTGATGATGATGATATGGTCCGCGGAAACGTTGATCTCAACATCTTTCACATCCGCTTGGCCGTTTTGAGGTCTAAGTTACTGCCTAGTTGTGGCACTTGAAATAGCAGTTTTTTCATTTAATTTTTTTGAATTGTTTTTGCTGTTTTTGCTACTGGTACTATCGCCATTGTGTATTACTTGTAAGGCTGTAATTAATGTATGCTATGTACACCGTAATTGTTCTAAGTATCAGAAACACCGCCTACAACTAAAATTGTGTTTTGTCAATACATATAATGTGGTTGTACTTATTATTATAAATAAATACATAAATAAATAATGGTGCTACGTACCTAGGAAGTCGATGACGTCAGGCATATCGTGGTACCGTACAGTGATGCTGCGGGCGCCCGGGGCTTCGCCCTGTAGAGCACACGCCAGGCGGAGACACACCACGCGCGGGGGCTTCACCACGTACTTGATGCCTACTACCTTCACCAGCTCGCACTCCTGAGGAGGTAAATAGTTACATTTCAACGTACGATGGCCCAAGAAAAGAGTCTAAGTGTGGGTAAAAGAGTCCTATTCTATATATGGATAGGGTCCTCAATGAACTCTATCAGGAAGCGTCGGTAGCTTAGTGGTTAAAGACGGATTATAGAGAAGGGAAATTTGAATTGATTCAGGTGTGGCTTAGTAGCTTACGTGGAAAAGCATTCCCCCTGTAAGGGAGAGGCCGTGGGTTCAAGCCCCACCTAAATAATTCATTTTTCCTTATGTAATCGAACTAATGTACGAAAATGATTATAAAATGTGTACATACATAAACGTGTGTCCGCTCCCAAGGCTTGTCCCTAGGATTGATTTTGTACACATCTTTCTCAGCAACTGCTTCGAAATACCTGCCGAATAGAACATATCACTTGTCATATTATGTCAAACAGTACACAGGGCCCGGATTATGTCGGACTCGAACCGACTAAAACCGCACGCTGGGGCTTAAGAGTAAAGTGCCACATGGCATTGCCCTTACACCCCGGCGACGGCGCGCTGAGAAGCGCGCCTCCCCATTCCGGGGGCGAGTTGGGGACACCGTTGTCCCCCCTCCTGAGGAGGGCTAGACCGTAAGGGATGGCCCTGGGTCAGCCGGGGTGCGAGGGATATATCGATGACAACCTCACCTCTGGCCTAGCACCAAGACCCACAGTCGGCGTGTGGTTTTAGTCGGTTCGAGTCCGACATAACCTCCCCTTCCGGCTCCGGCAGGGGGGTATCCGAGGGGACTTCCGCACGAAAAAAAAAAAAGGCATTTCCCTTACACCCGGGCTGACCAAGCGCCATATCCAGGTAGGAACAACGTTGTCTCCATAAAACCCAGGCTATTGGAGATGAAGGTGTGACCGGCGGAGCGCAAGTGTCATTTCAAAACGGCATAAAAAATGAGTACTACATATTTTTATGCCGTTTTGAAATGACACTTGTAGCGTCTTTGACATATAATTCGGTGTAATTTGACATATAAAGAGCATACATTGACTGTTTAAAAAACAATATATACACACAAAATAGATTTTTCACGCCTTGGTCTTTTCATGTCTTGGGTCCTTGGTTGCCAGAGGTGAGATTGCCGAAAGCATATCTCTCGTACCCCGGCAGACCCAGGACCTGCATTATATAGATTGCCGGTAACATATAGTGCCTTGCATACAAACGGGACACAAAACTAAAATTACGATAATGAAGACTGTCTTCTTCTTTGGTATACGTACCTTTGATGGCCTAGTCTGAAGTATAGACATTGGTCACCCATCTGCGGATGGTAGGGTGCTTTCCTCGGTGATACGGCGGTTATCCACTCGCCTGGGCGGTATGCGTCTGGTAACTCTTCTACCCGCGCGGGAACCTCGTGGATGGGTACCCGCGGACCTGGGGATGTGGGAAAGGATTTTGATTAGCTAAATATACTTAAACAACTTCAGGCTCGGAGGCTCAGTGGTCAGAGCAATTATCCTGTAAGGGAAAGATGGCGGGCTCGAGTCCCACCTGAGATATCCCACTTATTATACTTAATCGTCTAGGTCAGACTTAAATTCTGCCGTATGTTTGATTGTAATTGGTTTGGTAGAAAAGGGGATATAACCAAGTCCGAAAAACAGACATCCTAGCGGGAGGAACCGCGTGTGTCAGTTAGTTTCCTTTACATTTAAATCGGGCCAAATTGTAATGAATCTCTTTCTACGGGGAATATTGTAACGCTTAAACTACCATTAAAGTTAAAAATTAAGGTAAAAAAATGTAAAGGACAGACTGGATACGGAAGGCAATGTATGAATCTACGGTAGCCTAGTGGTATGGGTAATGGACTGCTGAGACGAGGTCTTGGGTTCGATCCCAGGTTTACCATGGCACACACCAATGACTATTCGATGCTTTTCGAAGTTATGTGTGTATTTATCGCAGGTTTATAAGTGCCCGGTTAATGGCAATAGGCTCGCCACCTATTACATTGGGACCTAAACATAAACTAGCGAAATGTGGGTGCTAGCACCTCTGCCTACCCCTTCGGGAAATACAGGCGTGAGTTTATGTTAATATGTATGTTATGTTATGGATACGGAAGGTGGAGGATCGGCAGAAATGGCGCACATTGGGAAATGCTTATGTCCAGAAGTGGACAACAATAGGCTAATTGATTGATTGACATAGTTTATCTTAATTTTTAGTGCATGTGTGAGTGTGTGATGGATGATGTGAGAGTGTGTGATGGTGTGATAGAGTGTGTGTGTTTGTGCATATTTGTGTGTACATGTTTGCGTGTGTACATCTATGTGTGTGTTTGTGAGGTTACCAGCGGGTCCAGGATCGGCAGAAGCACTTGCGGTAGGCTCGGGCGCCGGGGCAGGGACGGGGGCGGAGGCCGAGGCGACCGGCCGCTCGGCGCGTTTCGTAGGAGTGACTTGACTGGGGCTGTACCTGAAACACATACCACTCAGTAACAGGGTGTTACCATCCATAAAAGTGTCTCAATGGCTAGAGAGGAGAACTTCAGACGAAAAGAATAACACAGACGGAACGTATAGAACAAGCAAGTGAAGCCGCAAAAAGGAATACTAAAGTAAACCCAACGAGACGAGAGAAAAAAGGTAAACAAAGCGACCATTACTGAGTTATGTTGCGATAACTAGCGATTATTTTCTCTGTACTTGTCGCACATGTCATACATACGCGACAGTGGCCGAGCGACATCTGTCGTTGCGTGTTTCGTAGTACAGGAAAGCTGTCAGCACAGCGGTTCTAAACTTTCAGATCCGCCATCTTATGAGCAATTTCATTCCTGTCTGGAATGCGCTTGAAGTGATATGTAATAATTTTCAAATAAAAATGTTTGGAACTGCTGAAACTTTGTTTACCTTTTTTCTCTTACTTCATTGGTTTTACCAGATAGCATGCTATCTGGTTCACATTCGAGTGCGAGCGAGATGGCACTACTTCCTTGTGGTGAGATGGTTCTCCTTTCTCACTACAAGGGCACCACGGATTCGGCCACTGAGCCAGTCAGTCGAGAAGTCAGGCAATTCAATGTTACAGGTGAACCACATTTATAAGTCGCATCGGCAAAGTTCGCCTGCTCAGAACAGTAAGCTAACGCCGATTAATTACGATTGCCAACGCTATTGAAACACCAACTTTATTGCGTTGCGTTAAGATTGAAAATGCAATAAATCCAGAGAGTAGTGCTTTCTCGCTCATTGTTCATTGTTTCGAACATGGCGCGCAGGCGGCAACCAATAATAAAGGGCCATGTTTGGCGGAGCGTTGTGATTGGTTAAGATTTTTGGGCGCGTTTCAAATATGAGACTTCTGCGCAGGTACATCGGCGTAACTTATAAACGTGGTACAGTCCTCTTCTTCATCCTAGCGCGACTGGGATTTGCATCTGAAGCTTTCGCCCTGAGATTAGCTTTACCAGTCTAACAGCGGCTTTGGACTTACCTCTTAGTGGGGCGTAGGGGCCTCCTCCTAGCTCTAGCAGGGGGCGCCAGTGCAGCCCCGGCCTCCCAGTCCGAGTACTGCGATGATGATGACGAGCTGAGGGGGAGATAGGCATTATTATGAATATAAACTTTGACTATAAATATATAAATATACCGGGTGTAAGGGGAACGCTACTAACGCGATGGACTGCTGCTGCTGCCGAGACGAGGTCTCGGGTTCGACCCCAGGTTTACCATGGCACATACCAATGACTTTTCGATGCTTTTCGAAGTTATGTGTGTATTTATCGCAGGTTTATAAGTGCCCGGTTAATGGCAGTAGGCTCGCCACCTATTACATTGGGACCTAAACATAAACTGGCGAAATGCGGGTGCTAGCACCTCTGCCTACCCCTTCGGGGAATACAGGCGTGAGTTTATGTTATGAGAGATATGTTATGTACCTGGAGTACTACTAGGGGTTTTCGGCTTCGCAAGCGTTCCCCTTACACCCGGTATTAGACCAAAAAAAGATTTGAATGCATTTTTAAAGCATTAAGTATGTTAACTATACAATTCGAATACCATCAGGAAATAGTGAATCAATCGGGCGGGACTCGTTTCCGCGATCTTTCCTTACAGAATGCCTTAAGCACTGAGCCACCGAGCCACGTCCGAAATATATTTTATCCGTCTTTAAAGTGACGGTGGAGTCATCTACCGATATTCTTAAAAACTATCGGAACCAATGAATGATTCTACAATCTTTCAAATTCATTCAAATATTTGGGCGGAGTAATAAAAAAATATATTACCCAAAAAAACTAGAGCAAATATAAAAAGAATACAAATAGAAAAAAAAGTTCGAATATTATAATAGCTAGGTGGACCCACCTGCCACTCCGACTTCCCGAATGCGAGCTGCGATAAATGACGTCACTATTAGTGGCAAGCATTACGTCATCAAATCACATTTACACACAACTACATTAGTATAAGTGCCGGCGAACATTTTGAACAAAATAACTGACAGCACCATGGAGAAGGAAATGATAGCGGAGTTGTTGCAAGGCAATCGAGTCGCGTGCCATCCAAACGTCAAATGGACTCATTCGGTAGGAACGTTATACCTATGACGTCCTTCGACTTTTGACACCCCGCGCGTCTCTCTTCCCACCCGCATTCGGCGACGCGTTTTTATTAGGAGAAATATCAATGGGGCATCTCCGTTACTTAATAATATTCTGTCCTCCGTGGACAGCACCAACCGCAAGTGCTGTTGAAAGCGATCGAGAAAATGTCGTGAGCACTGGAGACGGTATTCCTCGGGACATATTTCCCCTATAACGACTGTCATACATATTCGTATAGCAACCGGGACCGACGGCTTAACGTGTTCTCCGAGGTATGACCTGACCTATGCAAATACCCTTATCCCACCCATCGTGTGTGGCCACAACATCCCCATTATTTTGCGACGAAGAGAAAAATATGAGGGACGGCTGTCAGCATTGGACAATGTTGCCAGTGTGCAAAATATTATTTACATTATAACGCGAATACCTTACAGGAAACACATCGGAAAGAAGTCAGAAGCAGTACCTGGTAGTATCATCCAGTTCCAGCGAAGACAGCGAAGCCCTGGTATCATTAGAAGTCCTCGAATTCCTTGAACTTCGCCTCTGTGCAGGCGGGCGGGGTCTCTGGAGCCACTCGTCACTGGTATCTGTCCCACTGCCGGTATCCGGAGAGGGAGGGGAAGGTCTGGGCGCGGGGCGGGGAGTGGGGCGGGTAGTGGGCCGAGCCCCCGCCCTTCTGCCTGCCCTCCGCCTGGGACCACCTCCTCCTTCAGGAGCTGTGCTGATCATGAGTGGCCGGCGACGCATCTCACGTCGGTACCACGCCTAAGAAATGAAAATGTTACCGGGTAAGCTTCTATCGTCAGATATATACATACATACCGGGTGTAAGGGGAACGCTCCCGAAGCCGAAAACCCCTAGTAGTACTCCAGGGTACTTAACACATTGGCATAAAAAAAATGGATTAGGATAAAAAAACGTTTTTTTTTAATTTTTTTTTGCTTCATTTACTCTCCATCGTGTTAGTAAAGCTAAAAAAACACCTCCAAAAAGTTGAAAATAAATTTTAATTCAACGGTTGCCATGTCGGGGGACCTTAACTGGTTAGGTACTCCTTTATATCGTAAGGTCCCCCGACATGGCAACCGTTGAATTAAAATTTATTTTCAACTTTTTGGAGGTGTTTTTGTGAAGGGGGTTTTTTAAATTTTTAATTTTATTTTTATTTTATACTTTTTAAATTGAACTACTAGTCAAGCCCTTTCATTTGATACCCATATTGAGGAAGTTATAAAGAAATATGGATTCCAACATGTTGTGGCGGCGGCCATCTTGGACCGATTTATTTCAAATATAGCTAAGAACACTCCCGACTAATATACCTTTCAAACAAAAAAAACTAAATCCAAATCGGTTCATCCGTTTGGGTGCTACGATGCCACAGACAGACACACACACACACACACACACACACACACACACACACACACACACACACACACACACACACACACACACACACACACACACACACACACACACACACACACACACAGAAACGTCAAACTTATAACACCCCGTCGTTTTTGCGTCGGGGGTTAATGAAACAGTAATTTAATAAAAAACACCATTACAAAAAAGCACGCGCTTTGCCCTAGTTGTGTTTTTTGTAGTGATGTTCTTTTTTTCGGCTTCGGGAGCGTTCCTCTAACACCCGGTATACATGTGATAGATATAGTGGGCTTTAGTCATCATTGTCAACATTGAGACGTAAATCCTGATTACATGCGAGGCCACGGTGCCCTAGGAGCTCAGGGTCCGCCTTCCGGCTCTTCCTCCTCCACTTCGCACGATCTTGGGTGTCCATGGTAGTGAGACCATTTGCACGCATGTCAACCTCCACGACGCCAAGCTTGGACTTCTTGGGCCTATCCCTTCGGCCTAGACCCGGCGTGGGTGCCATTGCCAGACATTTGTTACTCACGTAGCTGGGCAGTTGCAGCACCTCCGGGGTAGGCAGAGACAACAACCCACCATTTGACTCTCCATACTAATATTATAAATGCGAAAGTAACTCTGTCTGTCTGTCTGTATGTTACGCTTTCACACCTAAACCAGTGAACCGATTTTTTTTTTTATCTAGGTCACGTCAATTTGACTTCACCCCGCCTGATGTTAAGCTAAAGGCAAAGTCTCGGAAAGAGGGTCACCATCGCAAACATGTACCATATTGACAATGGTGGCACTCAGCTTGACGGCCTCATTAGATGCCTTTTCACGTCCCGCTTTAAGGACCCGGGACTGTGATTTTGATGAAATTTGTTATTAGGGTAGATTAGACCTTGAGAAAGGACATAGGCTATGTTTGGTCGCGATAACCGACATCCATGCGGGCGGAGCCGCAGGCAAAACCTAGTCATGTCATTAATTCTCTCAAAGATGGTTGGTTCAGTTAAGTACCTAGGAGTATAAATACAGATATAGGTTGACTGACCTGTTCCAACGCGTTGAGTTCCTGGCACGCCTCATGGAGCCTAGCCCTGGCCGCCGGCGGCAGAGGAGGCACTATCGGCCTCGTACTAGTGGGGACCAGTAGCGGGTCGCCTCGTTGCCACGACCCGGCGGTATAACGGACGCCTTCGCCTCGCCACACGCCTCGGCCGCCGAGCCCCGCCAGCCCCGCGAACCCCGCGCCAGCCCCGACCGCCAGGGCTTCGATGAGTGAGTTGATTTGGGAGCGGGGTGCATCCGCTACAGGGATTAGTTGGGATAGCGCTAGGTTCTCGCGACCTGTGGATGATGGTTTATTTATTTTTCATAGATACTACATAAAAAATACCGTTAAAAGTAATTTTATAATTGCTTAAACTTCAGATAGTATATTGTAGGAAGTCTTTAAACCGCCTGCGGACCCAGGTAGGCCGATGGAGGGAAAACATGGTGAAATGGGGCTTTATCGACGGATCGCAAAAGTACATCCATTGCGGGGCTTAATTTAAAACCCCCATACATTTTTTCATTCACCTGAAAATTATTCCCATACATTATAAAAAAAAAATCCTTCGCCAAATTAATACTTCCAGATGATGTCGACGGGGATGGCTGATCAGTGCTGTGGTCCTCACGGATACTCGTAATAATTGATAGACGTAGATTCACAGTGCGAGTGCTAGGTCCATTGTGTGGCAGAGAAAGAAACCCGAGCAGACCCCGAGGCTTTTTACTTGGGTTGTAGTTTAAGGGGCACCTTTGTGACATATGTCAACACTCACCTTCACTGCTCGCGTTCCGCTCCCCAGCACACTGATAACCCAACTACACAGATACTTTTTTTTTTTTTTTTATCTTGCGATAAATCCCCACGGATACCACCTCCACAGAGCCGGTGGAGGTGATTATGTTGGACTCGAACCGACTAAAACGCACGCCATCTTGGGTCCTTGGTTGCCGGAGGTGAGATTGCCAAAAGCATATCTCTCGCACCCCGACAGACCCAGGACCATCTCTTTCGAGATGGCCCCCTTCGGGTTGTGGGGACCAAAATGTCCCCATCTAGCCCCGGTTACGGGGAGGCGCACTTTGCGCCGCCGCCGCGGCTTGCTTCTGCTAGGGTGACAGGCGGCTCCACCGGTCACCCCCAGGCCAGCGCTCATGGAGGACGGAGGTCGTTCTGCAACCTCCGACGTCCGGTTCGCCTTCGCTCTGCACGGGCTTCCCGGGCCCGGAGTCTAGTCCGGACCCGACCGGCCACCTCCTTCTCTTCTCATTACTTGCTCGCAGAAGGAGGCGGCCGCACCCCGCACGTTCGCGCATCGTACCATCGCTGTGAGCAATGTGGCGAGTGTGAGGACTCCCACCCCCAGAGCCGCCACTAGGACCCGCCTCGCTAGGGCACTCGGTCAGCGTGTGCAGCTCCGTGTCCTCGCTCGCATCACAGTGATGGCACTCGGACGTTGGCTCCTTCCGGATCCGACACAGGTAACTCCCGAAACACCCGTGTCCGGTAATCACCTGCGTCAGCCGGTACGAGAGGCTGCCGTGTGGCCTCTCTAGCCATTCCTCCATGATGGGTCTTACCGCCGCTATTACGGCGTGCCCTGACTACACAGATACTATGGAAACAGTTCCCAAATTCTATTTACCCGAAACGACTATAAAATCTTTCTTTATCTTCAAAAATAAAACAAGTGTTGTCCAACTCACCAGGTACTAATCGTTGATACTCAGGCGCGTGTGGCGCCCCCTCTACATCAACAAGGAAAGGTGGGGGCAACAGGTGGGGGGGCGTGTCGGTCTGTTCGTCGTGAGCGCCCCCTGCCGAGTCTACGACCACTGGTCGGTAGTCGGTGTGGAAGAACAGCTCTGTAGGCAGGTGGGAGTATAGGCGATGTCCTCGGCCGAGACCTGGGGGTAACATTATAAATAAATAAACATTCTACACAACGCTATCTAGACCCGTGGTAAGCTTATCTTATCGCTATCTAGAATGCAGATAAACATACTTATAACCTTTTTTTTTTAGTAAATACATACATATTATACATAGAAATACCCAGACCAATACAAATAGCCATATTCATGCATACAAATATTTGCACTGAGCGGGGATCGAACCCGTACCTCCTGCGTAGCAGTCGCGTGCACTTACCACCACGCCACAGAGACTGTCATGATAGTGTTATGTATTATATGCTGCAGGTAGTCTTGTTTCACAGTCTTGGCCCTTGGCAATAAAGTAGGTACGGTATTGTTACGTTACATAACATAACATAAACTCACGCCTGTATTCCCCGAAGGGGTAGGCAGACCTCTGACTACCCCTTCGGGGAATACAGGCGTGAGTAAACTGGCATAAACTGGCAAAATGTGGGTGCTAGCACCCACATTTTGCCAGTTTATGTTTAGGCCCCAATGTAATAGGTGGCGAGCATATTGCCACTAACCGGGCACTTATAAACCTGTGATAAATACACACATAACTTCGAAAACTCATTGGTGTGTGCCATGGTAAAACCTGGGATCGAACCCGAGACCTCGTCTCAGCAGTCCATTACTCAGAGGATAAGAAAGAAGACTTGGATAAACTTACCCAACAACAGTAGATGTCCATGCGAATCTGTAGCGGCGACGGTAGCGCCTCCGCCCCACTTAGCGTCAAAGATGGCGCCGTCTCCGTGTCCGTCTATGCGGTTGTGGAAGCGGGCGAGCGGGTGCTCCGCCCCCGCATCCCACACGAACAGCTGGCCGTCGTGGCCGGCGGAGAGGAACACCCCACTAAGGAAGGGGTGGGCTTCTAGGACATAGGCCTCGTCACGGTGCCCTGATAGGGACCTCACCTGGGTAACAACAGAAGGTCAATTATCATCCATACTAATATTATAAATCCGAAAGTAACTCTGTCTGTCTGTCTGTATGTTACGCTTTCACGCTGTACCACAGATGAAGTAGCCAGACACAAGGTGTCAATGCATTATTTCTCTAGATAATCTGTAGACGCGGCGGAATTGGCAATTTTGGCGGTCATCTTTTGTCATTTTAAGCAAATTATATTCACTCATGGTCTAATCTACGCCTATTTTCATCAAAATCGTTTCATTGGTTTAGGCGTGAAAGCGTAACAGACAGACAGACAGACAGACAGACAGACATACAGACAGACAGAGTTACTTTCGCATTTATAATATTAGTATGAATGTGGTCAAAATTTTGTGCAGATTTATTTTTTACTAGCTTTTTCCCGCGGTTCCGCCCGCGTGGTTGTCGGTTATCGTGACCAAACATAGCCTATGTCCTTTCTCAAGGTCTAATCTATGCAAGTACCAAATTTCATCAAAATCGGTTCAGTGGTTTAGGCGTGAAAGCGTAACATACAGACAGACAGAGTTACTTTCGCATTTATAATATTAGTATGGATGTGATATAAAAGTTTTCACCAGTAAACAAATTAATTAGAGGCAAATTAAGGGAAAGTCGGTAAACAAAACTAAAGAATATAACAAACGACAAACAAAAAAATGGAACAAGCTTAGTTGGAGGGGTTAGCGGGAATATTAGTAATTTCGGTTGCTAATATATTCTTATAAAAAAAAATTTGGATGTGAATACACCTACTGCCTACCCCTTCGGGGATTTACAGAGGTATACAGTATGGATACGACATATAGGCATTTACAGAAACAGTGAAGCGTCCTGGTCCATAGGAATGAAACAAAATTAAATTTAAACTCAAATTCGCAGATTTAAAAAAAACTAAATTTCCTAACAAAGTAATTATTAAAATAAATGTAGAAAATGTAACCACTTTTATAAGTCATTGATTCATTCACAAAAATACACACGCTTAGAATTTGCACAATACTTACTATAGGTACAGCTCAAAGCGGCAACGTGCCGCCAGCTGACGCGCGCTCGTGACCTACCTACTAAGGTAAGATTAGGCACCTATCACGAAAGTTCACTTAACTTTATAAACACCACTTTTTCACGGCAGTGCTTAAAAATGTGAATTTAATTTTAGAAATGCCCGCCACTAACTTGAAAACATAAAATGATATCGCCAAACTAACTGTTCAACAGATTTCGGTTAGGTACCTACCTTGCTTTCAATTTATCAAATGCCTCAATAATACGGCTGCGAGTCACTTTCAGAGACACGTTAGGTACACTATACACTTCGTTGTTTTTTTTCAAAAAAAGAATACGTAACAAAACTCGCACAACAAATTTACTAGGTAGGTATTTAGACTCATTTTCACCGTTAAAATTAAGGATAGAATAGCTAAACAAAAAATAAACACAATTCACAAACACAAAAAGAATAGATTAGTGTCAATTTCACTTTAAAAACAAATTAAAACGAGAAAATAAACCGAGAGGATCAAAGAACGACACGCGGTCCCCAGTGACGTCGCGGTTACTGACAACATTCCAGAAATTATCGAAACATAAAATTGTACCTAGGTTAATAAGGTAAAGGCACCAATATCCATCTTTGAATATGTTTATTTTAGAATATTTTATTTATTATTAACCTGATTGATGAATAGTTGGAAGGTATTTATTGTCAATTTTCATGGTGTTCATTATCATGTCATCGTGCGTAGTTTTCCTGTCAGAGTTGGAGGGTAGTCCGGTAGTCGCTCCCACAAAAGCCAAGATAAACCAAATGAAAATAAAGATTAGGAAAGCAGCCCTCAGGCACCAAAGTACAAGATATGGATGCAACCGGGATTAACACTGAAATTATGAGCTTTAAATTCTTCATTACGTAGATATTAATACTCTTAGATATTGAATTTGTTATGGAAAAATTATAAAGAAATCAAATACAAAGTGTAAGTAATCAAAGTTAATCATTGATAAGTAGGTACCTACTTATCAAATCAAAAAGTTTTATGTGTAATCAAAACAACCATTATTCTCTGTACGAGTAACAGACTGCCGTTAATCAGAAATTTACCCTACCGGCGGCACCCGTTGAGGTATTATGTCTCTCTCATTACAATCGTATTTTTACGAAATTGATGAATGGAAAAATGAATGAATACACAGAACGGCAACGTCGCATCGTGCAATTTTAATAGTAATAAGGGTTTCCATCTGCAAAATCCGTAAACCAGGACAAGAAGTTTTTTTTATACTACTAAGGTGGCAGATAAGCATACGGCACACATGATGGAAAGTGGTTAACGTGGCCTATGGACGTATGCCACCCCAGGGGTGTTACAGTTGGGCTGCCGAGCCTGTAAAAACGTCGGACGCCAGTCATCTCCGGAAAAGTCAAAACCACCAGATACGATAAGAAATCGTATCCGGGATTTAGTGCATGCATACCCCACTTTCCCAAGAGGTTCGCTCGTTCACTAGTGTACCGGAGCCGGACATGGCTAAAGAAGAACCAAGTAGGCAAGTGGAGGTAACGTGGAACATCGGCACGCCGTATGTACTTTCCAGGCGGACGGTGGCCGTGACGGCCGGCGGCTGTTACTCTAAGCTCATTGGGGACATCTACCTGGTGACGGTCTCACATG
This sequence comes from Eilema sororculum, assembly GCA_914829495.1. Classification (NCBI taxonomy): domain Eukaryota; kingdom Metazoa; phylum Arthropoda; class Insecta; order Lepidoptera; family Erebidae; genus Eilema; species Eilema sororculum. The sequence goes on from OU618551.1 coordinate 9,045,870, forward strand.
CACCACATGGGCAGGTCGGAGTGGGTATAGAGCTCTCGGGTGCTACGTGGCTACAAATCCGGGGAAACTCGGACGGATGGTAACCCTAATGGTAGTATTTTCGTGCAATTTAGAGTTCATTGATAACTGCGATTCTACGGAGTGTTTAAAGTTGTTCAAAATTTTATAATATTAAAACCCTAGTTTCTGCCCTTAATACTGGGCCGATTTTGTTCAAATTTTTCCTATTTGAAGCTATGGGGGTACCAAGTATATGGTTTCAATTAATGCCTATATGTCGTATCCATATTGTATGTATGTATGTGAAGCTGGTGCTGCTGTTCTTTCGATGACGATCCATTGCAACTGTCAGTCATATTTCGATTTGTTTTACGTAATAGAATTGAAATCACGCGTTTATAGAACATGGCGATACAGAATAGAATGAAAACATACCTGAGTGCAGGTCCGCGAGCACCACACCCGAATGGTGTTATCAGATACGGCGGTAATCACGTATGCGTCGCTACAGTCCCAGCACACCATTGTCATCTGCAAAAAATTTATGTCATAAAAAAAAATTACACCGACATAGGTACATAATCACCAAAGGAAAAAAGTAAAAAAAAAATCGTAACATAACATAACATAAACTCACGCCTGTATTCCCCGAAGGGGTAGGCAGAGGTGCTAGCACCCACATTTCGCCAGTTTATGTTTAGGTCCCAATGTAATAGGTGGCGAGCCTATTGCCATTCACCGGGCACTTATAAACCTGCGATAAATACACACATAACTTCGAAAAGCATCGAAAAGTTATTGGTGTGTGCCATGGTAAACCTGGGATTGAACCCGAGACCTCGTCTCAGCAGTCCATTACCCATACCACTAGGCTACCGCAGAGCATCGGTTCGGTCGTCTGTAAAATCGGTTAACTGACGATAGTTGAACGCGACAACGTCATAAGAAAACACTGAAGGAATGGTTTCATTTTTCAAAAGAAAATTTTAATTTTATTTGTTTGATTTGTCGCTCGTTCCGTGCTCTCGCTTGCACTTCAAGCCTTAAATGGAACGCCTCAAAGCGAGGTAACGCCGCATGACGTCATGTTTTTTCCGTGCGTGCGGCCGGCTCCATCGAATTATAAGACGTTGTCACGTCAAAAGTATTAGTTAATTGGGTTTGCAAGTTTCGAGGGGATTACCGCACAAGTAAAAAAGGATGATTGTTTTGTTTTTTATACCACTGAGGTGGCAGACAAGCACAACTGATCCAACTTAGTGGACAGTCGTAATTGTGGCCTATGGACCTACGCAACACCATGGGCGTTACACTTGCACTGCCGTCCTCAACCCTGTTATCATGTTCCCTCTGTGCCTCGGACAAAAAGTTAAGCCGTCGGTCCCGGTAGCCATACGAACATCTATGGCAGTCTTTATGGGTAGTTGGAGCATTAAAAAGTCCGACAACAGGTCTAACTATAGTACTTCGATATTGCCAATGGGTTGTGGAGGTCAGATGCGTCAAATTATTTTACAACTAGCTTTTGCCCGCGGCTCCGCCCGCGTGGATGTCGGTTATCACGAGAAAACATAGCCTATGTCCTTTCTCATTCAAGGTCTAATCTACCCCTATACCAAATTTATCAGAATCGGTACAGTGGTTTAGGCGTGAAAGCGTAACATACAGACAGACAGACAGACAGAGTTACTTTCGCATTTATAATATTAGCATGGATATTTATGTGCTTGTGATAGACCAGGGATGGGGGAAACTACGGCCCGCGGGCCAATTCCGGCCCACGTAAGCATCTAATCCGGCCCGCTGACGGTCCTTCGACATGTGATAATTTATTTTGATGGGCCACAAGTAGGAAGTCGCAGAAGTGTCTCCGTCCCCATAAGCGCAGGCTTGGGGTGATGGGTGTCAAGTCCGATAATACCTCCCGGGGGGTATATAAATATATCCATTTGATTCGTGATAACTTTGGCCCTCCTCTAAATTTCTTCAAATATCTGGTCCCAGCTTTAAGTTTGTCCACCCCTGTAATAGATGCGGGAGGCGAAGGATAGAAATGGCTCACATTGGGAGAGGCATCCAGCAGTGGACTGTAATAGGCTTCTTCTTCACCTTAGCGATAATCTCAGTCGTATACGAAGCTTTCAGCTTTGAGTCTGGGGTCCGCATTACCAGACTAACTGTGGATTTGGCTAAACTTTGAAATTTTCTGTGGACCTATGCTTTCTGTGACCAAACCAATGCAAATACCCATATTCATGCAAACAAATATTACACATTACACAACATTCTACACAACGCTATCTAGACCCATTATAAGCTTAATTAGCTTGTGTTATGGAATCTAGAATGCGGATAAACATATTTTTGTAAATACATACATATTATACATAGAAACACCCAGACCAATGCAAATACCCATATATTCATGCATACAAATATTTGCACTAAGCTGAGATCGAACCCGCGCCTCCTGCGTAGTGGCTGCATTCACTACCGCCACGCCACGGAGACGGTCTGTGAGTGGACTGTGAAAAGCTAATTGATTGTATAAACCGCATTTTCGTTTTTACTTCTTCTGCCATCTTTAAAGATGGTAGAGGTTTTTTTTTTTAAAGAATATTAGAACCGTAGTTACTAATATTCCCTCTAACCCCTCCAGCTAAGCTAAATTGCTTGTGTTAGGAGTGGGTTCTGTAATAGTGTAATGGCCAGGATCGAACCCGGGACCTCTCGATCGTAAGGTCGACTAGTTAACCACTAAGCTACCGACGCTTGTCCGTTGAATGTAAGCTTTATACACACCTTGAGCCTCTTGCCGTCGCTGTTGGTGGAGGTGGGTTGCAGCAGGTGGTGGCGCCACTGGGTCGCGTGAAGGGTCCACAGGGCGGCGCTCCCGTCCTTGCTCCCGGACACGAAGCGGAGGCCGCGGTGTGCCCAGGATATGGAGTCTACTGCGTCGTCGTGGACCGCCGTCTCCAGGACCTGTCCGATCGAGAGATACCATCAGTTACCTACTGACAAAGCGAGGAGGGCCAGACCATAAGGGATGGCCCTGGCTCAGCCCGGGTGCGAGGGATATGTTGAAGACAACCTCACCTCTGGCCTAGTACCATGACCCACAGTCGATGTGGGGTTTTAGTCGGTTCGAGTTCGACATAGCCTCCCCTTCCGGTTCCGGCAGGGGAGGTATCCGAGGGGATTTCCGCACGAAAAAAAAAGTGAGGATGTTTAGTACTGAATCACGTTCAACTGGCTGAACGGCTTTTGATGGCAGTAATTACTGTAGCTAGCATTCTTTAACGTGCGAGAATCCTCAAAAATCAAGCCCCGGAGAAGGCTCCCGTCGCAGCCAGCAGGGGTTATTATGTCGTATTCGAACCGACTAAAATTGCACGGCCATCCCGAGCCATCAGTTGCCGAGAGTGAGGTGACATGGCATTTCCCTGAGCAATATGCTGAGCAAGAGAACTCCCACCCCCAGGGTCACATAAAGGAACTCAGTATTTCCCACGGCGGGTATTCGTAACTCCATGTACTGTAACCAGCATAATCAAATTATGAAAAGAATTAGTAGGAAACCAGGCCCAAAAATGCAAGTGGACCCGCTTGTCAGCCTAGCAGAAGCAGGGTGATGTCCCTCCCTCCATTTTCCTGGGGCAGATAGGGGACACCACACACATCCGAGGGGGCTTCGATGGTCTTGGGTCAGCGGGAGACTAAGGGGGTACCCGTGGGGATACCCGCAGGTCCTAAAAAGTCCCTAAATCTCCCTGCTAAGCTATATTCATTGTATTTGAATTAGGAGTGGGCTCAATAAGTGTAACGGCCGAACCTAGTACAGTCAGCGTCATAAATATCTTGACAACGAAGTCTCAAAATGATCCTAACACTCTCGTATTAAGAGCAAATCGAATTGTTTTATTGATTTAAATGATATTATTATCCAAAATAAAGGTGTGTACCAAATATCAGAACAATTAGTCAACTGGAAGGGAGTAAAAAAACGAAATTAAGATCATTTTGAGTACTCTGTACGTCAGCATCTCTCTGATGCTGACTGTACCTCTCTCAGTCAATCGAATAAAGAAGATGACACTCACCCTCTTAGGCCCACCAGGTTCATGCTCCACAGTGTATATCCTGACGTGGTGGTCCGCACTGCCGGCAGCCAGGAAGGCACCCCCAGCTGACCAGGCCGCGCATATCATATGACATACGCCAGGCCTCATGCGCTCTACGTACTGGACTGGTTGGGATAGGAAATACCCGTCCGGGGAACAGGTCCAAAACGCCACTGAGCAATCTGGAAATAGGTTATTGTTAGTAATATGATGGTATGTTATTTCTGGGTAGTGAGAGGTGTATTAACAGCTACATTTTTTCAATTATGATTTTTGCTATTGCCATCAAGCGGGTACTGTCATTTTTTTATATTTTTTTATGGAATAGGCAGACAAACAAGCAGACGGATCGCCTGATGGTAAGCGATCACCGACGACTATGGACACCCGCAACACCAGACGAGTCACAAGTGCGTTGCCTTCCTTTTAAAAGAGAGTACGCTCTTTTCTTGAAGGTTTGAAGGCCGTATTGGTTCGGAAATACCGCTGGTGACAGTTCATTCTACGTTTAGTTGTGTTAGGCAGAAAGTTACTATATTTTGAATTTAAACAGCCGAGTACAGTTACGTCAAACTCGACTGTTTATCCGTGGTGTAGGTGCGATCTATCTTTAACTGTAAGTATGTTACTGGGAATGGCGGTTAGTCGCCTTCTTCGGCACTAGATAGGGTGGCCTCATTTGTTCTACAGGGAACCAACAAAGCTATTTATCACTGTTTTCAATTTTAATTCTAAGATATAAGAATGATACATTCAAAATGAAAACTAAATTATAATACATACTAGCTTTTGCCCGCAGCTCCGCCCGCGTGGATGTCGGTTATCGCGGACAAACATAGCCTATGTCCTTTTTCAAGATCTAATCTACCCCTCTACCTAATTTCATCAAAATCGGTTCAGTGGTTTAGGCGTGAAAGCGTAACATACATACAGACAGACAGATGGACAGACAGACAGAGTTATTTTCGCATATTAATATGGAAGTATGGATATAATCACGCCTTTTTCTCTCTAGGGTAAATAAATGAAGTACATAAAAACTGGAATTTTAGAAAAAATATCGCGCCTCAGTTATTATACTACCTTGAGGAACTCCTAAACTGATAAGCTTTTTTATGAAAGTTAGCAGTTTGGTCCCATTGACAACCACAGACACCAAATGAGGAGCAGTTCGTCTACAGAACCTCCCGTGGACTAGCCTGTCCACAGATCCACACGCGACAAGTGCTCCGTCGGCTGACACGCATAAGTCTGTCACTTCTACACCTACGGCCAGGAAGGTGCCTATACAACACCAGGGCCTTTCGGCTGACAATATCTCTTTTTCAATTTGTACACTTTCCCGAAATATGTATTCCCAAAACGACTACACTGACCCATACAATCACTTCCCAGTTTGAGCACTTCCTTAAAAACATTTTTTACCGAAAAGTTCACTTAACCAATATGTCGTATCATTTCTGTTAGGCTAGCTAAGACGCATTGCAAAAAAATTATAATAAATCACGTTTGTTATATGGGAGCCTATTATCTTTTTGTTATCACACAAAGAGGTCTTACATTCAGGGAGAGTGTATATATTGGGAATCAGATATTTTCGGAGGGTATACGACATTGGAAGTGTACTTTTCGTGAATAAGACATTGTGAAAGCCTAGTGTACATTATGGGAAGTGTATAATCTGAAAAAGAAAACATTGTCAGCCGAAAGGCACCAGGTGCGTCATGTAGGAAGGATATAGGAAATGTAGCCTTTGCGCTATGTATGTCTAAGACGCTTTTCACCTAGCTCGCGTTATGACTAGTCTAAAGGATAAGTAGGTATAACGCTAGTTAGACCTACTGCGATATAGGTTAGAACAGAGTAAGACAAAAAGAGTCATAGACCTACTGCATTACAGTTCAACAGCGAGGAAAGGAAAGCGATCAGAGAGTAAAACACTAGTCCTTTAAAAATTATGTTATATTGAAAACTAAACTTATATGAATGACCAGGAGTAGTATACTTATAGGACTTGCTTGCTAGGACATGCTAATTTACTAGGACATTTAGACATATCGCGAGCTAGGTGAACTGAGATTTAGGCATTTGTCGAAATAGTCCTTATGCGAAATTGACAAATAGCGTTATAGGTATACGTCCACTTAGGCTAAAAGCTATTGAAAATGACATATAGACATAACGCGAGCTAGGTGGACTGCGTATTAGACATACATAGCGCAAAGGAAATGTAGGAACTACCCTTCTTGAAGATCACAAAACGATACATACCTGTAGATGTAGAAGCGAGCCACCTAACATCCTTTCTCGCTGGTGGGGCCCAGTGCACCGATGTAATAGTTCCAGCATGAGCAGACAGTACAGCCCTAGGTTCCGCCGAGCGTAAACACCAAACACGAACCAGTTTGTCTACAGAACCGCACGCTACTAGGGCTCCGTCGGCGGACACGCAAACGTCAGTCACTTCTGCACCTACGCCTCGGAGGGTGCCGACTAGACGACCGTCTATGGCGCTCCAAATCTGCAATTACATAAAGTGTTATAAGTTTAAAACTAAAACCCGACTACCGAAAAATCACGCTCTAAAAATAATCAAACAAGAAATATCAAGGATAGCCGTGGTCGTATGCCACTTTTCCGTAGAATATATTGTTAGAGTAAGTTACCGGCACCTTATGAGCGCTAGAGGGCGCCACACAAGATTCAGTGACACGTCATATAGCCTGTAACCATCGGACGATCAAGCCGCTTGTAACGATTCCTCATTTGTTCAGTTCTAATAAGTAGTTGAGGAGCTATGAGGGAACATTTGAACATACATACATACATACATAGCCTGTCAAAATCATAACCCTCCTTTTGGCTTCGCCGTAGTCGGGTAAAAATTGAACAGCTTAATCTACGTCGAATTTCTCTGAGCCTTTTTCTACCTCAGTTGGGGTCTATCTCAGTCCAAGTACGATGCGTCTGAATTGACACGGAAAATATCATCTAATCTAAAGCCCTTTGGCCACATCGGAGATATTGCAGTTAAACCAGTTGTCGGACTTTTTAGGGGTTCAAATATCCGTAACGACTGCCATAAATGTTATTATGACATCACGATCAACGGCATAACATACTCTCCATGGCGCGGAAATACCCAGACCAATGCGAACACCCATATTCATGCATACAAATATTTGCACTGCACGGGGATCGAATCCGCACCTCCGCCGGGTGTATTATTCACGCTCAGTGCGTAGCACTACTGTCAGATTAAGATTACTGTAGATTGAGAAGTAATTCCTATATCAATTTATGTATAACCAGAAACAAATGACATACCTTGACGAGCATATCATCAGCTCCAGTGATAACATACCGCCCAGTGCAATCGAATACCACGCAGTATACTGCCGACAGATGTCCCAGCGTGCGGCGTTGCAGGGTCAACGAACCTAAAGTTTAAAAATAGAATAGTAAATTAAAAACACAGTTTATTAGAAAGCAAATTTAAATAGGTATAAATACAGGATGCATTATTGAAACGGCGCAGTTTGAAAAATAAACCCTGTATATTGGATTACAAAATTATACCTCTCCTTTTCAATACAGCAAAAACTCACTCCCACGTCATCCAGAAACAAAATACAAAACATAGGAACTTTCACATCAACATCTTTTTTACTTTTTTTAAGTGTGGTTATCCCCACTGATAGCCCCCACCGCAGCCAGTGAAGTGCTTATGTTGGACTCGAACCAACCAAAACCTTCTCAGACTTCAGTTAATGGGGTGAGGTAGCCGGTTAACACTTTCTCCAGAAAATGGGGAGTGCATATTGCACCATTGTGTTTGCCTGCTTCAGCTAGGGTAACAGGCAGATACTCCTATCACTCCTCCCCCCAACCCAGACCCAACCTTCACCCCCAGACCCACCTGACATCCCCAGGCCCACCTTTCGCAACAAATCTTTTTCAGAGATAGTTTCTATTGAACATTACCTATCTAAAGTAAAGCCAACGAGACGAGAGTAAAAAGGTAAACAAAGTGACCATAAGTGACTGAGTTACGTTGCGATAACTAGCGATTCTTTTTTCTGTCCTTGTCGCACATGTCACATGTACGCGACAAGGGCCGAGCGACAGCTGACGTTGCGTGTTTCGTAGTACAAGAAAGCTGTCAGCACAGCGGTTCTAAACTGTCAGATCCGCCATCTTATGAGCAATTTCATTCCTGTCTGGAACGCGCTTGAAGTGATACGTAATCATTTTCAAATAAAGAAGTTTGGAACCGCTGAAACAGCTGTTTACCTTTTTTCTCTCACTTCGTTGGCTTTACTTAGGTAGTATACTCACCCAGCATTCGTGACGGGAAGGCGGCCTGTCCTCCCGGTCCCCCGGGCACCGCGGCCGCCCCTATTCCCAGTTCCCGGGACACCAGGCGTCGGACCAGTGTGTGGTCTTGTTTGTACGAGGCGTACTGCGGCATCGGCCGCACCAGGCTCTCGCTGAGTAAGGATAGCCGGGCCGCCAGACCTAAGATGAGAAAAAAAAATGTCTTGTTCACTTTTTTTATGCCTCTTACGAGTAGATGTGATTAAGAGGAAGACATAGGTCAAGAAGAACATTTAAAAAAAAGGTTATTTTTATAAAAGTACACATCAATTTGCCTTGTGGGTTGCCGGTGGAGTAGAATAGGACCACCCCAGCTCTTTCTGTGGGTGTCATAAAAGGTGATTAAGAGATAGGGCTGTTCTCCATCCGACAGTAAACATACAGCCCAAGACACAGGGCCCGCCAGAGGGCAATAAGCTCGCCACCTAATATGTCGTGGGACGGAAAATCATAACTGGCGAAACGTGGGTGTTAATACACCTCTGCTTACCCCTTCGGGAATTTAAAGACGTGAGTATATGGATGGACTTCGATTTGACTTCACCTCGCCTGATGGTAAGCTAAAGGCAAAGTCTTGAAGAAAGAGGGTCACCATTATAAACAGGTACCATGTTAACAATGGCGGCACTGGGCTTGTCGGCCTCGTCAGATGCTTTCTCACCGCCCGCTTAAGGGACCCGGGACTGTTGGAAGAAGGAAACACGTGAGCTGGCAGGGAGTTCCAGGTCTTAATGATGCGGCATAGGAAAGAGTAAGTATATGGATGGACTTCAATTTGATTTCACCTCGCCTGATGGTAAGCTAAAGGCAAAGTCTTGAAGAAAGAGGGTCACCATTATAAACAGGTACCATTTTAACTCAACAATGGCGGCACTGGGCTTGTCGGCCTCGTCAGATGCTTTCTCACCGCCCGCTTAAAGGACCCGGGACTGTTGGAAGAAGGAAACACGTGAGCTGGCAGGGAGTTCCAGGTCTTAATGATGCGGCATAGGAAAGAGTCACCAAACCGGTTCTTGATACAAGTCGCGTCGTAACAGGAGGTCAAGGGATTGGCAGAGGAAAGAGAGGTATGGATATTGCTCCACCGACATGACAAGCACACGGTCCACCTGATGGATAGTGGTTACCGTGGCCTATGGACGTATGAAACACCAGGGCGTCACACTCGTGCTGCCTAGAAACCTAATGCCCTTCTTGAAGAACCCCATATTGTAGTCGCTTGGAAAAACCACAGCTTCAAAAATGTATTCAAATTGGAAAAAAGTGAATTGTTCAGGCGGGACGTGAACCCGCGACCTGTCTTTTACAGGGGGAATGCTCTGACCACTAAGCTACCGAACTACGCCTGGAGGATTAAAATTTCTCCTATACGACTTGGCTTAGGGCGACGCGAGGGTGATAGGAGAAATTGGAATACTCTAATAAGCCCTGTTCAGACATAAGCGGTACAGAAAACCGAGTGGGTATCCGTTAATATTACTGTTCACACCAAAGCGAATTTCGCTATCCTTCTGGGTAGAATACCGCGCGGGACGTTTTCGCCAGTTAGTAATTTTTATTATTAATTATGATTGATTAATACACTAGCAGCCTAAGCTGATGCGTGTATATCACTGCACTTGTGTTTTTAAAATTGTATAATGTTTGTCCAGTCTATTTTAAAAAATGTTTACGTTAGGAGCACTTATCACACTTTCTGGTAGGGAGTTCCACATTTGCACCACGCGGTTGGGCAGGAAGTTATACCTAGGGTTGCTGGCACACCGAGGCTTACTTAGTTTCAGTGAGTGGCCTCTTAGATGTCTGTTGGAGTTCAAGGTGTAGATGTTTTCAAGGTTTGATACATTGTAATGTTTGCTAAGGATTTTGTAAGTTTCTATGAGATCTCCTCTCTTCCTTCTCTCTTCCAGTGTGGTTAGATTGTTATATCGGGATGCATGCCGCTGCTCCCGCGCCACGTCGACTGGCGGAATCTGTTTCGCCCATCAAGCGAAATATACCTACGCGGTACTATGGTACCAACGATTCCGCTCCAGCCGCGGAACTTCATACTGAATTTCTGAGCGAAACCTGCACAGCGGCAGCGAATGCCGCTTATGTTTAAACAGGCTATACTCGGTCAGATGACAACTCCCAAAATAGCCAAAAAATCAAGCATTTGACGTGGTATTTACTCAAATAGATTATGCAATTTCAGACTATTGTCCATCTCTGTGCCAAACGCTTTGGTGCAGGCTTGCCTCTCGGGAAAGGATTGCCTTCATTCTGCCATAACATAAGGTAGACTCAGGACTGGTGAAAGCCTCGGTTGCCATGCCCTATGATGATAATGATTCTTAACACAAATAGGTGTACCTTGCTGTCCAGGGCCATCTCCAGGGGCTCGCCTAGCGAGCTGTAGTGCTCGCTCGCATACTGTGGCCAGCCGGTTGAACGATACATCTGAATATTGGGCTGCCTGCGGAACATAGATACAACATTCAAGGTAGGTACCAACCGGTGACCTCTGCGGTGGATAAAGACATTATTTTATTTATATTATAATAAATAAACATACACATATCATTCCCCCCCTAGGGCCATTTCACCCATTTCCCCTAAGGTTGTAGGACATTATGCCTCGCACCTCGGCGGACCCAGGACCTATTGGTTTGGCCCTCCACGGGGCATTCATACTCGCCCAGACAATCAGTGCAAATATGTAAGCATGAATGGACACATTGGACACACAAATATTAGCACTGAGCGGGAATCGAACCCGCGACCTCCGATAAAGCAGTCAAACGCTCTACCGCTATGGAAGCCATCTATTGGGTAAATTATCAATCGTTACAATGTCTGTTTTTATGTTGAAGTATTTTTTTATTGTCTCGAGTTGAATATGGCGCCCATATTGTATCGGAAGCATTCGTGTTTTTCCGGCCAACATTGACCGCGTATCATCCAATCGTATGCGAGAGCTACTGCAGTCGGACGTTAGAACGAGACAGGCAATGCTCGATGGTAACATTTCAACGCGAAAGACAGAGATAGCAATACTTCTAATTACGACTGTGCTTCTTCTCAATAGTGCATGATATAACAATTTTTTCGCAAATTAGCTAAAAATTTGCAAATTATCACAGAAACACTACAAAAATATTTTTTATGATATTCCACCGTATTTTCACGATCACTTTTATGCATAACATATTTTAAGATTTTTTGCCGTTTTGTCGCAATTTAAGTTATTTCCCATCCGATATATATCAGGAAAACGTAAATAAACAGTATTTATTAGCTAAAACTGCTTTAAACTCACCAATTCATCGTAAGTTTGGGTGTGCTCTGTGCCCTCCCAGTCAAGTCGTCGGGGCAGCACCTGCAACCAATATCAAAAAAACTTTTCAGCGAAGTTTCAGCGAGTTTGACAGCCTTAGCCACGTGCGTTCACGATCAAAACAACAATAAGCTTAAAACCCGGCACTAGGAAAAGCTCAAACCTACCTCAATAGTCTCGAGCTCTTTTAGCAAAGTCTGTAACAGAAAGGGTTACAATTAACGCAATGAATCATATTAGACAATAATTCAGATATATACGGAGCCAATTTACCTTCGCAGTCTCCTTAAGAGGTCCACCAGAAAGAAATTTTGCTATCAAAAAGTAGAGCTCTGAAATCGGGAAAGCTAACATTACACGACTTCGTCTATCGGATACTCGTATTATCAAGCATTATTTTCTAGGGATCACGCTTACCGGGAACGACCCTGTGCTCCTCGTTAGGTTCCTCCATTATCCTAGGATTTTTCCAAGTAGTAAAAACTGAACTTGCACATCACATTCACTATTAAAATCCAACAAACATTTCACTTTACATTGTTGACGAACAGATAAAGCAACCTTCTGTAATAATAGCAAAATGGCGCTTGAGCTGTCAGTCAAACAGTTTCTGGGAAATCCGTGTCGGTCAAACAGCTTGATACTTAGTTCTAGAAGTACTACCTAGATGTCGTGGCGTTACTCATTCATAAAAAAATACTCATTGATCACGAATCACGATTACCCGACGAATAATGATTTGATGATTTTTTTATCAATGTTTTATACTTTTACAGTAATGTTCGTTCATGTTAAATAAAATAACATGATTATAGATTTATGATGACCTAGGAAATAGCCCGGGATAAAGTCCTTGACCCCAATTTGGCCTAGTTCAAAAATTACCTTTGCTTTGCCTTGCCTGACTCCTGGCAACTTTAAAGTAAAATTAAAATGTCAAAGCAGCAGTGCGATACACAAGTTCAATGAATTGTAAAGATCGTAATAAAATGCTATTAGACGTAATTATACGATGAGTTTGCGTATTGTTGAGTGCTTAGTGAGTGAAAAATACTTTCTGGATGCCAGTGCGAGTGAAATTAATCCGTGGCAGGTTGGCGCGAAGACTGTTCACCAGGGCGGTATCAATTAATGCTGATGTGTGAGAATCCTGAAGGGTTCCAATCGAGTCTGCGGGCGTTTCGACTACCTAGCATGACACTCTCACCACTCCGCAAAACAATAACATGTACGTAGTCTTTTATTGACTCCTCATTACTTCCAGGTCATTTGTTTATTTGAGTAGGTATTAATCAATATTTATTGATTATATGCTAAAAATACGCTCGTAACCAGCCCTAACTCGCTGTTTATATCAAGAGATGGGTGTTACCTGTTACAGACACTTTATTTGCAGACATTATACCTATATTTTATCTTAATAAATTGCTGTGCAAAACATCATGCAAATCAGACTATGTTTAGCTTTCATATTCGTTGATATTTCATCATATCCCTCAGCATTACTATTATTAAGGGACATAATAATAGAGTGGATTTCATCACAAATGAATGGGCTCAGGAAAATACTAGTACAAATGCACCCCTTAAATGTATTTTGTGATGGAATTGTATCAGTATATGTCGAATTTATAAAGTATTCATTAAATGCCTTCGCTATAGCGAGCGGTTCCATAAGCAACATTTCATTTTCATAAATACTAGTGATAGTCTCAATTTGCTTTCTGGATTCTGATTCTTGCTTTATTAATTGCCAGGACGTTTTGCACACATTTTTTGAATTAAGAATCTCATTACGATTGTGATTTTTGATGGATTGATCGATGCAATTACGTAATAGTTTTGAGTATTTTTTGTATTTAAATATGATTGTGCTACATTTATTGCTATAGTACTTGTAACGTAACAAACGTTTGGTTCTGCAACTTATTTTTAGACCTTTTGTAATCCACTTAAGTTTACGAACCTTGTTTGATATTTTTACCCGCACTTTCGGAAAACATAATTTATAAAATAAGGAAAAGGTCTCATGAAACAACTGAAATGCAGATTCACAATTGTCCCCATCATATATTTCCTTGAACGAGAGACTAGACAGACATTCTCGAAACCTTTGCAAATACTGGTTGTTATAAAGTCTTTTATGAATATAATACTCTGGAGGTTGTTCTTTATTTTCCGTTGGGATACTTAGCAACTGAGCCGTGTTGTGGTCAGATAGACAGAAAGCGTGTGCGATAGAAATAACTCCTGTTTTGACCCATCTGGTTAACTTATCATTCAGGGATGGATTTTTTCCCAATGAGCTCAAAATTTCCATCGTAAAACCTTTATATAAAAAGGGAGAAAAAACTTCTCTAGAAAATTATAGACCAATATCCTTAATACCAATTCTGTCAAAAGTCTTTGAAGTGGCAATGCATAAGCGTTTGACTAGTTTCATTCAAAAACATAATATTTTACGCAATGAACAGTACGGCTTCCAGAAGGGTAAATCTACGACTTTGGCATGTTTTGATTTGGTGACTAAAGTCGTTGAAAATATTGACAATAACAAAATAGTAACTGTAATCTTCTTTGACATGTCCAAGGCATTTGATCGCGTCTCTCATAAAGTGTTACTAGAGAAACTTGACAAGTATGGCATAAGAGGGCCGGCACTAAATTGGATTAGGACTTATTTAAAAGACAGAAAGCAATGTGTCGAGATCCAAAATATTAATGAAAGTAAGGAGCTTACAGCCTACAAATCCGATTTTATTAGCAATAATCTAGGCGTTCCTCAGGGCAGTGTTCTAGGCCCTCTATTATTCTTATTATATATTAATGACCTTCCTGACATTACTCCAAATCGTTGCATATTGTATGCTGACGACATTTCTTTGATTATGACTTGTGATAAACATGCGGACATTGAAAATTTCTCAAATGACATAAATAACACAATAAATTATATTATTAAATGGCTCAGTGATAATAATTTACAGGTGAATCTGAATAAAACCAATTTAATACAATTTAACACAGGTGCGATAATGCACAAAGATCTAAAGGTAAATTATAAGGAATATGAAATAAAGGAAGTAACAGAAACTTCATTTTTGGGTATAACTCTAGATGGACATCTAAACTGGAAAAGCCATGTAAATAAAGTGTGTAGCAAAATAAATAGATTTGTATATGTCCTTTACACACTGCGTAAAACATCTAACCAAAAAACAGTGTTAGCAGCGTACCACGGATACATATCTTCCGTATTAAACTACGGTCTTATCTTATGGGGGAATTCCACAGAAGTACAAAGGGCTTTTATAGCCCAAAAAAAGTGTGTAAGAGCTATAGCTGGTATACCACCCTGGCAAACATGTAAACCCTTTTTCAAAGAGTACCGTATACTTACCTTGACCTGTATGTACATTTTAGAAGCTGCTAAATTTGTAAAACTACACCCACACCTGTTCAAAAAGGCCAAAGATCTGTATCCCAGAAATACCAGACGTCCAGACAGAATCGTCTTGACAAAGATACCAAGAACCACAGTATATTTAAAAAGTTGTACAGCCATGTGTGGTCGTGTTTATAACGCAGTGCCAGACGAATTTAGACATTTACCCACAAATAGGTTTTGTAGAAAATTTAAATTATGGCTTTTAGAAAAATCATTTTATTCACTAGAAGAATATTTTAAAAATTAATTTAATTTAAATTTAATTCAAATAATAACAAGTACTTAAAGAAGACATAGGTATCCTATTACATGGGACCGACTACGATTATTGGTGAAATGTGGGTGTTAACGCACCTCTGCCTAACCCTTCAGAGCTAAAGGCGTGATTATATCAAGTATGTATGTACCACCTAGATCCATCTACCATCCTTTAACCAACCAGCAGAGTGCAGTCCATTGATAAATTAAAAAAAATAACATAGACGCTCCAAACCCGTCTCACTTGCTATCCAGTGCACCTGCCATTCAATGCATAAGGCTCTGGAATTAAAATTAAACTAATTAAAATGGGATGTACTTTTCTCAAGATTGTAAGTGGGCTATTACATTAGATAGCCCTTGGTCCTTGGATAGAGTTAAAGAAATTTCAGAGGAGGACCAGGTGGAAAAGGAAAAGGTTAAGTCAAAGACTAACACCTACTAAAATGCACACCATCTTTAGATTGTACCTTGCGGGAGGTGAGATTGGCTGTCACATTGCTATCTCTTTCGAGCTGGCCCTCTTCGCATGCGGAGACAAAGGAGTCCTCAACTGGCCCCTGTGTATACTTACTTACTTCCAGAGGGGATTGCTGATCCAGACGCTGTATCACCCAAATCCCCTATTTGTCCCCTGGGAAGCCAAGGGGTGTCCTGCAATCATGGCATTCCATTGAACCCACCTGTATCTTTTTCTCGGTATAGGACTGCTGCTCCAGTGACTAAAGCTAGAACTTGCAGCCGCCTGGGACTTGAGTTAGAATTTCATACAATTACCATCTCCATCATCTTTCTAAGAACACATTATTTCCTCAACGCCATCTATAGAGCATACATTTTAAATTTGAAGCCCCTTACTTCAAAAACATAGGACTTTCATACAAACTTCCAACCTCCGTTTTAGGGGCGGAGTAAAACCCATTATTTGTTGATGCCTACACCCCATTTCTTTTTTTTTTTTTCTCCGTGCGGAAATCCCCTAGGATACTCCCCCTTCCGGAGACGGAAGGGGAGGTTATGTCGGACTCAAACCGACTAAAACCGCACGCTGACTGTGTTTTTTTTAAAGAATATTATAAATTACTAAGCTGAAATCCAACTAAGCTAAATTGCTTGTGTTAGGAGTAGGTTCACGTCGGTAGTTTAATGGCCAGGATTCGAAACCGGGACCTCTTGATCGTAAGGCTGACTCCTTATCCGTGAAGCTACCGACACTATGCCGATAAATATAAATTGATAATATTTATATAAATAATTGAACCCATGACGCTGAAGTTGGCAGCCCAAATTGTAGGAGCTAAAATCAGCAGGTAACATTGGAAACAAAATTATAGCAGCCATAATTTTCCCATTACAAAACGGTCTCTGACAATTTACCATTGAACCCAGTGCAAATTGAACGCGTGCGGACGCGTGGGTGGCCGGCGTCTCCTTCTGCGAGCAAATAATGGTCGTGAAGGAGATGGCAGAACGGGAGCGGCGGCGTCAGCGAGAAAGACTCGCAGATTGCGCCGCCCGCGTGCGGAAGCCACTCGGGCGTCGGAGGGCACAGACTGACCTCCGTCCCTCATGAGCGCGGGCCTAGGTGTGACGGGAGGAGCCACCTGTCACGCCAGCAGAAGCAGGCCACGGTGGCGGCGCGCCTCCTCATTCCGAGGGCTAGTCGGGGACACCGTTGTCCCCCCTCCCGAGAATGGAGGAGAGTACGAGGGATATGCCGAAGACAACCTCACCTCCGGCCTAGCACTACGACCCACCAGTCGGCTTGCGGTTTTAGTTGGTTCGAGTCCGACGCAACCTCGTCTTCCGGCAAAAAAAAACAAAGTGTCTGTAATAATCATTGATGTACAAAAAAACCCTAGATACACAGTCTCGAACTATAAAACGAGATTAGTAGCACGAGTTCCGCTGCTGTGAGACAGTCGTGTACAATATTATGAAGGTTAATGCGAGTCGAGTACTGGCTATTTACTTTTTATAGAAAAGAAGGCATCGGCGAAAAAGAGTAGTTCCAATTCCTTTCCAATTTCTTCCCAGGCTTTATTTTTTGCATCCTTATTTTTGTATAATTTATCGGCGGGGTCCCATAAACACCTTCTGGATCGAACTTCCTCGATTACTCGTCCCGTATCGATGTTATTCATTTCTTACACAATTATACCTACGGCGCGTCTCAACAGCGTCACACTAAAACGCACACTGGCCGTAGAAGCGAATGAGCAGCGCGCGTTTGGACAGCGCTGTCGAACATCACGCGTTTATTAAACGGCGCTGCCCAAGCGCGCGACACTAAAACGCAACTTCTACTCCCATATATCTCTGAACGCGCGCGCTCCAACGGCACTGCCGAAACGCGTAACGATAAAACCAGCCTCGAATCTGGCTCCAATCACACATAAGTAGTTATAGTTATGTTATAAAGACATTTTTTTTGCAAATTCAACCTTATGCACATGACTTAAAGCTCTTACAACAAAGGAGTGTACAAAAAGCAATAAAATTTTACGACCCAAGTCTGTCGGTAGGACAAGGCACGGAATGGAGACTCCACATCTTTATAATTTTTAATTTTTGTACTACGTTCACTTAGTATTTTAATAACTTATAAAAGTGTGTTCTCAACATATAACTATACTTTTATCTGAGGCTAAATATGTTTTGGGTAGAACATATTTTAATCAATGAAACCAATATTAGCTTATAAAAAACAGTTATTTATATATTTGGTTGAAAGGTACCTATTGTACAAACTAAGTAAAGGCTTTTTGAATTTTGGTAACATGCATCATGAAAAAATCGGTACAAAATCGTTTTTTTTTTAATTGTCGACATGATTACCTCTTCAACTTTTGAAAGTAGATTCAAAACTATGTTATTTTATTGTGTGATATATAAATATTAGTTAAACATTGAACTCAACTAAAGTTATAACGTGAACAAACTTATTATTAAAAAATAAAAAGTCAATATTCAAAAATCGACTCCATTGAAAAAAGAACAGGGTCATTTGTAATATGCGACTAAAATTAAAGGACTTTGTAATGCGTTGTTTTTACACTGATACGCGCCTATTGAAATTTGCTGTACTATAATGGACCGTTGAGTGAAGGTTTTAGAAAAAATAAATCAAAATCACATAATACTTGCTATATTTAGTCATGAAAACCATAAAAGCAAATCAATAAACTATTTTACTTACCGAAAATAAGATATCCCATCCTTTTTTAAAGTTTTTGACGTATTATTTCTGCAATTTCTCATAGAACACTTTGGCATTTTTGACGTGCGTGCATAAACACGGGCGATGCGAGACTATTTCAAATGAGCGCTAAATTTGGAATTTAGCGCTCTTTTTATGCGGACGGTTTTGACACCCTGACTGTGCATCTTGGGTTTTTTAGTATATCAATGGTAATTATCAACTATCGATTTGATATCCATTTTTTTGAGTTCCATTTCGCAAAAGCTACTGCATGAATTTTGATGTGACTTTGTTTAAAAGGTCTTGGTCAGGTTAAAAAAAAATACTTATTTTGCAGAAACGCACCCAACATGTCGGGTACTGCGGCCAGCGCAAGCAACGCCACAGGCGGCGCGGCAGCTCCCGGTGGAGGTGTCAGCGCTCTAGGTGGCCTTGGGAGCTCCCTTGAAGACAAAGACTGTGATCTCCTCTGCCCCGTCTGCTTCGAGCTCATCGACGAAGCTTACGTCACACGATGCGGCCATTCCTTCTGCTACGCCTGCATCGGTAAAGCCGTAGAGCTTCATCGAAGATGCCCAAAGTGCGGAGCAGCTCTCGCATCAAGAGATCATATTTTCCCAAATTTCCTTCTTAATGAGCTGGTAGCTAGAAGACGTGTGCGAACAAGAAGAGCTAATAACGTAACTGGTGTCACAGCAGCTCGAGGTCCTGAGAGAGTGCGTGCTCTAGTAGCCGCAGAGGCAAGGAGGCTCCCTTTAGCTGATGTAGATGCTATGTTGGATCTGTTAACTCGGAGGAAAAGATTGTTGGAAGCGGAGTGCGCAGCAGCTCATCATAGGCTGTTATATGAGTTTCTGGCACAGCTGCACCGAAATCGAACGCATCAACTTGATCAATTGGCTCGGGAGGCTTCGTTGGTGAGGAGGGATATGGACCATGTTGCTACTGTTCTCAGGTTTGTTTAACATCATTTTAGTTATGTGGTTGTGGCTTATACTTCCGTACCAGAGGTCTGGTATCATCTTCCCCTACTAGTTTAGCTTGTACAGCTTTAATGGAAATTACTGCTGCCTAAGTTAGCACCCGTTAGCTTCTTACTAATCAATAGAAAACAAACAAAAATATTCTGTCTGATGGTAAGCTCCGGTGTCTATCGGAATGCTATCATCGGGATTATGCCGACATCCAGATCTTTCAGGTAGAACTTACCCTTTTGGTGACAGGAAGGAATACAGTAGTTACCACCCTATCTCATCCGAAGGGTGTCGTGAGGCGAATGACGGAAAAATACGCAGACTATATCACTGCGAGAGATGGAAAACTCGAAATAAAGCCCTGTACCACCCCATCTGGCCAGTATGGAAACAGTAAAAAGCCCTCCAATATGTCCAGCTCTGGACTGCGATATGCTAATTGACTGAAAGCAGAACTTCGTTCAGAAAGTCCTTAGGTCTACTTTTGGTGTTCACTTACAAAATGGTCGTATCTTTTTCTAGGTCCTCTCAAGATTCCCAAAGCGTCTGTAATGGTCAGCGTGATGTTACTCTTGAATTGATGTGCAGGGAACTCCGCACCGGGGCCCAGGGCCTGGCACGAGTGCCTAGCAGTGGACCTACGGAGGACGAGGTTTCCCTGCAAGCTGATGCTGGAGACGCTGTGAGAGCACTCCGGAGGGAGCTGGCGGACTTAGCTGGCAGTGTGGGAGACGCTGCAGCTCATGCGGATGGTATGTCAATAATGGGCCATTGAAGTGTCTCTGGTTTAGTGGTTAAGGAGTTGAATCCTGTCCAGTAAACTATCAACGTAAGCTTATAAGCTAAGTTGGAATGATTAGCGGGAATGCATGTTTACCTTTAAAAATCTATCTTGGGTTTTGGAGTGGGACGGTTCACAAGGACTTCCCCTTTTTTTAAGTACAAAGTTTGTGTGGGATTATAGTGTCCCATGTTTCTCCGGATAGGGGGGAAGTTCGAAACCAGCTCCCACGAATCATCATCTTCAAGTCGACATATTTTCCTGATAGTATCCGAGACCAAGGTGCACTCGGAGCTCAGGGTCCGCCCTCCGGCTCTTCCTTCTCCACTTCGCACGATTTTGGGCGTGGGTAGTGATAAAATTTGCACGCATGTCACCCTCCACGACCTCAAGCCAGGAGTTCTTGGGCCTACCCCTTTTACCTGGACAAAGCGGGGGCGCCATTGCCAAGCATTTGTTACCCACGTAGCCAGGCACTTGCCGCACAACATAGCCTCACCAGTGAAGTCGAATCTCTTGCATTTTATCTGCGATGTCATGAAGACTTGCAGGAATCTCAAGGATATTATATTGATGGTGTGATGTTTTGTTGCAGGCGAGCTGACAGGTAGTAGCCTGGGCGGGGGCTCTGAGGAGGAGAGCTTCGCAGGCGGTGCCGCGGCGGGGGGAGACGCTTTAGCGGCGCGATGGAGGAGGCTGCATGCGCACTTCGATGATTTCGTGCAGGTACGTGTATTGTAGGTGGGAGATATTCTATAGATTCAGCAAGCACATGCTCTTACACACATACAAAAACATACCTACATCGCTGTCGATGTCGAATTGGGCTAGAGAACGTGACATCATCAAATTTACAATTGAAATTTCACCTCAGATTCAGATTTTGAGTTTGTTGGATCGTTCGAAATATTCTTACATGTGCCTGCTGATCAGGAAAAGTCTAAAATCGAAGGCAGGTCTTGAACCCGCGACTAGTTCCTTACAGGGGAACGTTATATATAACAAACTGAGCTACTCAGACACGTCTTAGAAATACGAAATTCTTCTGTAAATTCGTTTTGTGGCGATCCTGGAGTGATTTACCGATATATGTACGAACACCCAGCTGGTCAGAGCAACTTGTCCTGGATATTGAATTTTTCCGATTTATTTCTTTAGGAAACGTTGGTGTACTAGTTCATATATAATTTTAACAAAAGGATAGATTCATACCAAAAAATACTTAAACTGTCTGCTGCTTAATGCTATAATGCACCAAGCGAGCGTCATCAAAGTTAATTGCCGCTGTTGCATCGTTCCTGTTATTCGCGCAGAGTTACGCCCCTTCGACAGTTAAGGAACTCAAAAAGAATTATGGAACTGGAAAAACTCCAATTCAAAACTCTTCCCACAGTGCTATTTCGCGCACCGTGCCGACGAGCTCTACTTCCCGCCCTCCGGCGCCGTCACCCCCGCTCCCCCCACCTACCCCGCCACCGACACCCCCTGCGTCCCTCCCCCTTGCGCCCCTCCCCCCTGCGCCCCTTCCCCCGTAGCCCCCACGACACCGGTGACAGAAGACCACGTACCCCAAGCGCCTGCTGCCAGCAGTAGCAGCTTAGGGGGAGATCAACGGGCGCCTGATGATGCTCCGGAGGCAGCTAATCTGGAGAGTTGTAATACCAGAACTCCTGCAGGTCAGTACTGGATGGACTCTTACTATAAGAAAGCCCTAAAGTGATAATCCAGTGGGGGGGACCCGTGACTGTATCGTTAATATAGCCTTTAAGAAAGACATTTGAAGGTTCCTAAACGGTAAGCAGCACGAGTGTGATTGGTCATGGTAACCGCTTTCCATCTGGTAAACCGTGTGGTTATCTGCAACTTCAATGGAGAATGTTACTAGGTGTGCGAAATCACTCGAAAGTTAAAGCTTTTATATATACAGGGTGTATTTTTGAAACGGGGCAGTAAGGGCAAGTACCTTAACCGTTGCAGTTACAGCAAAACGTTCTCAAAAGACCTTCCCTAACTTTTTGGGACATTTTGAACTGCATTCACAGATTTTGTAAAAAACTTAGTTAGCAAAAAAAATTTAAAAAGTTCAATTTTTTTTTATGCCAATCGATTATATTTCATGTGGGGATCAAAAAACTCTATGAGACCATTTTAGCTTTCAGTACTAGGAAAGACAGAAATCGCCAAAAACGTTTCCCATACATTTCGGCAACAGAAACAAATTTCTATGATGGTCTAACTTTTTGTTATGGCCAGGAAGTGGGTAGAATTGACTGTAAAGTAAATAAAAAGAATTTCTACCCTCAAATTTCGAATTTGATTCGAAAATCTGTGTGTTATACTTAGTTTCAGCTGAGAAACTTCGTATGAGTTATTAATTAAGGATTTTCGCTAAAATGTCTTCTAATCGTGAAAAAATTGACTTATTAGAAGCGTATTTTGTCAATAATCGAAATGCGGGAGCTGCATTAGTGTGGTACCGCAATAGGTATCCGTTGCGGCATGTGCCAACAAGAAAGGTTATTACAAATCTTTTGAAAAACCTGGAATTGCAGGGTTCTTTCAAAAGAAAGCGGCAGCCTCGTGTGGACATGGACACGGAGATAGCGGTTCTGACTTATGTCGAAGCATATCCAGAGGTATCGTCCAGGCAAGTCGCCCTTGAAGTAGGTGTATCCCACTCCCTTGTGATAAAGATATGGAAGAAATACGGCTACAAGTGCTATCGATATGGGCGCATAGTTCAAGTGATGTGATCCGGGTGATGATGTTCGAAGTCTTACTTTTTGCAGATGGCTAAGAGGAAAAATAAGCAGAGATCATGAATTTTTAAATTACATACTGTGGTCAGACGAAACGAATTTTTCCAATAAGTATGTACAACAGAAAAAATCACCACTATTGGTCCAAAGAAAATCCACTAAGAGTTACGGCAAGTCATAATCAGGTTCGCTTCTCATTCAACTGTTGGTGTGGTATAATGTCCAATCGAGTCATAATGGTGGAATTTTATGAAGGGAAACTGAATTCTGCCATGTATAATGAAGTCATTTTACACCATCTTGAAAACGAGATGGACGAATGGCCCCTGTCGGAATTGCGAAAAGTTCATTTTCAACAAGATGGTGCTCCGCCACATAACAGTCACCTTTCACGTTCCAATTTGAGCCGCCTATTCGGTACACAGTGGATAGGTACACATGGTCCAACAGTGGCCACCTCGTAGCCCCGATCTAACACCACTAGATTTTTTTTTATGGGGCTTCGTGAAAAACGAGGTGCATAAGACGACGTACGCCAGTGTTCAAGAGCTCAAGGATGCATTAATGACCATTTTACGTAATATTCATCCCAGAACATTATTAGCCGCCATTCGTTCAGTGCAAAAAAGGATAGACTTATGTATTCGTGAAAATGGAAATCATTTTGAGCAATTTATTTCTTAAATGTTTAAATGATTTTTTTTATTTAAAAAAGTTCAAAATTTTACCTGACCTATGAGTTTCGAGTTGATTTATCATATTTCCGTACGAAATGTATGGGAAACGTTTTTGGCGATTTCTGTCTTTTCTAGTACTGAAAGCTAAAATGGTCCCATAGAGTTTTTGTTCCCCACATGAAATAGAATCGATTGGCATAAAAAAAAATTGAACTTTTTGCATTTTTTTTGCTAACTGTAAGTTTTTTACAAAATCTGTGAATGCAGTTCAAAATGTCCCAAAAAGTTAGGGAAGGTCTTTTAAGAACGTTTTGCTGTAACTGCAACGGTTAAGGTACTTGCCCTTACTGCCCCGTTTCAAAAATACATCCTGTATATTAATAGTATTAATTTAATACACTTGTTTTTGTTTAATTCAAAAATACCCAGGGCTTATAATTTTACAGGCATTCAAAGTTCTCAAAAATATCGAGTCCCGGATCGGCTCGCGCTTGTTGCATGTGACGTATTTTTATGTAGGCCGAACAGCTTTAGTTGGCGTTCCCGAGATTTCTGGCGAAATGTAAGGCAGCGCCAACTAAAATTTACTGGCCTACATAAAAATACGTCACATGCAACAAGCGCGAGCCGCGCAGCGACTTTAAAAGTCCATATCTTGGAAAGCAATTGATATATCGAAATAATTCTTTCAGCTGTATTTTTTGTTTTCATCACACAATACAATAAGCTAAAATTCGGAATTTGTATACATTCACCATTGTATAAAACATACGCCTGGTCTTCCTTTTGTAGAGGATGTGGGGGTGTTCTACATTAACGGTATAATCCATAGTAACTATTGTACCAGGTGTCGGGTCAGGTGCCCGTGGCCTGGATGCCTTCCGGGAAGACCTGGTGGCGTTCACGCGGTACCGCGCACTGCGGCCGCTGGCCACGCTGTCGTACTGCAGCGACGCCATCAACTACAGCACTATAGTGTCCACCATAGAGTTTGATAAGGACGAGGAGTTCTTCGCTATTGCTGGGGTTACCAAGCGGATTAAGGTTTGTGCTGTCTCTTGCTAAAATGTGTTTAAATCTTGGTATTTAAAATGTGTTTAAACCTTGCTAAATAAGCTGTATAAGTCTTGCAAAATCAATGTTAAATATTACATAATTGGTTTGAAATCTTTAAACAAGATATTAAATGTTGCTATACTAATAAAATGTTAATGTGTTATTAACCTGTTAGGAAATTGTGTTTAAATTCATACATAACATAAACTCACGCCTGTATTCCCCGAAGGGGTAGGCAGAGGTGCTAGCACCCACATTTCGCCAGTTTATATTTAGGTCCCAATGTAATAGGTGGCGAGTAAATCTTAGGTAATAATGTTTAAATCTTGCAAAATTAGTTTTAAACCCTTTAAAAATATGTATGAAATTTAAATGTTACAATATAATCATAAATCTAACTGAATTATGTTTAAATATTGCTTGCAAAGTTATTCCTTAATATTGCAAAACCGCATTTAAACCTCACAAACCATTATTTATCAGTGTTATTTTATAACAGGTATTCGAGTTCGAATCAGTAGTACGAGACGCGGTCGACGTACACTACCCATGTGCAGAGATGCAGTGCTCCCACAAGATCTCTTGCGTGTCTTGGAACGCTTACCACAAGAATGTGCTCGCGTCTTCCGATTATGAAGGCACCGTGTCTGTTTGGGACGCGGGAACGGGCCAGCGAACTAGAGCGTTGCAGGAACATGACAAACGGTGCTGGTCTGTGCATTTTAACCGAGCCGATGTTCGCCTGCTTGCCTCAGGTATGTATGAGTATTGATTTTTGTGTATCTGTGGCGTGGCGGTAGTGCACGCGACTGCCACGCAGGAGGCGCGGGTTCGATTCCCGCTCAGTGCAAATATTTGTATGCATGAATATGGCTATTTGCATTGGTCTGGGTGTTTCTATGTATAATATGTATGTATTTACAAAAAAAAAAAAAAAAATTTAAGTATGTTTATCCGCATTCTAGATTCCATAACACAAGCTATAAAAGCTTACCATGGGTCTAGGTAGCGTTGTGTAGAATGTTGTGGAATATTTATATAAAAAAAAAAAAAAAGGTACTACTAGCTTACCCGGCACACGTTGTTTGGCAGCTGTATTTCCTGTTTTTTTTTTAAAGTTCAGTACTAAAATTCTCTCTAACCCCTCCAACTAAGCTAAATTGCTTGTGCTAGGAGTGGGTTCACGTCGGTAGTGTAATGGCCAGGATTCGAACCCGAAACCTCTCGATCGTAAGGCCGACTCCTTAACCACTAAGCTACCATTATTACCATTATTCCACTTAGGTAGCTGACAAACACACGGCACACCTGATGGAAAGTGGTTATAGACGTGCAACAGCAGTCACACTTGTGCTGCCGATCCTATAAGCACAGAGAGTTTCCGTGCCATCAGTGTATAAGACAATGCAGGACAAGTCTTTAATATCACAAAAAAAAAATTCCAGTGAGCTACCCTACTCACCATCTGGAACATAACACGAGGTTATATTATGACCGCGGTATTATGTAGCGGGGAGGTACTTCCCCAGTCGGGTTACTTAATTGGAAATACCGTCGTGTGAGGACACGACGGTATACGTTTCTACTTTATATGTTTCTAAATAAACATCCTACGCATTGTTTAAAAAAAGTACCATGTATACAGGGTGATTTTATAGTCGTTTCGGATAAAAAGAATTTGTTCACAGTTTCGAAAGCAAAATCATCTGGAAGTATAAATTTGGCGAAAGAAAAAATGTTTTTTTAAAACCCCCTACATTTTTCTGTTCACCTGAACATTATTCCCATATACTATCAAAAAAAATTTTTTTTTCTTTCGCCTACTTAATACTACCAGATGATTTTGTTATCGAAACTGTGCCTAAACTCTTTTTATTCGAAACGACTATAAAATAACCCTGTATAGATACGCAGATTGGGAAGCAGATCCCAACTGAGCAAAGAAAATACTTAGAGAATGATAGCAATTCTGTGTAAAAAAGAAACTTGTATGTCTTTCCAGGATCAGACGATGCCCGCGTCAAACTCTGGGCTCTGAACGCCGAACGCTCAGTAGCCACGCTCGAAGCCAAATTCAACGTCTGCTGCGTCCGTTTCAACCCTCGTTCCTCTTGCCACCTCGCCTTCGGCTCCGCAGACCACTGCGTCCATTACTACGACCTCCGAGCCCCAAGAATCCCGCTCGCAGTCTTCAAAGACCACCGAAAAGCAGTCTCCTACGTCAAATTCCTTGATGCAAGAACCATAGTATCAGCTTCCACGGATTCCCAGCTAAAATTATGGAGAGTGGAGTCCCCAAGATGTGTCAGATCATTCACCGGACATGCTAACGAGAAGAATTTTGTTGGATTAGCAACCGATGGGAAGTATATCGCTTGTGGTTCAGAGAATAATGCCTTATATGTGTATTACAGTGGTTTATCTAGACCGCTGTTGGCATATAGGTTTGACGCTGTAAGGGGTTTCTTGGAGAGGGAACGGAGGGACGAGGAACCTTCTGAGTTTGTGTCAGCGGTGTGCTGGAGGAGGTCTCCGGATACCCATGTGTTGCTCGCTGCTAATTCTCAAGGGACTATCAAAGTGTTGGAGTTAGTGTAAAGTGCCAATTAACTGTTCTCCCAATGTGAGCCAAGTGTGATGTGTTATTTGTGGTGAAAATCAAGAAGATGTGTTGTCTTGGTATGGATATTAGTGCCAAATTGTTATGTATTATGACGAAACACTTTACAAGGTCCTCCGCTGTGTTATGCACGAATATGAGACTAGAACTGGCAGCCAGTAGCCGCCAAAATCAATACAAGTAACAGAAATATGAAAATGATGATGGTGAAACTTCTATAAATTGTCTGAGACCTTCTTGTAATGGGAATGTGTTTGGCTATTATAATTTTGTTGCCAATATTGGCTGCCAATTTTGGCTCCAACAATTTTGGCTCCTACAATTTTGGCTCCTACAATTTTAGCTCCAACAATTTTGGCTCCTTCAATTTTGGCTGCCAATTTCAGTCCCATTGTACGAAGTAACGAAATAAAAAAAAAAAAAATTAATGTTCTACAACATTCTACACAACGATATCTAGATATAGTTATAATTGCCGGCACGTATCTTGACCTGAAATCGGGTGCGGATAAGCTATGGTTGGTGGACCCACCGCGCCGCGTGCTATCATCAAAAAATATCCAAAAAATATGTATTTCGTATATAAAGTAAAGCCAACGAGACGAGAAAAAAGGTTAACAAAGCTATCATTACTGAGTTACGTTACGATAACTAGCGATTATTGTCTCTGTCCTTGTTACACATGTCACACGTACGCGACAATGGCCGAGGGACAGCTGTCGTTGCGTGTTTCATAGTACAGGAAAGCTGTCAGTACAGCGGTTCTGAACTGTCAGATCCGCCATCTTATGAGCAAACTTTCTTTACCTTTTTTCTCTTGCTTCGTTGGCTTTACTTTAGATGTTGTAACTGGGTGTAAGAGATAGAGATGCCAGCCATATTACGCGTGCGTACGCATAAGGCAGCGGACGGCCTAAACAGTGACCTGTATTGTTGTAATCACAACCTTAAACAGAGTATAAGCTTGCAAGATACCTATTACATCGTAAATAAAACTATCAAAATCATATCGTAAACGTATCGTAATAACGGAGTATTGCGATTGGCAAGCTATACATACACACAGGGCCTCAATTTTGCTAAAGCCAAACCACAGTCGTGCCACCGCTACTGCAAAAAACGGCATTAAAAAGTAGACTTTAAAGCGATGTCGTTAAAGTTCAAAATTAAATAACTTTTTGCAGACTAATTGAATAAGTGTAATGAAACTGTTTTTATTTCATTTTGGACTTTAAGAGTATAAATTAAATTAAATTAATTAAATCAAAATGATTTTCAGACTATCGATCCATAGTAAATAAATAAATAAATAAATATTCCACAACATTCTACACAACGCTATCTAGACCCATGGTAAGCTTTTATAGTTTGTGTTATGGAATCTAGAATGCGGATAAACATACTTATATACTTTTTTTTGTAAATACATACATATTATATATAGAAACACCCAGACCAATGCAAATAGCCATATTCATGCATACAAATATTTGCACTGAGCGGGAATCGAACCCGCACCTCCTGCGTGGCAGTCACGTGCACTGCCGCCACGTCACGGAGGCTGTCTAGTGTTAGTAACAATTTAACTTAAGAACTAATGTTAGTAATAAATTCAATTAACAGCACTCCACTATCTGTCTGTGTACTGGTATAGAAATAAAGTCTAAAATGTAATGTCATCGAAATACATCAGGGAAAAAGAAGCGCTCAAGTGGGACTTGAACCCACGAACTTTCCCTTACAGGGGGAATGCTTTTCCAACTACGCTATCTGCTTCTCTTTATATCCGTAAAAAAAATGTATTAATGTCTTTTTTGCAGTGACTGTGACCATAGTGGTTTGGCTATAGTAGAATCAAGGGCCAGGTTCGCAGTAGTTAGGCGGCCAATGGCAATGCTCTATGCTCTCGATGCGTTTACGATAGTTTTTAGTGCTAGGGTGGTCAATTCTCGTAATAGAAATATATCTAAATATTTTTTTACCCCACCCATGTGGTATTCATATCCCGTTCCACCTTCTGTTTTATTTTTCTTGTCCTTTTTTATGTACCTTGTTTTTACACGAACGAAAAAGTTTTTTTATCGTGACCGTTTTTTTATCCACTTTGATGCAGTCGTTTGATAGTTATGCGCGAACATACATTTGGAGGGTTTATTTATTAAATACCACCTGTTGTTTTCGGCTCCGCCTGTTTCAATTTCCTTAAAAAAAATTTTACTATCCTTAACTCTAATATTTACTCATCGAAATTCATCTTGTTCAATAGGCTATTTGACTAAGTCGTCGATTCTTCCCTATACTGCTTAATATGATAGCTTGTTCTGAAAAATATGCCTTGCAAAATAAAATATTGCATATCTAATCTGAAACTATGACTTTTCATTAGTTGAAATTCCCAAAAAAAGTCAAAATATAAACAATCAAATTCAAATCAAATATATAACTTTTCAGATTCCTTATTAAATTTTAAATAACTTTTATTATGAACTATATACGTGTAAACGCAACGTAGACCGAGATAAATGCGATATTCTCTTGCGCTCCATACATTTGCACTACGGGCTACAGAAGCTAAACTATTTGTCGTACGAAAATTTTACTTTTACAGTTCATTATATTATAAGAAAGTGGTCATTTTTCAAAAGTAAAAAAAAAATAGTCAAATACCTTATTCCTTTGCTGGACAATGTTTCCCAATGTTGAGAGGCTTTGATCAACTGTTTCCACTCCGGTGGGTACAGGGTTTTATTTCGAGTTTTCCTTCTCTCGCAGTGATACAGTCTGCGTTTTTCTTGTTATATTCAAAATAATAACGAACTTTCTTTAAATTCCATCCACTTATCGAGCCGCCTTGAGTCTTTTCTTTCTGAGATGACTTCGCGAATCTTAGCAGGCCCTTTTTTTGTCTAAAAGCATGTAATTCGAAATACACCTTATTATTACTGCTCCCCTCCCCTAGTAGTGTGATGATAAATAGCATATAACCTTCCTCGATAAATGGATTATTCTATACAAAAATATTTTTTATTTCGAACCAGTATTTCCCGAGATAAGCGCGTTCAAACATACAAACTATTTAGCTTTATAATATTTTATTATTTTATACATTTTTAATAGTCTATTTTTGATAAAGATTCCTTTAATCTTCAATTTATAAACATATAGATCCTAAATTTCATTAGGGAGCTTTTTGTAGAAGCACACTTAATTATGCCGTTAATCCCAGAATAAATCACTAATGTTTTGAAATTAACTACTTATCACAAAATACAAGATTATTTTTGTGTCTACACAAAAAAGCATGCTTAAATTACGAGAATTGACCAAGATTCAGGACCCGTACTGTTAAAAATATACTGTCATTCTAGAGAAACTGCAAATAAGCCACTTAATTCTAAACTTTAATGTTATGCTGTTAAAGTCTAAAATAAAAATGCCATCTTGTATAGAGAATGAAAATATGAAATAAATTCTTTTTCTTTTATCATCATCATCTTCATTTAGACATATTTTTCTGATGGCATCCGAGACCAAGATGTCTTTGGAGCTCAGGGCTCGCCTTCCGGCTCTTCCTCCTCCACTCCGCACGATCTTGGGCGTCCATGGTAGTGAGACCATTTGCACGCATATCACCCACCACGACGTCAAGCAAGGACTTCTTGAGCCTATACCTGCTACTTTTTCGTTTGATTGTATACACTACTAGCTTTTGCCCGCGGCTCCGCCCGCGTGGATGTCGGTTATCGCGACCAAACATAGCCTATGTCCTTTCTCATGGTCTAATCTATTGGTCTAATTTATTTTGGAATAAACCTCTTTCAAATAAAAAAGAACTCTGACATGCCGTCTACATATGACGGAGTTAGAAAAATCATTTTCCGTAAAAATCATACAAATATAAAAAATTATAAATATCCGAATTGTTGTTTAGAAATCGGTTAAAACCCCCCAGTTATGTAAAATTTTTTAGAAGAATTATTTTCTGTAGTCGATATCGAATGTGACATTTTCAAGTTAGTATAATAAAAACACAGTCTATAGAGTAACTACATCCCTAAAATTGCTTTCTGGCTGACGTCACGTTGTCAATGAAAAATGACGTATTGGCGCCAAATTTTTGTTAGGATTTTCAGGTGTTGACGCTAGAACAAAGTTATAGCCACTAAATTACACGCTGCTCTACTAAATTACTAAAGCAGTGCGAACTAGACTTTACTATGCGAATATGTCCATTATCGCGATACTTAACGGCATTTCCCGTTACTGTGGCCCCAGCAATAGTGACTATTCAGTGTTGTCCTTTTACTCGAGTAGAAACATGGATAGGGTACTTTAAAAATGTAGAATATGTATTTGCAGTACCGATTTTCTTATCCTTACACCTGCTTACATTAGGCAACTTTGAAGCGACGCGAGTCGCGGACTAGAGTCGCCGCGATGTCGCCAAAGAGTCTCTTGTACATTTGAATGTCGACTGATGACGTAACAACAATTTTGACATTGAATTTATAAAAGAAGTAAAATAGCTGTCAGTGAAAAGACCAAAGAAGAGATAAGCTTTGTCTTCTGCCGATACAGAAACTCTGTTCTTACAGGGTCGGCAGCACAAGTGTGAGTTTCTGGTGTTGCAGATGTTCATAGGCTACGGTAACCACTTTCCATCAGGTGGGCCGTGTTATTGCCTGCCACCCGAGTCGTATAAAACAAAGTTACGTTCTCAGTTGTGTAATGTACGAGTTGCGAAGTTGCCAGTCGCGTTTCAAAGTCTCGTCACTTTTTAGTTTCCTGATGTTAAAAGGACCTAAATTAGGTATTATCATATCTGATATTTAATCAAAATGTGTCTTTATTTTGTTATTAAAAAAATTGAATTATTAAATTCTTTAATCAGAAATATATAGTTTTCAATTGGTGCTACATATATTCACGCCTGTAATTAAGCGGGGTAAACAGAGGTGTGATAACACCCATATTTCGTCAACTTTCGGTCCCCCACAATAGGGGGTGAGCTTATTGCCGTCAAGTAGGCATATTGACATGGGTCGTATGTTTCCAACTGTTGGTTAAATAACATTACAGTCATTTTAATCTTATAAAGACTGAAAAGCAAGCAATATGTCGTACACTATTTTATTATTCATATTCCTCAAGACATTAGAAAATCAGAAAAATATATAATTATAGTTCTCGGCATATGTCTTAACCTCAAGTCGTTAGAAAACGAGGCCTTGGCGCGCAGATTTGTTTGATATAATCTATATAATTGGGGGATTTGAGCTAGAGTTGTAAAAAACTCAAGTCTTTTAGTCTTCATTTCGAGACTTGAGCCTTTTTTGAAGACTAGGACTCGTTAGTCACATGAGTTCCGAGTCCTTTGAGTCTTTTGAGTCTTCAGAGTCCTTTCGAGTCTTAAGTTCTTTGAAACTAGACTGAGTCATGAACTTGAGTTGGTGTATCACATTATTTATTTATTTTTTTATTTATTAATAAAACTTTATGCACAAGTACATAGGCGGACTTAATGTCATAGGCTTCTCTACCAGTCAACCAAAGGGTGCAGAAAAAGACTCAGTAGGTGCATTATTAGCAACATTGTATGAAGAGACAGAGAGCGTACCGAATAAATTTTAGGGATTTACACTATAGGTACACACCTGCCATGAGGCATGTATATATGTTACCGGAAATGTATAAAATCAAGAAATTGTATACAAATCCTAGGAAATGTGTGTTAGTACATAGAATACCTGCAGTTCCACCGGCAATGTGTGAAATAAATGGGTTATTGTCTATATTTGCGGATGATTTTGTGGAAAATTTATATTTTTGAATGAATAAAAAAAAATAACCACGAAGATTAAAAATCTTCTAACCTAATCTATCCAAGTTAAGTTGCGTGGTGTGGACACTGCGCCCCGACCTGGATATATTACAGGTTAGCAGACTGAAGCGAAAGCGAGGCTCCAGCGTTAGCCTAAGTGGTTGCATTTTTTATAACCACCGTCAATATTCTTTGATACCATTTCATACATTACCTGCTGCACACTCGGCATTGTATAGAATACCGGATTATACACATTTCCGGTAACATATATATTATCCAATAGATAGGTACATAATAGGTAATAGGTGATATCAATCTGAGCGAATATTTTTTTCTTATGATTAATCTGGCAACACATTAAATGAGTAAATTGATAATGTTGACAGAAAGATGGTAGGCTAATAATCTTGTTATACAAGCGAACATAATGTTGTCAGTGTCACTAGAATTATCTATTAATAGCTTGTTTCCCGTATTCAAATAATATAAATAAATCAATATGTCTAGCCAAGAGGATAAAGTACGTCAATCTTCTCCCAGTATATTAAATAATACACCCCCGCGTGCAAAAAAAGTGAAATCTTCAACAGAAGTTAACGAGTATTCCAAAACATACGCTGGTAAGGAAATAATTAAAATTTAAATTATATTCATTGTGATTTTAATGCTAATATATATAAAACTATACAAACATGGATTTAGAGGACTCAGTCATGAGTTCTTTTAAAAGACTCGGTCTTTGAGTTCTTTTTACTAGGACTCAAGTCTTTTTACAAAAGACTCCAATTTCTGAAGGACTTGAGTTCCTAGTTTTATTTATAAGACTCGAGTCTTCAAAAATAGCTCAAGTTCTATTAAATGAGACTTCAAGACTCGAGTCTCTTACAACACTAATTTGAGCCCCTTCCCGGGGAGGGCCAGACCGTAAGGGATGGCCCTGGGTCAGGTGGGGTGCGAGGGATATGTCGAAGACAACTTCACCTCCGGCCTAGCACCACGACCCTCAGTCGGCGTGCGATTTCAGTCGATTAGAGTCCGACATAACCTCCCCTCTCGACTTCGGTGGGGGAGGTATCCGTGGGGAGTTCCGTACAAAAAGGGGGGTATTTGAGCTCCCCGTAGCACCCCGTGCTATCCTCAAAAGTCACCTAAAACGCGTACAGCGCATATAGAGAACATTTTGTGACGTCACTGGGGTCAAGATATATGCCGGAAACTACATAACTGTAATAACAAAAGTAATTTCATAGATTGTGAGTACCTATTCATGAATGTTACCATATACCTTCCAATACTATGTCGTAGCCCTAGAGCTGTGTTACTATTTACTAACGGCCCCCAATAACATACTTACAGTTAAACATAGATAGCAACAGTCAAATTTGACGTATCGGCTGTTTAAATTCAAAACATGGTAACTGAGTTTTATGCGGTAAAGCGCATCGCGGTATAATTTTATTTTCCGAAATTGGTGTGAAATAGGAGTTACTATGTTTTGAATTTAAACAGCCGAGCACTTTATCCGTAGATGCGATCTATCTTTAACTGTAAGTACGTTATTGGGAACGGCGGTAAACCTCGTGCCAAATGGATTGAGAATAAAGTTCGTTGACCTGGTTGACCTTTCGACCAGGTTGGACTGGTTACTTAGGGGTTGTAAACATTTTTCACACTGTAGCGAAACCGACTACAGCGCCAGGTGGCGGCCGCGTGTACCTTTATTTTTGTTACACAAAAATCTGTACTTACAATACGATATTTACTGCAAACTTTATTCTTAATCGATCTGGCATGGCCTATAGATAAGATCATAATATAATGACGTCATCTTAACCGGTCTTGTCTTACAGTGACGACGCAAGTGACGTCATTACAACTGCGAAGCAGTAATATGTTGTATGTATGTATAAATGTAATGTGTGTTCGTGTAAACAGTAAAGTGATCCTTACCACCCCCGAATGTGTTTTATTTTTTACTAGTTTTGCCCGCGGCTCCGCCCGCATGGATGTCGGTTATTGCGACCAAACATAGCCTGTGTCCTTTCTCAAGGTCTAATCAACCCCTATACCAAATTTCATCAAAATCAGTTCAGTGGTTTAGTGGTGAAAGCGTAACATACAGACAGACAGAGTTCATTTCGCATTTATAATATTAGTATGGATTATAAACTAGCCTTTTCCCGCGGCTCCGCCTGCGTGGATGTCGGTTATCGCGACAAAACAGCCTATCTATGTCAAGTTTTATCAAAATCAGTTCTGTGGTTTAGGGGTGAAGGCGTGCCATACCATACAGTTACTTTCGCGTTTATAATGTTAATATGGACATGGATTGAAAAAATATCAATGGCATGAGGGGAAGTTATGATAATGCTTACGGGGGGGGGGGGGGGGGGCTCCATTAAGACAGATGGGGTCAAGCCAACGTCACCAGTAATGACTTCAACTCGTACTCCTGTTGATTGACAAACGAAGCTCTGGCGTAGACCACGGATTTCCCAGGGTTGGGAGGTCACCGGAGGAAAAATGTAAACGCTTATTGCCACTCAACTCGCATAACAATCGATTACTACAAATATGAAAACATTGAAAACATATGGATCATTTCGAAGAAATTCGTACGCGATTTTTAGGAAGAAGGGAGAAGTATAAGGTAGGGAGGTAAGCCTCTAGTACTTTCAAGCAATTTATATGTAAAATATTTTACAGCTATAGGCCGAATAGAGTAATAAAATGAGTTTTCTGAACGACAAATGCGCGTGCTATAACGTGCTTTCCGAACATACCTACCTGTATACTCTGTGGTCATTGCATCATTGACACGTCATGTCAATTTTGATGTAAATAAAAATAATCTGATGAAAAATAAAAAATATTCCACTATAATTACCGAATGACCTGTGTATTGCATACAATTTGCTTATAATTTGTGAGTCTAATTAGTTAAAGTTCAGTGACGTTCAATATCGGTTTGTAAAATTGATTGTTTGATCTTTGGACTCACAATCAGTGCTGTGTTGCGGCGATTTCCTGTGACACCAAAAGATTATCACTGAAATTGATACACTTTATATGGAAGACGAGCAGGCATCCGGCGGCACGATGCCCAATCCTTTTACTATTAGTAAGAACCATTTATTTTATAAAATAATAGTGATCATGTTGTGCAAAAGCCTTAGTCACCGAAACTTCATTAGACAGGGTGCAATTAATGCAATGATTGTCTATGAATGCCACAGTGGAGTTTGTTGCGCCGCTTCTTCTCTTCTGGCGTTTAAGAAGTAGTGGTAAGCTTAAGGCTAAGTAGCATTGGTGTCAATAAATAAGTTGTAGCAATGTATGTAGGTATTAAAAAAGAATAAAGTTTAAAGGTCATAATTATCTTGTGGGTGTAAATAGTGTGTGGGATGGCACTTGGCAGTCACATAAACAGTTAATGTTTCCTTGTGTAACAATATTATAATTTAAAATAGCAAAAGTACTTGCCCCCTATTACGTTGCAGTGGAACCCAAGAACAAAGTTGGCGAAATGTGGGTGTTGGTACACCTCTGCCTAACTCTTAGGGGATTTGCAGGTGTGAGTGTATCAGTACAATGTGAAATATATAATATATAAAAAAATATATAATAAAAATCATTTATACATAACATAACATAACATAAACTCACGCCTGTATTCCCCGAAGGGGTAGGCAGAGGTGCTAGCACCCACATTTCGCCAGTTTATGTTTAGGTCCCAATGTAATAGGTGGTGAGCCTATTGCCATTAACCGGGCACTTATAAACCTACTATAAATACACACATAACTTCGAAAAGCATCGAAAAGTCATTGGTGTGTGCCATGGTAAAGCTGCCCTCATCCCAGCAGCATCTGTAAACCCAAGACCTCATCTCAGCAGGCCATTACCCATACCACTAGGCTACCGCAGATCTTGAGAAATCATTTATAGCAATATTGATATAACTTCCAACACTATTATTTATTTGTTGCTTCACCGAACCAAATTCTTCACTACTATTTATTATATTCTGTTTACAGTGCTCCAGTTTGTTGCCACATATGGTTGGTTCATCGTCGCAGGTGTAGCTGCTGCACTGTATCTGTTGAACAAGCTCCGGCCACAGCTAGACAAATGGAGGCAAGCGAGGGAAGATGCCGAATATCATAAGAGTAAGTACAGATTTAGTTCAACCATAACCTATAACTGGTAACTGGTTCTCACACCTCTCTTCTCCGCCATCGTACGATCCACACACATACCACCTAATTGTATCTTCAAGGATTTGGGGAATCCCTAAAGTAAGGCCGAACGAAGTGAGAGAAAAAGAGTAAACAAAGTTTCAGTAGTTCCAAACATTTATCACTTCAAGTGCATTACAGACAGGAATGAAATTGCTCATAACATGGCGGACCTGAAAGTGTAGAACCGCTGTGCTGACAGCTTTCCTGTACTAAGAAACACGCAAGGACTGGTGGAGCGCTTATGTACTTTCTTAATTATTTCCCACATAATTTAATTGTATTTCAATTTTTGTAATTTAAAAGAACCGCTTCTGTGAAGGAATAATGTTTGAGTATTGGCGCTCATTTGTTGACCACTTAGTGTTGAAGAAGGCCAATCGATGGCGCTGTGCACGGATTTTTCGAACTATATTCTGAGAATGAAGTTCCTACGAGCGAGACTCTCAAGCTTCACGGCTGACGATCTACCCGCTCGCATTTTTTATCAGTCATTGACTCGCCGCTGCACCGAACGGTGCCTCTCAACCCGCCGCCGCACCAAACGGAAGTTGAGTAATTCAACTCCTCGTTTCTTTTTCTGTGTAATTCTATAAGTTCCTTTGGCCACATTCTCAAGTCAGTATAAGTGAAGTGTATCGGAAGAAACGACTCACTCAAGAAAATCACCGGCCGGTCGAAACATACCTACCCACCAGCACGTGCCAGGAACCACGCCTGTCTGCAGCTGAATCCTCACGAGGTGGAACTCAGGTCAGTGCCGGTTCTCTTGCGTTTTCATTCATAGAAGCGGTCACATGTGTATTTTCTTTCTATTACAACCAAACTTCAGGTCACAAGTTCTTATACGCTCTGTGTGCAAACACACCAGTGGTCGGACTATTTACACGTACTACCACAATTTATGGTCCTTACGAGTCGGATAGGCCAGTAAATAACATATTCACGTAATTATTGGTGAATAATATTTCTTTCCTATTCATTTAATTAAAAGATTCACGTAATTTTGGTGAATTCTTTCCGCCATCTTAGTTTCATTACTTTCATTCGCTAACAGATTTACGTAAATTATTTGGTAAATTCTGTATTTAAAACGCTAAATCTACGTAATAATTGGTAGATATTTATAATAGTTGGTGATTTACGTATTAATTGGTAAATACTCATCATTCTATTCACATACGCACGCGTAACTTTGTAGGTACCTATCTAGGTACGTAGCTAGTTACATTCCCGCTCCGCCGTGCTACTTGCGCTATTATATAATAAGCCGTAGTACAATTTTCAATAAAAAGTATATCTAAACTGTTTGTGTTGAATTACTATTATATTATAGTAGGTACCTTACAGATAATCTTCTTGTTATATTTCAATAGGTAGGTCCTACCTATCGTTAATTTGCAAACATGTCGTCAGGTCAGATTATTATGTTGAATCAAAAAAAGGAATTATTGTTTGCACGCATTACCCGTTGGTATAAATCGTCGAAATCCATTGTTTGTTTTGACATAACGACGCGAGCTAATGAGGATTTTCTGGCTGAGACCGAGACCATCGACGATGTTCGCGATAAGTTCGAGTCGATTGTGGATCAAATAAATAGCTTAAATTTATCATTAGAATCCCCTGTGGAATCCGACTATTCTTGCCTTGACTCATTTGATGAATTGTATTCGAGAATAAAACGCATTAGAAATAAATTATCTACGCCCAAAGTCAAGGAGGTCGCCTCACACGGGTCGAGTAATTCGAACGCGTCTGTAGTGAAATAGGAAATGCTTGTTGTTCCGAGTTTTGACGGACGCCCTGAAAACTGGAATACATTTTATCAGTCCTTTAAGGCCAATATTCATTCAAACAAACAATTGTCTGATTCGCAACGTGTGCAATACCTATTCTCAAAACTAACCAATGACGCATTAAAGTTCACTGCCGGTATTGTTCCGTCAAGTGAGACCTACAGTATAGTTTGGGACGCCTTGGTCAAGAAATACCAAGATAAACGTTCATTAGGTTCATATTATCTTAATAATATATTAGACTTAAAGAATTGTTCACCTAGTGTGAACTCACTTGATTCATTTATAGGTATATATTCCTCCTCTATCGCCGCGCTTAAAGAGTTAGGTATAAATGATTTAACGGACTTCATGTTTCTACAATGTGCCTTGAGGAAAATGGACACTCTAACCATCCAAGCCTTCGAACTTTCTGTTCGAGGTGTCGATATACCTACGACGCAACAGCTGATCGACTTTGTACAAGATTATGCTAAGATGATTGAACGGTCAAACCCGCGGTCTTCGTCATATGCGAAGTCGTCCACTGCTGGGACGCCACAGTCTAATGATAGGCGTGTACAGCGTAATTCTAAGTCGTTTGTTGTCAGTGTGCCGATTAATAATAAGTCGAATGCGCCTGCCGCAGTTGACGCGTCCTGTTGTTTATGTGGCGGCAGCGACCACCGACACCTGTATAACTGCGCTCAGTTTAAAAATATGCAAAATGCAAAGGCTAGATATGAGTTTATTAAATCTAAGCGTGGTTGGGTGAATTGTCTAAGCACATTACATAATCTCCCGCAATGTAAAAGTACGTCAGTTTGTTTCTGTCAGAAAAACATCATAAATTATTGCATTTTGAGAATAATGTTAATAATTCGCACTCGCATGCGACGACTGTTGCCGCATCCCCGCCGCCCCAGTGCGACCATGTTAGTCCCACTCCTGAGTCACCGCTCGCTTCAAGCACTGTGCATTCGTATGCCTCTAGCCATAAGGGTGATATTCTCTTGGCAACCGCTCAGGTGTATGCTCGCCCTAAAGGTAGCACTGGAAATAAATCTGTAGTCAGATGTCTAATTGATAATGGCTCACAGAATAACTTAATCACATTGTCCTGTTGTCGTTTATTAAATTTACCAATAATACCAATGAGTAATTCTGTTGTCAAAGGTGTTAGTTCCACTTCGCACCCGATAATAGGCTATGTGTATTTGGACATTGAATCTCGTATTTATGCAGATCATAGGTATACTATACATGCGTTAGTTATGAATAGCCTTACGGATCAATTGCCCTCGCAATTAATTAAGTGTGATCGCGAGTTAAATCTTCGCGATTTACCGCTTGCTGACTTAAGCTGGAACATTCCAGGAAACATTGATATAGTATTAGGTGCACAGCTCTTCCCGTATATCTACTTAGGAAATAGAGTCGAGTGTGGTCCCAGTGCCCCTTGTGTACTATCAACCGCGTTTGGGTATGTACTTATGGGTGATTACCCACGTAAAGATGTTGTGCCTACAACCGCATCCTTTTCTGCGCTAGCACTAAATGATTTAGTGCAAAAACCATGGGAACTTGAGGAAGTTCCTGTGAAGCGCCTATTGTCTCCAGAAGAAACCGAGTGCGAGAATATTTTCACATCTACTGTGACTCGCGATGACGTAGGTCGTTATACTGTTGCGCTGCCGTTCTGCAAGGATCCCTCTGAACTAGGGAACTCGCGCGGCGTCGCTCACCGCCGGTTTTTGTCGCTCGAGCGTAAACTTCGTCAATCACCAACCGTACGTGAAAATTACAATAAGGTTATTC
The DNA here is from genome assembly GCA_914829495.1 of Eilema sororculum. NCBI lineage: Eukaryota > Metazoa > Arthropoda > Insecta > Lepidoptera > Erebidae > Eilema > Eilema sororculum. The sequence continues at coordinate 9,087,120 of OU618551.1, forward strand.
AGGATTATTTAGATAACGGTTATCTTAGTCTCGTTGATGACTCTAAGTTGTCTATGGATGGTTATTACATACCACATCACGCAGTAGTTCGACATGACAAACCGATAGCACGTATTGTGTTAGACGCGAGCGCTAAAACCCACACTGGTCTTTCGCTCAATGATATTTTACATATTGGTCCCAATTTACAGGCAGACCTGTTTTTATTATTATTAAATTTTAGGCTATTTCTTATCGCAATGAACGCTGACATAAATACTCACCGCAAATCGCTTGAGTTTGATGTTGGCAGTCATGTCGCAAAGGTTTTAGGTCTCTCGTGGGAGCCGTGTGGAGATAATTTTTATTTCACATCCACCTTGGTAGATGAGAAGTGCACTAAGAGAAATATACTCTCTATAGTTGCGCGACTATTTGACGTGCTCGGGTTGGTGGCACCTGTGATACTCTACACCAAGTTGTTAATTAAGGAACTTTGGCTTAGTAAGAGTGATTGGGATGACCCTGCTCCAGAGCATATACGCTCACGCCTTTCCGCTCTCGTTCAAGAATTAAAATTGCTTGACACATTAAAAATTCCGCGATATATAGGTGTCGAAGTTGATTGCGAATTACGTCTTGTCGCATTTTGTGATGCCAGCCTGAATGGCATGGGATGTGTTATTTATGCACATTGTACCTACCCATCTAGCATTCAAACTCGCATTTTGTGTGCAAAATCAAAGGTCACTCCGACAAAGATTACTACGCTTGCTCGATTAGAGTTATGTGCTATTTTGCTTATGTCAAAGTTAATAAGAACTGTACGTGATTCGTATGCATTACGCATTCCCGTTACTGACATTTACGCCTTTTCTGATTCCACGATTGCCTTATCATGGGTTCACTCGTCACCACATCGGTGGTCGATTTTTGTTAGCAACCGGGTCGCTCAGTGTCAAGAAAACTTGAACGCTGAACATTTTTATCACGTCGCCGGAGCCATTAACCCGAGTGATTGTCTATCACTCGGCATGCTCCCCTCGCAACTTTTGACTTATGATTTGTGGTGGAACGGTCCAGCATGGATCCGCGGCCCCCCTGATGAATGGCCTATTAAGTCATTCTCTCCCGCACATTTCTTAATGACTACACCGTTGCAATACTTACCCTCGGCTGATCTATCAGATCAACGAATTAGTTTGGTAGATCGAAACGTAGAGTATTTGCACACGTTGCAAGTCAGACAAAAATGGGCTACTCCCGACAAACCAGTAGAAATCGGCACCGTTGTTCTTCTAGAGCAGGAAAATTCTGCTCCGTTGAATTGGCCGTTAGGAGTCATTACTGACGTGTTCAGAGGCTCTGATGACGTGGTTCGCGTAGCAATGGTTAAAACGCGTACTGGTACTTACAAACGCGCTGTAACCAAATTGTATCCTATCCCAACGCAATAACTTACAACGCTAAATAGAATCTTAAACTTTAATTTTTAACTCAAACTTTAAACATACTTTAGATACAATATTGTTAGTCTAAGTTGTTATTGTAGCTGTGTATGTGTATTATTATGTTATACAAATTCACTATGGGCTCTAATCAGCCAGTGTTCGCTTGTTTGTTTCGTAACGTCTTGCGACGTTCCAAAGCCGGGTGCATGGTGGAGCGCTTATGTACTTTCTTAATTATTTCCCACATAATTTAATTGTATTTCAATTTTTGTAATTTAAAGGAACCGCTTCTGTGAAGGAATAATGTTTGAGTATTGGCGCTCATTTGTTGACCACTTAGTGTTGAAGAAGGCCAATCGATGGCGCTGTGCACGGATTTTTCGAACTATATTCTGAGAATGAAGTTCCTACGAGCGAGACTCTCAAGCTTCACGGCTGACGATCTACCCGCTCGCATTTTTTATCAGTCATTGACTCGCCGCTGCACCGAACGGTGCCTCTCAACCCGCCGCCGCACCAAACGGAAGTTGAGTAATTCAACTCCTCGTTTCTTTTTCTGTGTAATTCTTTAAGTTCCTTCGGCCACATTCTCAAGTCAGTATAAGTGAAGTGTATCGGAAGAAACGACTCACTCAAGAAAATCACCGGCCGGTCGAAACATACCTACCCACCAGCACGTGCCAGGAACCACGCCTGTCTGCAGCTGAATCCTCACGAGGTGGAACTCAGGTCAGTGCCGGTTCTCTTGCGTTTTCATTCATAGAAGCGGTCACATGTGTATTTTCTTTCTATTACAACCAAACTTCAGGTCACAGGTTCTTATACGCTCTGTGTGCAAACACACCAGTGGTCGGACTATTTACACGTACTACCAAGGACAGCTGTCGCTTTTCCATTGTCGCGTACGTGTGACGTGTGCGACAAGGACAGGGAAAATAATCGCTAGTTATCGCAATGTACCTCAGTAATGGTCGCTTTGTTTACCTTTTTTCTCTTGTCTCGTTGGCTTTACTTTAGAAGCATAACTAATTCCAGAAAACGTCGCTAGTTTAGTAGTTGAAGAATTGTCTATATGAATTGCTTATAGATGTATAGTCCGGAACCTCTTTTATATGCTGTATATCCTGGATAACGGGGACCTTGCCGCCCACAGCAAATTTCCACTAGAGCCGCAACAGCCTTGTAGAGCTGCTCGTAGGCTTTCCATGTGTCCACTTAGCTATTAAGTTATTGTCGCGGTTAGTTCACAGTTCTTAACACAAGGTATTGTATCTTACAGATCCCGATATAGCGCTGGCTCGTATGGAGGCCATCCAACGCGCGCGAGAGAAGCAACAGGAAGGACTGCAGGCGGCCTCTGCGCGAGCTCTCGAGCAGCAGAAAGAGGTATGGAAGTTTAGTTTTCAGGGATTTCCTGGAATTTAATTTATCATGTTTGTTAGACAGATTTGATCCTTATGATTTGCACTATCGATTGAAGTCATAAAAATACAGGTATGATTTTTCGGATTTTAGTCGGTTCGATTGCCGGGTGCGTCAAGCGAGTTTCCGAAAATCCTTGAATGCAGTTTTGTTTCTTTAGAAAAATAAAGGAATTTGAATGAATTTTTTTTAGCATTTATTATGCTAACTTTTAAGTTCGAAATTCAATTTTTAAAAATGGTTGAAAAACCATTCATTGTTTCCAACAGTTCGTAAGAATGTTGGTAGATGGCTTCACCGTCACCCTTAATGACATGATTCAGGTGTGGCTCAATAGCTCAGTTGAAAGAGCATTCCCCCTGTAAGGAAAAGGTCGTGAGTTCAAGTCTCACTTGAGCATTTCATTTTTTCTGGTGTTTTTCGAAAATAAAGGAATGTCTCCTTTCAGTGAAATTCTTTATCTCCAGTATTTCGAGTACTTCCCCTCCAGGGGACTTGAAAACCTTCCATCCGGTATACGCAGATGATATCACTGCGATAGAAAGAAATCTTTAAGGCACTTTTTTTTTTTTTTCGTGCGGAAATCCCCTCGTATACGGGGGGTATACGAGGGGATATTCCGGAGCCGGAAGGGGACGTTATGTCGGACTCGATCCGACTAAAACCGCACGCCGACTGTGGGTCGTGGTGCTAGGCCGGAGGTGAGGTTGTCATCGACATATCCCTCGCACCCCGGCTGACCCAGGGCCATCCCTTACGGTCTAGCCCTCCTCGGGAGAGGGGACAACGGTGTCCCCGACTCGACCCCGGAATGGGGAGGCCGCCGTGGCCTGCTTCTGCTGGGGTGACAGGCGGCTTCACCCGTCACCCCCAGGCCCGCGCTCATGGGGGACGGAGGTCAGAATCTTTAAGGCACTGAGAAAATATTAATTCATCTTCTTTTTTGTTCATAGCGTGAGGAGCGCAAACGACAAGAAGCTGTGGAGCGTCTCAAGAAGTATGGCAACTCTGGACAGCGGCTCGGCGAGCCAGATGACAGTAAGTATGCATTGAACAATGGTTCACCTGACTATTATCGCCGACATCTACCCGGATCTGTTCGCTCAGACCAGGACCTGTTCACCCGGGTCCGGATCTGTTCGCCCTGGTCCGGATCTGTTCGCCCCGGTCCGGATCTATTCGCCCCGGACCGGATCTGTTCGCCTCGGCCCGGATTTGTCCGACCAGGCCCGGATTTTTTCAACCAGGTCCGGATCTGTGCGACCAGGCCCGGATCTGTTCGACCAGGTCCGCATCTGTTCGACCAGGCCCGGATCTGTTCGACCAGGTCCGCATATGTTCGACCAGGCCCGGATCTGTTCGAAATTGCGTGGATAATTTTACGGGTGCTTTACCAGTTAGGGTATAAACACATAAACACCTGAATTATAATATAGGTACCTATATCCAAGTTAAAGCTGACCAACACAGTTTATTGTCTACTTTTTGGAGGTATTTTTTGAGTCAGGGGGACTTTTTAAATTTTGCCGCACCATTAAGACCTGGAACTGCCTGCCAGCTCACGTGTTTCCTTCTTCCTACAGTCCCGGGTCCTTTAAGCGGGGCGTGAAAAGTCAACTGATGAGGCCGTCAAGCTGAGTGCCGCCACTGTTAACATGGTACATGTTTATTCCGATGGTGACCCTCTTTCCGAGACTTTACCTTTAGCTTACCATCAGGCGAGGTGGAGTCAAATTGACGTGTCCTTTATTAAAAAAAATGAAATTTAATTTTTGAGTACTTTATTCGTCAAGATTGGTGTGATGCAGACTGTACCAGGGTCATAATATAACTGATGGGTGCTTTTCTATTGCAGGAGACTACATGCCTTTAAGCGCGGGTGCTTCGACGTCGTCCTATAGGCCTCCGAAGAAGTCCAAGTGTGGCGGCGGAGGCTGCGGTCGGTAGGCCTCCTGTGACTCTCTACCATATACATGTGTACCTTGGCAATAACTTAGATTAATATTATAATAATAAAACCTTTTATTTTCAAAATATTTTGAACGTGTTTGTACAGAGTGCCTAGTGCGAGTGTTTTCTAACTTTCACCGGTGATGAGTAAACGGGGATTTGTATGACTTCGACTCTGACTCCGACTCCGACTGGGACTCCGACTTCTACTTCGACTACGTCTCCGACTCCGTCTCCGACTCCGTCTCTGACTCTGTCTCCGACTCCGTCTCCGTCTCCGACTACCGCTCCGACTCCGACTCCGACTCCGACTTACTTAGACTTAGAATTCGACTTTGACTTCGATTTCGACTTAGTCGTACAAATCACCGTTTACTTGTTACCGGTGAATGTGAGAACAAACGCGCATTAGGCACTCCTTATTTTTTTAAGTATTATAAATACTTTTTGTCAATACTTATTGTGTGAGTGCGAGCCACAGAAGGCAGGCGAAGCAAGGGCAGTGATACTTGTAGTCATTTACTTAATCTCACTAATGTTTATTCATTTGGATACATATATTCACGCCTCGTTTACACCAAAAGTGATCACTGTGATGCGAGCGAGGACACAGAGCAGAGGCGGGTCCTAGTGGCGGCTCTGGGGGTGGGAGTCCTCACACTCGTCACATTGCTCACAGCGATGGTACGATGCGCGAACGTGCGGGGTGCGGCCGCCTCCTTCTGCGAGGTAGTAATGAGAAGAGAAGGAGGCGGCCGGTCGGGTCCGGACTAGACTCCGGGCCCGGGAAGCCCGCGCAGAGCGAAGGCGAACCGGACGTCGGAGGTCGCAGAACGACCTCCGTCCTCCATGAGCGCTGGCCTGGGGGTGACCAGTGGAGCCGCCTGTCACCCTTGCAGAAGCAGGCCGCGGCGGCGGCGCAAAGTGCGCCTTCTCATCCGGGCTAGATGGGGACACTAAAGTCCCGAGCCGTCTCGAAAGAGATGGTCCTGGGTCTGCCGGGGTGCGAGAGATATGTTCCCTGCATTTTCACCTCCGGCAACCAAAGATTGGGTCTTTGATTGCCAGCGTACGTTTTAGTCGGTTCGAATCCGACATAACTACCTCCACCGGCTCCGTTTGGGGTGGTATTCGTGGGGATTTTTCGCACGATAAGAAAAAGGGGTGCTACTGCGGTGGACAAGCTCAACCAAGTATAGATTTATACAAAAGAATCTGCGTTTTCCAGGGCTTTTTATATCTAGTGATTTAGGTCCAATATACAAGATGAATTTATAGTCGTTTGACTAAGAATTTAGGCACAGGTTCGATAGCAAAATCATCTGGAAGTATTAATTTGGCGAAAGAAAAAAAGTAAAAGGAAAAATGTATGGGGATTTAAAAAAAAAATCTTTCTTTGATTCGGGCGGGGTCATCAAAATTCAATGTTTAAAAATGGTTGAAAAATGATTCATTGTTTCCAACAGTTCGTAAGAATGTTGGTGGATGGCACCACCGTCGCCCTTAAAGACGGATATAAAGAGATGGAAAATTTTAAATGAATCAGGCATGGCTCAATAGCTCAGTTGGAAGAGCATTCCCCCTGTAAGGGAAAGGTCGTGAGTTCAAGTCTCACTTGAGCGTTTCATTTTTTCCGATGTTTTTCGAAAAATTCTTTCGCCATATTAATACTCCCAGATGATTTTGCTATCAAAACTGTGCCCGAATTCTTTTTTTTCCGAAACGACTATATAATCACCTTGTATATGATTCAAATAATACCGACCCTGTGTTACTTACACTTTGGAACGAGTCTAGGAAACAAATCCCTATATTACTGCGCACCCCGGCATAGAATGCGAAGGTATGAATATATGTAATGAATAAAATAAATTTCTTAGTTAATATTTTATGTTCTGGTGATGTTGTTATTATAATAAAATATTAATACGATTAACTATTTCGTTGTTTTATTGTTACTAGTGTTGTTTACACAAAAATATTATAAGGATAGAACCATAAACTTAATTTATTGGGTGATTTTATAGTCGATCCGGATAAAAAGAGTTTGGGCACAAAAAATATTTTTTTTTTGTTGATATTGTATGGGAATAATGTTCCGGTGAAAGGAAAAATTTATAATCCCAGATTTTGCTTTCGAAACTGAGCCCAAATTCTTTTTATAATCCGAAACGACTATAAAATCATCCTGTATACTAACGTAAGAACGGCCATGTGAGCGGGACACGCGTGCCAACCCTTAACACAATTCCTGTCCTATGAGACAGGAACTTACGAACGCTTAGGTACTCAATACTTTTAGGACGAGCTTTGTAATAACATCGTTAAAAATACCGTGAATATATAATTTTATGCTATTTCCAACTCTAGAATATTATTATTGTATATATTTAACAATAGAAAATTAAATTAGTTCAAATTCAAATGTCAAATACAAGGTACAAAAATAAATACACGGAGTGCTTCCGTGGTTATGTCACATCAAATAACCCGCCCCGTATCGTTCCCGACGCAAAGGTGCCCATGATGCTGGCCGCGTTACCTCGCTGAATCGCAATAGCCATCCTTTGCCCCAGGAACGAGCCAGAGCGGGAGTCACCACCCTGGTCGTGAATACGGCGGTCAATCTCTGCGATCAGCCTCTTTGCCTCCGACCCCCAACTACCCAAAGTCTCCACCGCGATGGGCACAAAATAATATTGTAGCTCCATCGCGGCGTATTTAGACCTCTTCCTACTCGCCGCGTCCTCAGCAGCCGCCGCCGGTGCGTTGACGGTGTGACTCAAGTGCGTGGCCGCGACAGTGCTGACGCAAGTAGCGTCCCACACCAACTCTAGAATAAAGATGAAGAAAATCGATAAATAGAGGCATTTCTTATCTCTCGTTGTTATTTATTTACAGTGAAAAGTCTGTCCACGCGTGACATGCAGGTGAACGCTGCATAAGGCCGTTCTATCGTAATATATTTCTATGGTTGTGTATCTATATGACATCGCTAATGTGTGCAAGGCCTCACGAATTGATGGCTAGATGGGGACCCCGTACTCCCCACACTCGAAGAGAGCCAGTTCAAAAGAGAGGGCCCAGGGTCGGCCGGGGTGCGAGAGATATATCTCAGTCAATTTCACCTCACTCACTACTACCTACTAGTACTACTGTCAGTGGGGACGCCGTTTAGCGAGGAGGGCTAGACCATAAGTGATGGCCCTGGGTCCGCCGGGGTGCGAGGGATATGTCGATGACAACCTCACCTCCGCCCTAGCACCACGACCCACAGTCGGCGTGCGGTTTTAGTCGGTTCGAGTCCGACATAACCTCCCCTTCCGGCTCCGGCAGGGGGGTATCCGAGGGGATTTCCGCACGGAAAAAAAAAGTGGGGACGCCGTTTAGCCGGACGGGTGATCAGCCCTTCTATGTGGGGCCATTTCACCTAATTCACCTATAACGGCTGCCATACATGTTTGAATAGCAGCCGGGTCCGACGGCTTAACGTGCTCTCCGAGGCACGACCAGACCAATGCAAATATTCATATTCATGCATACAAATATTTGCACTGAGCGGGGATTGAACCCGCGCCTCCTGTGTGGCAGTCGCGTTCACTACCGCTACAGAGGCTATCATGGTCAAGGTACTTGTTTGGAGCTCTAAAAGTCCTACAACTGGTCTGAGTCGCTTTTTTACAAGTTCGTAGGGCCTTATTTTAGTCCAGCGGGGTTTACCTTACCTTACACGGGAGTTATTACGCACATCCTGCGGCCAAGCAGTCTGATATCGCGGAAAAAAGGCAGCTTCTTGTCACTGAGCTGGACCGGATCCTGGACCACATTTCTCAATGGGACGCATGAATATGGCTTTTTTGCATTGGTCTGGGTGTTTCTATGTATATTATGTATGTATTTCCAAAGAAAAGTATCTAAAGTATGTGTATCCGCATTCTAGATTCCATAACACAAGCTAGTTAAGTTTTCCATGGGTCTAGATAGCGTACCCTCTGTAGAGAGTTAAGACCTATCTTTATAAACCGTATGGGAAGTAAGAAGGTAACCAGTCGCGACTACTTTCTGTACCTACTCAACTTATTTAACTTATTATTGCTTTTATGGGTGCAACTGACCTCTGAACCCCGAAACGAATGCCTGCAACAGGGCCTGCTCGAAAATGCCAGCACCAGGGCTTACAAGCAGTTTTTCGGTGCTGGCCCTCGATTCTATTATAGCAAAGCCCCATAGTATATTGAATAATAAGGAGATAAATATTGAATGAATTTTTACAGCATTAAGTATGCTAACTATACAAATCGAACACACAGGGAAAAAGAAGAATCATCTCGGGCGGGACTCGAACCCGCAGTCTTTCCCTTACAGGGGGAATGCCTTGACCAATTCGGCTACCGAGACACGCCCGATGTGATTCAAATTTCCCATCTTATACGTCTTTAAGGCGACGGTGGAGTCATCTACCGATTTTCTTACGAACCATCGGAATCAATGAATGATGTTACAATCATTTTTAAACATTGATTTTTGATAACTCCGCCCAAACGATTGAATGAATTTTTACAGCATTAAGTATGCTAACTATACAAATCGAACACACAGGGAAAAAGAAGAATCATCTCGGGCGGGACTCGAACCCGCAGTCTTTCCCTTACAGGGGGAATGCCTTGACCAATTCGGCTACCGAGACACGCCCGATGTGATTCAAATTTCCCATCTTATACGTCTTTAAGGCGACGGTGGAGTCATCTACCGATTTTCTTACGAACCATCGGAATCAATGAATGATGTTACAATCATTTTTAAACATTGATTTTTGATAACTCCGCCCAAACGATTGAATGAATTTTTACAGCATTAAGTATGCTAACTATACAAATCGAACACACAGGGAAAAAGAAGAATCATCTCGGGCGGGACTCGAACCCGCAGTCTTTCCCTTACAGGGGGAATGCCTTGACCAATTCGGCTACCGAGACACGCCCGATGTGATTCAAATTTCCCATCTTATACGTCTTTAAGGCGACGGTGGAGTCATCTACCGATTTTCTTACGAACCATCGGAATCAATGAATGATGTTACAATCATTTTTAAACATTGATTTTTGATAACTCCGCCCAAACGATTGAATGATTTTTTACAGCATTAAGTATGCTAACTATACAAATCGAACACACAGGGAAAAAGAAGAATCATCTCGGGCGGGACTCGAACCCGCAGTCTTTCCCTTACAGGGGGAATGCCTTGACCAATTCGGCTACCGAGACACGCCCGATGGTTCGTAAGAAAATCGGTAGATGACTCCACCGTCGCCTTAAAGACGTATAAGATGGGAAATTTGAATCACATCGGGCGTGTCTCGGTAGCCGAATTGGTCAAGGCATTCCCCCTGTAAGGGAAAGACTGCGGGTTCGAGTCCCGCCCGAGATGATTCTTCTTTTTACCTGTGTGTTCGATTTGTATAGTTAGCATACTTAATGCTGTAAAAATTCATTCAATCGTTTGGGCGGAGTTATCAAAAATCAATGTTTAAAAATGATTGTAACATCATTCATTGATTCCGATGGTTCGTAAGAAAATCGGTAGATGACTCCACCGTCGCCTTAAAGACGTATAAGATGGGAAATTTGAATCACATCGGGCGTGTCTCGGTAGCCGAATTGGTCAAGGCATTCCCCCTGTAAGGGAAAGACTGCGGGTTCGAGTCCCGCCCGAGATGATTCTTCTTTTTCCCTGTGTGTTCGATTTGTATAGTTAGCATACTTAATGCTGTAAAAATTCATTCAATCGTTTGGGCGGAGTTATCAAAAATCAATGTTTAAAAATGATTGTAACATCATTCATTGATTCCGATGGTTCGTAAGAAAATCGGTAGATGACTCCACCGTCGCCTTAAAGACGTATAAGATGGGAAATTTGAATCACATCGGGCGTGTCTCGGTAGCCGAATTGGTCAAGGCATTCCCCCTGTAAGGGAAAGACTGCGGGTTCGAGTCCCGCCCGAGATGATTCTTCTTTTTCCCTGTGTGTTCGATTTGTATAGTTAGCATACTTAATGCTGTAAAAATTCATTCAATCGTTTGGGCGGAGTTATCAAAAATCAATGTTTTAAAATGATTGTAACATCATTCATTGATTCCGATGGTTCGTAAGAAAATCGGTAGATGACTCCACCGTCGCCTTAAAGACGTATAAGATGGGAAATTTGAATCACATCGGGCGTGTCTCGGTAGCCGAATTGGTCAAGGCATTCCCCCTGTAAGGAGATAAATAAATAAATATTCCACAACATTCTACATAACGCTATCTAGAAGACCCATGGTAAGCTTAATTTGCTTGTGTCATGGAATCTAGAATGCGGATAAACATACTTACCTAAATACTACCTACATGGATACACCCAGACAAATGCATAGAGCTATATTCGTGCATACAAATATTTGCACAGAGCGGGTACCGAACCCGCGCCTCCTGCGTGGCAGTCGCGTGCAATACCGCCACGCCACAGAGGCTTGCTATTTTGTAGAGGTTTAGCTCTATGGTTGGCGATTGCAGTGCCTCAAGCGACTAGTGACGAAGTTAAAATTACACTGATGAACCATTGAGTTTATTAAAATGTTCTAAGCTTAATGACCGCGGCATAGCCACTTATACCACAGCCACTGCAACAAATATTATCATTCAATTTTAAGACTATGGTGCGTCCACCATTGTGACATTTACGCCGTACAGTACTCCGTGACCGTGTCAGACACGCGTGTCAGTTCGTTAGTGTGGACGGGTTTTTGTCACGCGGACAATGTCACAGGCTACTGACACGCCTATATCCATACCGGACACTCAAAGGAAATGTCAGACACGGAACAAACGTCAAGACAATGTACGGTGTTCCGATGTACGGTCCGGGTCTAGTGTGGACGCTGATTTGTGTACTGTCACGGCTCAAAGTTACGTGTCACGAGGTGATCCGTCGGAGCCGGAATTTTTCAAAGGATGGTCGATGTTGTCTGCTTGACAAATGACGTCGACACTGCATTAATGACACGCGTAGCAGCCACGCGGACACGCATTGATATTGACACGGGGTGTGTAGTGGATCACGTCGTGACATGTATGGGTACGTCAATTCAATAATAATATATTTATACTCTGTATACTTTCAGAGTTTTTGGGGTCGCTGATTGCGAATATACCTATCATCCATTTAGCGATCCGAGATGGCGGACACGAATTTTTCACCAAAATCGATATGGGTATCGCTTTCAGGGTTTTTGGGGCCGCTAATTACGAATATATCATCCCATTTAGCGATCCAAGATGGCGGACTAGCAATTTTCACTAAAATCGATATGGGTATCGTTTTCAGGGTTTTTGGGGTAGCTAGTAACGAATATATCATTATTTAGCAATCCAAGATGGCGGACTCGAAATTTTCACCAAAATCAATATGGGTATCGCTCTCAGAGTTTTTGGGGTCGCTGATTACGAATATATCATCCATTTGTCGATCCAATATGGCGGACTCGAAATTTGCACTAAAATCGATATGGGTATCGTTTTCAGGGTTTTTGGGGTCGCTAATTACGAATACATCATCCATTTAGCGATCCAAGATGGCGGACTCGCAATGTTCACTAAAATCAATATGTGTATCGTTTTCGGGGTTTTCGGGGTTGCTGATTACGAAAATATCATCCATTTGGCGATCCAAGATGGCGGACTCGAAATTTTCACTAAAATCGATATGGGTATCGCTTTCAGGGTTTTTGGGGTCGCTAATTACAGATATATCATCCACTAGCTTTTGCCCGCGGCTCCGCCCGCGTGGATGTCGGTTATCGCGACCAAACATAGCCTATGTCCTTTCTCATGGTCTAATCTACCCCTATACCAAATTTCATCATAATCGGTACAGTGGTTCAGGCATGAAAGCGTAACATACAGACAGACAGCCAGACAGAAAGACAGACTCAGACTCCGACTCCACCTCCCGCCTCCCGCCTCCCACCTCCCGCCTCCCGCCTCCCGCCTCTCGCCTCCCGCCTCCCGCCTCCCGCCTCCCGCCTCCCGCCTCCCGCCTCCCGCTCCCGCCTCCCGCCTCCCGCCTCCCGCTCCCGCCACCGAACACGTTTCATACCCAAATTAGTAGTGAGATACAGAAAGTTCGGCGGCCATCTCTCTCAAACTTGAATGAGGAATTTCAGTCACTATTTCCTTCACTTTTGCGATGTTAACTTCAGTTGCAGACGTTGATGGCCTACCAGAACCAGGCAAATCTTCCATCACATCTCGACCGCTTTTGAACGCTTTGTACCACTCATAAGCACGTGTTTTTGATAAAGTCGATTCACCGTAAGCCTTCTGTAACATTTTCAGTGTCTCCGAACATGAAATTCCATTGGCGATGCAAAATTTAAGACAAACTCTTTGTTCGATGTTTTTGTCCATTATGAAATTCGCAATACACACTAGATATTATAAAACTAAAACAGCACTGTTTTAACATAGATGACAGATGCAACTAAAACTCCACGCCAAAATGGAAAGCAGTTGTGCCAATCAAACAACAACAAAAAAAAAACAAAAATTTGAATTTGAAACCATAAACAAAACATTCATTCCCGATACTTTGTTGACTTATATTCATAATAAGCAACCACAAAAACCCTGAAAGCGATACCCATATTATGGATTTTCGTGAAAATTTCGAGTCCACCATCTTGGATCGCCAAATGGATGATGAGGCGTGAGTCAAAACCTCTTGGGTAGCAGTCGCGTTCACTACCGCCACACCACAGAGGCTGTCAGTTGATGATGATGATGACGATGAATGAGATGATTGCTGCCTCAACAAAGTTGTGGGGACTTTACCAGAAGCTCCCTAGCGAGATTGGACTTGTGCGTTGTCCAAAACGATAAGTCTAAATTCACTATTTTTTTATACATAAAAACATGATTTTACACCAGTTTTGAAAAATAATATGGTCCTATTGCGATGCAGCTTTCATGCATTGGCACCTAAAACTCACTCTTGTCCGTTAGCATTTTAAGTTTATGGTACTGACATGGTCACGGTGTCACGGGTCGAGCCGTTCACCCGTCCACACTTAGCGTACATGTACTGGAGCGATGTTACGATGTCCGGTCCGTTGTCCGTGTCACAAGTGTGGACGCACCATTATACGTATAAAGTCAAAAATTAATTGATAAGAGTTTCATTACACGTTTACATTTACTCTGCATATAGATATTTAATTTTGGACTTTAACTTAATTGCTTTAAAGTCTGCGGCCCGTATTCTAGAATGACACTCAGCTTGAATCACGATTTATCTGATAACAGATTGCATACACAGATTAATAGTTTGACATAATACCTATGGCCTGTACAATTTCGTCCTCAGAGAAATCGAGATTCAGGCTGAATGTCATTCTAGATTAAGGGCCTAAAATTTAATACCACTTTTTCCAGTGGCTGTAGTACCTACCTACCTGCTACATGCTGTAGCTTCCCCCCTCCCGAGCAGGGCCAGACCGCAAGAGGGATGGCCCTGGGTCAGCCGGGGTGTGAGGGATATGTCGAAGATAACCTCATCTCCGGCTTAGCACCACGACCCACAGTCGGCGTGCTACAGGCTGTAGCCCTGGTCTAGAATGATCCTTATTCGCCTTCTGAGATACCCGCGGGAAGAGATGGGAATGATAAGATAGCCCTATTCTTCTCCATCGGGAACCAACATGGTATTTCATTAAAGGCTAATTTTATCCATTATTCCACCAGTCACGACTATTACAAACTTAGCCAAACGCGTCTGCTGTCGCAACGGTGGCAGCCAACAGTCGTGAGCGCTTTCCAATGTTACACCAATTAGATTATACTAGCTGTGGCCCGCGACTCCACGTTGAATTCTGATCCCGTTCCTACTGTCACTGTACTTTCTGGTCAGCTAACCCTCTCGACCCGGCTCCGCTCGTAATATAGTTTGATCCCTTGTCGCACTCATTGATCACATTCTATTTGCATTGGTCTGGGTGTTTGTAGATATGTAGGTATATCTCAAAAGTATCCCCCTTTTTTTTCGTGCGGAAATTCCCTCGGACACCCTCTGACGGAGCCGGAAGTAGAGGTTATGTCGGACTCGAACCGACTAAAACCGCACGCCGACTGTGGGTCGTGGTGCTAGGCCGGAGGTGAGGTTGTCATCGACATATCCCTCATACCCCGGCTGACCCAGGGCCATCCCTTACGGTCTGGCCCTCCTCGAGTGTATTATCCTATCCTACTAATATTAAAAACGCGAAAATTTGTAAGTGTCGATGGATGTTTGTTACTCTTTCACGTCCAAACGGCTGGAGTGATTTTAATAAAATTTGGTAAGGAGTTAGCTGATACCACAGATTAACATATAAGACCGACATTTACGCGGGCGGAGTTGGTGTTCTACAATTAAAAATAATATTTCTTCGGTTGCCTTTTTGTACCTAAATTCACCCATGCCCTCCGATCCACACCATTTTGGAAACATTTAAGAATTTTAGAAAAAATGAACAAAATTATAGAAGATACCCTCAGAAAAATTTTAAACGTGACTTTGGATGACCGAGCTTCACTACAAGCGTCTCTACCGATCCGCTTGGGTGGACTCGGTATTCGTAAAATTTCAGACGTCAGCCTGCCAGCGTTCCTGTCCTCAGTCCACAGTACGGAAGAATTAACTAGGAAAATTCTTGCACCTACACTAGTTAATTCTGAAGTATTGTGTAAGGCTGATGCAGTGAATGCTTGGAAAATTGCATGTCCAAACACCGATCTCCCAAGGAACCTTTTCTCACAGCGTCAGTGGGACGGGCCGCTCTGCAGCTTAGTACTTAAGACAAAATTTACTAATACATGTTCTATTGCTGTTGAGCGTGCCCGTTTGCTGGCGGTTGGAGTGTGGGAATCGGGTCTTTGGTTACAAGCTCTTCCGTCGTCTAACGTAGGAACTATGTGAGACGACACTACCTTCCGCATTGCAACATGCTTACGGTTGGGTGCGCCATGTGTTTCTTCGCATCGATGCCGTTGTGGAGAGGCTGTTGACCGACTCGGACGCCATGGCCTGTCGTGCTGCAGGAGTGCGGGGCGATTTCCACGGCATGCCAGCCTTAATGACATAATCCGCCGTGCTCTTGTCACCGCCGGTGTGCCAGCTGTGCTAGAACCTAACGGTTTGGCGCGCGACGATGGCAAGAGACCGGACGGCATGTCATTAATGCCTTGGAAGATTGGTAGGGCTCTAGTGTGGGACGCAACATGCGTCGACACCATTGCCCATACCCATATACCTACCTGGCACGGCTGGCTGTTCTGGTGCTGCCGCAGCTTCTGCGGAGGCTCTCAAGCGGCGCAAATACTCTAATCTTATCGGAGATTAATCTCTTCAGGGAGATTGCGAAGCGAATGGTCGACGCTTCCCGTGACCAGAAGGCTGGCCTCTTTTTAGGTCAGAGATTAAGCATTGCCATACAACGTGGCAATGCTGCCAGCCTTCTGGGAACGCTACCGCAAGAGGCATGCGATGCTGAGGAATTTCATGACGCATTTTAATAATATTTTAGTATAATTTGTGAATATGTATTTTAGTTTTACTTTATTTAGTTTTAGTTTTATTTTAATAATATATATATTTAATTAACCTGTAAATAAACTTATATAATATAAATAAAAAATATATATATATATAAAAATAAAAATTGAAAAAGGCCCAATACTTCCCATCACTGATAATGGGACAGAAAACGTATACTCGACATAGAGGTAATAGAAGCGATATAAGGTTTTTGGCTCGACATAACGGGAATCGACATAAAGGGAATATATCGATTTAACGCCCATAACTTTTAAACGGCACAACTGAATTTCATCAAACTTGTCTAAGAACACTCGCACATAAATTACCTTTAATACAAAAATAACTAAATTGAAATAGCTTCGTCCGTTTGTGAGCTATGATGCCGCAGACAGACAGACACGTCAAACTTATAACACCCCTCTCTTTGCGTCCGGGGTTTAAAATAGATTTCAAAAAATATATGAGAATACACCGGATGTAATTCACATTTATCATTACTGCTACCCTCCCTTGGACATCAGCGTGATGATATATAGCCTATTTCACTCACAAATAATGTGACTTTCTATTAGTATAAGACATTTTATATATTTTATTTGAATTATTTTTTTATTAAGCTAACTTTAAAAATCAAAAAACATCGGGAAAATGAAATGCTCAAGTGGGACTTGAACCTACGACCTTTCCCTTACAGGGGGAATGCTGCTCTTCCAACTGAGCTATTGAGCCACACCTGAATCACTTGAGCATTTCATTTTCCAGATGTTTTTCGAGTCGCTTCAATAGTTTCGTAGCCAATTCATTACAAACAAACGATCAAACCTTTAATTTTGTAATATTAGTAGGAGTACTGGAAGTGGCACCTAGTGGTATGGGTAATGGACTGCTGAGACGAGGTCTCGGGTTCGATCCCAGGTTTACCATGGCACACACCAATGACTCTTCGATGCTTTTCAAAGTTATGTGTGTATTCATCGCAGGTTTATAAGTGCCCGGTTAATGGCAATAGGCTCGCCACCTATTACATTGGGACCTAAACATAAACTGGCGAAATGTGGGTGCTAGCGCCACTGCCTACCCCTCCGGGAATATACCTAGGTGAGAGTTTATGTTATGTTTTGTTATGTTATGTACTGGAAGTAGATTCGCGGTTAGCCTTGAGTTTGGATCTACGTGGAGTGAGCCTAAACTAACATTTGCTATAGGATACAAGGTTTTTGTAGTTAGGGGCGGATCTTAAGGGTAATAGGGCGATATTTTCCCGAAATACTTAACTTGAATACGTAAGTAAGATATGAGTGAAGGTTTCTATTTAAAATAATGCTCTTTTGGTTTGTAAAGTTAGTATCAGAAAGATGTTGATAAACAAAGTACTAAAAATTATTTTATATACTCCATTTTCCCCTCTTTCTGTTGATGGATTGTTCTGGTATTTGGTTTATTTCGGACATTATTATAATTTAAATCAATGAAACAGTTTGATTTGTTTTTATTACGAGAGTTTTAAGACCATTTTGAGACTTCGTCGTCAAGACAGCCTCCGTGGCGTGGCGGTAGTGCACGCGACGGCCACGCAGGAGGCGCGGGTTCGATTCCCGCTCAGTGCAAATATTTGTATGCATGAATATGGCTATTTGCATTGGTCTGGGTGTTTCTATTTATAATATGTATGTATTTACAAAAAAAAGAAGTATCTAAGTATGTTTATCCGCATTCTAGATTCCATAACACAAGCTAGTTAAGCTTACCATGGGTCTAGATAGCGTTGGGTAAAGAAAAAAAGAAAATTCTGTTCGGTAGTCTCGCTAAAACTCGAGAACGGCTGAACGGGTTTATCTTATCTTGGTGTTGAAATGTTCGTGGAGGTCTAAGAAAGGTTTGGAGAAGAAAAAAAGATTTGAATAATTGCCGGGAAACCCCTAAAACCAGCCCTTATCTTTTTCCCAAATAAACATTTCCAGTGTTTCTGTTACCCTGGTACATTTGCAAGAAGTACCAGGCTCACAGAAATTTTAAGAAACTTTTGAATGAATTTTTACAGCATTAAGTACGCTAACTATACAAATCGAATACATAGGGAAAAAGAATCTTCTTCGGCGGGACTCGAACCCGCAGTCTTTCCCTTACAGGGGGAATGCCTTGACCAATTCGGCTACCGAGACACGCCCTATCGGAATCCAATAGTTCGTAAGAAAATCGGTAGATGACTCCACCGTCGCCTTAAAGACGTATAAGATGGGTTTGAATAACATCGGGCGTGTCTCAGTAGCCGAATTGGTCAAGGCATTCCCCCTGTAAGGGAAAGACTGCGGGTTCGAGTCCCGCCCGAGATGATTCTTTTTCCCTATGTATTCGATTTAAGGAACTTTATCTGAGTCGCGCGAGCAGTGTGTTATAAACGTTAACGTGGACGAAGTCGCGGGCAAAAACTAGTCTATTCTAAGATGGGTCCGCTGTAGCTCACGATTGCGGCAACGTCGCGTCATTTTCGCAGTCATTTTGTAGCCAATTAAAATATAATGACTTCCCTCCAGACGTCTGATATAAATAATACAACTTTTACTTTTTATAATAAGGTGTTGAGATTAAAAGAAATGTATTAATTAAACGGTGCTAATGAGCTTATTATGGTTTTAATCTGTAACTTTGTTATTACAAATTATAGAGATGGTTTTTGTTGCGGATCGTTGGGCAAAGTAAACCTGTTCGTGGGGTGTTTTACTCAAAAAATGAGGAGGTTCTCAATATTAGTCTGTATTCATAATATTTCTTTTCTATGCATGTTCACCGATGTTTCCGCCAATTATAGACGGATTTCAAGTTTTTTTCTTTGTTGGATAGAGTTCACTTCTGAGGTGGTCCCATTTTCACCAGGTCTAAAAAAAAGTCCTATTTGGTTTTGAAGTCGGTTCAATTTATTAAAATTATCTATTGACTATAATGGAGTACGAACTCTAAGAAAACCTCACCTTCGGCTATGAACTTTCACCCACAGATGGCGTGCGTATTAGTCGGTTCGAGTCCGATATAACCTCCGCCACCGGCTCAGGATTTGTCCACAAGGTCTTTCCGCATGTAAAAATAGTCGGATCGAGACCGACTGAAACCTCATATCGTAACGGATCTCAATTACCAGGGTGTAAAGTACCCATAAGTTAATTCCCTCGTACTCCGGCTGACCCTGGGCTATCTCGCCGCTTTTTAGAGAGACGTTTAAGAGATTAAGGGGATCGATGTGGTTCCCATCGTGGAGGTATCCACGATAGGAACCACATCGATCCCTTCGATCAAGTAAAAATAACCCTTTTATTTGGTCACGGGGTGTCCCAATTTTGCCCGGTCTGCTACTGGTAAAGTGATTATGAAAACGAACATTTTTCTATAATCTTCTTCTTATCGTGTCGTTAGCAAACCTAGATGGTATCGGCCCAAAATTTTGCTACTAAAATCGCATTGTCAGTAGCATTCATTAGATCTTCCTGCGTGCAGTTGTTGGGGCACGCAGGGCATGAAGTCAAGTGTTTCATCGTTTGGGGGGCAGCACCACACTTGCACTCCAAGTTAGAGCCATCTGAGAATCCCCACCTGAACAAGTTCTCCTTACTTCGGCCGACCTGCGTCCGAAGTCTATTTAAAGATTTCCAGGTGGGCCATGGTAACTCATGTCCAGGTGGCGGGCTCTCAGACAGTGGGACGAAAGGGCTAGGAAGATCGACAGTCTCCCGCCACAGCCGGCATCTCTCCTTTGACCGGTCGTTGAATTTAAGAGGGGAGACACACTTCATAAAGCTGTTGCGGCTTTTCAGCCTTTGTGGCACAGGATGGTAATCGAATAGTGGGTGCCGAGTGTCGTCTAGCAATTTGGTCTTTTCGGAAGAGCCTGCCACAGTCCTGCGAACCTCTGGAGGCGCTATTCCAGCTAGCGGATACAGCATTTGTACCGGGGTCGGTTTTAGGCAACCAGTAATGATCCGGCAAGTTTCATTTAATGCTGTATCCACCAACTTTGCATAGGCTGAGCGGCTCCATACTGGGCCTGCGTAATCGCCTGCAGAGAAGGAGATTGCCAGGCCAGTGGTCCGCAGAACATTAGGCGAAGCTCCCCACTTTGAGGCAACCAGTCGACGCAAGAGACCGTTCCTAGAATGCACCTTCTGCTTAATGCTCTCGCAGTTTTTCCTAAAAGTTAGTGACCTATCCATAAAGACGCCCAAATACTTCGGGAAGTCGTTATGCTCAATGGGCCATTGGATGGTAAGCTTGCGGCCCGCTTCTTTGTTGCGTAGGTGGAATACTCACGTTTGAGTTTTGCTCGGGTTCGGCCTTAAAGAATTTGCGTCTTAGTACTCACCCAGGCTTTGCAGGGCATTCGATAAATCGAGTTCGACCTGTTCAAAGCTGGAAGCTTGGGAGGTCAGAGCGAGATCGTCTGCACATAGGAAGCGGGAGGTGTGGGGAGATGACGGTTGGTCGTTGGTATACACGTTAAATAAGATGGGTGCCAAGACGCTGCCTTGAGGCAGACCATTTTTTTGTGTTCTCCAACGACTTTTGTCGGACAGGTAATGGACCTGGAACCGGCGATTGTGCAGGAGTTCGCGAAGTACGTTGACAAATTTACTTTCATTGGTAATGGACTCCACCTTCCACAGCAATCGTCTCAGGTTGACGGTATCATAAGCTGCAGATAGATCGACGAACACAGCACCTGTAACCATCCCTGCCTCGAAACCGTCCTCGATATGCTGCGTTAATTTGAGAGTCTGGTTGCTGCAAGATTTCACAGGTCTGAAACCGGCTTGCTCAGGAATCAGGTTTGGGTCAATCAAGCAGGTTAGCCGGGCAAGCAGCATCCTTTCGAACAACTTGTACGTATGGCACAACAATGATATTGGCCGAAAGTTTTTCGGGTCGTCTGCTGGTTTGCCCGGCTTGGGAATCGCGATGACCTTTGCCTTTCGCCAGAGCCGGGGGACAGAGGCGTGCTCTAGGCAGTGGTTAAGCATTTGTAGCAACCAGGACACCGCAACAGGACCGAGGTGTTTTAATTGCTCCACCGAGATGTCATCGACTCCAGAGGCCTTACCGCATTTAAGATGTTTTATTGCGGTAATGATATCAGTCAAGTTAAAGGGTTTGCTGATTTCGTTACAGGTGTTTATTATGCCTTTCAGTTTGGGGACCCTGCCGAGGCGGCTCGGTGATTTGCCACTAAGCAGAAGCTGGTGAGCAATCTGATTGGCAGTAACTTGGCTGGGCGATGCGGGTTGAGGGGGTTCGCTTGTGAGTTTGCGGATAGTAGTCCAGGCCTTTTTACTATTGTGCGTCATATTGACACTAGTAACTGTATTGACCCAACTCTCCCTTCGCTTTTCACCAATATTTGCCAATAGCTCTTCGCCTATTAAGGTGGTCTCTTCTGAAAAAGGGTCCGAGTTATATAGTTACTCGTATTGCCTTAGTAGTTCTGCAGAATCCCTCGATAGCCCCGGGATGTAAGACGTCCTGCACCCCCTAGGTATACAACGTCGCGAAACGGTTGATACGATTTCCACGAAGCGGTTGTAGTTTTCCGGATTAGGCAAGACGCTAACAAGGGCACCATCGATGTACTGTGCGAACAGCTCCCAGTTTCCTTTGGTAAAGTTGAACCGGCGTCTGAATGGGACATTGATGGGTCGGACAATAGGCTGTACCATACCCATGATGGGCCTGTGTTGGGTACGGGGTATGGGTGGACACACACTTTTGACACATTGTGAGCCGATAGAAGAAGTGACAAAGATTAGGTCTGGATTGTACCCTTTTTTCCATCGGCCGCTATTAAAGGATGCCGGTTGCTCGGGATTATGAATCAGACTCAAATCATTTGTTTCAGCCCACTCCTCCACCGCATGTCCACTCGAGTCCGTGTCTCTGTAGCCCCAGTTGGAACCCCGGCTGTTAAAGTCTCCGATCACAACTTTCACTGGCTGGTTGTCAAAATTTTCTGGAGGGTCGAATTGGAACAGTGTCCCAGGAGGCTTATACACAGAAGTTACAGTGCAGTTCCCAGTTTCGATGGTAACGACTTCAATGCCGTTATGGGACGAGCTCGAGGTGGACACGATGCTTACGCCGGGAGCAGCAAACACTGCGTTACCGTGCTTCGGATGTTGGATCTCGGCGATAAGCGTGAGTCCAGCTATTTGAGGGCGTCTCTGTGGCAAATCTCGGTGGGTTTCTTGGACGCAAAGAATGTCACATTTAGTTTCGCGGCAAAGATCAGAGAGAATCTCTGATTTATTTTGAGAGAACCCTTCGATGTTTACCGAGATAACACACAGAGCCAGCTTGTTTAGCGGACTAATTGGTCTTTGGTTTGCCATCGTGGTGCAGTAATTGGTTTCACGGCTTTTGCCGCTACTCACGGGAAGGGCCCGAGCATAGGTGGCGCTCTACGAGAAGGCTTACTGCGTCCCTCCCTCGTCTATAATAATAATAATAAAATAATAAATATTCCACGACATTCTACACAACGCTATCTAGACCCATGGTAAGCTTTTATAGCTTGTGCTATGGAATCTAGAATGCGGATAAACATACTTATACACTTTTTTTGTAAATACATACATATTATACATAGAAACACCCAGACCAATGCAAATAGCCATATTCATGCATACAAATATTTGCACTGAGCGGGAATCGAACCAGAGCGCCTCCTGCGTGGCAGTCGCGTGCACTACCACCACGCCACAGAGGCTGTCTATGTAGGTCGGAGTCTCCGAAATCTCCACTTACCTTTCAAGATGGCGCCGGTCTGTCTGAAGCTGACGCGTGGCCTTGAACACAAGAGTGAGTCTAAGCGACCCAAATACAAAGAGTGCTACGACACGACCCGGGATTTGTGGCTTAAATCTGTACAAATATATATAAAATAGAAGTGTCTTTTTGTAATATTATAACAGCTTTTTAATGAAAAGCTCTGCCCGCATGATTCTCACGTCTTTTGGTTGTATTTTTTTTTTATATTGGACACGTCAATTTGTCTTCACCTCGCCTGATGTTAAGCTAAAGGCGAAGTCTCGGATAGAGGGTCACCATCGGAAACATGTACCATGTTAACAGTGGTGGCACTCAGCTTGACGGCCTCATTAGATGCCTTTTCACGCCCCGCTTAAAGGACCCGGGACTGTAGGAAGAGGGAAACACGTGAGAGGGAAACCCCTGCCAGGGAGTTCCAGGTCTTAATGGTGCGACATAGGAATGAGTCATTGAAACGCTTGGTTCTAGCAGGTATACTCTGCACCGTAAATGAATGGCATCTTAGATTTACTCCACTAATGGCGATCATACATATGCAGATTATTCCCCGAAGGGGCAGGCACAGGTGCTAGCACCCACATTTCGCCAGTTTATGTTTAGGTCCCAATGCAATAGGTGGCGAGGCGAGCCTATTGCCATTAACCGGACCTATAAACCTGCGATAAATACACACATAACTTCGAAAAGCATCGAAAAGTCATTGGTGTGTGCCATGGTAAACCTGGGACCCAACCCGAGATCTCGTCTCAGCAGTCCATTACCCATACCACTAGGCTACCGCATGACATAATATTATTTCATATACAGATTATTTCATATAAAAAAAATCGTGTTTGCGGATCTTGAAAAGGCGTACGATAAAGTACCTCCAGCGGTTTTGTGGTGGGTCCTGAAAGAGAAAGGTATACCTTTTTTTTTTTTTTTTTTTTTCGTGCGGAAATCCCCACGGATACCCCCCCTGCCGGAGCCGGAAGGGGAGGTTATGTCGGACTCGAACCGACTAAAACCGCACGCCGACTGTGGGTCTTGGTGCTAGGCCGGAGGTGAGGTTGTCAAAGACATATCCCTCGCACCCCGGCTGACCCAGGGCCATCCCTTACGGTCTGGCCCTCCTCAGGAGGGGGGACAACGGTGTCCCCAACTCGCCCCCGGAATGGGGAGGCGCGCTGTTCAGCGCGCCGCCGCCGTAGGAGAAAGGTATACCAGTAAAGTATGTAGAGTTAATCCGTGTTATGTACAGGCAATCCCATACGCAGGTCCGGTCGGCCGCGAGTAACACCGATGACTTTAGTGTGGCAGTAGGCTTACACCAAGGGACGGCTTTAAGTCCGTCCCTTTTTCTGTAATGGATATACTGACATCGGATATACAGGTTGAGGCATCCTGGTGTATGCTTTTTGCCGACGCACGACATTGCTCTTATTGGTGAAGATGAAACCGAGGTCAAGAGTAGATTGGCAAAGTAGCAGCAAAAGCTAGAGAGTGTTGGATTGAAAATTAGCAGAACCAAAACCGAATACCTTAACACCATCGAGCCTTTGCAGTTGCGTAGAGATGTTTGCGTCTTTGGCAGTATTCTACAGTCTCTACCATGGTGAATGTTCTGATGAGATCTTCCAATTAGTCCCACCCTCTGCTTTCCTTCACAAGACGACACGTGCAGGGCTAAAATGCGATCCGTATACGGTGCAGAGTATACCTGCTAGAACCAAGCGTTTTAGTGACTCATTCTTATGCCGCAACACTAAGACCCTGGAACTCTCTGCTAGCTCACGTGTTTCCTTCTTCCTACAGTCCCGGGTCTTTTAAGCGGGGCGTGAAAAGGCATCTGATGAGGCCATCAAGCTGAGTGCCACCACTGTTAACATGTTTACGATGGTGACCCTCTTTCCGAGACT
Organism: Eilema sororculum; assembly: GCA_914829495.1. Taxonomy (NCBI): domain Eukaryota; kingdom Metazoa; phylum Arthropoda; class Insecta; order Lepidoptera; family Erebidae; genus Eilema; species Eilema sororculum. The sequence goes on from OU618551.1 coordinate 9,112,239, forward strand.
TTGCCTTTAGCTTAACAACAGGCGAGGTGAAGTCAAATTGACGTGTCCTTTATATAAATAAAATGAATACATGTTCTGCGATTTCGGCCGTCTCTCTAGCCCCGCGGTCATAGCGCTTGATGGCGCCCCTTTACCAACCTGCTCCGATTTTAGGTACAGTCAACGACATAAGTTGATTAACACTAAAATATTTTACAAATCTTTCTTATAATGAAATGCATCTGTCTATAGTAAATGTAGTGTTATGATTCCCAGAAGACAAACTTAATTTACATATTCAATGTTTTTTTTTTCACAATTTTATGTAAGGTTTAGGGGCCACAGTGTTCAATAAATTAGAATTTGTTAAGCTACTTTTGTAGTTGACTGTACCACGGTTCACTACTGCAAAGCGACGGGCAATTAGATTGAGCCGTAAAGCACTGGATTAACATTTGGTTGGATATAATATTTTTTTCTAAAAAGAATATTAGAACCGAAGTTACTAATATTCCCTCTAACCCCTCCGACTAAGCTAAATAGCTTGTGCTAGGAGTGGGTTCACGTCGGTAGTGTAATGGCCAGGATTCGAACCCGGGACTTCTCGATCGTAAGGCCGACTCCTTAACCACTAAGCTACCGACGCTAGACGACCGAAATGGCGGCAGGTTACGGCAACTACTTGTGACTCACGAATGCCCCTTCGACTTAAGGGAAAAATCTTTAAGAGCATGATCCGGCCTGCCTTCCTGTATAGATCGGAAAGCTGGCCCGTAAAGGATGAAAGACAGTTGCATGTAGCCGAGATGCGAATGTTGAGAGGGATGTGTGGTTTGACAATGACAATACTAATATTATAAATGCGAAAGTAACTCTGTCTGTCTGACTGTCTGTCTGTCTGTATGTTACGCTTTCACGCCTAAACTACTGAACCGATTTTGATGAAATTTGGTATAAGGGTAGATTAGACCTTGAGAAAGGACATAGGCTATGTTTGGTCGCGATAACCGACATCCACGCGGGCGGAGCCGCGGGCAAAAACTAGTAATGGATAAGATTAAGAATGAATTATTGCTTGCGTGATGTGATGAGGCCAGGATTTTAAACCGGGGCCTCGATTCTGCTAAAGCGAAAAAGGCAAACCACAGAGACTGCAAAGAGCGGCATTAAATTTTAGAATTTATTTCTATACAGTAAGGTCCAAAATTAAATGACAAAAGTTTCATTTTCCTTTTTCATTAGATCTGCTAACAGTCATTTAATATTGAACTTTATGCGCATCGCTTTAAAGTCTATAATTTAAAGCAGATTTTTGAAGTCTCTATGGTTTGACTGTAGTTTTGTTTTAGTGGAACGGAGCCCGGGTACTCTCGATCGTAAGCGACTCTAACCACTAACCCACTGACGATTATATACCTTACGTCATGTAAGAGTTACTGATATCAAAAGCTAAGACCGAAGCTACGAGCTTATAAGCTTGTGACGTCATAGATGACACGTCACCAAACAAGAGACCATTAACACATTAAATGCCCATTAGTATAACAGAATAGGTACAGCAGTTTTTGAGATTACAACGTGTAGACGTACAAAAAATGTTAATGAGTATTAAAAAGATTAACGGTACGTACAAGGTCAGATGATAGTACTTTGAAATAAATTAGTTCTCAGCAATGGAAACCGACTTTAATATTTTTTCCTTTAATTTTATTACCACTGATGACGTCACGAGAGAGAAATCACGCAGTTTTTCTTTTTAGGGTTAGGAGGTTTCACGGCAGTCACTATCGTGGAAACCTAGACAAAAGAAAAACTATGGAATGGACAGTAACAGGGTGGCTAGGAGAATATTACTAGCAAACAAAATGTGTTTGACGTTTACCTATAGGTATGTACGAGGCAACAATAAATGCAAGCATCGTACATTTGGGGGCATTGCGCGTGGTCAGCAGTTTACGCCGATCCGCGCTATTTGACCATTACATTCATTTAGCATCATTGCGACAGTCAGTTCGGGTGTACTCACTATTCTATCATTGTCAATCATAGCAATCTTAACTTCATCTTTTAATGAATTTTTTATAGCATTTATTATGCTAACTGTTAAGTTCGAAAAACATTGGAAAAAATGAAATGCTCAAGTGAGACTCGAACTCACGACCTTTCGCTTACAGGGCGACTGCTCTGCCAACTGAGCTATTGAGCCCCACTTGAATCATTCCAAATTTTCCTTCTCTTTATATCCGTCTATAAGGGCGACGGTGCAGCCATCTACCAACATTCTTACGAACTGTTGGAAACAATGAATGATTTTTCAACCATTTTTAAACATTGAATTTTTTTTTTCGAACTTAACAGTTAGCATAATAAATGCTATAAAAAATTCATTCAAATATTTGGGCGCAGTCATCAAAATTCAATGTTTAAAAATGGTTGAAAAATCATTCATTGTTTCCAACAGTTCGTAAGAATGTTGGTAGATGGCTGCACCGTCGCCCTTATAGACGGATATAAAGAGAAGGAAAATTTGGAATGATTCAAGTGGTGCTCAATAGCTCAGTTGGCAGAGCAGTCGCCCTGTAAGCGAAAGGTCGTGAGTTCGAGTCTCACTTGAGCATTTCATTTTTTCCAATGTTTTTCGAACTTAACAGTTAGCATAATAAATGCTATAAAAAATTCATTCAAATATTTGGGCGCAGTCATCAAAATTCAATGTTTAAAAATGGTTGAAAAATCATTCATTGTTTCCAACAGTTCGTAAGAATGTTGGTAGATGGCTGCACCGTCGCCCTTATAGACGGATATAAAGAGAAGGAAAATTTGGAATGATTCAAGTGGTGCTCAATAGCTCAGTTGGCAGAGCAGTCGCCCTGTAAGCGAAAGGTCGTGAGTTCGAGTCTCACTTGAGCATTTCATTTATTCCAATGTTTTTCGAACTTAACAGTTAGCATAATAAATGCTATAAAAAATTCATTCAAATATTTGGGCGCAGTCATCAAAATTCAATGTTTAAAAATGGTTGAAAAATCATTCATTGTTTCCAACAGTTCGTAAGAATGTTGGTAGATGGCTGCACCGTCGCCCTTATAGACGGATATAAAGAGAAGGAAAATTTGGAATGATTCAAGTGGTGCTCAATAGCTCAGTTGGCAGAGCAGTCGCCCTGTAAGCGAAAGGTCGTGAGTTCGAGTCTCACTTGAGCATTTCATTTTTTCCAATGTTTTTCGAATTCATCTTTTAAGTTCGAAAAACATTGGAAAAAATGAAATGCTCAAGTGAGACTCGAACTCACGACCTTTCCCTTACAGGGGGACTGCTCTTCCAACTGAGCTATTGAGCTTGAGCTATTTTTCGAACTTAAAAGTTAGCATAATAAATGCTATAAGAAATTCACTCAAATATTTGGGCGCAGTGATCAAAATTCAATGTTTAAAAATGGTTGAAAAATCATTCATTGTTTCCAACAGTTCGTAAGAATGTTGGTAGATGGCTGCACCGTCGCCCTTATAGACGGATATAAAGAGAAGAAAAATTTGGAATGATTCAAGTGTGGCTCAATAGCTCAGTTGGAAGAGTAGTCAACCTGTAAGGGAAAGGTCGTGAGTTCGAGTCTCACTTGAGCATTTCATTTTTTCCAATGTTTGTCGAACTTAAAAGTTAGCATAATAAATTAAATGCTATAAAAAATCATTCCAATTCATCTTTTATTTATTATTTGGTCCTTAGAGCCGGATGTAGGAGCCGGAGGAAGGTAGTAGGCTTAGATCCTGAAGGTCATGGAAGCCCCATATACCTACCCAATGAAAAATATCTCCTTCCGACCATAAACATGTGATAAACGCCCCCTTGACGGCAATAGGCTCGCTCCTTATTTCGTGAAACTGAAAATTATGTTTGGCGAGGTGTGGTTGTTACTTACCTCTTCAGGGATAAACAGGGCCTCGATTCTACTAAAGCAAAACTATTGTCAAACCACAGAGATTGCAAAAAGCGGCAATACATTATAGACTTTAATCGATGCATTTAAAGTTCAATATGTTCAAGAGTGTAATGAAACTTTTCTCATTTAATTTTGGACCTTAGTGTATAGAAATAAAGTCTAAACTTTAATGCCGCTTTTTGCAATCTCTATGGTTTGATAATAGTTTTGCTTTAGTAGAATCGAGGCCCAGGAGTGAAAAAGATTTTTTTTTGCTTACTTTAAAGTTCGAAAAACATCGGAAAAAATGAAACGCTCAAGTGAGACTTGGACTCACGACCTTTACCTTGAGCTTGAGCGTTTAATTTTTTCCGATGTTTTTCGAACTTTAAAGTTAGCATTAAAAATGCTATAAAAATTCAGTCAAATATTCGGGCGGAGTCATCAAAATTCAATTTTTAAAAATGGTTGACTCATTCATTGTTTCCAATAGTTTGTAAGAATGTTGGTAGATGGCACCACAGTCACCCTTAAAGACCGATATAAGATATAAGACATCGGAAAAATTAAACGCTCAAGTGAGACTTGAACTCACGACCTTTCCCTTACAGGGGGAATGCTCTTCTAACTGAGCTATTGAGCCACACCTGAATCACTTCAAATTTCCCTTCTCTTTATATCCGTCTTTAAGGGCGACGGTGGAGCCATCTACTAACTTTCTTACTTATTTCGAACTTAAAAAGTTAGCATAATAAATGCTATAAAAATTTCATTTCAATAGTTAGGTTAGGTTAGACCATTTTGGATAGGAATACCTACCAATAAATAATACTTTTATTTTGAGAATTGTGAGAATATTGTTTATTTCTGGAATAAATTAAGATTAGTTAGGTACCTTTGGCTAATTTAAATGTGGTAAAAAAAATTTAGGTAGGTACAGTCAGCGTCAGATATCTTGAGGACGAAGTCTCAAAATGATCTTAAAACACTCGTATTAAGAGCAAATCAAAATGTTTTATTGATTTAAATGGTATTATTGTCAAAATATCACTTGTTCACATTGTGTACAAAATATCAGAAAAATCAGTCAACTCGAAGGGTGGAAAAATACGAAATTAAGATAATTTTGAGTACTTTGTATGTCTCTGATGCTGACTGTACCTAACTAAGAATTTAAAACATTTCTATCCATGATATTACTTATTTCTGTTTTTATTTTTCTATCCGATTAATTATTACTAATATAAATTTATATAATTACTAATATAATCTGCGGTAGCTTAGTGGTATGGGTAATGGACTGCTGAGACGAGGTCTCGGGTTCGATCCCAGGTTTACCATGGCACACACCAATGACTTTTCGATGCTCTTCGAAGTTATGTGTGTATTTATCGCAGGTTTATAAGTGCCCGGTTAATGGCAATAGGCTTCGCCACCTATTACATTGGGACCCAAACATAAACTGGCGAAATGTGGGTGCTAGCACCTCTGTCTACCCCTTCGGGGAATATAGGCGTGAGTATATGTTATGTATTATATAAATTTTACTGACTGAATATATTGCTTAGGTATTTCTCAAAGATTGAGCACATCCATACGAATTACAAGCTGATTAATTTCGACCTCCAAGATATATTTACAACAATACCTACATAATTAGTTAAAGGTGAACTCAGCAAAAAATCGCGTTAACAAAAACAAATACCTACTTATTTATTCACTTCAAAAAAAAACATAACTCACGCTCAATCTAAATATTTTCAAAACAACAGTAGGGTGACGGCACCAATTCCCGTCTCTCCGATATTTAATAAAAATATTCTTTAATTATTTTTCTCTTTATTATTATAATAGCGATGTCATTGACATATTATTGTTTTGTCTATTAGCTTTGTGAGTTGATGGTTCTCACGGAGTCATGTAACCTTTGATATTACTGAAGGAAGTTGTATTGTTTGGTATGTTTAGTCTGTGGAGTTACATGATACTAAGATTAAGACTTTAGTTACTATGCTCTCCGCACTGAAGTTTTGGAGTCTTTTATTTTTAGAACTAGGACAAAGTTTTATGAAAGAAAATGGCAGAATAATTTCTTCGTGTCGCGAGCAGTGAAGGTATCTACTGTTGGCTGTTGCCGGAGAGGCTTAAATTCAAACTTTTTTACTCACATATCTCGAACCCCAAAGTGATATCGTTTTATTTTTTCCGTGAATACAGTTACTTCTAAATTTTACTAACTATTAATGTGAAAATTTGTGAAGATTTTTGAATGTTTGCTATTCAATTACACTCTAACGAGTGAGTGGATCTGCCTGAGATTTGGAACAGGATTAGATTATAGACTGGAACAACAAATAGGCTTCCCTAGGAGCGGGATCAAAATTCCACAAAGGCAACAGCTATTTTTTTTATGGGACGGGTTTGATAGCAATATGCTCGTACTCTAAATTTAAACTAAAAAATTAGTTCGAGTTCTGCCCGAGAAGTTTCATTTTTTCCTATGTACTGGATAAAAAATTAAATATGATAAAATTTTAAATTTCTTTGATTCGAAAACCAAACTTGAGATCTTTGCGCCACTGAAGTAATCTTTTTAGAGTGTCTTGATTTCGTAAATAAAAGAAGATATCTTATTACGAAAGTATTAAAAGCTCAAATAAGGAAAATTGAGACACAAAAATTTAACTTTTCCGTTGGCGGTGGTTTCCAATTACTGTATTAACTTAATATTTATACTTTTTTCCACAAATTCCACGAATCCCTCGTTGCTTTGGGGGTTAAAATCCGTTCAACAAACTTGACGTGGTAGCAGCTGACAGTAATATAACAGGTTTGAGACGTGTAATTACTTATTGGACTAAAAAAATGAGTTTAGATTAATTTTAAATCAGAATACTAACATTATAGAATTAGGTGCTTTTCGTTTAAAAAAAGAAGAGTCTCACTATCTCTAAGCTAAATAGGCCTTCAGTTTGTGTCCTGTAAAAAGACCTTACCTATTTTTGAGCACAATTTCAGCTAACCATTTGACAGTCGGCATTCGAAAAAATATTTTTCTTATTGGAGTGTCAAAAAGAAACCTCTGTTTATAAGTGACATAATTACATAACTAGTTTCCGTTGTATGTATAACGGTTGCAGTAACTGCAGCGCTGACCGTGAAACTTCACGGTCAGAGGACAACAGCGCCTTTCCTGATATTACACATGTAATTTTAGCTGAAACATCTTCCTGATTAGAAAAAAAACCGAAATTTAAATTAGGCTGATGTAAAATTGAACACATTTGAAGCGCGACCTTGCTGCAATGAGTATGGAGCCACAAGGGTGCCTCAACCAGTGTATAATCAACCCTAATACCGGTCGTACGTCCATATTTCATACCCCGTGCCCGCGAAACTCGCGGAGGTCATACAATGGTTTAAATAAACCAGCAGAGTTGTAGCGAGGGCTCTGCATCCACCGCGAAGCCCCACACGGTAGGGACTCGGCGCCCGATTTGCTAATACGCATCGACGCAATATCCTTTGTAAGACACGCTCCCTCTCACTCGCGAGTACGTTAGAGAGAGGGATGGAACGTTATGGTTCAAGCAAAGAAGCCTAGCTTAGCGTTCCGGGCGTGACGTCACGGGGCGCGGGGTACCGCGGAGAGCGCGGGGCGTGGGGTGGGGGCGCGCGGGGCAGCACGGCGCAGCGCCGGCAGTGTACGGCCGGTCGCCACGCGTGTTGACGGTTGCACGATGCGCGCGCGGTGAAAAAAAAAACAATCGCGATGCTGTTCGAGAGTCCCAACGCGAAACTGTACCCGGCGTTCAACATCCCGCCACCCGTCAGGCTCAGGTGAGCAGTGTTCAGCCCTGGTGGTGCTCCATCGTTCGCGAGCACCGTGTGTTCAAGTGCCAGTGTTCTTAGTTTTTACCGAAGCCATAAAAATGCCTATAAAGTGTTGTTATGTACGGCGGGCGCGCCGCTGCCGCGACAGTGCGTCTGTCCAGTAAAGTAACGCTCCAGCGGCCGACGAATGAAACGTCGATACGACGTCGTCGTTCTATATTTTTTTCTCACCGTCCATTATTGTGTTTGAGCATGAATTACACCGGAGCTAGTGATGTTCAACGCACCGATAGTGGCCGTCACATCTCGTGATCGACAACCGAACGAAACAGTTTCTTGCTCGCATCGGAAGTCACCAACTAAAAATAGTCTTAAATTGCGTTCGATTGGTATCAGATCGAGACAATCGATTCGTTTCGGTAAGGGTCATGAAATACGATGCTTTGTGTCATGTATCGCCGCAGAAACTATTGCGTCTGACTTGGACGTTCAATGTCAGCATGCTTTCATCAATAAATCGATTCTAAGAAGCAAATCGTCGTCGTGTCGTTGTCGTCGGTGTAAACATGATGGTTTCCTGTTGCGCCGAGAGTTGAATAGCTTAGCAACCCTACAGATATGCTATAGTGTAGCCAGTTCAAGTTTTGTCGGAACAAATCGTTAGTACTGCGGCGACGCTCAGTAGTGTGTCGCTACCTGATGTGTTTATGTAGAGGAGACTTGCGGAGTCAGTTGAAATGTAAACAGTATTGGACTCTGTGACTGGGACACATGATCCAACGCTGATCTAATATCTGTTACAGCTGCTTTGTTATTGTCAGTCGAAATCAAACAAAGTTTGAATGAATGTCCAATTTACGCTATGCACGATTTATCCAATCTGAAGGGTAGTCCTGAAATATTTTCGGGATAATATGCTCTTTAATCAATTTATTTAAAACAAGGCCGGCAATTACAATACAGTAAAAGTTATGAGGTCTTTACCTGTGTTCCGCATACAGGTAAAGATTTTTACACAGCAAAAAGCATATAAAAACACTCGACAATCGCCTCTATAATCACACGAAGTGAGTTCAATAACTCTTTCAGTCATAACATAATCGTTCAAAATTTTATTTGCACTGTCTGCACTCTGCAGCGCTCGTTTCCAATCGTGAAACATATTTAAAGTGGTTAAAAACACGCTTTTGTGGTCATATAACAGGGTCAGCCCAGTCCCCTCATTACGCTAAACAAAAGCTTGAGCCAAAACCACTTTTTTATTATTTCCCTTTGCAACAAACGGTGGGCTTGTGTTTTGTGTACAATGTTTGGAGTAGGGACGGCCGTAAAACTGTGAGGCATTCATTACATTTCATTAACAGCCCGTTACAACTCTCTGCTTGACAAATGGTTGCCTTTAGTTTTAAAATTTGTCATACAATATGGAGCATAACATGACAAAAGTTACCACAATACCTTTTGAAATGAAATATGTCTCAGTTGTAACCCTAAATACACACTTCACTTTCTTCATTATTAAAGACTGTTGGATTATGTTCTTTTGCCTTCTTGATAAGTGGAGTAAGTATTATCCAAAGTCAAATTCATCGAAATCATCCAAAATTTAGATTACTAATTGTTGAAATTCTACGAATCGTTATATGGTTCACTGAGTGATACTGGACAGCTTAGTCATTGGAGTTAATCTTGGAGTGCTTGTAGAAGACAAATATACGAATTACTGTAATTTCTGACATAGAGAGAGATTTAAGTCTGTTAGAAGTAAAAGTAACAGTAAATATACAGTATGTTGAAGACATTATAAGTTTCCATTTATTAATTCCTACAAGTATGGTTAAATAAACAACTTGCAGTTCGTAATCAGCAAAACACTTAAAAGAGGATTGTTATGATTCCAAAATTTAAATTTTACGAGATGTTTACTAAAGTTGATTACATTATCAACGATGATACATCTCCAGAACAAATAAAGAGTTGAATTAAATTCGGCATTTTAGCCTGTTACAAGCAATTGTATTATAATTGAGTATAATATGACGTATTCTCCAAGAACTATTCAGTCAATTAGATAAGAAAGAAAAAGAGCAAAAGAATATGTTTCATTACGAACAAATTTATAGGTCTATATTGACCCATTAAATTTTTTGCCGTAAAATAGAACTTTTGAAGTTAAGTAAGCATAAAAGGAAACTTTTATTTTCATTCCTTGATCGCAGAGTCATGATATAATGCCTGACAGTAAAAAGAAAAGGTGCTTAGAACCAATTGGAAAATCTGTGTGTCGAAAAGGAAGTTGTGATGAAAGATACGAAAGAAATAAGAATACGTAAACTAATCATGTCATTTTTTAAACATACGATAAGAAAATTTCCAATTTGAAACGATTTGCCACATAATTGGTAAACAAGAATACTTAAAGATGTTCTTTCATGAAGGTGGAAGATCCTGTAAAACCAATACTAAAGACACCACAGTATTGGAGGATATGATTAATTTGTACAAAGAAATTAAATTTGAATGTGCTTTAACTCTCAACATTGCAAAATGCAATCTGCATTAAACGTTCCCTATTTTGAGTACTCAGTCTGCGATACTAATTATATCTACTTTCAAGGCAATTATTCCAAGAAAACGCTTTCCCGCCGTCTCTCTTAGATGTGTTAGTAATGTCTGCGGGAATTTCTCTGGAGGATTCTTGATGTCATGCATTCATTAGGAGGAACCATTTTACTGCATACTCTGTTGTTAAAGATGCAACGATGAGAAAAGTTGCTCTATTTTCACTAACATGTCAAGTAAGAAGGATGAAAGATAGACAAATAATTACCAGTAGCTTCATAATTATGTAAGAGCAGGAAAGCTCGAAATAAAACCCTATTCCAATCCGTCTGGCCACCATGGAGACAGTAGGGCAAAGCCCCCGACATTGAGAGATTTCTATGGAATGCAATAGGCTAATCAATTGTTATAGCGATACCTGAAACTGGTCAATCCTATAATATAAGTATTTAAACTGCTATGGTCACTTGCATTTTTATTAGAGTTTTTGGGATATTAATTATGTGTTTCTTCGTTCTTCCATGATCATGGCTTCAGCAACAGTGCCGAAATATCGGATACTCGAAACATCCCGAACATTTTAATACATTATTATACTGACCATTAAGTTTATTGCGAACAATTAATGATATTCGGTTTGCCAAATTGTTGATGCTGATAAACTGAATTTGCTATGAGTCGGTTTGCCTCCATCATCATTAATTTACAAATAGATTAGCGTTGAACGACGTCGTATTAAATTATTAAAGAAGCTATACAATGGCCTCGAAATAGTCACGAACGAAGATTTACCTCGATCAATAAGATGCAACTCGATTACCCGTTATAGGACTTAGAAGGAAATGAAAAATGTATTGGACTTTGTATCGGATCGTGTAATTGGTAAAGTTGATGATATTCTTATTATATTGTTAAAAGACTACAACTTCGATAATATTGTTATAAGTTATTTTATCGTTGTTATAAGAATATTGATTTCTGTATGTACTCAGTAATTGATGGATTCTGAATTCATTGATTGAACTTATTAAGATTGAAATAAAATCACTTTTAACGGATTCCATCTCGATTTATTTGGTATTATTTACATTCAGCTTGAAACTTCGGCTAATTTTGAGTAGCTATGGTCGCAAGGTAATTAAAGATAGAAGTTGTCATATAGTTTGATGTGTAAAATATTGAAGTATAAGTTATCTCAAAGTACCTAAATAGTAGTTAGCCTTTAACATTCAAGACTTATAAATTGGACCATGGAAATATGAAAAGGACTACCTAGCAGTCCAATTTCTGAAATAGTTGGACTGTGACCTCGTAGGTTATATGAAATGGACAATTCGGTTATACCACTGCCTCACACCGATTTTAACTTCGCGGAATTATTTGAACGAAAACTTAGAAATCCAGAGTCCAAAGTATATGCCTCACCGGATCCCAGGCTGATACTGTCAGTTATGATAGCTGAAGTTAGTGTCTAACAAGGTAATAAACAGACAGGTTTATGATAGGCCAGCTTTACTTGTCCTTAGGAATCCAGACACTTAGACTGCATTGCATCAATAGTCTGATCATCCAAATAATAAGATTTCTTGTTAAATATCACTTTTGGAGACCAACGATTATGTGAAATGGCAAAGGAACTAAGGATATCACTGTCTAATACAAACTGTCTTGTTGCAAATCTAAGACAATTTAGACTTTTTATATTATTAAAAGGAAAATGGTGGCTTCCATCCATTCACGGAAATGTTGGTTTTACTATTTAAGCAGCATTACTTTGATAGTCTGTTCATCCCGATTAAGATGCTTTGATGTAATTTTTGTACACGTTCTACAAAGTCTCTTATGGCTTCCTATCATATTCCTTAGGGATAGCACTCTGCGATTAACAGTTGTTTTCTTAAGATTTAATTTACTTTGAAACCATTCTGAAAGTCTATGTATTGAAACTACACGAACCTTGTAAGTCTTATCAACATCTATTGAATTTTGTATCAATTGCGTCTGATTGGGACGACCTAATTCATTCGTACATTTGGTATTTTTAAACATTTCATTTGTAGATTAACTGCATCTGTATTCTGCATTATTTATTCAGGTTACATTTTATTTATTAGATTATTCTCTACGTCGACGAGGTGATAATATTTTGTAATCAATGTTAATTTATGTTAATGATTTAGCTTCTAGTAGATAAACCATCAACAACCGCTTTATGATAGTGTATTACATCTTTCATTTTGACTTGATAATTGAATACAAGAATGATTCAAACTTTATAGTTTTTTTACTTACTAGCTACCTTTTTACACGATAAAGAACCGAATGCTTTATCCATATATTATGGTATTTTCTTCTGTGTATGAATAGCACGAACTTAGTAGGGTGTTAAAGAGCCACTCCCGATGGCTGACGGGGATGGTTTCTGAGAGAATTTCTATACCAAAACGAAAAAAACTATGTTAAAGAGTATAATATATCGACCCGCCAAACTGAGAACTACCATTTATTATGTATTTCACTTTCTGCAATCATATTAATGGACATTTAAACAAAAATCTGCAATCCGGTCAATATAACAACTTTATATTGAAGCAATTTTGTTTAAGATGCATATAATGTCATATTTGTAGTTATTGATACCAAAAAACCATGAGATGACGTTGAGAGGATGAAGAAAGTGCTCTAAAATTCGAAGATAAAATATAGAAATCAGAAGTCTATAAGACAATAAAAATAGCAACGAAGTAGCTTCATCCCTTTGTAAAACATAAAAATATCTAGTACAAGGTACTGAGACAAGACCAGGCACTTAGGAGTCGTCTAGATAGATAGATATTTAGATAAATCTTTATTGTACACCAGTAATACAGTAAATGTATGGACAATGCATGAAATTATGTACAAATGCCGGCTTTATCGCTAAGAGCGATCTCTTACAGGCAACCTTTCCTTTCCTAGATTCTCCGGATATTTTATATTATTTGGCCGACTTTCACAAAATCACAATGCCTGACAAGTTTTCTACAAAAAACTCGGCATCAATTGCTTTTCATTCAATTAAATATTTTGCCATAAGCGAATGGAATGTAATCTGGTTGTATTGTAAGAAAAAAAGTAAAAATATGTAAATATTATAATTATTGTCCGATGAATCTTGATCGAGGAATAATAATGAAGACACAAGACTCCTGATTTTAGAATGATAAAGGAATAATTTATTAAGACTATACTTGATTTTAGGTAAATTTCTGAAATTTAGTAATACTATTGAAATTAAACTTATTTTTCAGGAAATTACACATTCAAATATCATACAAAAAATATTCCGCAGAATCTTTTAATAAAATTATGCACTTTTTTAGTTTTCTTTCTCCCTCTATCAAACATTTTATATAGTTGTCCACTACTGCATATGTATTTTCTAAAAACTCTCGCTGTAAGTGGTTTCGCAATTTTCTACGGGTAAAAGTATAAAACTGCTTTATTTCTTTTTCAATAAAACGCTTTTAAACAACACATTTACGTGCAACAAAAACAACTTTACGCATAAAATTGATTGAAGTTTTACGACATTTGATAAACATACAATATTTATAATTGAGAAATAAATACATATTACAAGATGCACACACACTACACAACAATGCAGTACAATACTAGCTGTTGTACGCAGCATTGCCGCTGCTGACCCTCCCCGATAGCGTGATGATATAGGGATTTTTCAAAATTGGTTCAGAAGATCCAGAAATTTGTTACGATTTGATTTTAAAACTTAAATTGGATGGACGGTAATTGACCGTTTTACCCTACCAATTCCATTTTTTATTTTTTTGGCATATACCTACCACTTAGTATGGATCTACTCAGGTGATCCGTTTTAAATTTTATTACTTGTACTCGACTGTACGTTTTCATGGAACTGCGTCAGAGAAGAACAGTACGTATAGTACTGTGGCCGACTGTACAATAACCGAAGTTATTCAGTCTACGAATCAATAACTATTAATGTCAGTGCAATGTGTTCCCGCCTTCATCTATGTGTTTATGAAGAACTCTTTGATGTAGATGCGAGCCTAGTACTTTTCACAATGAAATTGATTTCTTTTCTGTATATTCAAGTCTTGTCTTGTCACAAAAGGAGTAGACAGTGGTGTTTAATCAACCATATTTCGTCTACCATTTATTAACAAGGGCCAATTATGTTATTTGGCCTTATAAAAATCTTCAGGGTTCAAGACCACCCCATCTGTTAGCCGGTACTACTTACTGAATGCGGATGAAGCTCTGGTGTGCTCTGGCGTTGTCCTCTCAGGTTCCAGAGTCAGAGGGCACCCGCACCCGCAAAAGCCAAGAAAAAACAATTGGGTATTATCCTATAGTTAAAATAAATTATCTAACCGAGCTTATTAAATTAAGAATGGTAAAAGAGCGGTAAAAATTGCGTCAGTTTTTATTTTATAGTTCTTATTTATTTTTAATCATGCACCCAACCTATAATAGTAACTGATTTCACTATTAAGTTTTATGACGTCACTAAATCTTTTTTCATACAAGCTACCTTATAACTTATCGTTTTGACGTTTAGTAAAAAGTAACTAATTTGACTAGTCAAGGAAGGGGAAAAGGACCGGTCAATTGCGAGTCGCGCTCTCACACTGAGGGTTCCGTAAAAAAATTAGATTCAGAATTTGAATGAAATTTTATAGCATTTATTATCGATTACATCAGGAAAAATGAATTGCTCAGGTAGGGTTTGAACCCACGACCTTTCCCTTACTGGGGGAATGCTCTAACTAACCAACTGAGGTATTGACCCACAATTGCGCAAAATAATGATAAAAATTCAGCAAACCTAACACAATTTCAGTATTCCTCTAAAACTGAGATGCGAGCAACTACAGCTAGTTTTCTTATAAACAATGTTGACGCTGGCACCGCGTCCAAATCATTCAACCATTCAAAATGAGTTATTGAACTAATGAATGAATGAATTCGGCCAGACGTGTTCACTAAACAGTTCTAGAAACACTCATATTGTTTGCGTTCTATTAAATTTAGTAGCGAAAACAGATGTTCAGTCAAAAGTACATTGTAGTGCCGTGCTGAAAGATTAATTGACGATTTTGTACTAAGAATCGTATTATTGCAACTTTGTCTTAGTTGATTCTTGTTTAAATATTTTAGTTTTTACCTGACCGCCGAAGGAAGGAGGGTAATGTGTTTCAAGACTATGTATGTTTGTCCATTTATTTGGCACGGCCTATAGCCTGAACGGCTTGACGGATTTGGACATATGAGGTGTCATTTGATTCGTCGTGATTGTGTGAGTGACACCGGGTACTTTAAAACTTCTAGAAAATCAAAATGGTGGATTTTTGGCGCCAAAACGTGTGTTGTTAAAAATATTCTTGACTCAAACTTGATGACCAAGAGGACTAAATTGTATACCTAGTTGATGATTTCTTTTCTTCTTCTTTTATCGCTTTCTTTCCACAAGCTATTGGTTTATATAATTAAATAGTGAGTAGGCACCACCTATAATCATTTTTAATCAACGACTAAAAAGAATTCATTGATTAAACTATCCAAATGCAGCAATCTTATGTTATTGTTGATATGCAGGTACTTAGGTACTTTTTGTTATGTAAATTGCAATGAAGGATGAATGTATAGCACATTTTGGACATATTTTTGTTCCAAGATATGTGAATCGAGCTATATACTCACACCCAAAGGGTTTACCTTGGGCGTGAGTGTACTCCCCATTCCGGGGGCGAGTTGGGGACACCGTTGTCCCCCCTCCTGAGGAGGGCCAGACCGTAAGGGATGGCCCTGGGTCAGCCGGGGTGCGAGGGATATGTCGATGACAACCTCACCTCCGGCCTTGTTTTAAACTGGACTAGGGCTTCAGATCGATTTTGATGAACAAAGTACTCATAATGATCTGAACTCCTTGGTTTTCCTCCCTTCCTGTTGACTGATTATTGTGCTTTTTGTTACACACCTTTAGTTCGGTCAATACAATTTATGTTGGCTCCACACGATGGGCCAGCGCTGGCCCAGCGATATGGCCATACGAATTGGCGAACGAGTTGGCGAGGCAACTACACGATGGCGACACGTAGTTGTGATCTGAACGTTGACTGAGATGGACGTGGAAGCATTAGCTGCTGCGGCGATTCCAAATAATGGTTTCTTGCCGATATAATTCTTAAAATTGTATGACCTCATTATGAGGCCACGTATTCGTTATTTTTGTTTTTTTTTAAGTCGCGCGCACTGTGTAATGGGCCACGTGTAGATGCGTACCGCCATCGCTGGCCCACTACCTTTGATGTGCGGCCGAAAAACCGACAACAAAGCCAACTCAAGACCATCGCACGCACCAACCGACACCACTAAGCCCTCCACACGCTGGCCCATCAATAGTGGACCATCGTGATGGCCCATCGTTTAGAGGGGCTATTACATCAATAAAACAGTTTGATCTGCTCTTAATACCTTGGTCTTATTGTCACGATATTTCTGACGCTAACTGTATTGGGATCTCAAGAACATAAACTATGTAGGTTGAAGAATTAGTGTACATGAAATTCACCAATATTTTTTAGTATTTATTCACATCAGTGTCATGTCTTTGTACAAACAACAAAAGGACAAAATAATGAGGTTTGTGTCGAAAATATTGAAGATGGATTCGGCCAGATATCGGTTCACAATGGAAGCCATCTTTAAATACACCGTTCCATTACTCCCAATAACATTGAAAATACTTCCGAGAAAAATATACTGTAAGTTGTTAGGTTTCTAAAAGCTCCTAGCTGTTTATGTCACCCTGGTATTTTTCGTAGCAAAATATTCATAATTAAGTTAACCGTGATGAGGCTGAACTTTGATTTTTTATGACACTGGCAGACAACCACTCGGCCCACCTGATGGAAAGTGGTTACCGAGGCCTATGGATGTATGTTAGTAGGTAACACCAGGGGCGATATACTCGCGCTGCTGACCCTGAAGAAACCTTCTAATGCTCTTCTTGAAGAACCCCATATTGTATTCTCTTGGAAAACTACAGGTTCCTATTGTGGTTATCCCGAGCGATTCCACAGCTTTAGCATGTGTGGGACGACTCCTGAGAACCCTTTTCTTTCCTTTTCCTTTGACAGACGGACAAGACAGAGAATGAAGTTATCCTATAAGGGTACCATATATTTATATATTTGAGGTACAGGACCCTAAAAAATGGTTTACTTTTTATATTTTATGTGACAATGTCGCAAATAAAATAAAACAATTCAAGATGGAATTGCATTGCGCACGTAATTTAAAATGATCTAGTTTTTTACGAACCGCTCGCAGGCACAGCCTACCATTAGAAAGTATCGATTTCATGTATTCGTTTTGTAAAATAATATCGGTCAAGCGCGAGCTGAAGTGTACGGTGAGTTTTCATAGTGAATGTACTTATTTGTAGGTGTACTAAGTCACTGCACTGAATAAGTCACAGTCATATAGCATACATACATACATAACATAAACTCACGCCTGTAATCCCCGAAGGGTTAGGCAGAGGTGCTAGCACCCACATTTCGCCAGTTTATGTTTAGGTCCCAATGTAATAGGTGGCGAGCCTATTGTCAATAACCGGGCACTTATAAACTTGCGATAAATACACACATAACTTCGAAAAGCATCGAAAAGTCATTGGTGTGCGCCATGGTAAACCTGGGATCGAACCCGAGCCCTCGTCTCAGCAGTCCATTACCCATACCACTAGGCTACCGCAGAGTCATATATTTCGAATCATATAAATCTTGGACCTAAAGCGCATAATATTAAAGGCCCTGGTGTGCGCGGATTGTTCTATAATAATCTATACTCGTAGGTACTTGGTGAATTTGAGCTCGTCCACTGCAGTAGAACCCCGTGATATCCTCAAAATACATCCAAGAAACGTGTACTGTGACTACTGCGAGTACCTAACTATAGAGTACATTCTGAACACATTTTGGGCTATATAATGGCTCGAGTTTAATATTAAGTAAGTATGTCATTCCAAAGAAAGATGTTCTAGCTGTTTGGAGTGATGCTTTTTTCGTTCCGAAATCCTCTCGGATACCTCTGAATTTAATATACCGGGTTGGAACTTCTTCAAATGCCAGACTAATCTACATATCTAACCCTCGCACTCCACCTAATCAACTAACTAATAAAAAAAAATACTTTGTCAAAAAAAAAAGATTACCTTGAAGACAAAAATGTCTGTCTTGAGCATGGTGCAATTTAAAAAAAAAAGGAAAAATTTTCGGCCATCTTTGAGCTGATCTACGGCGGACCAGGACCATCTCTGAGTTTAAATAAGAATACATTATTACCTACGTTCCTTTTTTGCAATCATTGGTTATTAAAGGATTTCAGATTCAGAAATAAATAAATAACAACCTTTTTACTAAAAAAACTGTAGCCTATTAAATTTCCACGACGGTTAACGACATTCTAATATGATTTCATCTATTTTAAATGCGTTATCAGATAGAAAGCGGCACGATTGTTACTTGCGTTTAATTATGACAACAACGGGCGGCCATTTTGAAATTACGAATGTTTGACAATATGAATGTGGTGGGTTGTAGGTATTCTTGTATTGATTGGAAGAAGGTTTTAATTTAAAGTTAAATAAGTATGTATAGCTTTTTATATACAAACGGTCAAGTAAGAATCGCACGATACAAAGGGTTCTGTGCCTTCGTAAGACATAAAACCATCGGCCTCCGTGACCGGGGGCCTGAGGACGGTGAGTTGGCTGCTCATCGTCCTTACAGAAGCAGGCCCATGACGGCAGCGTGACGTGACGGACTCACGCACGCCTCCTCCCTCCTATTAAGCGGGATGATACCCGAAAACCCCCCATAGACGCGGGATAGCACCCGAACCACCCCCTAGACGAGGCCGCATTAAAGCCGTGGGTCTGTTGGGAGCCCTGGGACATCCTTCCGAGGGCTTACCCGGGGCTCCCAACTATAGGCTGCTGGGCGATACCGTGGGGGTTTTAGTCGGTAGGAGTCCGGTATAACATCCATGAAGGATTTCCCCCACGGTAAAAAAAAAAAAAAGACATAAAACCATGCACTTTTTTCTTCATAATCATCCTAGTGTTAATCCCCAGTCGTATCCGAAGCTTTTAATTTGTAGTCTGGGTTCCGCTTTACCAGTCTAACTGTGGATTTGGCGAATGAAGCGGCTACCATCTGGCCTCCACAACCTAAATGCAATATCGAAGCATCGCAGCTAGACCAGTTGTTCAACTTATTAGGGCTCCCACTACCCGTAACGGCAGCCATATAGATGTTCGTATGGCAACTGGGACCGACGGCTTAACTTGCTCTCCGAGGCACGACAAGACCAATGCAAATGTCCATATTCATGCATACAATATTTGAGTTGGGCGGGGATCGAACCCGCGCCTCCTGCGTAGTAGCCGCGTTCACTACGCCACAGAGGTTGAACACCATTCTATACTAGGTATACCTAATATTAATATTGCAAAGTGCTCGAGTCTCTACATTGGAGATATAAAAAAAATACTCAGTTCAACAACAATTAAACGATGCTAAAGACATTTTTTTTGTTCTTGACATTTGTCAATGAACGCGAATGGACGTAAAAAGTTCTGAACGAATTTTGAAGCTTCTTTTTTAATTGAAAGGTCTTGATCGCAATCGATAGAGTAGAACCAGAGATATGACCAATACTCGCATTAACCGACATCCACGAGGGCGGAGCCACGAGCAATAGTTAGTAACAAAATATAGTAAAAGTTGAATTACCTACTGACAGTCCATTGCAAGTAATTTTCAGACGACACGCGAGTTTCGTTCAGGAAGTGAAACAATACAGAGTAGTTATAAATAAGAAGTGAACAGTTTAGCGTCACAGACATAGCGTCGGTAGCTTAGTGGTTAAGGAGTCGGCCTATCGAGAGGTCGCGGGTTCGATCCTGGCCATTACACTACCGACGTGAACCCACTCCTAGCACAAGCGATTTAGCTTAGTTGGAGGGGTTAGAGGGAATATTAGTAACTTCGGTTTCTATCGGTCGATTCTTTAAAAAAAAAAAAGTTAAGTTTCTGAACGATTGTATGTAAATATACTTCGATTGTGTTGTCAG
Organism: Eilema sororculum; assembly: GCA_914829495.1. Lineage (NCBI taxonomy): Eukaryota > Metazoa > Arthropoda > Insecta > Lepidoptera > Erebidae > Eilema > Eilema sororculum. The sequence goes on from OU618551.1 coordinate 9,132,701, forward strand.
CACCGATTCTCTTATAGTTATTAATTTTTAATATCACAACAATTGGGTATCCTACTGACTATTCAAATTAGGTACTTTTTACTAAACGTCAAAACGATCAGTTATAAGATAACTTGTATGAAAAAAGATTTAGTGACGTCATAACATTTAATAGTCAAATCAGTTACTATTATAGGTTAGGTGGATGATTAAAAATAAATAAAAACTATAAAATAAGAACTGAAGCAATTTTTACCGCTCTTTTACCATTCTTAATTTAATAAGCTCGGTTAGATAAATTTATTTTAACTATAGGATAATACCCAATTCCTCAGTTTTCAGTGGTTGTTAATTTTTCGGATTCCGTGCCCAAAAAACTATCCATGTGTACGGAGAAAGAATACAAGTATCACACCCATGGAGAAGGAAATGATAGCGGAGTTGTTGCAAGGCAATCGAGTCGCGTGCCATCCAATCGTCAAATGGACTCATTCGGTAGGAACGTTATACCTATGAAGTCTTTCAACTTTTGACACCCCGCGCGTCGCTCTTCCCACCCGCATTCAGCGCGCGTTTTTATTAGAGAAATATCAATGGGGCATCTCCTTACATAATCATATTCTGTCCTCCGTGATCACACCCCACCTCATCCGAAGAGTGTCGTAAGAGGCGACTAACTGAAAAATACGCAAACGATATCACTGCGAGGGAAGGAAAATTCGTGAAATAAAACCCAGTAACAACCCGTCTGGCCAGCGTGGAAACAGTAGGCCAGAGTCTCCCAACATTAGATTGGGAGGGGTCTATGTCCAGCTGAGGATTGCGATAAGTATTCTAATTGATTGACCCTAAAAGTAAAAACGAAAATTCCTTAATCCTAATTGTTCAGTTTCGATCTTACAGCTCATAATATTAATTTATAAGCTCACTAGCTAACCCGGCGAACTTCGTACCGCCAAATTTTGTACCGCTGGCGTGGCGTCCCATTCCGTTCTCGCTGCACCCTCTACTATATTAAGCATGTATTATACATAAGCCGCGGTAGCCTAGTGATATGGGTAATGGACTGCTGAGACGACGTCTCGGGTTCGATCCCAGGTTTACCATGGCACACACCAATGACATTTCGATGCTTTTCGAAGTTATGTGTGTATTTATCGCAGGTTTATAAGTGCCCGGTTAATGGCAATAGGCCCGCCACCTATTACATTGGGACCTAAACATAAACTGGCGAAATGTGGATGCTAGCACGAGCACCTCTGCCAACCCCTTCGGGGAATATAGGCGTGAGTTTATGTTATGTTATACATATAAACCTTCTTCTAGAATTACTCTATCTATTAAAAGAAGCCGCATCAAAATCTGTAGCGTAGTTTTGAAGATCTAAGCATACTTAGGGACATAGGGACGAGTATGATGCAGTGATAATACTAATAATTCAATATTGATATGCCTATGATATTTTTTTTATTAAAAAAAAATTGACCTTGTTACCGTATGTTGGTAATTGAGCAGTAACGAGATCCGCGCGGTCCCAAGGTTGATGCTGTGATGTGTACCATTTGTGTTGTCATATAAAAAATATTTCAAAACATTTTTTTTGTAGTAATTTATTTGGAGAGACATAAGTAGATTTTTTTGATTTATACAGCGTCATCTTCATCAAGACTCGCACTAAACAGAACTTGTGTTCTAGAATACGTCTAAATACCTTAAAACTTCGTAATCATTACAACGTGGCAATGCTGCCAGCCTTCTGGGAACGCTACCGCAAGAGGCATGCGATGCGGAGGAATTTCATGACGCATTTTAATAATATTTTAGAATTATTTGTAAATATGTATTTTAGGTTTACTTTATTTAGTTTTAGTTTTATTTAAATAATATAGGTATATATTTCATAAATATTAAATAATAAAATGGTCACATATGATATTTTCTGAAAAAAAAAAAAATATAAATTATATGTACTTACTGAGAGTGTGAATCGAACCCGCGTCCTCTCACTTAGGAGACGAACTTGAAAGGTTAGGTCTTACGGCTATTTTTGTGAAGGAGTTCGACTAAGATGTTGAAAGAAAGAAAGAACATAGATTTACATAAACACACATCCACATCCACACTAATATTATAAATGCGAAAGTAACTCTGTCTGTCTGTCTGTGTGTCTGTATGTTACGCTTTCACGCCTAAACCACTGAACCGATTTTGATGAAATTTTGTATAAGGGTAGATTAGACCGTGAGAAAGGACATAGGCTATGTTTGGTCGCGATAACCGACTTCCACGCGGGCGGAGCCGCGGGCAAAAGCTAGTTTACAATAAATGGCGGCCCACCAAGGTCATTAGGGCCCAATATCAATATTATATATTACGTACAATTTGTAAGTACGGTATGTAAACCTATATCAATGTTAGGGCCCATTTCAACCTCACCTGTTTGTGCACCTGTTGACGAAGAAGGAGATCACAGGTGCCATCTTCGGGGTTAGCAGGTCTGAATATATTTTAAACAATTTTATTTGGCAGATAAGTAGCTACCTATAGGATATCAACTGAGAGAATAGCAGTTGTTAGTAAATATTTTCATTAAAACATTATATTTTTATATTGGTACCTATTGAATGATGCAACTTTCTGCATTTAATATGTATTACTTATGTATTGAAAATAAAAAAAATGCTATTTTATTACTAATACTAATAAAAACTTCAAATAGCAACACTAAAGATGATTTTATAAATGGAACGTCAAGTTTCGAACTTGGAGCGCTCGGGGCGCGCGCCCCTACACCTGCGCGTTGCCGCTCCGTGCAGTGCGCGCCCGCAGCGGCAACGTCGCACAGGTATCGAGTTCCATATTGCAGTACAGGCTACCACCGCAAGTGTATGGTATCCTAGTACAATGACTGAGAGATAATTCTGAATACGTGGCACTTATTTACGCTTTTTTAACATACATACGTTGCCTATTTCGCTCCAGGGTAGGCAGAGACAGCAGCCCTCCTCTTGACTCTATCCATACTTACATCATACATAAGTTTTCTTTACTGTTATTATTCATTTCATACAAGCCCGCCGGTTTCAAGCACTTCTGACCTGCCATTTTTTTTTATTTCCCATTGGTCCAATTTCCAATTGGTCTGCCCATTTACCTGTGCCCCTATTTACATACCTGGTGTGTCATTCGTTCTGTACTTTTTTACTGTTTTTTTTATAGTACCTACCTACACCTAATCGCATGGTAGTAGTAGTAGACTATATTATACCAGCTTTTGCCCGCGTCTCCGCCCGCGTGTATGTCGATTATCGCGACCAAACGTATCCTATGTCCTTTCTCATGGTCTAATCTACACCTATACCAAATTTCATCAAAATCGGTTCAGTGGTTTATGCGTGAAAGCGTAACATACAGACAGACAGAGTTACTTTCACATTTATAATACTAGCTTTTGCCCGCGGCTCCGCCCGCGTGGAAGTCGGTTATCGCGACCAAACATAGCCTATGTCCTTTCTCAAGGTCCAATCTATCCCTATACCAAATTTCATCAAAATCGGTTCAGTGGTTTAGGCGTGAAAGCGTAACATACAGACAGACAGACAGAGTTACTTTCGCATTTATAATATTAGTATGGATTATCTGTGATGATATATTAGTCACCATTAAAGACACCAACAATGTTACAATAGTGGCTCTCAGCTTAACGTCTTCATCAGATGCCGTTACTGACGGACTTGACGTTAGTAATGGGCAGGATTCGAACCCGGGACCTCCATAAACATTCACTAAGCTGCCGTCAAAACAATAGTCACAAAACTTTTACTAAAACAAACAAAAAACCAACACTCCATTCAAGCTTCTAGCAAAAGAAAACTTCATTCAAAATTATGTTTACGTAACAATAAGATTAGGCAGAATTCATTTTGTTCAAAAAATGATAAAATTTTTAAAGTAGGGCAACACTGTCAGCTGTTACCCTTTGGCGGTAACAGCTGGTAGCTAAGAACGATTACTTAAACAGTTAGAGAGAGAGAGAGAGAGGGCTACAGTTTATTCGTTCTGAAATCTGTGAAATTTCTATTTTTTTGACAGGTTTCTCTGACTTTTCTTGGTATAGATAGCTGCTTCGGAAAGCACGTTAAGGCTTTGGTCCCGGTTGCCGTACAAAAATCCTTGCAGTCGTTAGATACGAGTAGTTGACGCGTTCAAAAGTCCGACTAGTCAGTATGTAAAGAACTTAAATTAAATGAATTGAAGTTCGACTAGAATTACAGTTGAGTAGGGAAAAGGCTCGGAAAATTATGGTGATAGATGGGCAAATCTGTCAAAATTGGAATTTTGGGTCAAAAATATCGTATTTTGACAGATGTCTCGGGCTTTTCTTTTTTTTTATACTGGACACGTCAATTTGACTTCACCTCGCCTGATGTTAAGCTAAAGGCAAAGTCTCGGAAAGAGGGTCACCATCGTAAACATTTACCATGTTAACAGTGGTGGCACTCAGCTTGACGGCCTCATGAGATGCTTTTCACGCCCCGCTTAAAGGACCCGGGACTGTAGGAAGAAGGAAACACGTTTTCTTGACTGAATGATAACATTTTGGCAGATTTAGCCCTAGCTTTCCTTGGCTGAGACTTTTCATTCATTCAATTCTAATATAGTCGTTATTTATATAGATGTTATAGTAACACCTAATAGATGACAACCCTATTGCCGTCAACCAGTAACTTTGAGATCAAAAGGTGGACAAATTGGAAGCATTAAGATAAAAGTAATTTATATCGTGATTTATTGCTATGTTTTATTTTTATATCTACTACGCGGATATGGTTGTTGAAAGCTTTGAAAAGCGACCGATATGTCAGAAAGTATAGACATAATAAATCACAATAATAAATTCATCAGAACAAAAGTTTTATTAACCTGAATTTTGTTTCCAATCCCGTGACCTACGGTACCATTTTATTTTCTTTTTTGAAGCTTTTCGTGGAACTTAGGAATATTATGAAAATAAAAACCGGATCAATTGAGCCGTTCTTAAGTTTTGCGCTTAGCACGTCCATTTTTATTTGTAAGCAGGCTAGCTGTTCACAATTTTTTGCATATTCCTATTAGGTATATTACAAAATAAAAGTAACCTTACGCCTTATGCCATCAGCTAGGGCCATCTCGAAAGAGATGGTCCTGGGCCTGCCGGGGTGCGAGAGATATGCTTTTGGCAATCTCACCTCCGGCAACCAAGGACCCAAGACGGCGTGCGTTTTAGTCGGTTCGAGTCCGACATAACCGCCTCCACCGGCTCCGTGGGGGTGGTATCCGTGGGGATTTATCGCAAGATAAAAAAAAATGCCATCAGCTATCTACAGTGAAAATGTTGTCGAAATCGACGAAGCCGTTTTGCAGATTACCTACCGATTACAAATAGAAAACTTAAATAAATATATATGCCGGTAATGTGTATATTTCATAAGCATTCATTAAATAACTGTGATTTTATTGATACGAACAGACTCCACGATTCTTTTTTCAAAAGTACGCCTCGATCTAATGTTAAGAACAAACACGATCTCAATTTTTCTTAGATTTTTCTTATTTTTTTAAATTTCATTTCATAGTGACAGATCGAGATAGATTTTTAATAGATTATTATTAGGTGAATTGTCCATATGTGTGTTTGTTCGTTATATCTATATACAATCCAGTTGTATGTTTCCAATCGTATTTACTCAATATAGTGGACAATACTCGGAATGACTCGATGACGCATTTCATAAACACGTGTTGGAACGCCACAAGAATGCACTATTCTCTACTGTTAATGAAAAAATACTAAAATATTATGGTTTCTAGAAGACTATAATAGAATGATAGACCTGGAACTCCCTGCCAGCTCACGTGTTTCCTTCTTCCTACAGTCCCGGGTCCTTTAAGCGAAGCGTGAGAAGCATCTCATGAGGCCGTCAAGCTGAGTGCCACCACTATTAACATGGTACATGTTTACGATGGTGACCCTCTTTCTGAGACTTTGCCTTTAGCTTAACATCAGGCGAAGTGAAGTCAAATTGAGCAATTAGCGTGGCACGTGTTGGTTCCCGGTGAAGTAAAATAGGGCCACAACACTGTGTCGTAAAAGTCGACTAAGGGATAGTGCTGTTCTGCGTCCGATAGTAAACATACAGGCCAAGACTAAGTGCCCACTATGACGGCATTAGGATCTCCCTCTATTACGTGGGACCGAATTTCATAGTTGGCGAAATGTGGGTGTTAATACACCTCTGCCTACCCCTTCGAGGATTTACAGGCGTACGTCCCGGTCCCGGTATCCCGGGTCCTTTAAGCGGGGCGTGAAAAGACATCTGATGAGGCCGTCAAGCTGAGTGCCACCACTGTTAACATGGTACATGTTTGCGATGGTGACCCTCGCTTTCCGAGACTTTGCCTTTCGCTTACCAACAGGCTAGGTGAAGTAAAATTGACGTGTCCTTCTATAAAAAAAAAGAAATAAAAATAGCTTATTCGGTTTATTACGATTTTTTACGATACCTCAACTAGATTCTTTTTGACCTAAAAAGCACATGTCCATAGGACACGGTAACCACTTTCCATCAGGTGGGCTGTGTGCTTGTCTGCCACCTAATTGGTAAAAACGAAACTTGTTGACTATACTAGATGAGAGAAGGGAGATACCCCTTATACTTGCCAGTTAATAAATTTAACAGTAGGCAGGTGACATAAAAAAAATTGTTTCACGACAAACTAATTACGTAATTAAATAGAAGAACATCCATTTTTCATCTCAAAACCGAGTAAATAACAAGTTGCTGTTCCAATTACACAAAAACCCATTGTCATCTAAATTAATTAACCTAGAAACAGGCTGGAACGTGCGACAATAAGAAAAAGTATAAAACTTAAAACAACGCGTTGCCGAAACAACCCTTTCAAACTTTAACAATGTACCAAAGTACAATAAAGTGGCCCAAGAATCGTTCCCTGGGGTACGCCCAACAGGTATCGCTGTCTCTCTTCCACTTAAGCGTGTTATCTGTATTGTTTTGTATGAAAGAGCGAGATGGGTGTAATATTGGGGTACTTAGCGAGGTGTACGCTTGAGAACAGATGTTGATGACGTCACAGTGGCGCTGTCAAAGATACGCTACTGTGTCAAACGCTTGGGACGATACCGTAGCGTAAGAATACGTTTATTGTCGACATGTGTCGGTGATAAAATGTCGTATTTGAATGTATTGATATCTTTTTTGGTTTATTTGTAGATGCGGTAGGCACGTGTATGAGATTGTTGTATGTGTGTTGTAAAATTTGTAAATACAGGAATATTATTTGCTTACTGCTATTGGTTTAATATTGTCGTGTCGGTTCCCGGTAAAGTAGAATAGGACCACCCCAGCTTTTTCTGTGGGTGTCGTAAAAGGCGTCTAAGGAATAGGGCTCTTCTTCATCCGACAGTAAACTTACAGCCCAAGATAAAGAGCCTGCTAGACGGTAATAGGCTCGCTCCCCTATTATGTCGTGGGACCGAAAATCATGATTGGCGAAACGTGGGTGCTAATACACCTGTGCCTACCCCTTCGGGGATTTACAGATCTGAGTATACGGATGGATGGATGCTAAAGTAGGTGATGCATGGACTGAGCATTCGACTGCTAAGTTGGAGATAGCGGGTTTGATTTCAGCTAGTGCAAATATTTATATATGCAGGAAAATAAATATTTGCATTGGTTTGATTGTTTATAATTATGTAATATCTGGTTTGACCGAGCTATGCTCGCTATTTTTTTTTTACAAATTTTCTAAAAGCTATAAATTTTCTAGCTAGATCGATTTATACTAAATTTCATGAAAATCATTGGAGCCGATTCCAAGATTCCAATCCATACTAATATATAATATTAGTATGGATTGGAAATTGCGAAAGTAACTCTGTCTGTCTGTCTGTATGTTCAGAACCGATTTTGATGCAATTTGGCATAAGGGTAGATTAGACCTTGAGAAAGGACATATGCTATGTTTGGTCGCGATAACCGACATCCACGCGGGCAGAACCGCGGGCAAAAGCTAGTTATATATATACAAGAATTGCTCATTTAAAGGTATAAGATTATGTAAAGTATTTCAAAAAAAAAATGCATCTGAGTATAATTTATTCGCATTCTAGATTCATATAAGTTTAATGCATTACAAAACAGTAGAAAAAACATAATTGACAGCATCGGTGGCGTGGTGGTTGTGGCGACTGCTACGTAGGAGGCGTGGGTTCGATCCTCGTTCAGTGTAAATATTTGTATGCATGAATATGGCTATTGGCATTGGTCTGGGTGTTTCAATGTATAATATGTATGTATTTACAAAAAAAGTATCTATGTATGTTTATCCGCATTCTAGATTCCGTAACACAAGCTAGTTAAACTCGTTAAGCTTACCATGGGTCTAGATAGCGTTGTGTAGAATGTTGTGGCATATTTATTTATTTATTTGCATTGTTCTGCTCGTGCCTCGGAGAGCACGTTAAGCCGCCGATCCCGGTTGCCATACGAACATCTATGGCAGTTATTACAGGTAGTTGGAGTACTAAAAAGTCCGACAACTGATCTAGCTGCAATGCTTCGATATCGCTTTTGGGTTGTGGAGGTCAGATGGCAGCCGCTTCATAGTAAATAATATAACTCCAGCCAAATTCGTAGCTAGACTGATAAAGCATTTTATTTATTAAAAACAACGATTTCTCTTCATAAAATAACAAACTTAAATGAATGAATATAACCTAATAATGGCAATAATGAATGAACCGCTATCAAATAATAATCAATGCAAATCCCGCATAGTTTAGTGAAGAGAATAATAATAAAAATGCCAGTTAGTTTACGTAGCGAACACAAACAACGCCGGGCTGTTTACATAGCGATCATCCGATCTTTACAACTCATATAATTATATTTTGAGTTATTATTTGCGTTAGATACACTATTTAAACTTTTTTTTATGGATTAGGGAGGCAAACGAGCAGACGGATCGCCTGATGGTAAGCGATCACCGCCGCCCATGGACACCCGCAACACCAGAGGAGTCACTAGCGTTGCCTTCCTTTTAAAAGAGAGTACGCTCTTTTCTTGAAGGTTTGAAGGTCGTAATTTTGAGACGATTAACTGTCGGTCGGTACTATTCCTTTAGGCGTCCAAGACACGCTCATGCAAGCGTCATCCGTACCTGTGACTGATGGTTAGAACAAAAATACTTCATTCAACCGTCAGTCCTCACATTAGACGATAGATCATTCGTCAATCAGTCGGCCGTGACTGTGATAAAACTGACAGCAAAACTTACCTAGATGCCTAGAACAGTGGCTTAAGAGTTTTTGGACCGAAGTTTCATAACGCGCGTTGCGAAAGAGGGCTAGACGGGAAAAGTTAGGAGCAAAACTTGTAACGACACTTTTTTCCCGACTGCCGAAGGAAGGAAGGTAATTGCTATAGTTGTAAGCCATTTTCTTTATAGTAACATTTTTTATAAAGAAAATTAGCAACTGAAATTCCCTCTAACACCTATAACTAAGCTAAATTGCTTGTGCTAGGAGTGGCTTCACGTCGGTAGTGTAATGGCCAGGATCCGAACCCGGGACCTCTCGATCGTAACTAAGCTGTCGACGCTTGACCGAAGATTGACACTCATTTTGACGTTTATGACATACGGTGACGACTGTCACTAACGTCAGAATACGTTATCATACATTCATCGTTCTATTGTAAATTCAGCATCAAAAAGATTTTGACGAACAAAGTGTTCAAAATGATCTTAATTCCTTGGTTTTTTCAATTCCTATTGACGAATTGGTCTGATTTTTGCACATCTTTAGTTCTGACAATAAGACAATTTAAATCAATAAAACAATATGATTTCTTAACACCTTCGTTTTAAGATCATTTCGAGACTTTGTAGCAGTGGCGAAAGGTGAAAATAAAGGCAAGCCGGTGGAAATTTTGTATTATGTAATCTAAACATCTCTACTACGGCTTCCATTTGCAGAGCCAGCCGGCAGAAATCGTGTTGTAGGGACCTCTTACCACTGATTTGCAGTCAAGATATTTCTAACGTTAACATTATAAAAAGATTACATCCCACGAAACTAGACCATATCAAAATAGTACACCAAGTACCTAATTCCTATTCTAAACCTTGCAAAATATTTTCATTAATTTAACTTTTAGTTATGAGAGCAAAATGAGGCCATGTTATAGTTTGATATACATTGCACCTTCCGGCGGATATGTCATATTTTGTCTTGGACACGGCCCAAGGATGGACAGAGCACAGTTTGTTTATGTAATTAGCGAAAATAGTTTATCTATTAAGCAACTTCCAGTTAAATTTGTAAGCATTTCGATTAACGAGACATTGATCTACCAGCTCCAAGAAGAATGCCTGTACCTGAGCCTCTTCTATCAATAGACCTAATATTGAGCATCATCGCTCGTTACTCATTACACACGCTCGCAACCACGGAACGCACAAACGGAACCCTTATACCACCGCATCGCTATAAAGTCTATTATTTAAAGCCGTTTTTTTGCAGTGGCGGTGGTTCCACAATTGTTTGGCTTTAGTAGAATCGAGGCCCTGGGTATCAAGCTCGCACTGTCATCCTTGGAGATATCTTCTTATGCCCTTCTTGAAGAATGGAGTTCTTGCAATCGCCTAAAAAAGTCACAGTATTAGGGAGTTCATTCCTTTGCATACCGCATGGTGCGCACCACCATTTATGCCAATGTACCAGGGTTACAGTATTTCTGTAACCCTGGTACATTGGCATAAAGTACCAGACTCACAGAAGTTTAAGGGACCTTATCTGGGTCACGGGAACAGAAGCAGTGTGTCCTAAACCTTTGTATTTCGAACTTAACGCAGACGTAGACGCGGGCAAGCTAGTGTAATATAATTTCTGTTTACAAAATACTCTCGGTGTTGTCAAGACCACTTCTCAGGCTCAACATATCTGGCACAGACAGCTCGTACGTGAGATGGGTACTGAGATACGGGTGTTTCCTCAAATTGTAAGTTTTTAGACGACATTTTCCTTAAAGATTTGAGATTCACGGCTGTGTATTCGTTCCGTTCTGTTCCTTGTTAGGCAATTTAACTTTTTACATAGGTTTATAATGATGAAGTTTATTTTCCTCCGGTGGGTGTAGGCAAAGACAACAGCTGCCATCTATTGACAATCCCTACACACTTCGCGAGATTCCTCCACAGTCATTACATGTCAGTGGCGAAGAAAAATTGTTTTTTTTAATACCACTTAGGTGGCAGACAAGCACACGGCCCACCTGATGGAAAGTGGTGAAATGGCTGTGAATTTTTTTTAGGCACGTCAATTTCATGTCGCCTGATGGTAAGCTGTAGGCAAAGTCTCAGGAAAAAGGGGCACCATTACGAACACATACTATGTTAACAATGGTTTTTTTATCGTGCGAAAAATCCCAACAGATACCTACCACTACCCGGAGCCGGTGGTTATGTCGGACTCGAACCGACTAAAACGCACGCCGTCTTGGGTCTTTGGTTGCCGGAGGTGAGATTACCGAAATCATATCTCTCACACTCCGGCAGACCCAGGACCATCTCTTTCGAGATGGCCCCCTTAGGGTTGTGGAGACCATAGTATCCCTATCTAGCCCCGGGTACGGAGAGGCGCACTTTGCGCCGCCGCCGCGGCCTGCTTCTGCTAGGGTAACAGGCGGCTCCACCGATCAGGCAGTAGGCTCATCCCATAATACATGGTACTGAAAATCATAGTTGGTTAAATGTCTGTGTATTTTGAATGTAGGGTACGCCAATTTGATTTCACCTCGCCTGATGGCAAGTTGAAAGTCTCAGGAAAAAGGGGCATCATTACAAACACATACTATGTTAACAATGGTGGCACTCAGCTTGACGGCTTCATCTCTCTCTACCTGAACTTTTGAAGATGTACAGACGTAAATATTAATGTGAATGAATTTTACAGCATTAAGTACTTATGCTAACCATACAAATCGAATACATGAATGCCGGTAGCCGAGTTGGTCAAGGCTTTCGCCCTGTAAGGGAAAGATCGCGGGTTCCAGGCCCGCCCGAGAAGTTTCATTTTCCCCCATAAATGTAAATAAATATAAATTATTATATACTATCAGAAAATCCAATATCAATCTATCCAACCTGGTAATCGAACACTCCGAGGCATCACAATTCTTATGAAGACTAACGAACGAATTCATACTGTATGATATTTCTTATAAGTTAGAGATTTATTCGGAAAAGAGCGATCCCTTTCTGCTTAAATATTAAGCAAACAATCTCGCTTGGAGTAAATACAGTCAGCGTCAGAAATATCTTTACCTACAAAGTCTCAAAATCATCTTAAAACTAAGGTCTTAAGAGCAAATCAAATTGGCCCTCGATTCTACTAAAGCTAAACCACAGTGGTGTTACAGTCACTGCAAAAAATGACATTAAATTTTAGACTTTATTTCTATACAGGTAAAGCTCAAAATGAAATGAAAACAGTTTCATTACACTTTTTCAATTACTCTGCAAAAAGTAATTTGGTTTTGAACTGAATCGCTTTTTCCCATACCGGGGGCGAGTAGGGGACACCGTTATCCCCCACACAAAGTGGGCCAGACTAATAGGGATGGCCCTGGGTCAGCCGGGGTGCGAGAGATATGTCGAAAACAACCTCACTTTCAGCCTAACACGACGACCCACAGAGCGGCGTGCTGGTTTGTGGTTTAGCTTTACCTGAATCGAGGCTCAGTATTTAAATATATATTAAATAGTATTATTGTCCGAATTAAAGGTATTTGCCAAAAATCTGAACAATAGGTCAACAGGAAAGGAGGAAAATCAAGAAATTTAATCATTTTCAGCACTTTGTTTAGCAATATCTTTCTGATGATGACTGTACCAGGAGTAGATGATTGTATATTTGAATGAATTTTTATAGCATTAAGTATGCTAACTATACAAATCGGATACATAGGTAAAAAGAAGAATCATCTCGGGCGGGACTCGAACCCGCAGTATTTCCCTTACAGGGGGGATGCCTTGACCAATTCGGCTATCGAGACACGCCCGATGTGATTCAAATTTCCCATCTTATACGTGATTGTAACATCATTCATTGACTCCGATAGTTCGTAAGAAAATCGGTAGATGACTCCACCGTCGCCTTAAAGACGTTGGGAAATTTGAATCATATCGGGCGTGTCTCGGTAGCCGAATTGGTCAAGGCATTCCCCCTGTAAGGGAAAGACTGCCGGTTCGAGTCCCGCCCGAGATGATTCTTCTTTTTCCCTATGTATTCGAGATGATTGTATAGTTAACGGCATATGTCTTGACCCCAATCATGTCACAAAATGTGCTCTACGTAGGGTGTAAGGGGAACGGTCCCGAAGCCGAAAAATAATAAAAAATAATTATTTATTTTATTTTATTTTACAATTTTAGGGAAACTTACAGCTAAAAAAGGTTCAATATTATATAATAAAAATGTTGAAGGCCAATTATCAGTTTCCACATTTAGGTGGTATTACATCTTAACATAATAATGCTCAAAAAACTCTTAATGCAAATTAAGTTCTTTTAGAAATTAGGAAACTATATTACAGAAAATCACATATTAGAGATAACATCATTCAAAGTATTGTTCACATAGGGCTTTCTTCATTCTAGTAACACTAGTGCAAAATAAATCCAAATCAACCTCCCGACATGCCGCATTAAAAGAACGACATGCTCTCAATAGGTATGAATTTCGTCTATATGTAGTTCTTGCTATAGGGACGTACAATAAGTTCGGCCTGCGCAGAAACAATGATGGTGATTGTTCAAATTGTTTTTTTAATGCCAATGTGTTATGTACCTTGAATACTACTAGGGGTTTACGGCTCCGGGAGCGTTCCCTTACACCCGGTATTAGCAGGACGCGTTTTTTTGGGTATCTTTTGCGGATAGCACGGGGTGCTACGGCGGTGGAGTAGCTCAATCCATCAATCATTATATATCAAACTAGCTGACCCGGCGAATTTCTTACCGTCAATTTTTTTCCGCCCGCGTGGCGTCAGATCCCTTTCCCGCTGCACCAGCCACTATATTAAGCATGTTTTATACATATAAACCATCCTCTTGAATTACTCTATCTATTAAATGAAACCGCATCAAAATCCATTGCGTAGTTTTAAAGATATAAGCATACATAGGGGCGGACAGAGACGCGGAAAGGGTTTTACTTTATACTTAGTAATGATGACAATATAAATAATGAATATTTCATTAACAGATTATATAGTACACGTGTTAATACGACACGTGTTATTAGTAGCTAGCCTGTGCCTGCGGCTCCGTCCGCGTGGGTGTCGGTTGTCACGAGTTTTACTCATTCTCCGGTTCTACTCAACCAATTGGGTATTATCCTATAGTAAAAATAAATTTATCTAACCGAGCTTATTAAATTAAGAATGGTAAAGTAGCGGTAAAAATTACGTTCAAGTAAATAACAACAATATTATATTCTGTTACATATAATATTATAAATATTACTCTCGCGGTGCGTGGCGTGGCCCGTCCGACCGAAACTTACGAGGTACTTTATTGTTGGGTAATGGTTTAGACATGTGCTTAACATTATATGCGTTTAAATTATATTTATACCGACCTCCATGAGTCATGTGCACTAATTTGTTAAGTACATTACTTACTAGAACTTTTTTGGAGTTCTTCATAACTGTACGAGAGCTGATGACATTAGCAAGTCTCATCCCTCAGAATGATATGTATATCATTAAACGCGTCTTTAATTAGAGAACACGAAATGGCTATTCTACTAGGCAGAAGAAAACCTGGTTGTGATACTAAAAATCTATATTGATAATGCTAAAAAAGTTCGGATATTTAAATATTGAATCTAACGAATTTCATTTGTACATGGAAATAGAGGGGAGTGAGGACTATATAATAGTGCAGTGCTGTAAGTCTTCATAACTGGACTTGTCACTGGCAGTAGCTTGTGATGTGTCGCCTAAAACTAGGTACCCAGTACGATCAGTTAACCAACAAAAAAAACAGGCTCATCTGAAAGATCTTCAAATTGTGCGTATGAAAAACCTATGTTGCAATTGTCAAACTCTGGTTAAAGTGGTTGCTGCAGTGATTGCAGGTTGTCCGTCATGCGGCTAATGGTATACATACTATTTTTTTAGGACCTGGTAGCAAAGACCTTTAGGTCAATCACATGATACTTATACATTTAAGTCATTCTTAATTTTATTACCACATCACTATTTGAGACAAAAAATCTGCAACACTGGAAATGTCATTTTACTGACTGAAATTAATAATCATAGTTTACTAAGCATATGCACAAGGCCCTAGAGAGGGGACTCCTTGAAAAGAGAGGGCTCACCCCTCCAAACCTTAATAACTATACAATCTTAAGTACCAGGCTACCATAACTACCAATAGCTTAGATTCATCACTTCAAACAAAACAACACACGCAGAACGGCTCGAACTTGGCCTTCACATTCAGTGTTTTTGTTGTACTTTTTATAAGCCATTGTGTATCTTCGCGTGTGAATCCTGAATACACAATCAATATTGTGTTAGATTAATTAATTCTTCACTCTTAATCACGTCACTTTGACCCAACTGTGATAATACTGATAATTATATGTACAATTATTCGTGCGGAAATTCCCCCAGATACATCCCCTGTCGCCTATCAGTGGTGGTTTTTTTTTTATTTATTTTTTTAAAAGAATATTAGAACCGAAGTTACTAATATTCCCCCTAACCCCTCCAACTAAGCTAAATCGCTTGTGCTAGGAGTGGGTTCACGTCGGTAGTGTAATGGTCAGGATCGAACTCGGGACCTCTCGATCGTAAGGCAGACTCCTTAACCACTAAGCTACCGACGCTTCGTATTTACCGACGGTTATATTGGCCTCGGAGCGACTCGGACCCTATCACGTCTCCGATACGGGGGTAAAATGGCCCTCGCTCCCCGTCTGACCTCGCGACCTCTTGGTTTTGGGAGGTCGGGAGGATAATATAAATAACTAGCTGATGACCCGGCGAACTTCGTTTTTTTTCCGCCCGCGTGGCGTCAGATCCCGTTCCCGCTGCACCCCCTACTATATTAAGCATGTATTAAACATATAAACCTTCCTCTTGAATTACTCTATCTATTAAAAAAAACCGCATCAAAATCTATAGCGTAGTTTTAAAGATATAAGCATACATAGGGACGGATAGACGGGGAAAGTGACTTTGCTTTTACTATGTATTGAGTAGTGATAATGTCTGCTTCTCGAACTTATGTTTTTTTAATTACTAACCAGTCAATAGCTTCATCTCGCCTAATGGACGACTTCATCAAGGTCGCCGGGAAACGCTGGACTCGGGCAGCTTTGAATCGGTCATTCTGGAAGTCTATGAGAGAGGCCTATGGTCAGCAGTTGACTATGAGTGGCTGATATGATGAATGGCTAACTAAAGGCAATTTGGGACATCAATAAATGATACAAAGATAAAAATGTCTGGCTTGAGCATGGTGCAGGCCCCTCGTAAAATGCTATAATTACAGCATGGTACTGTATTAGTTACGTGACTTATTTGTTACATTATGTAACTTTGTTTTAATTCTTAAGTATAAAGTGTTTTATATACTTGTTGTGATTGTTTATCCAGGCGCGAAATGTACATTCGTCCACATTTAGCTATAAGAAAATAAATATTGTAAATTGACGTCTAAAAATGCCGCAGTGGAGTTTGTTGCGCCGTTTCTTCTCCACCAGCGCCTTGGAAGCGGTGGTAAACTTAGATTAAGTTAAATTTTATTGTTCTATATTGAAAAATAAATGACTATGACTATACAATGGTAGCCCTCAGCTTGACGGCCATTTCAGAAGCTTTTTCACGCCCCGCCCCGGAACTATAGGAAGCAAGAAACGGATTGTTTTGGCTAATAAGTCCTTATATATGGCCTCTGCCTACCTAATTGACAGCATATGTATAAAATAACTTGTTCCGACTGACTAATTCATCAAGCAAATAAAAGCGCTGGAGCTGCAAACTTGAAATTTTGTTATTTATAGCTATTTTTCGAAAATTTTACTACTAAGAGGGTAAAATAGATACCAAAATTACTACCGGTGCTGGGACCTAGATCGCTAAAGTAACGCCAACGAAGCGAGAGAAAAAAGGTAAACAAAGTTTCAGCGGTTCCAAACATTTTTATTTGAAAATCATTACGTATCACTTCAAGTGCATTCCAGACAGGAATGAAATTGCTCATAAGATTGCGGATCTGACAGTTTAGAACCACTGTGCTGTCAGCTTTCCTGTACTACGAAACTGGCAATGCAATGACAGCTGTCGCTCGGGTATTGTCACGTACGTGTGGCATGTGCGACAAGGACAGAGACAATAATCGCTAGTTATCGCAACGTAACTCAGTAATGGTCGCTTTGTTTACCTTTTTTCTCCCGTCTCGTTGGCTTTACTTTAGTTATTTTATAAACTAACACACACAAATATGAACATTGAGGACGTGATAATTGCCGTGGGAACTGAACGCGAACAGATATTATGACGTCATAATACAGCATTCTAGTAGAGCAATTATTATTATTAGAAGATTTCTTAGCCTAATATTATAGTGACTTTGTGTGAAAGTGAGTTTGTTTGTCGTTCACGTGTGACTGCTGAATCGATTTTAACGAAATTTTGTATACACGTTGTCAGAGGTAGGCAGGAAAAGATATCGCTCGATAACACAGACCAGTTAGGGATGCTATCCCTAAGTGGATAGTTGTATCCCTAACTGGGATACTATCCCCATCTAGTCTGTGCTATCGAGCAAATGGCCGAATCGGTTTGATTTTATCGGATATTTGCGATAGGCTAATTTGATAGGCTTTTTAGGGCCCTAACTACTTGTAACGACTGTCATAGATGTTCGTATGAAAACTCGGACCGACGACGGACTGCTTAACGTTCTCTTTGAGGTACGGAAAAACCCAATCCAATGCAAATAGACATAGTCATGTGAGTGCAAATATATTTTACACTGAGCGGGACTCGAATCCGCGCTCCCGTAGCATTTAAATACACTGTCACTATGCTACAGAGCAGGTCAAGTGCAAATAGCACCTACAGTAAAGGATTCAAAATGAAGATTATTTATTTCGTTTTAACATGTCTTATTATAGTGACTAGTCAAATCAGTTACATTTTACTAAACGTCAAAACGAAAAAATATTTAGTGACGTCAAAAAATTTAATAGTCAAATCAGTTACTATTATAGGTTGGGTGGTTGATTACATGACATGACATAAACTCACGCCTGTATTCCCCGAAGGGGTAGGCAGAGGTGCTAGCACCCACATTTCGCCAGTTTATGTTAAGGTCCCAATGTAATAGGTGGCGAGCCTATTGCCATTAACCGGGCGCTTATAAACCTGCGATAAAAACACACACACACAATCGAAAAGCATCGAAAAGTCATTGGTGTGTGCCATGGTAAACCTGGGATCGAACCCGAGACCTCGTCTCAGCAGTCCATTACCCATACCACTAGGCTACCGCAGATCTTGGTTGGGTGGTTGATTACAAATAAATAAAAACTATAAAATAACAACCGACGCAATTTTTACCGCTCTTTTACCATTCTTAATTTAATTTATTTTAACCATAGGATAATACCCAAATTGTTGTTATCAAGCATGTTATTTTTGTTATTGACATACCTCATGTATTCTTGGATAGCCAACGACTGCACCATGATGATTGCTATCATAGTATCGGTGCACGCCCACCATGAACAAAAGGATTCTTAAGAATTACTGAACAATGATATAATTAGCGGTCCTGTAAACAATGGCCAGCCAAAGGTCAACAGTGTACGATATAACAACTATTTTGTAGATTGACAAGCCAGACAAACTGGACAAGAATTTTGTATCACAATTCCTGGGGGTAATGGGACCCAGCCTGACTCTCGATTTATCTGAGGACAGATTGTATAGGCAATATATGTCAAACTAGCAATATGTTTATACAATCTGTCCTCAAATATATCGCGATTCAGGCTGAGTATCATTCTAGGATACGGACCTTTTAATCTATTATTAGTGCGATTACGCACTAATATTATAAACGCAAAAGTTTGTGAGTGTGTATGTTTGTTACTTAATCACGTTTAAACGGCTAGATATATTTTAATAAAATTTGGTATGGAGTTAGCTGAGACCCTGCATTAACATATAGACTATGTTTGGCCGCGATAACCGACATCCACGCGGGTGGAGCCGCAGGCAAAAGCTAGTAATATAAATACGAAAATGAATCTCTCTGTTACGCTTTCACGCCTAAACCACTGAACTGAGGTCGATGAAATTTGGTATAGAGGTAGATTAGACCTTGAGAAAGGACATCGCGATAACAACTAGTAGGTAGGTACTAGATAAATAAATGAACGAAGAGGAGAATTCCGGCTTGCTTTAGTTTCGTAAACCGTTCTATCGGCCCGTATTTCAGAACGATACTTAGCCATGAGTCTCAGCTTTGTCAGCCTCTGTGGCGTGGCGGTAGTGAACGCGAGTGCCACGAAGGAGGAGCGGGTTCGATCCCCTCTCAGTGCAAATATTTGGATGCTTGAATATGGCTATTTGCATTGATCTGGGTGTTTCTATGTATAATTATGTATGTATTTAATTTACGAAAAAAAGTAGCTAAGATTCTAGATTCTATAACACAAGCTATGCTTACCATCGATCTAGATAGCGTTGTGTAGAATGTTGTGAAATATTTATTTATTTAACTTAAAACTAGAACTGAAGACAGATTATATTCTCGAAATTGACTGGGCGATCTGGGCTTGAGGGACTTTTTAGAATATAGATCTTAGAGTATTTTCTATAAGCACTTCCCAACAACGAACTTATAAGTTTTTTCAATTGTTGCAGGTAACTACACATTCACAAAGTTGGGGACATCTGCAAGATACCTAACTCCTCCAGAGATGATGTATCAGCCCTACTGTACGGTACTGTAAAGTCTCTTTGATCAAAAAATAAGTAGTTTTGGTCACGTGAGAGCGCTGAGGCCGTGAATAGGAGACGTAGAGAAACCGCCTATACAATGGCTCCATCCATCCATCCATACGGCACAAATATACAAATACAAATGTATTTATTTTGCGAAAATGGGTAGGTACAGTAGTTGATAGCACAATTATAATATATTATTGATCAGCCATATTCCGCCTTTAGGCGTGCAAACACAAGTATGTGATTTAATTAATAATCATATAAACTTCATAAAGTCGACTAGGTATACAATTCGAATAGGTACATACGAAAAAATAAATCTTCTCGGGCGGAACTCGAACCCGCAGCACAGAATAGCCCGCAGTCTTTCCCTTACAGGGGGAATGTCTTGACCAATTCGGCTACCGAGAAACGCCCGATGTAATTCAAATTTTCCATCTTATAAGTATATGTATAAGGCGATTCTTTTTCCCTATGAATTCGATTTGTATAGTTAGCATACTTAAGCCTGTAAAAAATCCTGTGTTTCCTGCACACCGCGCGACGCACGCAGGCCAGTCAAGTCGTGACCACGGGTGCTGCAACGCACCCGAAACGTCGGCAAAAGTAAGTTTCTCAAAAATATATCGCGTGAAGTCCCGAAGATTATAAACTATGTGTAAAAAATCATTGAAAAAAAATTAAGAAATTAATTTATTCAATTCAAATTAACTACAACTATAAAATTTTGATATTATTTGTTACATTTCTTCATTCCTTCATTTCTTTTATCTAAAACGTTTTATGGGTCGTTAAGCATCTGTACAGTGTATATCATAACAATATAATAATATGATATACAAACTTGTAAGTTTATTCACTGCCAGATAATTTAATGAATATTTTGTGGATTTGTAGTGTCTATAAAAACTTTTAAGATGTTTAACGTTCATGAAAAAAAAAATATATGGACCATGGGGAATGTTATGACGAGCTCTTCCAATTAGTCCCCCCCTCTCGTTTCATCCACAGGACGACACGTGCAGGGCTAAGATGCCATCCATATACGGTGCAGAGTATACCTGCTAGAACCAAACGTTTCAGTGACTCATTCCTATGCCGCACCACTAAGACCTGGAACTCCCTGCCAGCTCACGTGTTGCCTTCTTCCTACAGTCCCGGGTCCATTAAGCGGGGCGTGAAAAGGCATCAAATGAGGCCCCCAAGCTGAGTGCCACCACTGTTAACATGGTAAATGTTTACGAAGGTGACCCTCTTTCCGAGACTTTGCCTTTAGCTTAACATCAGACGAGGTGAAGTCAAATTGACGTGTCATGTATAAAAAAAAATTCGTACAATATAAAATTATTACCGTGTCAGTTCCCGGTGGGGTAGAATAGGGCCACCCCAGCTCTTCCTGTGGGTACCGTAGAAGGCCACTAAGAGATAGGGATGTTCTCCATCCGACAGTTAATATACCGCCCATGACAAAGTGCCCGATAGACGACAATTATAGTCTCACCTCCTTTTTACTTAGGACTGAAAATCATAGGTAGCGAAATGTTGCTAATACTCTCTGGTTTCGAGAAGAGTATAGGAACCACGAGGGCCAGACCGTAAGGAGGGCTAGACCGTAAGGAGGGCTAGACCGTAAGGAGGGCTAGACCGTAGGGAGGACTAGACCGTAAGGAGGACTTGACCGTAAGGAGGGCTACACCGTAAGGAGGGCTAGACCGTAAGGACGGATAGACCGTAAGGAGGGCTAGACCGTAAGGACGGATAGACCGTAAGGAGGGCTAGACCGTAAGGACGGATAGACCGTAAGGAGGGCTAGACCGTAAGGACGGATAGACCGTAAGGAGGGCTAGACCGTAAGGAGGACTAGACCGTAAGGGATGGCCCTGGGTCAGGCCTAGCACCGTGACCCTCAGTCAGCGTGTGGTTTTAGTCGGTTCGAGTCCGACATAACCTCCTCTTACGGCTCCGGCGGGGGAGGTATCCGAGGGGATTTCCGCACGAAAAAAAAGGAATCATGGTGTCCCCAACTCAACAGTGGAAAGTGGGGGCAAGCTCAGATTTATAGGTAATATTTCAATCAATTAGATTATCGGAGTCCACTACTGGACTTAAATAAGCTTATCACAATGTTGGGAGGCTTTTGACCTACTGCTTCCACGTTGGCCAGAAGGGCTGGTATTTGAGTTTCCCTTCTCTCTCGCAGCGATATCTTCTGCGCTATTTCCGTAAATCAATATCATTGTAAACACAATAAACGTATCTATTCATTAGCAATAAACATAGACAAGATAGAGTTACGTCCATAGATAATTAATTTCCACTTTCGCTGCCGGTGTTCGCTCGTAAATCTTAATTAATACTCTGTGGTTCTATATAATATGTTGCAATCTTATTACACCTTTCCAATTTGTGATTCAATTATGTATTTGTTTGCTTAGTTAATCAAATTTCTTTTTTATTTCATTTCGTTATTATTGAATATTAAAATTACCTACCTCTTGTAGTATGTACAACGTGTCTACTAATTGCAGTCAACTCGTCGTGCCTCGAAGAGCACGTTAAGCCGTCGGTCCCGGTTGCCATACGAACATCTATGGCATTCGTTACGGGTAGTTGGAGCCCTCAAAAATCCAACAACTGGTCTAGCTGCAATGCTTCGATATCGCCTTTAGGTTGTGGAGGTCTGATGGCAATCGCTTCACAGAAAATATCGAAGTTCAGCCAAATCCACAGTTGACTGGTAAAGCGGACCCCAGACTTCAAGCTGAAAGCTTCGGATGCAACTGGGATTAACGCTAAGATGAAGAAGAGAAGCTTATTGCAGTCCACTGTTGGACATAGGCCCTTCTTCCGTATCCAGTCTTTTTAGGTCATCCGTCGATATTGCTTAAGGGCGTCTCACTTTCCGGTTCTATTCAGGAGATGCAGTAGGCCCACGATTTTCATGCTACATACATCCTCACATTTTGGCAGTCGGGTAGGCAGAGACCGCATTATTCCATTTGCTACGATCACTTTTTTTTTTTCGTGCAGAAATCCCCTCGGATACTTCCTCGTCGGAGCCGGAAGGGGAGGTTATGTCGGACTCGAACCTAATAAAACAGCACGCCGACTGAGGGTCGTGGTGCTAGGCCGGAGGTGAGGTTGTCTTCGACATATCCCTCGCACCCCGGCTGACCCAGGACCATCCTTTACGGTCTGGCCCTCCTCGGGAAGCCACTTGCTACGATCCTGGCATTAATCTTTCGCTTCTACAACTTTTATAATTGTTTTCATACAATGCTTACACATAATACATAATATCTAGGTTGACCCTCGCTTCAAAAATCTGTTTCATCCATCCTCTATACGTGTCTGAACCAATAAAATAATCCTTTTCTGTATTAAATCATGCTTAAATCGTCTAAATATATCTATTAACACGTTATATCTCTTTAAAACGCAATAAAAATAACAAAATAGAATCACATTAGTTCCCACGATTCGCAACGACAATACACTCAAATTAATTCAAGCTTGTCAAGTTGGTATCACTGTGCGGCCTGTTATGTTGGTAGCAAGGCGGTTACTACCACTCGGCACTCAAGGTCACTGCCACAACCGTATTGGATTTACGAGTACAATGTACCTATGATCATTTTGATAAAAACTATTCAATATATCATGAATAATAGCTGATATCTGATGTGTTGGTTATAGCGATACATCAGATTTTGGTCCGGTTCTACTGGCCCGCTTGCGATCTATACGTAACATTTTAGGTCGGACCAAGAGCTTTTAGGGAAGGTTCATATCTGACGGAACATGCGTCGCGTATTATCAGTCGCGTAACGCCAGAACAGACAAATGTATAGAAAAACACTTGACCGTTCACACTCAACCGATGCTACGTTAGTGCGTCGAGTTGTCTGTTCTGGCGTTACGCGACCGATAATACGCGACGCATGTTCCGTCAGATATGGACATTCCCTTAAAGCAATTAAAAACGTATCCAGACGTCTTCAAAGACTACTGAAACGAGTTAAAACAGTCTGTAGGTATAAAAAATCAAAAAGTAGCTGCCTAACTATTTATTTTCAATTTGCCAAATACTGCCTACAACTGGCCGTAGGTATATAAATACAAAAATCATAACGCGTAACGCATTCACCAATTTACCCCTAAAATATTTTTCTTGGTAAGTGTGTTTCCCTATACCTCCCCGAAAAGAAGTTTTCCCTTCAAAACCTCATCCAAATCCATTCAGTAGTTTTTGCATTATCAAACAAGAATTTCAGAAGGAAAAAATAAGACTCAAAATCGTATGTTTGATCCCAATTGGGTATTTGACTGACTAGTCAAATTAGTTACTTTTTTACTAAATGTCAAATTGTAATGACGTCATAGTATTTAATAATCAAATCATTTACTATTAAAGGTTGTGTGGATGATTAAAAATGAATAAAAACTATAAAATAAAAACAGACGCAACTTCTATAGGTCTTTTATCATCCATAATTTAAAAACCTCAGTTAAATCATTTATTTTAACTACAGGAAAATACCCTTCTTTTTAAAGAATATTAGAACCGAAGTAACTGATATTCCCTCTAACCCCTCCAACTAAGCTAAATGGCTTGTGCTAGGAGTGGGTTCACGTCGGTAGTGTAAAGGCCAGGATTCGAACCCGGGACCTCTCGATCGTAAGGCTGACCTTAACCACTGAGCTACAGACGAATAGAACCTACAATACAACCGGAGATATGACCAAAAGTTGCGATTGCGACAACCGTCCTCCACGAAATGGACCCGCGGCATTTCAAATAGCATAACTTAATACTTATTCAAAGTTCGTAACCAAATTTGGCGAAGTGACTAATCAGCAGGCAGGTTACGAATACGGGCAATATTGTGTTTTGATATCGAGGATATGTAAACAAACAGTCATAAGGTTGGCATTTGTATTTACATATTTATTTATATTGTTTATTGTTTGTTGAGACAAGGCGCAGACGACCACTTCTCACACGGCTTTTGATTCCATGGAAATTGCGTTCATTCGCGACTAGCTTGTTATGTATCGAGTGGGTCTGGTATGAAATGAGGCCTCGGGTTCACCGTTGTCCCCCCTCCTGAAGGGTCAGCCGGGGTGCGAGGGATATGTCGATGACAACCTCACCTCCGGCCTAGCACCACGACCCAAAGTCGGCGTGTGGTTTTAGTCGGTTCGACTCCGACATAACCTCCCCTTCCGGCTCCGGCAGGGGGGTATCCGAGGGGATATCCGCACGGAAAAAAAAGGGTATGAAATGAGGCAGACAGCGTAGATTGGTAATATACTTTATTAATTATAAAAAGACTTACAGTGTCAGCACGCATTGTCAACCATCATGGGGTTTGGCCATAGAGAGGGAGCGCTAGTTGCCGGCAATCTCACCTCCGGCAACCAAGGACCTAAGACGGCGTGCGTTTTATTCGGTTCGAGTCCGACATAACCGCCTCCACCGGCTCCGTGGGGGTGGTATCCGTTAGGAATTTTGCGCACGATAAAAAAAAAACAGCCGCGCCACTGCTGCTCCGTCCATAGCCGGTGTTTATTTTTTCTCTGCCTATATCCTTTCCCAAGGCCTAATCTTTCTCTGTACCAAATTTCACCAAATTCGGTTCAGTGGTTTAGGCGTGAAAGCGTAACAGAGAATAGAGTTATTTTAGCATTTTCGATATCAATGTGGATACGAATTCCCACCGACGACGACGCGGCGACCCGAAGATTATTAAAACGATATTGTATAAATATATATTGCTAGCTGACCACGGTGGCCTAGTGGTATGGGTAATGGACTGTTTGCCCCAAGTTTACCATGACACACACACCAATGACTTTTCGATGCTTTTCGAAGTTATGTGTGTATTTATCACAGGTTTACAAGTGCCCGGTTAATGGCAATAGGCTCGCCACCTGTTACATTGGGACCTAAACATAAACTGGCGAAATGTGGGTGCTAGCACCTCTGCCTACCCCTTCGGGGAATACAGGCGTGAGTTTATGTATGATGATATGTATATATTGACCACGATTAAAAGCTACAAGGGTGTAAACGATGTTGAATATTCCCTTTAATCGCTGTATATCATATTCTCAAAGGACCAAATTCGTAAAACATTACATTCGCAAAACATGATATTCTCAATATTCTGAAAACATCACACTAGCAAAATGCGAATTGATCCGAAACAACACCGAGATGGTGGCCCATGTTATACTATTTTCTACCTGGTACCTGCCCAGGGGCCACAAGAGGGGGCTCCGCAAGCATGCAGGTATACAAAGCTCATAAGGTGTTACTAAGGACATATTAGGGTCTTTTTTTTCGGATACCTCTCCCGCCGGTGCCGGAGGGGAGGTTACGTCGGACTCGAACCGACTAAAACCGCACGCCGTCTGTGGGTCGTAGTGACGTCATAAAATTTAATAGTCAGATCAGTTACTATTATAGGTTGGGTAGATGATTAAAAATAAAAAATAACTATAAAATAAGAACCGACGCAATTTTTGCCACTCTTTTACCATTCTTAATTTAATAAGCTCGGTTAGATAATTTATTTTAACTATAGGATAATACTCATAACATAACATAACGTAAACTTACGCCTGTATTCCCCGAAGGGGTAGGCAGAGGTGCTAGCACCCACATTTAGTCAGTTTATGTTTAGGTCGCAATGTAATAGGTGACGAGCCTATTGTCATTAACCGGGCACTTAAAAACCTGCGATAAATACACACATAACTTCGAAAAGCATCAATAAGTCATTGGTGTGTGCCATGGTAAACCTGGGATCGAACCTGAGACCTTGTCTCAGCAGTCCATTACCCGTACCACTAGGCTGCCGCAGTCTCAGCAGTCCATTACCCATACCACTAGGCTACGGCTAATACTCAATTGTTAGAAATGCACATGCACACCCCCAGGAGGTAGTTAAGGCCTTAGTTTTCCACAAATTATCTCCTTATAGGAAATAGGATTGAAATCTGTGGTAATCGAGATTAAAAACAAATATAAAAGCCCGCTAAATCGGTTTCAAACAACGTCAATAACCGGATATCAAATAAACGCTGTATGTACGCCTCCAATGCTATATTTTTTTAATAATTATTGACAAGGTCACTCGCGAGGTGGATACCTGTGTAATTTGAATTACTAGTTTGTCATGCCTTTTATTTTATGCTAGACTAGCTTTTGCCCGCGGCTCCGCCCGCGTGGATGTCGGTTATCGCAACCAATCATAGCCTATGTGTTAATCCAGGATGTCAACTAACTCCATACTAAATATAATTAAAATCGCTCTAGCCGTTTAGACGTGATGAAGTAACAAACATATACACTCACAAACTTTCGTCTTTATAATAATATATTAGTGTGTTATGTATGAGGTTTTACCTGCCGTACTTGCTGTTAGAAAGATCTTGTCTACTTACAAAGTCTAAAAATGATCTCAATACTAAGGTATTATGAGCAAATCATACTGTTTTTAACCCCCGACGCAAAATCGACGGGGTGTTATAGGTTTGATGTGTCTGTGTGTGTTAAAAGGCAAACACAATTTATTTTCAACTTTTCGGAAGTGTTTTTGTGCCGGGGGTTTTTTAAATTTTTATTTTTATTTTTTATGGATTGAAATGGTATTATTATTGTCCGAACTAGGTGTGTATACCAAATATCAGAACAATCAAAGGCATTAGAATAATTATTTGAGTACCTACCTACTTTGTTCGTTAGCTTGAAGGAAAAGACGGAATCTTTTCAGTTGATTGAACTCTTTGATGTCCGTCAGTCTTTTGAATGAAATCTTAAACATTCTATTTTATAGTATAGTAATATATAGTAAGATCGCGTTTTCACTTCAATTTCGATTCGTCTGTATGTATAAACTTTTGTTCTTGGGAATTTCTGGAGGCATGTAGTTGAATTTTATACCAGATACTCAAGTCTGCAATGCTTTGAAGCTATTAAAAAATTAAGGTTTTTTTCTATGTTAGGTTTTGAAAATGCTCACCCTAGTACTTGCTAACGACATTTGCTTTAACTAAAGCTTCATAAAGCTCTTCAAAAGCTCACCAATCCTAGACAAAAAGTACCAGGGCGACATAACAAATACAGAGCTCAAAGCAGCCAGTTGTATCAGTGCAATCTGCGTGCGACCCGTCGGCAATGACCTCGCCGGTCAACGTCCCCGCTCACGGTCGACCAGTACAACTCCCGCCCGCTCTGCAATCCTGGTACTGCAAGGCAGGACATGCACACAAACTACGCATTGTTTTTTTTACCTGCTACTTTTTAGGGTTCCATTGTAAAGCGTAAAATGTGACGATATCACTAAAGCGCATTTTTTTTAAATATAGGATTGGTCAATTTGACTTCATCTCGCCTTATGGTAAGCTGAAGGCAAAGTCTCAGGAAAAGAGGGTCATCATTATAGACACGTAACATGTTACCATGGTGGCACACAGCTTGACGGCCTCATGGGATGCTTTTTTACGACCTTGCTTTTTTCAGAACACAGCTCAGTTGTGAATTGACACTCAAAATTACATTATAACTGTTATTTAGAATATAATCTGTCGTCAGATCTACTTATAAATTGGGATTCATGACTGAGTATTGTTCTGGAATATGAATATCTGACTGTAAATATACAGTCCATGCGAAAGTGTCTGCTCAATAGCACAGAATAGTTATGGATAGGCTCGCTCAGAATTACGTGGAAAAAAATATAGTTGGCTAAATGTGGGTTTTAATATACACCTCTGCCTACTCCTCTAAGGATTTAGAGTCGTGAGAGTATGTATGTATTATAAAATCTTGACAATCGTACAGAACCCTTCATTCGCAAGTTCGACTCGGACTTAGTTGATTTTTTTACCTGCCACCTTTTTCTCAGAGTTCTATCACCTCTTTTTAACAAAAAAGATAGATACTGTTTTGAAATTGGAATTTAATAATGAACGCAACATCAATGACGGCTATGTAGGTTGTACGTAGCAGAAAAAAAAAGAAAAAAAAATGGATTCGCGATAGACCACTACTTCACTACATAGTATAAAATGCTTAAATCTTTAAAACTACGCAACGGATTTTGAAGCGGGTTTTTTAATAGAAATGAGAATGATTCAAGAGGAAGGTTTATATGTATGACTAGCTTTTTCCACGGCTCCGCCCGCGTGGATGTTGGTTATCGGGACCAAACATAGCCTATATCCCTTCTCAAGGTCTAATCTACATTTTTACTATACCAAATTTCATCAAAATAGGTTCAGTGGTTTAAGCGTAACATACAGATAGACATACAGACACTTACTTAAGTTACATTCGCATTTATAACATTAGTATGGATACATGCTTAATATAGTAGGGGGTGCAGTTGGAACGGGATCTAACGCTACGCAGGCGGAATAAAATTGGCGATACGAAGACGGTAGTGGTATACAGAATGGAAGACTTCGACCTTACCTGGAGGGAAAGTAGTATACCTAAATACTGGAAATAGTGAATTTCAGGCAAGCGAAACATTTCATTTAAATTATTTAAAAAGCAACTGCATAAAAATTTTTGAAAACTCGGAAATCGTACCAACTAAAATCCCAAAAAGGTATTTTTGGTATCAACCAATAGTGTTAACCATAAGGAAACAAACATGGTAATTTAAATTTAAGGCGGTCTATGAAATCTTAACTTATAAATAAGAATATATTAGGAGCTCTGCAGGATGTCCAGTTTTTTGGGTAAAAATAGGAGCCTATTACAGACTCTGCTGTGTGGTCCAAGGGCTGTAGCATCCTAATTCTATCCTACTAATATCTTACTAATATCCTACCAGTATCCTCCTAATATCCTACTAATATCCTACCAATATCCTCCTAATATCCTGCTAATATCTTACAAATATCCTACTAATATTATAAATGTGAAAGTTTCCAAAGAATTTTTTTCAATCAAGCTCTAAGAAACTGTGGATCTGGCTGAAATTCGGGATACTTTTAATATATTCTATGAAAACATTAATAACACATAGACTAATTTTATTCCTTTAATATGTTCCCACGGGCAGTGGGGACGCGGGCCACAGCTAGTTATAAATAGTTGAGATAAAAAAAGGAATCTATTACCATTTACTGAGATTTAACAATTTTTTTATGCGTGTCAAACATAATAATTACAAAGCATATAAATATTTGTCTGCGATATGGTTTGTAACTTTATTATTTTAACACGCAAGTCTAATTTATGGCGCGTAAATATTTAAAACATAACGCGTTTTTTTGTTTTTATTTTTAATCTGTGCTTACGCATTTAATAAAATACGCCTCAGAAACAAACAGTTTATATATAATGTACTAGCTAACCCGGCGAACTTCGTACCGCCAATTTTTTTCTGCCCGCGTGGGGTTAGATCCCGTTGCCGCTGCACCCTCTACTATATTAAGCATGTATAAAGCATATAAACCTTCCTCTTGAATCACTCTATCTATTAAAAAAACCGCTTCAAAATCCGTTGCCTACTTTCAAAGATTTAAGCATACATAAACAGATCGACAGCGACTTCGACTTTAAACTAATGTAGTCACAGATATCCTGATAAGGGCTTCAATAGTTTCCGGCATGTATCTTGACCTCAAGTCGTGTGAGAAGAGCTCCTCGGCCGCCATAGCTTCCCATGCTATCATAAAAAATACTTAAAAATCTTTTAGGGCTTTTATGCGAACGACATGCCAACCCTGAAAGTAATACCTGCGCCAAAGCCCCGGTCCGTCCTTAGAGTGACGGGGGCACCCTATAACCTCTTCGGTAACTTAGTGGTTAAGGAGTCGGCCTTACGATCGAGAGTTCCCGGGTTCGAATCCTTATCATTACACTACCGACATGGACCCACTCCTAGCACAAGCAATTTAGCTAGTTGAATGGGGTAGAGGGAATATTAGTAACTTCGGTTCTTATATTCTTAATAAAAAAAATAAAAAAAAGAACCCGGTTCCTGCCGGCTTCCCAATGAGTCGCATGTCGCAACGCAAATTACATCTAGGCAAGCATTTCACCGTTCGTCAGTATCGGCCTGCACGTGAGATGGACTTGGCCTTGAAGGCCTTCGTAGGGCCCTATACACCACCTTTATTATAATTTTATATTCCAATGAGGGCGTTTGAAGTCTTGCGTTTATTTCACCGCAGGTTTGCATGCTTCCAAAGTCATTAATCACGAACATACCCGCGCACCGTAATATGATTTAAATTGGTCTATAATTATAAGAGTAGTAGTTTGACGCACTTCTGGTCACTGCTGTTGACCTTGTGTTACCCAACTATGGAATATATAGTTTCGACATATATCAAGATATATGCCGAAATAGAATATACTAGCTTTCGCCCGCGGCTCCGCCCGCGTAGATGTCGGTTATCGCGACCAAACATAGCCTATGTCCTTTCTCAAGGTCTAATCTACCCCTATACCAAATTTCATCAAAATCGGTTCAGTGGTTTAGTCGTGAAAGCGTAACATACAGACAGACAGACAGACAGACAGAGTTACTTTCGCATTTATAATATTAGTATGGATAGTTTGGTAAAGTTAAGTCGTCAAGACCCAAAGTCCTTCTTCCTACAGTCACGAGTCCTTTAAGCGGGGCGTGAAAAGGCATCTAATGAGGCCGTCAAGCTGAGTGCCACCACTGTTAACATGGTACATGTATAAGATGGTGACCCTTTCCGAGACTTTGCCTTTGCTTAACATTAGGCGAGGTGAAGTCAACTTGACGTGTCCTATATAATTATGAAAAAAAAAAGCCTATATCCTCCATTTTGCGATCCATCATTTAGCAAGCCCGAAAACCTGGAAACAATACCCATTTACAGAATAATACAGGCCCAAGTAAAGATATATAATACTAGCTTTTGCCCGCGGCTCCGCCCGCGTGGATGTCGGTTATCGCCCCGAAACACAGCCTATGTCCTTTCTCAAGGTCTAATCTTGATCGAAATTTCATCAAAATCGGTTCAGTGGTTAGGGCGTGAAAGCGTAACATACAGACAGACAGACAGACAGACAGAGTTACTTTCGAATTTATAATACTAGTATGGATTAGTATGGATGCCGATAACTATACATAAGGCAAAACATAGCTTGTACATATTAAACAAATCAATTAGCCCAATTAACTGACTACTGTCGTTTAAATCGAAACATTAAAATGAATTTCTAAACATAAAATATTAATAAACAGATTTTTTAAATAAAACGTTAAAAAAGACATCCAAATTGTTTACTTACGTTTAGTTAACTAGTACTTATTTAAATGGAGAACCTATAGCTCAAACCACACAAGTACCATGTTAGCAGATAACTTAAAACATAAATCTGTCATAATATTTTCTTTTTTAAACGGAGAGGCTGTACGCCTTAGTGATCACTGCTCCGTTGTCCGTGAAAAATGTCATTGTCAGTCTGCGCGGGCGTTCACCTCAAACTATTGTTCAGACGGAGTGTCACGCGTGAGGATACAGCTCTAGTTTACTTGTTGCTAGATGGCCCTTTTGGTTTACATTTGTATTAAATAAACACTAGTGGTCGCCCATGGGTCGAAATTCGACCATAATTAATTAACAAATTATAAGTTTGAACATTATTAAAGTTTTTATATGTACCTACTAGCTTTTGCCCGCGGCTCGGTTATCGCAACCAAACATAGCCTATGTCCTTTCTCATGGTCTAATCTACCCCTATACCAAATTTCATCAAAATCGGTTCAGTGGTTGAGGTGTGAAAGCGTAACATACAGACAGACAGACAGAGTTACTTTCGCATTTATAATATCAGTATGGATATATATAAAAATAAGTCGGGTTTTCCTTCCTGACACTATAACTCCAGAACGCACGAACCGATTTGGCTAATTTTGGTCTTGAATTATTTGTGGAAGTCCAGGGAAGGTTTGTACGTTGAGAAAAATTCGAATAATTGCCGGGAACCGACATCCACGCGAGCGGAGCCGCGGGCAAAATCTAGTATTAGTATGGATATTGAGATTTTCTTTTTATATGTGTGTGTGAGAAGTGGATTTAGTGTGCGTAACGTTTATTTTAACATAAAATGGGTATTTTAATGCATTATTTAAAAAAAATTAGGCTTATGCACTTATCTTTGGTATAAACTATCAATATGCCAAATCTCGCCCTCCTACGTGCCCGCAATTTTCGTAAAAAGTGATCCAAAGTTTTCGCTTCACGTATTAATATAATAATAAACATACTCACATACATTCACGCTTGTAAATCCTTGAAGAGGTAGGCAGAGGTGTGTATTAACAGGCATATTTCGTGAGCTCTGTGTTTACCCGACTGCGCCAGAGGGGTTACGTGGTATGTATGTAAGTATGTATGCATGTATGTAGTTTTCATTGTTCTGCTCTGTGTCAAACCTTTCGAGTGTCATAGGATACATACTGAGTGCCACCACTGTTAACATGGTAAATGTTTACGATGGTGACCCTCTTTCCGAGACTTTGCCTTTAGCTTAACATCAGGCGAGGTGAAGTCAAATTGACGTGTCCTGTATAAAAAAAAAACACATTACCCTCCTTTGCGTCGCACAGTCGGGTAATAAAATGTGTGCAAAACCTAATATTGTATCTTTGGCGCCAAAATATATGCTGGTAAAAAAAGATTCTTCAAATTTATCGAGTAGGGTTTTTTTTTTTTTTGACCGTGGGGGAAATCTTTCATGGATGTTATGCCGGACTCCTACCGACTAAAACCCCCACGGTATCGCCCAGCAGCCTATAGTTGGGAGCCCCGGGTAAGCCCTCGGAAGGATGTCCCAGGGCTCCCAACAGACCTACGGCTTTAATGCGGCCTCGTCTAGTTATCGAGTAGGGTATCAAAGAGATGGGATGGCCTGTTCTACTGCACTGGGAACTTTAAAAGTATATTAGAACCGAAGTTACTAATATTCCCTCTAACCCCTCCAACTAAGCTAAATTGCTTGTGCTAGGAGTGGGTTCACGTCGGTAGTGTAATGGCCACGATCGAACCCGGGAACTCTCGATCGTAAGGCCGAATCCTTAACCGCTAAGCTACCGACTATATCAGGGACACTTAGGATAGAGTTTAATAACAAATATTATAAAATAGCGGTTTCCCACGGTCCTTTCCCAAGCTCTCGTCCACCTCTGTACTTACCAAATTTCACCAAAATCGGTTCAGTGATTTAGGCGTGAAAGCGTGGCAGGCAAATAAACAAAAAGAGGAACTTTGGCATTTTATACCCCGTCCATTATATT
Source organism: Eilema sororculum (assembly GCA_914829495.1). Taxonomy (NCBI): domain Eukaryota; kingdom Metazoa; phylum Arthropoda; class Insecta; order Lepidoptera; family Erebidae; genus Eilema; species Eilema sororculum. The sequence continues at coordinate 9,167,085 of OU618551.1, forward strand.
ATTGTATTTTAGACAGATGAAAGTAGTGATTGCATGAAAATATAAAATATCGACAAAGTTTAAAAAACTTGATTAAACAAATACTTAATCATTTTACATTCGTTTGAAAAAGAATTTTGACAATCCGTTTACTTACATATGACGGAGTTATAAGAATCATATTTCCGTAATTTGTTGTTTAGAAATCGGTTAAAAACCGCCAGTTTAAAAAATATATTTTCTGTAGTCGATATTGATTGTGAAATTTTCAAGTTTAACAATAAACCACCGTCCGTACATACACCGTCGATTGACTAACTGTACATCCCTAAAATTGCTTTCTGGCTGACGTGACGTTGTCAATGATAAATGACGTATTGGCGTCTAATTTTTGTTAGGATTTTCAGGTGTTGACGCTAGACCAAAGATAAACCAACCCCTGTCAGTGAGCTGTCTAAAATACAATAATATTAATGGACAGAGTATAGTGTTGTTTTATGAACGCTGGCTATATGCAACAAAAGTTTAAATTAAGAATACTTTAAAAATATTGTATGTCTGTCCCTCTTCTCTCTCAACTACGCTATTGTACAGTCAGTGCCATGAATATATTGACGAGTCGCAATATGATCTTAAAACTCTCGTATTAAGAGCAAATAAACTGATTTATTTATTTATGTATGGTATTATTGTCAGAACTATAGGTGTGTACTAAATATCGGAATAATCGGTCAACTGGAAGAGGCTTCCGGCGACTGGGACCGCCACCATCAACTAGGACCGCGGTTCTAGTTGATGGCGGTCCCAGTCGCCGGAAGCCTCAACTGGAAGGGGGTATAAAACCTGCTAGAACCAAGCGTTTCAGTGACTCATTCCTATGCCGCACCACTAAGACCTGGAACTCCCTGCCAGCTCACGTGTTTCCTTCTTCCTACAGTCCCGGGTCCTTTAAGCGGGGCGTGAAAAGGCATCTAATGAGGCCGTCAAGCTGAGTGCCACCACTGTTAACATGGTACATGTTTACGATGGTGACCCTCTTTCCGAGACTTTGCCTTTAGCTTAACATCAGGCGAGGTGAAGTCAAATTGACGTGCCCTGTATAAAAAAAAAAACTAAACAAAACTTACAAGACTGATATTCAACAATTGATCTCCGGTTTAAATAATTATCTTATGTGAACTAACTTTAAAGATTGTCTCATATAAACACAGTATCATAATACAGTAACAATCACCGAAAATATCGAAAACAAAACTTAAACAATGACCATTCACGTAACACAGTAACTCAAAACCAGGAAACTGCGGCCGCGATCATTGAACCACTTTCTTTTGCACCTGGTTCCGCTCCATTGGTTTTGACACTATACTAGTGTCAGGTATTGTTAGCAGGAAGGTATATAATCGGAGAAGTTAGGTAACTTTCTAATTCGGGAGCTTAATGGTTAACCTACCGAAACCCGTGGCGTACTAAATAAAACAATTGTAAACGTGTCCTAAAGAAATATCTACTTACCTAGTCATTGCCTTCTTTTAATTATTTTGTAGCGAGACCGATGGTTTGTGCGGAATGTAGAATATAACTTAGAAATAATAAAACTAAGAAAAATATTTGATTTAAAGGTACCAGGTTCAAAAACTGGCTACATTAGTGACTATTTTTTACACCACACCGCTCGCCATAGGAGGCAGGGAATTTATACCCACACATTACAACTGAAAACGGTGCGCACCGTGCGGTATGAAAGGATCTTCATCCCACACACGTTCAAGCTGTGCAATGAACTCCTTGTCATGGTTTTCTCAAGCGACTACAGTGTGGGTTTCTTCAGGGTACGCAGCGCGAGTGTAAAAAATATGGACGTATGCAACACCAGGGGGTGTTGCATACGTCCATATTTTTTATCGTGTGAAAAATCCCCACGGATACCATCCCCACGAAGCCGGTGGAGGTGGTTATGTCGGACTCGAACCGACTAAAACAAACGCCGTCTTGGGTCTTTGGTTGCCAGAGGTGAGATTGCCGAAAGCATGAAATGAAATGAAATGAAATGAAATGAAATGAAATGAAATGAAATGAAATGAAATGAAATGAAATGAAATGAAATGAAATGAAATAATTTATTTGCCAGAATGCAGGTAAACAAGGTGTAGATTTTTTTTGTTACAATGGCCCATTTACATCCTACCATTATGGTGTGCAAATATTTCAGTGAATTAAATTAGCATATCTCTCGCACCCCGGCAATACAGCCATAGGCCGCGGTAACCACTTATTAAGTGGGCCGTATGCTTGTCTTCCACCAAAGTGGTATAAAAAAAGGGAGATCATGGCGTAGCAAGGAGCAGTACACCATTGAGTAAACACTTATAGAATTAACTTAAACCGCATCGCCTTGAAGTCGATTATTTAAAGCCGTTTTAGCAGAACCGAGGCCCAGTTGTTAGACTTTGTAGGGCTCCAACTACCTGTAACGATTGCCATTGTGCCATGTTCGTATGGCAACTGGGATCAACAACTTAACGTGTTCTACAAGGCACGAGCTGACCTTTGCAAATAAATACCCATATTCATGTATACAAATACTAGCTTTTGCCCGCGGCTCCGGCCGCGTGGATGTCGGTTATCGCGACATAGCCTATGTCCTTTCTCAAGATCTAATCTAGCCTTATACCAAATTTCATCAAAATCGGTTGTGTGGTTTAGGCGTGAGAGCGTAACATACACACAGATAGACAGACAGAAAGAGCTACTTTCGCATTTATAATATTAAGTATGGATTTTCACTGACCGAGGCACGAACCGGCAACTTCTACGTAACGTGCGCATCACAGCGCCTGGTCCATCACTGGTTACGGCATACTAGAGTCTCTAATCTACATACTACCTACCGTAACTGTCCCGTACCTATCAGCACATGAAATTATAACGTAATATTCAATGGAGCGGGGTGTCTCGCGTCGTTGCGCCGGCGCACCCGGCTCTGACGTCACCGTGACGCAGCCCTTCAGTATTTGGTAGTTTGATTCATTAGCTTAGAGATAAATATATATTGTATGTCAGTATCCGTGTCGTGACGGGGAAAGAATACACGTATCTCTACCCCATCTCACCATAAAAGGCGACTAACGGAAACATACGCAGACGATATCACGGCTAGAGAAGGAAAATTCGAGAGAATACCCAGTCAGCGTCAATATCTTGACGACTTTTTGACATTTTTAAACAGATAAAAACGATAAAATAAATAAAAAATAATAACAGACATATCTTTTACCGCTCTTTAAGAGGACTTCCTAGCATCTGTTTCTCCATAGTACCGTTCTCCCCTTTTTCCTCCCTGAATATTGCTTCTAGGACAATATTTTTGTTTTCGTAAAATCAAGATCTTCTATACGCATGTCCCTGTTATTTTATTTTTGAAATGATGATCGTCTAAAGATGATAAAAAATGAGTAATTCTTACCGGCATGTTTGGCGGTCTACCAGACAAATTTGAAAAAGTTTTAACGTTATAAAAAATAACAGGAATATGGATACGCTATTTCCTAATAAAACAGTGTCAAAAATATTTAAATCGGCGTAATTTTCGCTGAAAAAAACGGGAAATACGAAACCTCGATTTTGCCCAAAAAATTGTGATAAAATCGGTCTGAGCTGCGGCTATCCTTATCGCACTCTACGGGGACAGCAGTGAGACGATGGCGACGGCAATAGTGGCGTTCAAATGACAGGTTCAGGATTATTCGCTAGCTAGGAAGTCCTCTTAACATTCCTAATTTAGTTAATAAGCTCAGTTTAATTTATTTAATCTATAGAAAAGTACGCGATTTAATTTAAGTGCTTGATGTTATCATTCGATCACGGATGGTCAATAGACTAATAAGTCGGCGCAATCGACTAGCTGATAGATACAATTTAGAAATACCGTTATTGTACTCACAGACATTGAAAAAGAGTGATGTTGCGTTTTTATCGGCAGACATACATAGTCCGAGAGCTAGCACCAATTTTTGGGTAGGTTTTTTTATGGTAATATATCTGCGGTAGCCTAGTGGTATGGGTAATGGACTGCTGAGACGAGGTTTCGGGTTCGACCCCAGGTTTACCATGGCACACACCAATGATTTTTCGATGCTTTTCGAAGTTATGTGTGTATTTATCGCAGGTTTATAAGTGCCCGGTTAATGGCAATAGGCTCGCTACCTATTACATTGGGACCTAAATTTACACTGGCGAAATGTAGGTGCTAGCACCTCTGCCTACCCCTTCGGGGAATGTAGGCGTGAGTTTATATTATGATATGTTTTTAATGGTTGGTTTGGTTAGTAGGTTAATATTCTGCACCGTAAGTTGGAGGAAATTTTTTTTCTTTTTTTTCCGTGCGGAAATCCCCTCGGATACCCCCCCTGCCGAAGCCGGAAGGGGAGGTTATGTCGGACTCGAATCGACTAAAACCGCACGTTGACTGTGGGTCGTGGTGCTAGGCCGGAGGTGAGGTTGTCATCGACATATCCCTCGCACCCCGGCTGACCCAGGGCCATCCCTTACGGTCTGGCCCTCCTCGGGAGAGGGGACAACAGTGTCCCCGGCTCGCCCCCGGAATGGGGAGGTGACTGGCGGCTCCACTCGTCTCCCCCAGGCCCGCGCTCATGGGGGACGGAGGTCAGTCAGTGCCCTCAGACGGCGCGATCCGCGAGTCTCTCTCACTCGCGCCGCCTCTCCTGTTCCGCCGTCTCCTTCACGACCATTACCTGCTCGCTGAAGTAGACGTCGCGCCGGCCACCCACGCGTCTGCACAGCGGACCAAGCTGGAGGAATCTAAGCTCTGCATCTGCCCTGTATGTTTGAAAACTTGTCTATTATACCTCGACACGGAGCTTCAGATCTGGCTAGTTACTGTTACTGGGTGCCTTCTTCTTCTATCGTGGCGATGGCGCCTCGGTCCTCAAATTATCTACTCCTAGTGTGCTGCCACCTGTATGGCGTTCTTGGAGGCACACATAAGGTCCTGCGGTATACATGTGTATGGGCATTTAGCACACGTTAATTGTCTGTGGTGTATCTCCACATTCACATCGCAGGTCCGCCCCTCCCGAGAAACCCCATCTGGCCCGCATTCGTTGCTTCGGCCGACCCGAGTCCGGAGTCTTTAAAATTCAAAATTCAAAAATAGTATATTCTGCATATACTATTCAATCGGCACTTACAAAACGTCAACATAAAGTTAATATTAAATACTAGTTTAGCAAATGGCCCACCGGTTCGAAACGCGGCCCAGACCTGAGAAGACTCCGGCAAGAAACTCAGCGGGCATTTTTTTTGGTCTATTTACAAAACATTTACTTAGTCTAAAACTTATGGTCTAGATACAATGCTTTGCTTCATGATTTCTCTCTGTTTAATGATTTCCATCTGGTCCAGGGCAGATCATGTCCAGGCAGGAGTTCCTCCAAAAAAACCACCCTAAATACTAGGTTAGATCACCTACCAGGTAAATCATCTCACCAAAATGATCTGTCTTTTTGAGAATCTTGTTTATATAGTTATAAAATAAACCCTATTAAAATTTCAAGGTGCCAGCTCTCCCACTATAGACTGTATCAAGCTATTGCTGTGCTTAATGATGTTTTGAATAGTGACTATTGTTTTTTAGATCTCTCCTTAGCTTACCAAGGACAGAAAGATCTTAATTTTTTTTTTTCACAGATTCACCTTTAGTTCAAACAAAAATCCATACTTAATATTATAAATGCGAAAGTAACTCTGTCTGTCTGTCTGTTTGTTACGCTTTCATGCCTAAACTACTAAACAGTATTTGATGAAAATTGGTATAGGGGTAGATTAGATCATGAGAAAGGACATAGGCTATGTTTTGTCGCGATAACCGACTTCCACGCGGGTGGAGCCGCGGGCAAAAGCTAGTATTATAAATGCGAAAGTAACTCTGTCTGTCTGTCTGTTTGTTACGCTTTCATGCCTAAACTACTAAACCGTATTTGATGAAATTTGGTATAGGGGTAGATTAGATCATGAGAAAGGACATAGACTATGTTTGGTCGCGATAACCGACATCCACGCGGGCGTAGCCGCGGGCAAAATCTAGTTTCATAAAAACCAATAAAACAGTTTGATTTGCTCTTAACACGAGAGTTTTAAGATCATTTTGAGAATTCGTCGTCAAGATATTTATGACACCACATGGAAAAAGACGGCGTCTAAGATAATAGAATACATCTCGAAAATCAATCTAATACCTACAATTAATTTGCCACAGTGACAAAATGTGTTATAGTTAATTTCTTTCGGCCCAATCTCAGCACCCCGCCCTCTCTCATAGATCTTGCCAGCAATTCTTTCACAAATGAATTGACCCGCTGACACAGCGGGCACTAAATTAGGTCCCTATGCCCTCTGAGGTCTTTTAATCAGCCACCCTTTGGAGAAAAGGACGTGTAGTACAGATTGCTAGTATTAGTTGGGTAGTTATTTGGGTAGTTTTAATTTGCTGCGATTGAGAAGTTCTATATGTCTATAGATAAGTATATTTATCAGTAGTATCAGATCGATTTGACGAGCAAAGTACTCAAAATGATCATAACGCCTTGGTTTTCATTCCTTCCTTAAATAGAATATTAGAACCGAAGTTACTAGTATTCCCTCTAACCCCTCCAACTAAGCTAAATTGTTTGTGCTAAGAGTGGGTTCACGTCGTCAGTAGTGTAATGGCCAGGATTAGTACCCCGGACCTTTCGAATCGAAGCCGACCAACCCCTTAACTGTTAAGCTAACGACTTTACCTTGCTTTTTTACATGCGCAAAATCCTCACGGATAAATCAAAGCTGGAGGTTATGCCGGACTCGAACTGACTAAAATGTATGTTGTCTGTGGGTCGTTGTACATACAAACTCGAAGATGAGTTTGTCAGACATATCCTTCGCACCTTGGCTGACCCAAGGCCTTTTCTCTCGATCTGACCATCCTCAGGAGTTTACCTTGCCTGACTTTCACGGTTGTGACTGCTAATCAACCTCTATCAATTAATTTTCACGACATTTTATGATGTGAGACGACACGGGCGCCGCGCGCCGTTGTATATAATTGTCAGTGCGCCAGTGAACCTGCAGTTAGCGCGTATGTAGTTAGGCTCGTTAGCTTTCACCTGGTGAACGTAGGCTAGAATATAACTAGTTTCTAGACTTGTAGACTGCACTAGTTTAAGATCAGCTGTTTATACTGGAGATTGATGGCACTTGGTGGAATCTACTACACATATTGAATACTAGCTTTTGCCCGCGGCTCCGCCCGCGTGGATGTCGCGGCAAAACATAGCCTATGTCCTTTCTCAAGGTCTAATCTACCCCTATACCAAATTTCATCAAAATCGATTTAGTGGTTGAGGCGTGAAAGCGTAACATACAGACAGACAGACAGACAGACAGACAGAGTTACTCTCGCATTTATAATATTACTAGCTTTTGCCCGCGGCTCCGCCCGCGTGGATGTCGGTTATCGCGACAAAACATAGCCTATGTCCTTTCTCGAGGTCTTATCTACCCCTATACCAAATTTCATCAAAATCGGTTCAGTGGTTGAGGCGTGAAAGCGTAACATACAGACAGACAGACAGACAGACAGACAGAAAGACAGACAGACAGAGTTACTTTCGCATTTATAATATTAGTAAGGATAATAATATTATATTGAATATACTACTTTTCCACTGAGTTTAATTTTATTTCTGAATGAACCTGACCGGTTTCGCCTTACGACATTCTCAAAGGTTTACATTTAAAGGTTGGGTAATCCAATTCCCAAACACTACGATATATATATATTTTTTAATTTTAATTTCTGATGACTGACACTTAAAAAAAATGTACCTATTCTTGGATGCCAACAAGCTATACAATGTTTTGTGCTCAGATGAATTATTTGACATGATGCCCACAGCTACATTCTATCATCGCACCGCTCGCCATAGGCAGGGAATTCATCCCCACACATTGCATCCGAATACGGTGCGCACCGTGAGGTATGAAAGGAACTTCATCCCACGTACGCTCAAGCTGTGGAATGAACTCCCTGCCATGGTTTTCCCAAGCGACTACAATATGGGGTTCTTCAAGAGGGACATTAGAAGGTTTCTTCAGGGTAGGCAGCGCGAGTGTAACGCCCCTTGTGTTGCATACGTCCATAGGCCGCGGTAACCACTTTCCATCAGGTGGGCCGTGTGCTTGTCTGCCACCTAAGTGGTATAAAAAAAAAGTAGGCCGAAGAGGACAATGCTTTAAATGTAGTAAATACCTATGTAGGTAATACCTTTTGTCAGCAATGAATTATTTTTGGAGAATTTATTGATGGTGAATGTTCATATCCCTTAGTCGCCTTTTACGATACAGGATCAGATTGGGTGGCCCTATTTTACTCCATGGCGAACCTCATGAACCGTGATAGCCAGACAGTTGAAATCTTCACAGATGATGTTTCATTGTTGCCACAAGTAAATCAATGCTCATATAAATATTTATTTTATTCTATAAATATCTGCGGTAGCCTAGTGGTATGGGTAGTGGACTGCTGAGACGAGGTCTCGGTTTCGATCCCAGGTTTACCATGGCACACACCAATGACATTTCGATGCTTTTCGAAGTTATGTGTGTATTTATCGCAGGTTTATAAGCACCCGGTTAGTAATAATACGGACCTAAACATAAACTGGCGAAGTGTGGGTGCTAGACCCTCTGCCTACCCCTTCGGGTAATACAGGCGTGAGTTTAAGTTATGTTATGTTATGTTAAAAATATTTAAGAGGGCACAACACAAATGATTTTATCGCCTTTTTTCCTCGTTTTTACTAACTTCAAAAAAGGAGGAGGTTAATCCAAAAAGTCAGTCTAGTGGCCTAGTAGTATACATACAACCCTTGACCTACCACTTCCGGGGTTACAGCCGCGAAGTATTAGTAAAAAAATTAACAGCAAAGCTCATAATTCAAATACAGATCAAGGCAGTCGTTAATAACAAATTAAAAATATGCTCCTCTCTGAGTTTGAACAGCGGGACAGATTATACATTGGACTGTTGTGGCCACAGATATCGAATAGCAAAGATAGTATAGTGTAGTATATCTTTATTGTGCACACCAAGGATACCTATAAAGATGTGATGAGCCTGGGTCAGCCGGGGTGCGAGGGATATGTCGAAGACAACCTCACCTCCAGCCTAGCACTGCTATGATGTTTACATGACATTCAACGACGGCTTAACGTGCTCTCCAAGACATGCAAATACCCAGATCAAAGCAAATAGACATATTCATGCATACAAAGATTTGCACTGGAAATCCAACCCGTATCTCCAGCATAGCAGTCGAGTTCAATACCGCCACACCATAGAGGCATACATCTCTACTCTCATCTATAGTATATTAACTCTGTGGTCGTAACATTTGGCGGGAAGCCAACTGTCCTCTACAATAGTAATGACGAACGGATCACATCTGCAAACATAATGCGAGATTAGTTAGATTAGTATTCGTTTATGATTCGCATATATCTTAAAAAATATAAAAGCTAGAATAGTGACAGTTGTTTCCGGACACAGTTTACAGATTAAAAATGGCGGTAAACGTCAAGAGAGCATTAACTGAAAAAATATTGCATTACATTAAAAAAACACCACAACATTCCACACAACGCTATTTAGACCCATGGCAAGCTTAACTAACTTGTGGCGGAATTTAGAATGCGTATAAACATACTTAGATACTTTTTTTTGTAAATACGTACATATTATACTTACATAGAAACACCCAGACCAATGCAAATAGCCATATTTTTTTTTTATACAGGACACGTCAATTTGACTTCACCTCGCCTGATGTTAAGCTAAAGGCAAAGTCTCGGAAAGAGGGTCACCATCGTAAACATGTACCATGTTAACAGTGGTGGCACTCAGCTTGACGGCCTCATTAGTGCCTTTTCACGCCCCGCTTAAAGGACCCGGGACTGTAGGAAGAAGGAAACACGTGAGCTGGCAGGGAATTCCAGGTCTTAGTGGTGCGGCATAGGAATGAGTCACTGAAACGCTTGGTTCTAGCAGGTATACTCTGCACCGTAAATGGATGGCATATTCATGCATATAAGCTTTTCGAAGTTATGTGTGTATTTATCGCAGGTTTATAAGTGCCCGGTTAATGGCAATAGGCTCGCCACCTATAACATTGGGACCTAAACATAAACTGGCGAAATGTGGGTGCTAGCACCTCTGCCTACCCCTTCGGGGAATACAGGCGTGAGTTTATGTTTATGTTATGTATTTGCACTGAGCGGGGATCTAACCCGCGCCTCCTGCATAGCAGTCGCGTTCACTACCGCCACGCTACTTACAGAGGTACATACATACATACATGTATAGGTACATTATATATTCACGCATTTATATCCATGAAGTAGGTAAGTTGAGGTGTATTCGGGATTCTTGACCTCCGCTTGGCTTTCACGGGGTGGTACGTATTTTACTCTAAAACTTTATTTATTTTCCGAAAAATACTTCAATATTATTATCAACTCTAAAAATACTGAAAGTTTAATAAATATAAGTAATAGTTCCACAATTTGACACGAGATAGCGCGGCGGAAGGCCTCGGCACCGCACTACACTGATAGGGCCGGGACGCGGCCCCGCAGTCCCGGGAGCGCGGGAAATTGCTGCACTCTATTTTATCTGTGCACGAAAATTGATGGCGTCCGAGATAAGAAGTGCTTGTTAATTTTAAATTAAAAGATAGTTCCAGTATTTATGTATTGGAAAAATATTTTTATGGTATTATTTGTAAATTGAATTTACATTGAAAAAATGGGAGGTCAGAAACATTCGAAATAGGCTGCTTACATGAAAATGAAAGGTTTAAAATTTAAATGAAGCTCGTGACGCTTGTATTGATAGGAAAAAAAGATGGCGGGCTTTTGTCTCTCTGCCTATTCTGAAGGGAAATAATAAGCATAATAATGCGTTTATATATAATACATTGATGATATGTCGGTAGGTCAAAAGCGTCATCGATATCATAGTGGTTAGGTAGTCGGCCTTACGATCGGGATTTCCCAGCTTCGAATCTTGGTCAATACACGACCGACGCGAACCCGCTCCTAGCATAATCAATTTAGCTTAATTAAAGGGGTTAGAGGGATATTTGTAATTAGCTTTTACCCACGTCTCCGCCCGCGTGGATGTCGGTTTACGCGACCAAACATAGCCTGTCTCCTTTCTGAAGGTCTAATCTATCCCTATACCAAGTTTCATCAGTGAAAGCGTAAAATACAGATAGCATTTATAATATTAGTATGGATTTCTGTTGCTAAATAACCTAAATTGCTTGTGTCAGAAGTGGGATCACGTCGGTAGTGTAATGGCCAGGACTTATTCTCTTTTAAGTAAAGTAATATATTAACATCAAAATATTATTACGATCTTAGTGACAGACATTTACTCAAGCTTTATGTAACAAGGGTTTGTCATAATAACAAATGGTTTCAAATAACTGATGAATTACGATCACTTAATGAAATTGATGACCACTTTTCTTGACAATGAAATAATTTATTTAGACACTGACGATTTGTTAGTTAAAGGCTGATTGAAATAGACATACCAACTGATAATTACAAGATGTCTGCCTTAATCCATACTAAAATTCAAACAATTTAAGTGAAAACGAGTTTTCAAAGAGAAAAGGTAAAGTAAAGTATAAATAAATAAATATTCCACAACATTCTACACAACGCTATCTAGACCCATGGTAAGCTTTTATAGCTTGTGTTATGGAATCAAGAATGCGGATAAACATACTTATATACTTTTTTTTTGTAAATAGATACATATTATAGATAGAAACACCCAGACCAATGCAAATAGCCATATTCAGGCATACAAATATTTGCACTGAGCGGGAATCGAATCCGCGCCTCCTGGCAGTCGCGTACACTACCGCCACGCCACAGAGGCTCTTTAAAGTGTACACCAAGGATAAAAACATGTGTTGTTTGTAGGTACATTGCAGGTATAGACAATAGGTGGCCTTATCGCACAGTGGCAATCTCTTACAGGCAACCTTAGGATGAAGAAAGAGATAGAAACCATGTTTGAGTAGTAGGTATGGTGCACAAAGTCCCAATTTTGGTGTATTTTTCTTAGGAGTCGAAGGGAACTTATAGGGACTGGGAGTTCCCTTCGCAGAAGTAAGGTCACTAATAACAATAGCTTTAGAGTGTGCTTATCGATATTTCTGTATACAGTATACGTCGCTTAGAACGTTTAGTTATTGAGCATTAAAATTAGTATTTGTAAAGTGTCACCGCCTTTCCCTGATGTTGGGGGAGGCGTGATGTAGCCACAGAACAGAAAAAACTGATGTAGCTATATAAATATAAAACTGTCCACAAAAAGGGTTTTTTTCAATCAACTGCAATATGGGGTTCTTCAAGAAGGTCATTAGAAGGTTTTAGGTTAGGTGGGCCGTGTGCTTATCCGCCACCTAAATTGTATAAAAAAACTAAGACATCCTAATTGAATTAAGCATTAAGTATGCTGACTATACAAATCGAATACATAGGGAAAAAGTGTCTCGGTAGCCGATTTGGTCAAGGCATTCCCCCTGTAAGGGAAAGACTGCGGGTTCGAGTCCCGCCCAAGATGATTCTTCTTTTTCCCTATGTATTCGATAAGACATTCTAAACCTATCTACCCAAACAACCCCAAACTTGTGATTAGTTCTAACATTAAAGTATCTCATTTCTTTCGTAACAATTTATATTAAGTCACTTCACCCGCCAAGCGCCTTAAGGAGCGCTCTTCAAAAATAACCTATTAAATCAAAATTAATTCAGACACGCGGCTTGTCCTTACGTTACTTCGTATTCTGCTAGCCACGTGACACGAAGATTCGAGTTTGATTTCCCAATATTTTCTTAGAATCACACCATCGTTGTCACGTGTCACTATATTGAAAATTGTATATTTATCAGTCGTGGCCTATTTATCTACTGTATATTTTTCAGGATGTTATCCAAACTGATATTATAAATGCGAAAGTAACTCTGTCTGTCTGTCTCTATGTTATGCTTTCACGCCTAAACCAAGAACCGATTTTAATGAAATTTGATAAAAAGGTAAATTAGACCTTGAGAAAGGACATAGGCTATGTTTCGGCACGATAAACGACATCCACGCGGTTGGAGCCGCGGGCAAAAGCTAGTGTTAGAATATATGAGTAAGTTTTTCAACTTAAACAAATTATACACTAATTTCAACGTACAACGTATACATACGTTGTACGTTGAAATTAGCTAAGACGTTATATCGACAATAGAAGTAAACTACAGACGTTTTAACATGAATGGGTAACAAACATACATAGGTACTGGTGAATATTTCTAGTTGTTGCCCTGACACTTTTAGGGGTATTTTAAATTATTAGGCTTGAAGACTATTGAATTAATTGGTTCTTCAGATCCTCAAACCGTCATAGGTAGGTATGATAGTGAAAAAGAAAAACATAGTTTCTCTATTTGGGAAACATAAATTATTTAGTGATTATGCATGATGTATATAGATTACGGTCATGACGTGAAAAATATAAAACAGTTATTTGCCTTCTTAAAGATGGCCGATAGACGAATGTATACGAGAATTTAAAATATTTAAAAAGTATCCATATTGTCCATGGCCGAGCTCAGTTGATCAGAGCCTTCTTCTCTGTAAGGACAGGTCGCGGCTTATATTCCCGTTTTTGATGATCAGTTTCATAGATCTAAGTCTAGAAATCTTTTAACAGTTTGACAACTGATTCCAAAACCAAAAAATAATTCTATAAATTAAGTATTTGAAGACTAGCATCTTCAAATATAAAAGGACCATTTTTTTTATGAATTTAATAGCATTTGTTTTTGTTTCCTTCTTCATTGTTCGTGAGAATGTTGGTAGATGGCTTCATCGCCACCCTGAAAGACGGATATAAATAGAAGGAAAATTTGAAATGATTCAGGTGTGACTTTTTTCTTCCAACTGAGCTATTGAGCCACACTTGAATCATTTCTAATTTTCCTACTCTTTATATCCGTCTATAAGGGCGACGGTGTAGCCATCTACCAACATTCTGACGAACTGTTGGAAACAATGAATGATTTTTCAACCATTTTAAAACATTGAATTTTGATGACTGCGCCCAAATATTTGAATGATTTTTTTACGGCATTTATTATGCTAACCTTTGTTCGAAAAACATCGGAAAAAATGAAATGCTGAAGTGAGACTTGAACTCACGACCTTTCCCTTACGGGGGGAATGCTCTTCCAACTGAGCTATTGAGCCACACTTGAATCATTTCAAATTTTCCTTCTAGCTAAAAAAAACATTCAAATACCTTTCAAATTTATAACAACCTTTTTGGCAAAGTTCACTTTTGATTAAACTGCATTATTATTTTTAAACATGGCCGCCACTGCCAATAAACTATCAATGTTTATCGGCTTATTTAACATAAATAATATCATTATAATCTCATATTTTACTGTGAACATATATTATCTATATCATGTTAATATCTGTCCCCGGAGGCCTGAGGCGACCCTTGGCGTGTGAGATCAGCCGTAAACATTTCTTAACAAGACGTTTATTGAATGTTTGGCACATATTTTTCGAATAAAATATGTTTCCTTGGGGTGTTATACAACTAAAGTGCTGTCGATTAGGTGTCAGCTGTTGAAACTGGCACACAGGCTAAATAATGAGGCTCTTTTTAAAAGCTTTCATGAGGTACCTACGATTTTAATCAGTTTTTGAAATCTTCCTCATCTTAGCGTTAATCCAAGTCGCATTAGAAATTTTTACCTTGGAGTCTAGCATCCTCTTCTTCTAGTCTAACTGCGCGTTTTGTTGCACTTTTTTATGGAATAGGAAGGCAAACGAGCAGGCGGTTTGCTTGATGGTAAGCGATCACAAGAGGAGTCACAAGTGCGTTACCTTCCTTTCAAAAGAGAGTAGGTACCCTCTTTTCTTGAAGGTCTGAAGGTCGTATTGGTTCGGAAATACCGCTGGTGACAGTTCATTCCACAGTTTAGTTGTGCGAGGCAGAAAGTTTCTCAAGAAACGCACAGTTGTGGACCGCCAACCGTCCAGATGGTGAGTGTGGAACTGCTATCGCGTGGAACGATGGCGGAAAGAGTTGGCGGGGATCAATCCGAACAATTCCTCGGAGCACTTCGATATCTTCCGTGAAGCGACTGCTATCTGACCTTCACAACCCATAGGCGATATCGCATTGCAGTTTTAGAACAGTTGTTGGACTTTTTAGGGCTTCAACTACCCGTAACGACTGCCAATCGTATGGCATCGTTCGTATGGCAATCGGGACTGAGGCTTAACGTGATCTCCGAGGCACGACCAGACTAACGCAAATAGAAATTAATATATTTGCACTGAGTGGGAATTGACACTGCACCTCCTGCGTAGCGGCCGCGATCACCACCACCACAAAGCCGTCGTCAGTTTTCGAATTCACTACTTTATAAAGTCATATATTCTTAATACCTTTTTAAACCGAAGTACTTACTAGACAAGTGCATTTCAAATTCCCAGGCTCAAAAAGTCAACTTCACTTGCTGAAGAAATGAGAGGGAGGATGGCATTCGGTCCCATGAAAGCCATTCTCTAAGAGGAGAATGAGTAGAGCCGACCTCATAAATAACATTTTTTTTTAAAACACTTCATATTGTGATAGCAAAAAATAATAAACTCTAAGTTAAGAGCCATGTCCTTTTATACGCGACGTAATAGCGATGGGCAGGATATCCGCACTCGGATATCCGCTGTTCGGATATTGATCGACTTATAGGAATATGCACTTCAAGCAGCTTCTCGAGATCGTTCGAGATTTGAGACTCAATATCGAGTATAGTGGAGCATGATATTGGTGAAAGCTTTCGCGAAAATTATCGTACATACATAATATTTTTTTGACATTGCATTGAACAATCAATCGGTCAGCCTACCGCAGTCCACTGCTCGGCAAAGGCCTCTCCCAATATGCAGTATTTCGTCCGATTCCTTCCGCATCCAGTCTGTCCCAGCTACCCTTTTCAGGTCGTCAGTCCATCTGGCTAGGGGTGTCCGTCCTACCTTCCGTTTGTCTTCTCTCGGTCTCCACTCTAGGAATCGATTGCTCCAATGGCTATCGGTCCTTCGACAGATGTGGCCAGCTTACTGCCACTTCAGCTAAGTTATTCTGCGAGCTACTACGGCAACTATAGTTCTTTGTCGGATGGCCTAGTTTGGAATTCTATCCGTCAGAGAAACTCCAAGCATAACTCGCTCCATAGCCCAACACTGCATAACATTTTTTTAACTCGTCGTAAACAGACTACTGTTTTTACTTGTAGGTAAATCGCAACGACAAACAACTATGAACAAGACTTTGGTTATTCAATTTTCAACGATTGGCCACGCTTCATCGCAACAATAGACTAACCACAACCTGATTCTAATAGAAACCATTATTATAGAAAGTTTCTAACACAAAGTATAATGTAATAATATCGTAAGAGAAAATTACGAATGGCACTGATTGGCAATTTTTCCGTGACCATTGTTTACCTTTTTTTGTTACGTGCAGAAACCCGTCGGGTATTACTTCACAATACCTATCGGTGGAAACTGGATTTCACCGATGAATATAAATAAATGCGTTCTTTTAATTCAATATGGCAGAAGCATACCGATTAACTACATATAGATTTGATTACACTGCCAATAACGGACTCAAATGGCTTGGGTAGTCTGGAGGTGAATCCTTCCACACTGAGTGCGGGAAACAGCCAGTATCTATATAAAAATACCTCTGTAACCACCAGTCTACATACCTTGACAGTAAACAAAATAACCGCCACAGAATATCCGCGGTATCCACTGAATATTACATCGCATTAAAAAACTACAATGGACTGAAAATATAGCTGATTATTATAGCAGGCCCGCTTTTGTGCCGCACAGATACAGGTCAACTGTGGACCACTCAGAATGAAAATATACCCGCGGATAGCTCACGAATAAATTGCGATACTTTTTAATGCAAAACAGGAAACGTAGTGATGGGAAAAGTTTTGGCGCTCGGATATTTCGTGCGGATATTATTTGCGGATTTTGTCAAGGTTATTTTTAAATGGGGTTAGTTGTACAGTGAATTATGTGGATCGTTTTAGTTTGGTTGGCGTGGAAAGATGGACGTATAGTTGCGTACGTCATTGCAAATTGCTTCCAATAAATTTGATGGTATCGCTCATAAAATAGCGGTTATGAGTTTGCGATTGAATAGATTTATATACCTTTTTAGTAAGTGACATGAAATAAATCAGATGAATCGACAACATTTTCCTTGTCGTTTAAATACTAAGAAAAATCTGGATTGAACGGAATTACCTAGCATTTTACTATGAAGTAAACGAATTACATAATTTTCTAATGGTATTTTTAAAGGTTCCCGTTACCGTTGTCGACACCTCTGTATATACGTACATATAGTTATATATTGGTCCTGTTTTTCATTTTAGCCAACAAGGTGTGTGGTGTCACTTTCGTTTGCCGTACCATTAGGATCTGAAATTCCTTACCAGCTCACGTTTCCTTCTCTCTACAGTCCCGTGTCCATTAAGCGGGCGTAGAAAAGTATCTGTTGAGGCCGTCAAGCTGAGTGCCAGCATTGTAACACGCTTTTACATGTTTTAGACTTCGCCTTCATTTAGCTTACCATCAGGAGAAGTCAAATTGACGTATTCTATATAAAAAATGTTGCTAGAAAGAAACTGTTGATAATTTTAAGTCCTGTGTTGTATTTTAAGTATTTTCAATTTAAAATCTCTAGAATGTTTCTGGTGTGTAGTGTGCAGGTATGCACTCGTTGGTTGATAATAAAAAATACACAGGACTTTCTATGACCATTGTTGACACTTGTGACTAAAGACGAGTATCTGAGTCATGCTCATATGTATCATTCTTAATTAATGAATCAGTTTTTATTCTACTGTCACGTTCAATTGTTGTGCTTCTGATTATATAGAAATAACAATTGTAAATATCTTGTTTCAGGTAATAACAACTCGGCATTGACAATAATGGTTTGTTCTGAACTGGAGTTTATTTGTAAGTTCCATTAATTAAAAGTATCATGTGTGAAATGTTTTTAAGACTTTAGTATTGAATTGAAACAATATTTTAACGGATTCTTTCGTGATTTATTCCTTAGTTATTTACACTGATCCCTCTGAGTTTTATAGCAGTCACGGTCATGGCGATATTATACCAAATAAATTGCGATAAATGTAATTTTTTTACACCGCTTAGATAGCAGACAAAACACACGACCCACCTGATAGAAAGTGGTTATAGTGTCTTATTTGCGTATACTTCAGATAATAGCAAGGATTTAGTTATTAATTTTCAGTAAAATTTTTGATTTTTTATTCTCAATTTGACTGTTTTATTTTCTCATTTTTGTATATATTGTAGGTACATTTAGTTAGTGTATATGGGTTATTCCCAGAGGTCCACGGTTCTTTTGTTTGTCATTTCCCGTCCGGGTCCATGAGATAATAATATGCATTTGTAGTTAGCATAATACTGTAATTAATTAGTCGGATGATTTCAATAAAATATTCTAATCTGTGGTTAAAAAAAAAGATTGTTTGAATGATCTTTTACAGCATTAAGTAAGTATGCTAACTATACAAATTGAATACACAGGGAAAAATGAATCTTCTCGGGTGTGACTCGCACCCGCGATCTTTCCCTTATGGGGAAATACCTTGACCAACTAGGCTACCGAGACACGCGCGATGTGACTCTAATTTTCCTTCTATGTTTATCCCTTATTACCTTTACCTTTAAGGCGACGATTTAGGAAACCACCGATGTTCTTAAGAACTATCGGAACCAATGAATGATTTTGCAATCAATTTTAAACATTGACTTTTATAACTCCGCCCAAATATTTGAATCCTTTGAATCCTGAATAAATATTGGTCAAGGCATAAGGGAAAGATCGCGGGTTCGAGTCCCGTCCGAGAAGATTCATTTTTCCGAATTCGATTAATTTGACTGTATTTACGAAGATGGTAGTATGGTTACCGATATAGTTAGATGTCTTTCATTGAAAGTATGACGAATAAATGATAAATACTGCGGAGAATGTACAAGTATGTTCTTATGTGGAATGACGAAGGAATTCGCACCATTTAATTTCTAAGATTGGAGGTAATCACAAGCAGTTCCGTATAGATACGAATGATTGAATGTTTACAACAGACGTACCTTCATGCCTCAAACGTTACGAAAAGCCGTCGGTTCCTATCCATAAATAGTCCGCCGATATGGGAAGTCAGTTCCCCTTAAAGATATTAATATTCTATATTTATGTCCGAACACAATAGGAGGGTCCTTCACTAGGCTCGGCGCTGGCTGACAGCAATCTACATTTTTGCGTTGAATTTCTTAACATAAGAAAATTGTAATTCAAAAAGAGTTTGGGTTAAATAGTTTTACAGAATATTAATTTATTTTATACGTATATGGCTATGTCTCTGATTGTGTAGAATTATAACTCCTTTTCCGTGAAATATGACGAGTATCTAAACTATTCAGCGATCAGAAAAAGTCGGTCGAAGCAAGGAGAATCAGTCAATGTGGTGTTTCTCAGACAACGCGGACCTGCGATGTGAGTGTGGAGTTACTCCACAGACCATGTCTGACTGCTAACGTGTGCTGCATACTCATCCACTTGTACAGCGGAGGAACTTATGAGCACCTCCTAAAATGCAATACAGGTGGCGGCACACTGGGAACATAGAATCTGAGAATTTAAGCGCCGTTGATTCGACAAAAGAAGGGATCAAAAATAGCCTCTATTTACTTACCAGATTTTGGAAGGGGTATCTTTTTGTAAAAGTAACATTCTAAGAAAGTGACATTTTTGCGAAAGTGACAATCAAAGAAAGTGACCTTTTTGCGAAAGTGACATTGTGATATAGTGACCAAATTTTTCACGATGACATTTTGCGAAAGTGGCGTTCTGCGTGAAGACCGAATTAGCCAACCAGATACGTTCAGCCGTTTAGGCATGATTGTGTACCTAACAAATATCCAAACCTCTTCATAAACTTACACATACAAAAATATTACTTATAGAATGTCCTACAATTTTTTCATTTTATAAAATATCTGAGTAGGTGAGATACTGAGTAGAAATGCTGGCCTATTAATTTATTGAAAGAAGTCACATAAAGAGTGATAATTATGAAGAAGAAAGACTATTAGACCAAAATAAGCCACTTATAGTAGGACAGCTATCAGCAATTTATGTATCCATATCCATACTAATATTATAAATGCGAAAGTAACTGTCTGTCTGTCTTTCTGTCCGTATGTTACGCTTTCACGCCTTAACCACTGAACCGATTTTGATGAAATCCATACTAATATTATAAATGCGAAAGTAACTCTGTCTGTCTGTCTTTCTGTCCGTATGTTACGCTTTCACGCCTTAACCACTGAACCGATTTTGATGAAATCCATACTAATATTATAAATGCGAAAGTAACTCTGTCTGTCTGTCTGTATGTTACGCTTTCACGCCTAAACCACTGAACCGATTTCGATGAAATTTGGTACAGGGGTAGATTAGACCATGAGAAAGGACATAGGCTATGTTTGGTCGCGATAACCGACATCCACGCGGGCGGAGCCGCGGGCAAAAGCTAGTTGAAACAAAAGTCTCAAAGCAGTTGGAGATTCTTAGTTATTTAATAATCAATTATTATATCGAGGCCATATTATTATGTAGGTTAGAAACACAATTAGAGAAACGAATTGTTTCTGCCATCACCGGTTGCTCAGCAACCTGGTTGCGAGAACACACTGCTCTTAAATTATTTTTAGACGACTGAAGCCCTTGTAATTTAGTTTATATTTCTCGTACCCTAATTTGATATTATTTGACTAACAAGATCATATATTATATGTAAAAAACTGGATATATAACGTCATTAGTAAGTACAACTATCACAATTTTGTGTCGGAAAATTATTTGTTTTTTAGGACTGTTGTAATTGGGTATTATCCTATCCCTTACAGGGGGAATGCTCTTCCAACTGAGCTGAGCCACACCTGAAACATTTCAAATTTTCCTTCTCTTTATATCCATCTTTAATGGTGACGGAGCAGCCATCTACCAACATTCTTACGAACTGTTGGAAACAACGAATGATTTTTCAATCATGTTTAAATGAATTTTTTAAAGCGAAATGAGTTTTTTCGATGTTTTTCGAACTTACAAGTAAGCATAATAAATGTTATAAAAAATTCATTCCAATATTATCCTATAGTTAAAATAAATTATCTAACCGAGCTTATAAATTAAGAATGGTAAAAGAGCGTCAAAAATTTCGTCGATTCTTATTATATAGGTTTTTATTTTTTTTTAATCATCCATCCAACCATCATCCAAACTATAGTAGTAACTGATTTGACTATTAAATTTTATGACGTCACTAAATCTTTTTTCATACAAGTTACCTTATATCGTTTTGACGTTTAGTAAAAAGTAACTAATGTGACTAGTCAGTACAATACCCAATTCGTAAGATAAATAGAATATTTCCTACTGTTACAGAACTCTGTGTTGGTAGTTTGGACGGCAGTCATTATCTCTATACAAATCAAAACTATACAGTTCACCCAGTAATTCACAAGAGAATACTTTGTAGTACGGGGCTCTGACGTAACCGTTCGGACTAGCCATTGCTTTAGGAGAAGCAACCCAAGGTTGCAGAGCGTCTTGTTTGCGCGATTTCTATAAAGAAGGAAGGTTAATTCCTAACAATAACCAAACGCCAAACTAAACGCCGGAGGCGCTCTACCGTAGATGCCATCATGCGCGTGAGGACTCTGGCGAAGGACGCCGTCACCTGGGGCGGGGTGATTTTGGCGGTGTCCTTGGACATATCCAACGCGTTGAACACCCTGCCCTGGAGCTGCATTAGGGAGGCGCTCGTGTATCACGAAGTGCCTCTCTACCTTCGGGGCGTATCTGTCGGAGAGAGCAGTCGTCTACCCAAGTGCGACCGGGCTAGATCGGCGAGAGATGTCGTGCGGTGTTCCGCAGGGATCGGTCCTGGGACCGCTACTGTGGTATCCAAAACACTGTAGTTTCAGTCGATTCGATTTCGTACCCACCTTACCGTTGGAAATAATCAAATGGTTCTTTAGGTGTTGCACTCGTCTATAGGCCATGATAACCGCTCTCTACTAGGTGGGACATAATACGAAGTGGATTTAAAAAGAAAAAACTACTTGTGGTAACATTTACCTACTTAACTTAAATTAAATTAAAAATCCTAGTAAACTCCCTACAGTCCAAAACAACAAGAAAATCATCTATAGTCACTCTAATATTACATTTCTCTGACATCTCAAAAGAGAGCGATGGAAAGCCAGATGCTTCCAAACTTCTATATTTACCACACGAAGGTCATCTTCAAATCAAACGCTAACAGTATTAATATCTGTCATCATATATCACAGTCCCAAACACATATTCATTCGCCTATATCATAAATATTATATGCCGCTGTCCACCCCAAACTATTAGAACGCTATCCTTTTTTAACTTGCGTAATAGTTATAAGAGTGACGAAGATAGATTGTTTTGAATACGGAAGCATGTCAGTATGTTCGGTTCTGTCTGACATATAGGCTCGTAAGGTGTGTGAATGAGATAAGAGACACGTGCGCTAGAGTTTAATAATAGATTATAAAGATCAATGATCTATAAAATTGATGTTGTTTTATGATAGTGTTGGGATGCGGATAATTTATGGTTGTTTCGGATATTTGTTTAATTCAAATATAATATAAATGAATTGCTGTATGGTTATGTCAAAAAATATGTTAACTTAAATTAAAAACATTTACTAACAATTAACTTAAAAGCCAATTTATCGAATTCAATTCGTCAAGGAAATTTTTTTATACCTTTGGAAAGCCGGGCCGAGCCGGGCTTTGGCACACGCCAAAGCCCGGCTCGGCCCGGCTTTCCAAAGGTATAAAAAAATCAGCGGTATGAGTGTAATATCTGAGGCATCACACTCATACCGCTGACTCATTAAGAACCTTTTAATGCCCTTCTTGGAAGGTTCTTCTAACATATTACAATGGAGTTCTACGGGAGAAGATGTTATGATCAACATAGAGATAGAGATACTTTTGATAGTTTGAAAACGTAGTCACTACCGTTTAGAAGCATATATATTGACTTTTTCACAATAGCTATATAGTAAACTTATGTAAATACTATTTTACGTGCGTATACCTACTGATATAAGTCTACGGTACATAGACTCTGTGAATGTTTAATCGAATGTCAATAACTAGCAAAGTAAATATCCGTAAACAAATTACTTACATCGAATCGAATCCTGCTATAAACATGTCAACAACAGATGCTCTGAGACATACCTACACATAATACGTTACTCTTCAATTTCTGACAAAATATTAACTAACTAGCTTTTGCCCGCGGCTCCGCTTGGATGTCGATTATCGCGAGCAAATAAAGCCTATGTCCTTTCTCAAGGTCTAATCCACCCCTATACCAAATATCATCAAAATCGGTTCGGTGGTTTAGACGTGAAAGCGTAACATACAGACCTCCCCCCCTAAGAAGCGGGATAACACCCGAAAACCCCCCCATAGACGCGGAATAGCACCCGAACCAACCCCAAGGTGAGGCCGCAATTGTAGCCATAGGTCTGATGGGAGTCCTGGGGCATCCTTCCGAGGGCTTACCCGGGGCTCCCATCCATAGGCTTCTGGGCGTTACCGTGAGGGTTTTTAGTCGGTAGGAGTCCGGCATAACATCCATGAAGGATTTTCACCCACGGTTAAAAAAAAAAACAGACAGACAGACAGACAGAGTTAGTTACTTTCACATTTTATAATATTAAGTATGGATAACTAAGTGGTTGTTAATAAAACATGGGTTACATACTTGTAATGGTACAAACCATGTGGGTATATAAAATACTAGCTTAAGCTATTATGTTAAAAACCCAAATAAGAATGCGTGCTTGGAATTTTGTCCCCATTCCTACAACTTTAACCCATAGGTACATATTCCCGGAATGATCCATTCCAAACTTTAATTTAACATTAAAGCAAATTTCCGGATCTATTTCGCTAACACAAACAACAACACCTCCGGCAACCAAGGACCCAAGACGGCGTGCGTTTTAGTCGGTTCGAGTCCGACATAACCACCTCCACCGGCTCCGTGGGGCTGGTATCCGTGGGGATTTATCGCACGATAAAAAAAACACAGACCACATTTTCACCAACTTTCACATTTAAAGTAGGTGGGTTACCTGTAACAGCCTGCCTTGTACATCTATGATAAGCAAATATCAACACCCACAAATGTCGTGGAATATTTATTTATATATTCCAATGCATCGAGTTGTTACCATAAAAATCATATCACTCTCACAAAAGCGTATACTTCCTCTTATAATCCGCGCAATATCCGCGCGTGTCCCATCCCTAGGCTTGCAGCCAGCGCGTCGCTAGACGGATGTAGCGACGGAAATAAAATGTTTCTCCGAGACTACAAACGACATTGTACGCGCAAACATCACGCCTATATCGACTTTACAGGGTAAACAGCGGCTACTATGGCGCGTACCTTTTTTTTAGTTTCGGAAGCATTCGGAATTCGAGCTCTTTTTAATACACATCACATAGATACATAAACTCACGCCTCTATTCCCCGAATGGGTAGGCAGAGGTGCTACCACCCACATTTCGCCAGTTTATGTTTAGGTCCCAATGTAATAGGTGGCGAGCCTATTGCCATTAACCGGGCACTTATAAACCTGCGATAAATACACACATAACTTCGAAAAGCATCGTAAAGTCATTGGTGTGTGCCATGGTAGCAGTCAGCTCAGCAGTCCATTACCCATATCACTAGGCTACCGCAGATCCTTTAGAAAAAAAAATGTTTCAACACTATTTTTAAATATGGAGTTACCTTAATTGCTCCAGGAATTCATGTTAAAAATAAACAGTACACCTAAAAAGCTACTTAAAATCCATATCTCAAGAACATCTTAACCACAGCGTCGACTAAGAAACTACCAACATCCGCATCAGCGGTCCACACACAGCTTCCCATCTCGTCTGAGGCTGTATTGATACTTGGCGCGAGAGCGAACCATTGTTCCGACCACTCTCGATAAGTGCTCTTGCCTAGCGACCAATTCTGGAGCGCTTAGACTACAAGTAGTACAAGAGCTAGATGTATTTCTACGCTATGGATTGGTTTGCAGTTTGCGTACTTAAAATCTATTTAAAAAAAAAATACTCTCAGTTACACTATTTATAAATTGGTGGGATGGAGTTAAGAACCAGGAGACGGACATAGGATACTTTTCATCCCGTTCGGCCTTTATTTTATCCCAGGTATAGGTTCTTGTGGGTTGCGGTCACGGGATCAGTATTTCTGTGACCCTTGTATACTTGCATGAAGTACCAGGCTCACAGAAATTAAAGGAACTTTATCTGGGTCGCGGGAACAGGAGCAGTGTGTTCTATACCTATCTATTCTGAACTTAACGTGGACGAAGTTATGGGCAAAAGCTAATTAAATTATAAATGCGAAAGTGACTCTGGCTATCTGTTATGCCCAAATCACTTGATAGACCTTTAAGAAATTTAATACAGAAATGGACTAGAGCTTGGGAACGGACATAGGCTACCCTTTATCGCGAAAAAATGAGTTATAGGGGGTCAAATAGGGGATGACAGTTTGTATGAAAGTTCGTCATTTTTGAAGACAACCTGATCGGTACCCAGATAGATTAGAGCTTGAAAAATGGCGTAGGTTATGTTTGATCGCGATAACCGACATACACGCGGGTGGAGCCAGAGCCAACAGCTAGTCAAGTCCTGTAGCAACAAACATAAGAAATACGGACATACTGAGGGAGATTCTCAAGACTTTATTCAACATGGGTTGTGTAAGGTTTTATTACGGATAGATAATTTAAAAAAGAAGCCAATGTGCCCAATATTGTCAATTTGTTCCTAAAACTATATTTCAATAATAAAAGCTTTTTCTTTCTTTCTTTAGCCAAATGGCAAAAATCGAAACCCTTACAGATTTTTAGATTTAGATTTTTTTTCTTTTATGTTACTTGCTGCTACGGAAGCCGAACTCGCACTTGAACGATTTTTTTATAGTTGTTTGTTTTAATTCCTTTTTCAAAGTCAATAAAAACAAATAGTTATCACCGCTAGCCATGTGATGGATGGGCAGGGCTGCCTCTGTCCGTCAATTTAATTAATGTTTCACCTCGAGCCATCAACCGTCATCAACTCGGGTGCCAAGAGAGCTGATTGTGTCACTACCATGCCGCTAAACAATTAAATTAACTCTTTTAAATATAAACAATATGTGAATCAATTAAAAATTTGCCTTTAAATTGCTTTTTTTTATTTACATATATATAAAACTAGCTTTTGCCCGCGGCTCCGCCCGCGTGGATGTCGGTTATCGCGACAAAACATAGTCTATGTCCTTTCTCAAGGTCTAATCTACCCCTATACCAAATTTCATCAAAATCGGTTCAGTGGTTGAGGCGTGAAAGCGTAACATACAGACAGACAGACAGACAGACAGACAGACAGAGTTACTTTCGCATTTACAATATTAAGTATGGATTCTTAATGCGGTTCACAGAATACATCTGCTTACCAAGTTTTAACAAATTATATAAATATTTAAATATTTCACAACATTCTACACAACGCTATCTAGACCCATGGTAAGCTTAACTAGCTTGTGTTACGGAATCTAGAATGCGGATAAACATACATAGATACTTTTTTTTGTAAATACATACTTACTATACATAGAAACACCCAGACCAATGCAAATAGCCATATTCATGCATCATGCATGCATATTTGCACTGCGCGGGAATCGAATCCGAGCCTCCTGCGTAGCTGTCGCGTTCACTACCACCACGCCTCGGAGGCTGTCATCCTCCTCCTCGAAGGGGTAGACAGAGGTGTACACATTCATATTTCGTCAACTATGATATTCGGTCTCACGCATGAGCGTGCTTATTGCCGGTCAAAGGGGCACATTGTCTTGGGCTATATGTTTACTGTCGGATGGAAAGCAGCTCATCCCTTATGGCCGGCGCCCAGTGCCGGCATCGGCAAGCATGAGGATTAGTATTTGTCGTGTAACAATAGATCTTATTGTTATAGAAATAAGATTGAACTTTAATTGTTAACCATACCGCTGCAGAATGCCGATCGATGCCGACGATAATCGACGATTGTCATTGAAGTTTCGATTTTATGATGATAGTGATAAGATCTATTTATGCTTGGCAATATAAATTCCGAAGCTCGCCGATGCCGATAATGGGCGCCGGCTCTTAGTCGCCTTCTACAACACCCACGAGAAGAAATGGCTCTATTCTACTCCATCGGGAACTAACACAGTTAAAATATTAAGTAACTAGCTTCTGCCCGCGGCTCTGCCCGCGTGGATGTCGGTTCCCGGCAATTATTCGATTTTTTCTTGCTGTAAAAACCTTCCCTGGACTTCCACGAATATTTCAAGACCAAAATTAGCCAAATCGGTAAAGGCGTTGTTGAGTTATAACATTACAACGAAAAGTGGCATTGATTTTTTTTATATACAGGGTGTAATCGTTAAGTGTGTCCAGGCGATTATTCCGTAACTATTACAGATATCAAAAAACTGTAAACTAATATCGAAAGTACGTTACCCAATGAGTAAAATGACATCAATAACTTTTTTAAAATCAAACGAGAGGTATCTAAAATTTTGACATAAAACCCTCCCATACATTTAGTATTAGATTAGTAGAAAGGTTTTAGTATCCTTATTTTAAGAGGTCTAGTACTCATTTTACCTTAATCATATTTTATGATTACGTATGATTATGATGATGATGATTTTCAAGTAGATACATGTGAAGGTTTTTTTAAAGAATATTAGAACCGAAGTTACTAATATTCCCTCTAACCCCTCCAACTAAGCTAAAATGCTTGTGCTAGGAGTGGGTTCACGCCGGTAGTGTAATAGCCAGGATCGAACCCGGGACCTCTCGATCGTAAGGCCGACTCCTTAACCACTAAGCTACCGACGCTTTTAAATTTAAAAGTTTTTTAATTATCTTACCACTTCAAATTAGTAATAAACAGTGTTTCAATATCGCATTAATTTGAGCAGACTGAAAAGCAACACACTACAAAAAAAAATTGTACTTACTAATAAATAAATATTATTATTTTTAATTTTATTACTCTGCTAGGTTAATAAACAATTTCCTTTATATCAGTACTAAGCTAAAATATTCTTTTAAAATAAGGACACTAAAACCTTTTTACTAATCTCATACTAAATGTATGGGAGTGTTTAGAGTCAAAATGTTAGATACCTCTCGTTTGATTTAAAAAAAAATTGATGTAATTTTACTCATTAGGTAACGTACTTTCAATATCAGTTTACAGTTTTTTGATATCTGTAATAGTTACGGAATAATCGCCTGGACACACTTAACGATTACACCCTGTATAACTAATCATCCTTTAAAAAGTGGCAACCCTACCAAAGAACTTAAAATATAGCACAAGTATTTAGGCTCCATTAATGAGCCAACGCCACACGTACTGTAGGTACACCACATGAATCATAATATTACATGTTCTAAGCTTACTTCATAAACGTGTGCCTTGTATAAATGACCACAGATTATAATGCAGTTCGATTTGGTAACATACTGAAAGTTAGTTTGTAACTAAATAGTTTGACGCAAATACTTTCGAAAAGTTCAAAATCAGAATAACATCGTCACTGGAAAGCCAATAATACTAAAGCGCCATTTTAGTCAAAATGAGTTATATATATCGTTGGATAGGATTTTTTTTTCTGCGTCGAATGGTCTGGGTTTCGTGTTGATCAGGGCACTTTTTTGGCGCTTAAGCACTTCAAAATAAGGAGATGTTTCATCATTTTGAATTCGTGACAAAAACTTACGTAGTACAAGTTTTGATGAATTTTTAGTCGTTGTCGCTTCAGTATTTTTATTCACTGACACCAGCCAATTCAACCTTGTTCAGCAACTTAAAATACTGATGTTGAATCATTGACGTCGCTTTAGTATTTATTGCCGGCCGTAACTACTAGTTGATTATTAGTTAAGTAAATTTGCTCTAC
This sequence comes from Eilema sororculum, assembly GCA_914829495.1. Lineage (NCBI taxonomy): Eukaryota > Metazoa > Arthropoda > Insecta > Lepidoptera > Erebidae > Eilema > Eilema sororculum. The sequence continues at coordinate 9,196,427 of OU618551.1, forward strand.
GTAGAAACTGATGCGCATGGCGCTTTAGTATATTTTGTCTACGTACTGTTTTGATAGGAAACGGTTTTAGTGATTTTGCCTCACATATGAAAGTATTTGAGTGTCTGTTTAGAATGTTTTCCATTCAATAAAATTGAATAATTATTTTATTAAGCATGAACTATTTTAGTCGACGAAATATTAATGGTTCGTTTAGCATTTAGTTGGGGGAAAAACATACGAATTTAATTTCGTTAAGTCTTTTAAAATCATATTTCGTTTTAATTACAATGCGATAAGTACGTATAATTCATATTTTGCGCGCGAGTCGTCGGTGGTTTAGTCGACCTCGTAGTCAGCTTCGTGCTGCGTTAAGTTTATTTTTTTATTTATTTATTTAAAATAAAGTGAGTGACGCGTTCATACAGGTCCCGCAGCTTTAATGATTATAATTTAGGGATGCGATGATGTAGCCATTCTACGAGCCAACATTTCCTACAATATTGTTAGCGCATCGCCCTCTCCCTGTACTGCCAAGACATCTGAGCACTTGTCTATAGAAATTAAGTTAGTCCACACTACGGTTCTACTCAGGGTATTCTATAGTCCAAATATGTATATTGATTATTTCAATAACTTTGAGAGTCTACTCCACTCTCACTCTCCTTATGATCACGTAGTCATAATAGGTGACTTTAATACCTGCTTATTGAAGGATGATAGCCGGTCTCGACAACTAATGGGCATTCTATCCTCCTACTACTTTAATGCTTTGCCACTACCTGCCACTCACCATCCCCCTGGCCACCCTTCCACCTTACTTGATCTCCTTATAGTATCCTCCTCTGACTACGTAGATACACATGGCCAATTACCTGCCCCTTTTTCATATCACGACCTAATATACATCTATTAACGGATAAGACCTCCTAAACGTAAGGCACAGTACCGGATAGGATAGGATAGGATAGGGGGGATAGGACTCTTTTTGTCCGCACTTAGCCTCTCTCTTGGGCCATTGTACGTGAAGAGTACTGGGAATTGAACGCAGAAGCTTACTGGGGGCTTCACAGGCTTCGCGGAGCGACCTCATTGTGCCGAGGATTTGGGATCGTTGGGCGGCCACTGCCCCGCATTCCAGTATTACGTGGGCGGACGTTTCCTCAGCGCTGAAACAACCCCTGCAAAGGGGGCTATCCGTGACACCGATGGTATGTAGGTGCTTGTTGAGGGGACAGTGGGCCGTTATTGTCCCCATAATTGTCCTTAGACTTGTTCTGTCTAGTCTTAGGAGACGTTTCGTTAGCCGTTTATTTATCGACGGCACAGCATGTTTTGATTGCCTGCAGTCGATGGTTTGTACCCATCTTTGGTTATGTAGTTCCACAGAGCTCTGGCGTATCCAGGTACGGATCTGCGAAAAAGGGATCGGCAGTAGTGTAGTGGCCCAGCAGTGGTCATATAGGAGCCCCTCCTCGCGAGTTCGTCCGCAGCATCGTTGCCGTAGGACCCACTGTGCCCTTTTATCCACTGTAGCGTTACTACATTATGGGTGGATAGCTGGTTCAAAGCAGTTTGGCATTCTGCTATTAGTGTGCGGTTGGTTATTTGGTGGTCTAGCGCTTTTAGAACGGCTGTGCTGTCGGTTAGGAGCTTTATGTTAAAACCCTTAACCTGCTTTTCGCTTATTGCCGTCGCTGCTGTTGTTATGGCGACACACTCGCATTGGAAGATCGAGCTGCGTTCGCCTAGTGGAAGGTGGATATTTAAGCCAAGGTCCAAGGAGTGTACGCCGGCTCCTGAGCCATTCCTTGTTGTGGAGCCGTCGGTGTAAACGCGTACCTCTTTAGTACCGGAGTAGTCCTTTTCCTCGGCTTGCGTTATTATCTGCTATTTTTTGTTGAAAAAGTGTTTTTTGAAGGTTTTATCACAGGGAGCAGCTATTAGTGTTTTGTACTCCTACGCCCGCCCAAGAATTGTGGTGTGGGGACTATTGTGGTTAAGGCACAGTACCGTTGTCTTCGCAAGAGGCATTACGTCGTGACGCCAGTGGCACTGACTGGACGCCTATTTGGAATTCGACAGACGTCAATGAAATGGTGGACATTTTCGGGTTGAGGGTTATAGAATTATTTGACCAACACGCCCCTCTAAGATGGGTCAAGATCAGGCACAACCCAGCAATTAAAACCCTAATGGCTCGCAGGGGAAAAGCAAAAAGGCGCTACAGAGGCAGTCCATCGGAACACAACTTGCTCGCATTCAAGACCCTACGCAACCGCTGCAGCCGTATATGTAGAGACGCAAAGCGACGCCATTTCTATAACTCTCTCAACAACTGAAACTCCTCGGACACATGGAGATTTCTCAGGTCTGTTGGCATTAGCAAATCACCTGTTTATGACTAGGGATATAGACTTGTGTGCCCTAAATGACCACTTCTCTCTACCACCCGTCTCACTGGACGCAGTTACCAAGCAGAGCACTTTGCATGCGCTTTCTAGTGTCCCGACTCCACAGACTCCACCTTTTCATTTAATGCATGTATCAGAGGCGGAAACTCTAAAATCGCTGCTGTCTATTTCCTCGACCGCGACTGGCTCTGATCAAATCTGCTATAGTATGATTCTTCCACTTCTCCCTACTGTACTTTCTATTATAACTCACATTCCCTATTCTCTCGTACCTTTCCTGACTCCTGGAAACCAGCTTTTATTATTCCATTACCCAAATCTCCTAAGCCTTCCATAGTTACCGATTTTCGGCCAATTTCCATACTTCCGTTTCTCTCAAAAGTTCTCGAGCATATCGTGCACCAACAACTGTCTATATTTTTATCTTCCTCTAACCTCCTCAACACTTTCCAATCTGGATTCCGTAAAGGCCACAGTATAGCTACGGCTCTCGTTAAAGTGACTGATGATATTCGATGGGCCCTGGAGAGGAAAGAACTAACTTTACTAATATTGCTGGATTTTAGTAGTGCTTTTAACTCGAACGATTTTGACATTTTGCTTGGCGTATTGAAGAGTATTAATGTTTTCTCTAATGCTATCTCCTGGTTTGATTCGTATGCGAGGGCGGTCGCAGCGTGTTCAGTTGGACCAGGAATCTTCCAACTAGTGTAGACTTGTTTCGGGTGTACCACAGGGTGGTCTCTCTCCTCTCTTGTTCTTCATCTTCATCAACTCTGTCACCGGACTGATTTCATCTAGCTACCATCTTTATGCCGATGACTTGCAGGTATACAATCATTTTGCGGTGACTGATGGCTCCTCTGCAGTATCTGCCATGAACCACGAGCTGGATTGCATTAGTGTCTGGGCTAAATCATTTGGACTACGTATCAATCCAACCAAATCTAAAGCAATGATTATTGGTAGCACTCACATGCGCAGGCAGCTCGATTTCTCCGCACTTGCTCCTGTCACGCTGGAAGGAACTCGGATAGCCTATTCGGATCTGGGAGTACTCTTTGATGTCCTCGTATCAATGAGGCTAGCATAAAAGTACACTATAGCTTCCACTCCCTAAAGTGCCTGCAGAGCTTTCTACCTTTAAGAACCAAAATTTCCCTTGCCCAAACTCTTATCCAAACCATTATAGACTACGCAGATGCCTGTTTTCTAGATATCACTGAGGAACTCTTAAACAAGTTGGAGAGATTGCAAAACTTGTGCATTAAGTTCATATTCAACCTGAGAAAATACGACCATGTCTCGCAGTTTCGCAGAGAACTCAAGTGGCTCCCTATCGGCCAGCGTAGGAACACTCGTATTCTCTGTTATCTTTTCAACATTCTGTACAACCCTGCTGCGCCGTCTTACCTGAGGGAGCGGTTCTCATTTATACGTGTTCCTGATGACCCGTGCAGATCCAGCCTTCGCTTTCGCTTTCGCTTTTAATTATAATATTGCCATGGGTAATTACCAGAACACTAATTCCTATTCCCTTGCTTATTTCTTTTTTGGCAGAAATGCATAATAATACCGTATTGGTTTTGTTAGAACACAATACCAGTACGTTACGATATAAAAATCGATCACACCTATTATAATTACTTTATTGTTTGGAATTGGATTTTGATAAGCATATTTATTTAATTATTACCGTTTTATTTAATTCTCTATATTTTTTAGTTATGTTGGTACTAAAAATCTATATAACCTATAATAATTGTGAAATTATTAAGGTTCAATTGATTTTTAATAATAATAATCGTTAATTAAACAAATACAGTACAATAATATTTAAATAAAAAGATGCTAGACGTATTATTTTGTTGGCAACTATTGCAATTATTAGGATTTACTAACTGTTGATTATGTCTGTTAGGAAAAATAAATTGAAATTAGAATGAATAAACTTTTAATAAGTATTTTTGACGTAACAATGATCCCAACAAATAATTCCATACATCGTTTTACCGTGCGGTCCTTTGACATATTGTGGTGTTTAAGTATTCTTATCCTGAGACTGTGTCCAACTGTAAAGCGCGTTAGTACTTTTTCTTGACATACTTTTGAAAGGATGAGCGTTTTCAGTAATATTTGATCACAATACCTTATAATAATTATTAAGATAAGTACTTTTTGGTTACCAAGTGTACAGAGCATTTGTACTTAAGCGACAGCTATCTCCTGAATCACGCAAAATATGCAAAATATATCGATTCCAGTACATAGGGAACAGTGTTACAATATATTTTTGCCTTTACTGTTTGTCAATTACTGAATTAGAAAAAAAGTTATGCCAAGTTTTGTAAAAAAAAAAACTTTAATTCGCTCTCCTGTGAAATGGCCTTTTGGCGTTTTAGTATTATTGGCTTTCCAGTGACGACGACATATTCAAAATCACTTTTTAACCCCCGACGCAAAAACGACGGGGTGTTATAAGTTTGACGTGTCTGTGTCTGTGTGTGTGTGTGTGTGTGTGTGTGTGTGTGTGTGTGTGTGTGTGTGTGTGTGTGTGTGTGTGTGTGTGTGTGTGTGTGTTTCTCTGTCTGTGGCATCGTAGCTCCTAAACGGTTTGTATTTAGTTTTTTTTGTTTGAAAGGTATATTAGTCGGGAGTGTTCTTAGCTATGTTTGAAAAAAATCGGTCCAAAATGGCCGTTGCTACAAAATGGCGAAGTATATAAAAAATTCGCAAGTCCCTCAATATACCTAGGTATCAAATGAAACGGCTTGACTAGTAGATCAATTTAAAAAGTCTAAAATAAAAATTAAATTAAAAATTTAAGAAAACCCCGTCACAAAAAAAAAATCAAAAAAGTTTAAAATAAACCTATTAATATTTTGTTTCCATCTTTGCCATGTCGGGGGGACCATTATTGTTCCACAAATATGACGAAGTGCTTTAACAGTTTCGATAGCAAAATCATCTGGAAGTATTATTTTGGCGAAAGCATTTTTTTTATAATGTATGTCAATACTGTTCAGGTGAAAGTAAAAATGTATGGGGGTTTTAAAAAATGTTTTTTTCCTTCGCCAAATTAATGCTTCCAGATGATTTTGCTTTCGAAACTGTGCCCAATTTTTTTTATCCGAAACGACTATAAAATCACCAAGTATATAATATTACAAGAAATCACCATAAAAACTTTTTCCCGCCCGCCCGGCCCGTCGCCGTTTGCGCGTCGACAGCGTCATAATGGCGCGCGCGCGTGTCTATGATAAATGTCAAGCGCATAATAAAAGACGTTCGAAATGAATTGTTTGCAATCGAGTGTGTGACACTGAGACTCGAACATATTGGCACGAATTGCATGTCTTTGCATACATACATATACACACGCTTGTAAATTCCAGAAGGGGTAGGCAGCTACATTTCTCCAACTACGATTTCAGTCCCACGTAATAAGGAGCGAGCGTATGGCCTTCAAGCGGGTACTTAATTTACTGTTGAATGGAGAACAGTCTTATCCCTTAGTCGCCTTTTACGACACACAGGAAGAGAAAGGATGGCCCTGTTCTCCTCCACCGGGACCTAACACGGCACCGGGAATAAACTCGGGGTCAAATATGACAACCGGTGTGTAGGGTGGCTCTATAAGACATTTTCCTCCTCGTACCTGACCGAGATCCTCTCCGGGATGCGTAGTTTCGTGCGGAAATCCCTTTGGATATCCCCGGCCTGTTATCATATCATATATGATAACGCCTTTATTGTGCTCCAAGGATATAACAATACAATACATTGAGAGATACAAACAAGGTGGTAAGTACAGATGGCGGCCTTATCGCTCTGCGGCAATTTCTTACAGGCAATCATAGGATGAAGAGAAAAATAGAAGAATGTTGGACTCGAACCAACTAAAACCGTTCGCTGTCTCGGGTTTTCAGACGCCAAGTTGTAAAGACCCTGGGCCATCTCCGCTGTCGAGATGGCCCCTTCCAATATGGGAGCCACGTTGTCTCCATCTTGCCGCGTATAAACGTGAAATATAGGTGAAAAAATTAACATCTAAATATATGAATTTGCTTAGGACAGCCTCACGCAGGAGGCGTGGCTTCCATCAGCGCTCGATGCAAATCTTTGTATGCATGAATATGGGTATTTGCCTTGGTCTGGTCGTGCCTCGGAGAGCACGTTAAGCCGTGGGTCCCGGTTGCTACACGAACATCTATGGCAGTCATGGTAGTTGAAGCCCTCAAAAGTCCAACAACTAATCTAGCTGCAATGCTTCGATATCGCCTTTGGGTTGTGGAGATGACAATCGCTTCACAGAAAATATCGAAGTTTACCCAAATCCTCAGTTAGACTGGTAAAGCGGACCCCAGATTCCAAGCTGAAAGCTTCGGAACCAACTAGGATTACCACTGAAGAAGAAGATACGAATTTGTCATTTGACAGTCTCACGTTTCAAAATCATATTATATCTAGGGACATATTATATCTTAAACCTAAAATGTAGTCTAAACGCGCAGTAGGTACGCGTTTCTTGGGTGTCTTTTACTCAAAAGATGCATGGTGTGTTACGGCGGCCGAAGAGCTCAAATGAAATTACAAAATCATCCGCGCGCGCCACCAGGGTTTTATATGTCTCAAGGTCCAAGACATGTGTCACGAGGATTACTAACCACAGTCGGCGCCATCTTGATTTAAAATTTGATGGATATGTATAATTTCGCGCGCGTATTTCTACTGGGACTGGCACAGAGCATGATTATAATCACGGTTTGAGTTATTTCGATATGTTTGCGTCAAATCTTTAAATAGTGCGTCGCGGTTTCTTAATTAAATGTCTATGCTCTAGTTTACTTTTTAATTTAGTTTTTTTTTTCAAGATGAAAGTAACTGTCATTTCGCCTGTCAATAATCGCTTCCGTTAGTGTTGCTAACTGCATTTGACATTAATTGACACGGTTTTTGAATATAGAAGTTGATGAAACGAATTAAATGTGTTTACTTAGATTTTTGGCACAATTTTTAATGTGGCTTGTAGTAGCATGATAGCAATCAGCTGTCAATGAGGTTTTAGAATGGATTTCTGGTCTTCAATAGTTACTTCTTTATAAATTCTATCGACTGATTCTGGCATCTGACCTAAATAAACTTAAGCTAATTCCAGGATTAGAAATTGACTGATTCTGTTTTTTTTCTTTGTTTTATAATGTTTAAATATACTTCGCTTTTTAGTGAAATACATGGTATGCTTATTGCATAACTATCTACCGTCCGTGTACGTAAAACATCATCATTACAGACTTATCCGACATCCGCCATATTTTTTACAATTTGTTTCTATAGCTGTAAGTTTTTCTGAAAGAATAAAATAAAAAATTAAAATAGCTCCAGGTTGATGGCAATAAGCTCACATATAATTTAGGGTAGGCAGAGGTGTAAACACGTTCTTCACCAACTATGACTTACGGCACAGAATACAAAATCTTACGGTCTCTCGTTATAAGAGGTGAGCCTATTTTCATCAAGCAGGCACATTGTTATAGACTGCTTGTTAACTATCAGAGAACAGACGTATCCCTTAGTCGTTTTTACGATACCCATGGGAGTACCGGAGACCAACACGGCAAGAAATATTGTATAAAAGATACTTAGCATAATTTTCGTGTACATGCATGCAAACCACGTCGCAACAGCTTGTTTTGATCGTATATTCCTCGCACCTGGCGCATAACGTTGACAAATGAGCGCCTAAATTCATACCGTCCATTTAATATCTAGGTATACGCCTGGTAGATTAGCAATGCAGTTTCAGAACGCTATTAAAAAAGTAAAATCAATACTGCCAACATGGTAAAACTAAACTTCAAACTGGTTTTCCCGCGGAAATAATTTAGAAAAAGTTAAAAAAGAGAGATATTACGAATCCCAATGTAGGTAAAAATTGTGCAAATGTTTGGACGTCCTGATTATATTAACTAGAAATTGAATTACCTCCAAGAAAGAACCTCAATTTTTCTGTTCGGAATTCGGCTATTGGTACCTACTTCATCAGGTGTAGGTATATTTACATAGAGATGCATTACTTCCGTCAACATCCATATCCATACTAATATTATAAATGCGAAAGTAACTCCGTCTATCTGTATTACGCTTTCACGCCTAAACCACTGAATAGATTTTGATGAAATTTGGTATAGGGGTAGATTAGACCTAGAGAAAGGACATAGAATATGTTTGGTCGCGATAACCGACATCCGGGCGGAGCCGCGGGCATAGATTACATTATTAGCTTTATAGTTCCTTGTAACATTTCACTTGACAGCTTCCGTGGCGTGGCGGTAATGAACGCGGCCGCTGCGTAGGAGGCGCGGATTCGATCCCCGCTCAGTACAAATATTTGTATGAATATGGGTATTTGCATTGGTCTGGTCGTGTCTCGGAGAGCACGTTAAGCCGTCGGTCCCGGTTGCTATACGAATATGTATGGCAGTTGTTATAGGGGAAATGTGCCCACATAGAAGGGCTGATCACCCGTCCAGGCCCAAGGCGTCCCCATTCGCAATACTTAGTAGTAAGTTGTAGTACCTATATAACATTTTCACTTGACAATTAATACATACCTTACTTATTCTTAGTACTTAAGTAAATAGTTAAGCCATAAAATATATTTAAAACTCTTATTAATATATCCGGGTAACGGTAAATATAACCAAACAATCTGTACTTAGCTTAGCAGTAGTTCATTATAAGAAGCTACATATTTATTTACATTTCTGCGTAAATGTGTCTTTGTGCGAATGACATATTACAACTTCAGCATTACTTTGTGATGGATTGTCCTTTGTGAATCTGATACAAGAAGACTTATGTTTAAAATGTATGTTGGGCTTGTGCATAATGTCTTCTTCAGCGAATCACCGCAATTTACGCAGTACCGTGTCCTTTAAGCGGGGCGTGAAAAGGCATCTAATGAGGCCGTCAAGCTGAGTGCCACCACTGTTAACATGGTACATGTTTACGATGGGGACCCTCTTTCCGAGACTTTGCCTTTAGCTTAACATCAGGCGAGGTGAAGTCAAATTGACGTGTCCTTTATAAAAAACAGTAAGAAGAAGGAAACACGTGAGCTGGCATAGGAATGATTCACCGAACCGCTTGGTTCTAGAAGGTATATTCTGCACCATATGCGGGTGATATCTAAACCCTGCACGTGTTGTCCAGTGGAGTAAAGGGGGGGGGGGGGGGTGGACTTGGAAGACCTAATTTTGTATTATCCTATATGTAGTTAAAATAAATTATCTAATCGAGCTAATTAAGAATGGTAAAAGATCGGTAAAAATTCCCACGACGGAACGGAGACGGTACCCATAAGTGTTTGGGGTGAGAGGATGTTGGTGTGTTCATGTTTGTTTGCCATTTTCTCCGAAACTACTAATCCAATTGTGATGCAGTTTTCAGTTCTGGGTTCGGCTTTAATTGGAGCATGTTCTTAGATAGGTGTTACAATGACAACTCAACGGGGGCGCTACAGCAAGCATTTTTAATGCAAATCTATGTTGCCAATTTTCTCCAAAAATACTAGTCCGATTTTGATGCAGTTTTCAATTGGTTTGGTTTTGATTGGTGCATGTTCTTAGATAGGTGTTACGGTGACAACCTACTAGGGGGCGCTGCAGTAAATATTTTCTGAAATGGAATTACCTCCAAGAAAGAACCTCAATTTTTCTGTTCGGAATTCGGCTATTGGTACCTACTTCATCAGGTGTAGGTATATTTACATAGAGATGCATTACTTCCGTCAACATCCATATCCATACTAATATTATAAATGCGAAAGTAACTCCGTCTATCTGTATTACGCTTTCACGCCTAAACCACTGAATAGATTTTGATGAAATTTGGTATAGGGGTAGATTAGACCTAGAGAAAGGACATAGAATATGTTTGGTCGCGATAACCGACATCCGGGCGGAGCCGCGGGCATAGATTACATTATTAGCTTTATAGTTCCTTGTAACATTTCACTTGACAGCTTCCGTGGCGTGGCGGTAATGAACGCGGCCGCTGCGTAGGAGGCGCGGATTCGATCCCCGCTCAGTACAAATATTTGTATGAATATGGGTATTTGCATTGGTCTGGTCGTGTCTCGGAGAGCACGTTAAGCCGTCGGTCCCGGTTGCTATACGAATATGTATGGCAGTTGTTATAGGGGAAATGTGCCCACATAGAAGGGCTGATCACCCGTCCAGGCCCAAGGCGTCCCCATTCGCAATACTTAGTAGTAAGTTGTAGTACCTATATAACATTTTCACTTGACAATTAATACATACCTTACTTATTCTTAGTACTTAAGTAAATAGTTAAGCCATAAAATATATTTAAAACTCTTATTAATATATCCGGGTAACGGTAAATATAACCAAACAATCTGTACTTATATAGCAGTAGTTAAAAGAAGCTACATATTTATTTACATTTCTGCGTAAATGTGTCTTTGTGCGAATGACATATTACAACTTCAGCATTACCTACTTTGTGAAGGATTGTCCTTTGTGAATACAAGAAGACTTAAGTTTAAAATGTATGTGTTGGGCTCGTGCCTAAGTGGTAACAAAGTAGTTTTATTTACCCAGCTGCCGAAGGAAGGAGGGTAATGTTTTTCGAGACTATGTATGTAAAAAACCCGACTGCCACTGAAAAGATCGAAATGAGTTTGATGATTGGCAAATGGGTACCGCCTGCGGGTCCGGCCGTTATGCTCCCATTCCGGGTTGCCCCCGGCCGGTATGCCCCCACATAGAAAAAATTGTTATTCCGGTTTGCCCCCGGCCGTGTTGCTCCCATTTTCTTTGTAACAAAACTCTTGAGCAAATACTGTTGAGAACAAAAGTGTTTTTGAATTCAACTTATATTTATTTTATACTATGTATCAACGTTTTAGACATTAATAGGGATAGTTTTTGAGTATATTCTATAAGGATTTAAAAACGCGAACTAAAGTAAATTAAAATAATGCTGATTTCGAAAATTAACACTCTTAGGTTGCTCGTTCATAGTTTAGACTACCTACCAGAGCTCAAACGAGTTTTTGGAACAAAAGACAATTTTAGATAAGATAGATGACCGAAAACCCTAGAAGCAGTGAGTCATGGGCTCAGATACAATGGCAAAAAGAGTGAGATTATGATATTTAAGGCAAACACAGTGACATACTCAGATGTGCCCACAGTCTCACTATATGGGAAACCCCTTAATAGAGTTGACAGGACAATGTATCTGGGCCACTGGATCACCGAGGACTTGCGAGATGATTGTGACATTGAGAGGGAGCGCAGATCGCTGGCTGTCCGATGCAACATGCTGGCCCGTAGGTTTGCACGCTGTACTAAGTCAGTGAAGGTTATGCTTTTTAAAGCATACTGTCAATCCTTTTACACGTGCAGCCTTTGGGTTAGCTATACGCAGCGGGCATACAGCGCTCTGCGTGTCCAATATAATAACGTGTTTAGGGTTCTGGTAGGGCTGCCGTGGCACTGTAGTGCATCAGGTATGTTTGCAGAAGCGCGTACGGATGGCTTCGAAGCAATTATGAGAAAGCGGTGTGCGTCTATGCAAAACGCGGCAGCACCAATAGTATTTTGGCGTATTCACGGATCGGCAGGATTCACCTATGTGGCGAAGATGGGTACAAATTCACATGCAGCTCGTTTCCAAATAAAAATAATATAAATGTATACTAACCCTAGTTTATAAGGATCACTGTTACTAACACTATGGATAATTTTCCAAAATAAATGGATATTAATTGTCCGCTTCTACCTGAAAAACGAATATCCGAAATAATTGTATCCTTTTCGCTCATGCTTGAATATTGCAAATATGCAAGTGATAACATAGGTTAAGCGGTCAGTGTGTCGTTTTACAATGTCGAAGATAGGTGACCGAAAGCAATAAAGGGGTAGCGTGCCCATTGTCGGCTCTACCTGAAAAACGAATTTCCGAAACAATGGATAAGTGCATCCCTTCCGCTCATGCTTGTATATTGCAAATGTGCAAGTGATAACATAGGTTAACCGCTCAGTGTGTCGTTTCACAATGTCGAGTGAAGGTCCTTCTTCCTCTTTTTTTTTTATATACCACTTAGGTGGCAGACAAGCACACGGCCCACTTGATGGAAAGTGGTTACCGTGGCCTATGGACGTATGCAACACCAGGGGCGTTACACTCGCGCTGCCTACCTTGAAGAAACCTTCTAATGCCCCTCTTGAAGAACCCCATATTGTAGTCGCTTGGGAAAACCGTGGCAGGGAGTTCATTCCACAGCTTGAGCGTACGTGGTATGAAATTCCTTTCATACCGCACGGTGCGCACCGTATTCGGATGCAATGTGTGGGGATGAATTCCCTGTCTATGGCGAGCGGTGCGATGATAGAATGTAGCTGTAGGCATCATGTCAAATAATTCATCTGAGCACAAACTATTATATAGGCGGTAAAAAACACACAGTGAGGCAAAATCCCTCCTGAGACTGAGAGGTTCCACATCGCCTGCGAGTATGGGACTGTCGAAGAGCCTCAACGCACGTCTTTGCACCGAGTCGAAAGGGTCAAGCTGGCGTGCGGGTGCTCCGGCAAAAAGATGACAGCAGTACTCCATGTGGGGCCGAACCTGTGCCTTATAAAGAAGGTGTCGCTGCCCCGCAGTGAAGTACTGCTTCGCCCTGTTAAGAACTCCAAGCTTCTTTGATGCCAGCTTGACCTTGTCCTCCAAATGACTGCGGTACTGGACGTCACTTGAAATGTCGACGCCTAGGATCCCGATACTCGGGACAATGGTAAGCCAGGAATTGCGGCGCTACAATAAATGGGGTTTTCTTAGCGGTGAATACACATACTTGTGTCTTGGTGGGGTTGAACTGGACCAGGTTTAGTCGACCCCAATCGGATACTCCCGAGAGAGTAGTCTCGATTTCTGACACAAGTTGTTCGCGACTCCCCTCCACCTCGGACTGGGGGATGTTTGCACACCCCGTGTAACATGCTTCTACAGTACTGTCGTCCGCATAGCAATGAATGGAGTCATCCGACAGCATGTCATTAATATGCAGCAGAAACAGGGTCGGAGACAACACGGAACCTTGTGGGACACCAGCGTTTATGTCCATGCGGTCCGAGCGACTGCCGTCCACGACGGCTTGGATGCTTCTGTTGGACAAAAAGCTGGAAATCCAATTACACAGCCCCTCAGAGAGTCCATAAGATGGTAGCTTCGCAAGAAGATCTTTGTGCCATACCCGATCGAAGGCCTTCGCTATATCTAGGCTGACCGCTAGTGCCTCACCCTGGCTCTCGATGGCTTGCGCCCAACGGTTTGTGAGATACACAAGAAGGTCACCGGTCGAGCGACGCTGGCGGAAACCGTACTGTCGGTCGCTCAGTAGATCGTTACCCTCAAGGTATCCCAGGAGCTGTGTATTAATAACACGCTCCATAACCTTCGAGAGAAGGGAGGTGATAGTGATGGGCCTGTAGTTGGACGGGTCTGTCCTGTCGCCTTTCTTAGGCACAGGATGCACGTATGCGGTCTTCCACGAAGCCGGAACTCGTCCAGCGGAGAATGAGAGCGCGAAGAGTCGTGTAAGAACAGGGCACAACTCTGGAGCACAGTGCTTAAGCACCATTGCCGGTATGCCATCCGGCCCACTCGACTTTCGAACATCTAGGGATTTTAGTTCTCGCCGAACCCTCCGCTGGATGATTTTTACTTCACCCATTGAAGTTCCACACCAGGCTATACTAGGTGGGTCGGCATTCCCATCGTTCATAGTCGAGTTTGTCTCAAAGAGGCTACCTAAAAGATCGGCTTTCTCCTTGGCCCCATAGGCCAGACTACCGTCGGGTTTTAATAGCGGCGGAAGACAGGAATGTACGAAGTTTCCCTCGGCAGCTTTGGCGAGCGACCAAAATGCGCGACTACCGGATGGGAACCGCGCAAGCCGCTCACCAATTCTGCCGATGAACTCAAACTTAGCCCTGGCCGTTGCCTTCTTACTGGACCTCGAGGCAGCATTAAATTTCCGCTTCACTTCACCGATGTTCGGATCCTTATTGGCGAGGGCCGTGGTCCAATCCTTGTAAGCAGATTGCGAGTTCTCGCTTCTCTGCAGGACCTATTAAACCATGGACGCTTGCTCGCTCCTGTCGCGATCCAGCGGTTGGGGATATAGCACTCCATGCCCGCTAGGATCGCGTGAGCGACTGCTGTTGCACAGGAGTTTGGATCATCTGAAGTGAAGCAGAGCTGCCTCCACGGGTACGACGCGAAAAATTCCCGCAGTCCGTCCCAGTCTGTTGACCTGTAGTGCCAGACATGCCGCCACTGAGGTGGCCGCGATGGCTCAGGTCGCATAAGAGTCACTTTCGCCCGGACGAGGCTGTGGTCCGAAGTACCAAGAGGTGCTTCCACAGTTACGGAGTACTCGTCCGGACGCGAAGTCAGCAGAAGGTCCAGTATAGAGGATCTGTGGGTCTCGATATCTGGTGTTCTAGTGACAGAATGCACCAGTTGAGAGAACCCGTAGGTCAGGGCGAAGTCGTGAGCAGCCCTTCCCGCAAAATCAGTCGTGTGAGACCCCAGCCACTCCACGTGGTGAGCGTTGAAGTCCCCCAAGAAAACTAAGTCTGCGGTGGGATATTGCTCAATTACCCTGTCCGCCGACCGCTGCAGGTGCTCAAACAGCTGAGTTGTGCCCAAGTCACCGCTATGAGACCTGTAAAGGCACGCATAGATACGGGTGTGGCCACCGTGATCTATACGTACCCATAGAGTTGACAGGTCCCTGTCTTCGTGAATATGAAGACGGTGGCAGCAAATATCATTCCGGACGTACAGGCATACCCCGGCGTGACTCATAAAATTATGTTCGAGTTTATACCCAGGGTACATTAGATAGCCTGTATCGGCCGGGCATGATATTTGCGTCTCCGTCAGAAAGAACAAGATGGTGGTGGATCATATTAAGGTTTGAGTGAAGGCCCCAATGTTGCAGAAGTCCACTTGCATCGTGGAAGATGGTGCCGCTGTGGATACGTTTCTCTTTTTCTTTCTTTTCATAATAGATTGGGGGGGGGGGGAGAAGGCAGAGAGAGTTGCTGTGCCGTCAGCGCAGAAGACAAAGTAAGGCTCTGTACCACCACATACGGACTGGGGTTGTGTGACTGGCTGGCGCGGCGGTCGGAAGGGCCCCCGGTCCCCTCCCAGATACTGTAGCCGGGTCCACTCCGGTCTCCTCCTCCGGCACCACTACAGCACCGGAAACTTTACACAGGCTGCCTGTTCATCCTCCTGGGGCGGAGATTAAGTGATCCCCAGGTTCGGGAACCGTACAGCCTGCGGGCGGCCAGCGTATAACCGTTTCACCGGGTCTCCCTGACCGCAGCGCATACATTTCACGCCCCAACCAGCAAGCGGCGTCTACTTGAGCCTTTGGTCTTCCTGCTGACAGCACAGGACCTCTCCAGATAGCTCTGGCTACCCTACTCACCGCCGGGAACACAACACAAGGTTATTATGGCCGCGGTATTCTGTAGGGCGGAGGTACTTCCCCAGTCGGACTGCTCAATTTGGGACGGGAGATACCGTCGTGTCCTACATCCTCTCAAGGACTATAGCGTAATTATAAGCTTATTTCGAATACATAGGGAAAAAGAAAGAATCATCTCGGGCGGGACTCGAACCCTGAGTCTTTCCCTTACAGGGGGAATGCCTTGACCAATTCGGCTACCGAGACACCGCCCGATGTGATTAAAATTTCCCATCTTATACGTCTTTAAGGCGACGGTGGAGTCATCTACCGATTTTCTTACGAACTATCGGAATCAATGAATGATGTTACAATCATTTTTAAACATTGATTTTTGATAACTAATCTTTGTTATGATATGCTTGTGTTGTGTTATACATTTTGTAAAGTTGAAAGCATAACGAATTAAGTAAGTAGTATTAAATAAAAACACTGTAGGGGAATCTACATTTTTAGACATTTTTTTCTAAAAATGGAAATATATGATGAAATGTTATCCCATTAATATTTTTCGATTGTTTATCTTTACAATTGGTACATCCTTGCATACTAAGAGGTAAAAAGTCCCATTCATTATTTTTATAATATTGATGGATTAGTTTAGTTTTTACTACGGTGATGATTACCGCTGTTGTAATAAGATTATATATTGATAATGAGATTTATTGAAATCGTGGATGTATGTTTGTTAGGTACTTAATTAAACCACACAACGGTAGAACGAATCTGGATGAAAATTAGCAGAGATAGAGAATTAAAAAAAAGGAATCCTTCATGATCCAATCATTTCAATTCAAAAAATCCAAGAAATCCATACTAATATTATAAATGCAGAATACAGTAAATCTGTATGTTACAAAGTATTATGACAAAAACTCAAGACAGTAAATCAATATAAATGTTCCAAACGTAACAATAACAAAACTCAACAAAATCTGATAATAAAAACTACGCAATTAAAATGTACAACAGTCACTGTGACGCGGACGCTACTGCAGGACGAGAGCGGGGCATTGGGCGGAGAGGCGGGAGGAGAGTTGTTTGCAAGGCCAGGTGCCATGTTAACTCGCGCGAGCTATAGCTACACACATCAGTCATGATTATACTCTTAATTTCCATTTATTATTTTAACACTTGTCTGCTCAACCGTACTGAATCGAATATCATGACAAAATGAGAAACTATGGGGGCAACGCGGCCGGGGGCAAAACGGAATAACAAATTTTTCAATGTGGTGGCATACCGGCCGGGGGCAACCCGGAATGGGAGCATAACGGCCGGACCCCCGCCTGCTATCAAACTTATTTCGATCTTATCTGTGGCAGTCGGCTTATTTTTTATTTTTTAATCATTTTATAAACGACACTTTCTTCAATTTGACTTTACTTCGGCTAATAGTAAGCTAAAGGCAAAGTCTCGGAAAGAGGATCACCATCGTAAACATGTACGATGTTAACAGTGGTGGCACTCAGCTTGACGACCTCATCAGATGCCTTTTCACGCCCAGCTTAAAGGACCCGGGACTGTAGGAAGAAGGAAACACGTGAGCTGGCAGGGAGTTCCAGGTTTTAATAGTGTGGCGTAGGAATGATTCACCGAACCGCTTGGTACTATAAGGTATATTCTGCACCGTATGCGGGTGACATCTATGTCCTGCACGTGTTGTCCAATGGAGGAAAGGAGAGGATGGTACTTGGAAGAGCTAATTGGGTATTATCCTATAGTTAAAATAAATTATCTAACCGAGCTTATTAAATTAAGAATGGTAAAAGAGCGGTAAAAATTGCGTCGGTTCTTATTTTATAGTTTTTATTTATTTTTAATCATCCACCCAACCTAAAATAGTAACTGAGTTGACTATGAAATTTAATGACGTCACTAAATGTTTTTCATACAAGTTACCTTATAACTTATCGTTTTGACGTTTAGTAAAATGTACCTAATTTGACTAGTCAGTAGAATACCCAATTAGACTTAACCAGCTATATCGACAAGACCACAAGCAAATATGTATTTAAAAGCATCCAATCAACATATATAAACTCATATACATAAACTCACGCCTGTATTCCCCGAAGGGGTAGGCAAAGGTGCTAGCACCCACATTTCGCCAGTTTATATTTAGGTCCCAATGTAATAGGTGGCGAGCCTATTGCCATTAACCGGGCACTTATAAACCTGCGATAAATACACACATAACTTCGAAAAAGCATCTACAAGTCATTGGTGTGTGCCATGGTAAACCTGGGATCGAACCTGAGACCTCGTCTCAGCAGTCTATTACCCATACCACTAGGCTACCGAAGATAGTCCAATCAACGTACGCACATATACCACAGTCTGTCGACAAGTCGTTAATCACTGAACAGATGCGACTTGTCGACCGTGTGCGGCCGGCCTGTGATCGATCTACACTTAATTGTATTGCTAATTAATTAGTTTTTAAAATTTGTCAGTTGTTGTGTGGAGAGTAAGGTTGGTTTATTTATAGGAAGATAAATACCTGGATACAACGTACCATACCTTTATTCTCGCCTTATAATCCCCGAGAGGGTAAGCATAGGTGTATAAACACCCCAGCCGGGGTGCGGTTCTTTTTTTTTTTTTATACAGGACACGTCAATTTGACTTGCGGGGATATGTCGATGACAACCTCACCTCCGGCCTAGCACCGCGACCCACAGTCGGCGTGCGGTTTTAGTCGGTTCGAGTCCGACATAACCTTCCCTTCCGGCTCCGGCAGGGGGTGTCTCCGAGGGGATTTCCGCACGAAAAAATAGGGTGTATAAACACCCACATAATGGGATTAAAGCAATGATTATTTTGCAAACTATGATTGGCGGTCCCACGTAATAAGAGGCCAGCCTATTGGCTTCAAGCGGGGCTTGGAGAACTTAGTCCTATTAATCGTCTTCTATAACTTCTACAATAAAACTTAATCGTTTTAAAACATACATACACACTCACGTCTGTAAATCCCCGTAAGGGTAAGCAGAGGTATATTAACACCCACATTTCGCCAACCATGATTTTACGGTCTCACGTAATAGGGGGCGAGCCTATTGCCGTCAAGTGGGCACTTGGTCTATGAACTGTATATTTACTGTCGGATGGTGAACAGTCCTATTCATATCCCTTAGTCGCCTTTTACGACACCCACGGGAAGAGCTGGAGTGGTCTTATTCTACTCCACCGGGAAGCAACACGACAATCTTGTTATAAATAATAAATAAATAATAATAATATTAAATAAAATAAATATTCCACAACATACTACACAACGCTATCTAGACCCATGGTGAGCTTAACTAGCTTGTGTTATGGAATCTGCAATGAATTTTTTTTTCGTAAATACATACATATTATACATAGAAATACCCAGACCAATGCAAATAGCCATATTCATGCACACCCGCGCCTCCTTCGTGGCCGTCGCCTTCACTACCGCCACGTCACAGAGGCTCTCATATATATTATCATCTTAAGAGTCCGTACTACCTCAAATGACATAGCATAAACGTGTATAATATCAAAAGTTCTAAAGCATGGACTTTTTAATTCATTCTTAATTCTTAATTCTTTATTGCACACAAAATATAGAGGTTTATATAAAAGATAATTGCAAAAACATGTACAAAGGCGAGCTTAACTCATTATGAGTTCTCTGCCAGCAAACCTTTGAGTAGCAGAGAAGAAGTTAGGTAATGAAGGGATGTGAAGTGCACAAAAAAAACAGATTAATAAAACGGTACCTAAAGAGGTACATAAACATGCATACATAGCAGACATACTGTATACATACATACATACATACATATACATACATATATATACATATATACATACACCTATATACATACAAATACATACCATACACATACATACGTACATATATACATAGACAATATACACACAAATAGATATATATACAGACTACATTATTGTGACAGGAAATGTTCCCTAGTTCTTCTCCTGAAGATGTCCAGAGTATTACTACCGCGAATGGTGTGAGGTAGTGAGTTCCAAAGACGTACAGCTTGTATTGTGAAGGATCCATCATAGCAGCTGGAACTATGCGCCGGTGTGCGAAGCAGAAGAGAGGAAGAAAGACGACAGGGTTTGCCCCTGGGCACAAGATATTCAAAGCGTTCACACAAATAAGTTGGAGCATTTGGATTATGAAGTATAGTATATAGAAGAGTTAGGATATGAAGGTTACGGCGCTGCCGAATAGGGAGCCAGTTCAATCTTTTGCGATATTCCGTGACATGGTCGTATTTACGAAGGCCAAACACAAAGCGGATTCCCAGATTCTGCAGGCGCTCAAGTTTGTTGAGCAGTTCCTCCGATGCATCAAGAAAGCAGACATCAGCATAGTCTAATAGCGAGAGAAGAAGAGATTGTGCAAGAGTAACTTTAGTCTGAAGAGGTAGGAGTTTCTGGAGACGTTTGAGAGATTGGAATGAACAGTATACCCTCCTACTTACCTCCGCAATGTGAACATCCCAGGCAAGCATGGAGTCAATATGCACCCCTAAATTTTTTGCACTTTGTGAGTAGTCAATGGCTATTGAGTCATACATTACTGGAGGCAGAGAATTATGATCCAGTTGGCGGAGCATGTATCTACCACCAACAATAAGCGCCTGAGATTTTTTTGGATTAACCCTTTATAGGACACCCTACCTTTTTTTTGAATTTGCGATATATTTTGATGAATATATATTCTAAGGCTCAAGCAATAATGGGATGTATATATAAAAAATCTTAAAAATGGATATTTTTCGAGAAAAACGTAAAAATCTAGTGGCCAGTAAACTGGCCTCTGACCATTCAGCATATGTAACTATCACGGCCTCTTCACTGGCCAGTAAACTGGACATACACTAAATATGTATTTTGGAAGGATAAAAAAGAACTTTTTGTAAAGAATCATCAGTTTTTTAATTAAGGACACAAATGAGCACATCCTCAGCATAAAATTTCTGTAAAAAAAAAATCTTCTTCTAGCATTAATCTTCAATCAAAATCAAACTTAATTATTATCACAAAAATGCTTCTTCTAAAACTTACTTCTATCTCTAATCAAACTCAAACTTAATTATTATCACAAAAATGCTTCTTCTAAAACTTACTTCTATCTCTAATCAAACTCAAACTTAATTATTATCACAAAAATGCTTCTTCTAAAACTTACTTCTATCTCTAATCAAACTCAAACTTAATTATTATCACAAAAATGCTTCTTCTAAAACTTACTTCTATCTCTAATCAAACTCAAACTTAATTATTATCACAAAAATGCTTCTTCTAAAACTTACTTCTATCTCTAATCAAACTCAAACTTAATTATTATCACAAAAATGCTTCTTCTAAAACTTACTTCTATCTCTAATCAAACTCAAACTTAATTATTATCACAAAAATGCTTCTTCTAAAACTTACTTCTATCTCTAATCAAACTCAAACTTAATTATTATCACAAAAATGCTTCTTCTAAAACTTAATTGCAATCAAATCAAACTTTGCGAAAAGATTATATTATCTAAGTGTTCTTTTTCTTTCCTGTGCTGTGAAATGGCACAAAGCATTCTACACATAAGGCTACATCACATATAACACATTCATAGGTGCTTCTCTTTGGTTTAGATGAAGTACTGCAATATCTGCAGCGTCGTAAATTCTTTTTGGTTGACTTTATCAACCGATGGTTACCCCTTACATCACCATGAAAAGGAAGAACTGGTTTATCTTCGCTAATAAGTTCGTCAGCTAACTTGCTCCGGAATACTAAGTGGGTCATTGGTTTTGTACCTCCAGGGTAAGCCTTCGTCCAGGTATTCTTGTAGACAATATACGAGTTGACAATAGCAGCTTCTATCATGTAATACCAAATCTTCATCCACCAACGTCGTGATTTCCAAGATATATTATAAAACGACATGTATTGGTCGAACTTATCCACCCCTCCCATATATTTATTATAATCAATTATTGAAACTGGACATGCAACTTGTTCTTTATTACCCTGACTATTAGTACGACTCACGAATCCTTTTTTGTTTGGGCGGTGCATATTTGAAGCGACACAAACAGCTTTTTTGCCTCGGTCCCTCCATTTGCTAACAGAAATGTTGGACTTAGTCATTGCGCAAGCACTGTCTCCCAAAGCCATAGTTCGGTCAAGAGGCAGTTTACTAGATGGGAAAAATTTTCTAGTAGGCATAATAGTACCGACACCGAAAAGTTTTTTTTGCAACAGCTTCACTAATAACGGCAGAGAAGTAAAAAAGCGATCAAAAAATAAGCAATAACCCAGATGCTCAAACATTGCAGCTAATTTCATTACAACTGCTTCACCCAGACTGGTTTCCCTCGCACCTTCTAGTAACTTTCCTTCGTAAACATCAAAACTCACCATGTATCCTGTTACTGCGCAGCACATTACCCACACTTTGAACCCACGTTTTATCGGCTTGAGGGGCATGTATTGTTTTAATGTTGACCTTCCTTTGAATGCTATCATACTCTCGTCGATAGAAAGTTGCTGATGCGGGCTAAATACGGACGAAAAAACCTGCGAAAAATGGGTCAGCAGTGGTCTTACTTTGAACAAGCGATCAAAGCCCGCGCTGCCCCTGGGTATCATATTTTCGTTATTCTGCACATGCAAATATCTCATTATTTTCAGGAATCTACGCATACTCATAACGCTGCTAATCCGAGAGACATGAAAGTTTTTATCTTGTGACCAATAAAGCCTTAGTGAAGGCAAGCTATGGAATCCCATGATTATCAAAATTCCTATAAACGATTTTAGCTCTTCTTCAGTTACGTTCAGAGTCTGATGGCACTGTGTGGCATATCTGTTACTTTCTGTAATCATGAGATTGAAAAAGAAGGGTGTCAGGAAAAGTGTTAGTATTTGTAGTGGTGAATGTAAATTGACTTCTGTATTTATGCCAACGTAATTTCTGAAGGTACTGTTTTTGAAAATGGGTGGATCGCGAAATTGTTTGTTGCTCCATTTGTTAAGATCTTCATATACTTCGGGTTGCAATGGAGGCGGCGGCGGCGGCGGTGGCGGCGACGGGATAGGTGATGTTGAAGGTATCTCCTGTGAGTTTTCCTGTGTAGGTTGTGTTGATGATGTTCCTGCGACGGGTTCTTCGTGCCTGCTACGGGTACTGAAACTGCTGGTATTCGAAGCGAAGGAGTCGTCGAGACAATCATCAGCATCAGAATCACCGCCGATGTCTGACTGGATGGCCTGATCATCCGTTATGCCCATAAAATAATTATTCCACTCATCCGCATCTAAATTCTCCAACTCCTCGTAAGTAAATTCCGTTCTAAAACAATGAAAATAACAATTACCTATATTAAATCTAATGGCTTTTATACATATCTACACACTAGCAGAAAAGTGCACAGAAAATTTACAAGAACTCGCGTGATATTAGGTTATAACTACCGAACCAGAATATTTATGTGTAAAGTAATTAATACATATGAATAAAGCCTTATTTATGTATTATTACAAAAAATTTCAGCCCATTACTCTGAAAGAAAAAAAAATTAGAGCAAGTCAAAGTTGACTATGTAAATGTTAGGTTATATTTTTTCCATACACCGGCTGACATTCGATCATAGAAAAATTATGTTTTCATTATTATTTTGTATCATCATCGAACATAAAAACAAAGTATATACTATAATACATCAGTTTTACCTACCTTTTCCATCCAGACATATTTTATTTCACTTTACTAACTAATAACACATGCAGCACTCACGTGGTGACGGTGAAAACTAGCGCGCGGGCAGTCAGTGGCTAGTACACAGGCCACCTTGAAAAATGGCGCGAATTTCTTTGTGTGTGCAACAGAAATCAACGCTGGCTAGTCTACAGGCCGGCGTACTTCAACACGAAGCGGAAATGTTCATTAGGTTCAACTACGTAACCAAACTGTACTCAATATCGACCTTAAAGTGACTGTCCAGTATAGTGGCCACTTTGTATGGGGCGACCTATAAAGGGTTAACCAGCAGTCCAAAAGATACTGCCCAAGCATGGATGCGTTGAAGGTCATTGTTGATGGCAGCCACGGCCCCAGTTAGTTCATCAGGTTTAAAATGTCGATATAACTGCAAGTCGTCTGCATAGAGGTGATAATGCGAGCTTATGACCTTAGTAACGGCGTTTATGAAGACAGAGAAGAGGAGGGGAGAAAGGACGCCACCCTGAGGAACCCCTGCCACTAAGTCACACCAATCGGAGGAAGCGTCATTCACTCTGACCGACTGTGAGCGTCCCTGGAGGTAAGATTTCAACCAAGTAGTTGCAGAGGCAGAAACATTGATGGAGGATAGAATACCCAAGAGGATGTCATAATCAACCGAGTTGAATGCACTGCTGAAGTCCAGTAGAACCAAAACTGTCAGTTGTTTGTTCTCCATGGCCATTCTTATGTCATCAGTTACTTTAACTAGAGTAGTTACAGTACTATGGCCACGGCGAAAGCCAGATTGGAAAGGACTTAGTAGGTCATTAGAGGAGAGGTAATAGGTGAGTTGATCATGAACAACACTCTCGAGTACCTTGGACAAGATGGGAAGTATTGAAATGGGACGGAATTGGGAGTGTGCTGTTGGATTAGATACTTTGGGAAGAGGTATAACTGAGGCTTTCTTCCATGATGAAGGAAAACAGTTGGAATATAAGGAGAAGTTTATAATGTGAGTAAGGACGGGAAGAATTATATTTACTATGGGGAGAAGCATTTGGAGTTGAAGGCCATCGTCACCGACCGCCCTAGTTGATATGGATTTTATATGTTTCTTAACATCTACCTCTGATACCGGGTGAAATGAGAAGGCAGTATTTAATGGTAGTGGAAGAGAAGAGAGAAAATTTAGAGTAGAAGATTTAACATCACTAGGAATAGTAGTTGGAGGCGCTGAAAAATGGGCATTCAATGCATTGAGGTCCATATCATTAAGGTTGTCATGGGCGACCTTACCGATTCCCAGAGATTTTAAGAACTGCCATTGTTGAGATGTATTAAGATTTTCAATTGAAGTATGAATGTGGTCTCGTCTCGCATCCCTACACATACGATTGCAGCGATTGCGCAGCTTCTTATACAAGTCCAGGCCTTCTACAGACGGACATTTAATGTATTTACGTTTCGCCTTATCTCGCTTCGACATAATATTTTTAATAGATGGAGTAAGCCATGGCGCAGGTCGATGTCTAACTCTTACCTTTTTAATGGGGGCATGTATATCATAGATGGCCAATAATGTGCTGGTAAAGATAGATACCTTCCCGTCCAGATCATTGCAGTCATAAACAGACGACCAATCAGTACTATCCACATCAGCCCCCAAACGCTCCAGATCGATGTCTTTAAAATTGCGAAGAAATAGAAATTTACTCTTGCGTTTCGGAGGACGCAGTTTATAGGATAGGTACACGAGATCATGGTAAGAAAAGGGAGCAGATAGCTGTCCGTGAGAGGCCACCTTATGTGGGCTAGAAACTAAAATGAGATCCAGTAGCGAGGGCGTAGTATTAGGAATCTTATGTGTAGCTTTTAGGGGGAGAATGTGCATGTCCACAGAAGAGACAAGGGAGCAGAGTTTCCGGCTGCGTGTATCATTCTTTAGGAGACATGTATTGAAGTCCCCGAGGATAATTCTATGCTCATAAACTGACGAAAAATTTTCAAGTTGCATTTCAAAAGCAGAGAAGTAATCTATATTGCTTACAGGGCTATAATATACACCCAGTAGTGTTTTGGTATGCTTAAAATCAATCTCAATGAAAAGATATTCGGTGAAATTTGAGTAAACACCCGGAGACTGATCAACAATTCTATGAGAAATATCCCCACGAAGATACACCGCAACCCCGCCACCACCCTTACCGGTCCTGTCAACACGCACAAGCTTATACCCGGGTAGAGAGAACTGGGTGGAAGGAAGTGAGGGCTTAAGAAAAGATTCGGAGACAAGTACAGCATGAACACAGTCAGAATTGAAAGAAGCTAGAAGATCGGAATAGTGTCCAGGAATGCTCTGAGCATTTATGTGAACAACATTAAAATAATGAGAGAAGCCAGAAAAAATAGAGGACAGATTATTACAGAGCTGAACAGCATTGTCGTTACCAGATGCACTGGCAAAACTGTCACTGGACTCAACTGAAGAAGAACAAGAAGCAAAACTATCATCTGAGTCTGAGCTGTCTGAAGTCACGTCTGAATCTTCAGGCATATATAAAAATGAATAAAAATAAATAAATAAATAATTTTAAAAAATAATAATAAATAAAGTAAATAATATATTAATTGAATATAGATTATATACACTAAATAATAAGACGTGTAAAGTTTTACATAACGAATCCTCTATGCACTCGCTAGTTGCACACACAATTTACACAAAATTTAAAACAAAATAAAAACTACGCAAAACACTAATATTCAAACAAATTATTGTCGTTTCCGAACGAATGTATACACAAAAAAAAAAAAGTTGACAAGTCGATATGTCAATTATGTCAAACGTCAAAGTCAAATTATAATAATTTAAGTGTAACTGACCGACAAATCCAAACAAGAAAAAGAAAACACAGTTAAAATAGTCATGGGGTATCATCTACTTGCGCGGTTTCCTCTGTGTGGTAAAGTTGAGGATAAATACTAATGTTTATGTGTGGCAAAAACACGATTCCGTAAAATTTTCTTGATAGAAAACCATTGCAAAGTTACCTCTAAACCGTACAAATAAAACGATATTATGGATTAATTACGCAAAATAGGATCACTAAACTTACACAATAAGTGCAGTTTAGTGGTTAAGAGACATTATGTGTTTCAAATTTTACAAATATACATTGGTTTCTGCGTAACAGCAAATATCTAAATTTTTACTCAAGCGATACCATTAAACTTAGAACCGCCCTGCCGCCCGGCCTCCTCCTCAGTGTTGCTTCGGCTATCATACGGGGAGCTTGTGTCGCACGCGCTCTGCGCAGACGATTACGATAGACCTTTTGACCTTTTGACAGGCGAAATGGGTTAATAAAGTAAACCGAAAGAGGAAAATTGTATGTTGGGGTAAAAAAACATTAAAAAATATGAATGATGTCTTATGTAGACAGCCTCTGTGGCGTGGTGGTAGTGCACGCGACTGCCACGCAAGAGGCGCGGGTTCGATTCCCGCTCAGTGCAAATATTTGTATGCATGAATATGGCTATTTGCATTGAACTGGGTGTTTCTATGTATAATATGTATATATTTACAAAAAAAAGTATATACGTATGTTTATCCGCATTCTAGATTCCATAACACAAGCTAATTAAGCTTACCATGGGTCTAGATAGCGCTGTGTAGAATGTTGTGGAATATTTATTTATTTATTACTAGCTTTTGCCCGCGGCTCCGCCCGCGTGGATGTCGGTTATCGCGACCAAACATAGCCTATGTCCTTTCTCATTGTCTAATCTACCCCTATACCAAATTTCATCAAAATCGGTTCAGTGGTTGAGGCGTGAAAGCGTAACATACAGACAGACAGACAGACAGAGTTACTTTCGCATTTATAATATTAGTATGGATTATAGTAAGTATCTAATCTACCTACCTAAGTAGCTTATACTGTACATAACAATTTGCAATAGGTACTATATTAGTGGAAAGTAATAAATAGGTCAGTAAAATACCTACCTATTTCAAAATTTTGGATTGACATAGGCATACCTGCCTGTGTATCGACAAAAATAATCTTCGGGTCTAGTTTTCGGGTCAGGTTCGGAATAAACGGAATATTTCTGTAAATACATGAGTACCTACCAACCCGAATGATCATAATATAAATATAGCAGTAGTTAGGTACTACTACCATACATATTCCTATATTTATTATAGACAGTACGTAATTATGAATTTCCATTCATCTGTTTCTATTGTAGGGTCATCGCCCTCTGTGGGCTCAGCTATCTAGCCACATTACTGGCCGTCAGATTTGCTGCCCATACGGGGGCCCCGTATATGGCCATACTTCGCACGATCCCCAGGTACAGTCTCCTGCAGGGAGCGTTGGGTCCCCTGATGTTGGGCATCAGCCGCGCGAGTGCGGCTAATGCCCCCCTCAGTTTAGGGACCAAACTTCGGAAGTGATGTCCGAAGTTTCACCGGCCATCGAGCCCCAGATACTTCATCGTGGGCTCGATGCCGCTGCTGACGCCCCTTACCTGTAGGCTGGATCCCGCAGGTGCAGCCGCCGTGTCTGACCCACGACTTGAGCAACCCCTGCCGTGGCCTTTAGTGCTGCGTCTCGGTGCGCTGCTCCCCGCGCCGTAATGATGGTGTAATGCGAACCGGACGTCGGAGGTCGCAGAACGACCTCCGTCCTCTATGAGCGCTGGCCTGAGGGTGACCGGTGGAGCCGCCTGTCACCCTAGCAGAAGCAGGCCGCGGCGGCGGCGCAAAGTGCGCCTCCCCGTAATCGGGGCTAGATGGGGACACTGTGGTCCCCCCAACCCGAAGGGGGCCATCTCGAAAGGGATGGTCCTGGGTCTGCCGGGGTGCGAGAGATATGCTTTTGGCAATCTCACCTCCGGCAACCAAGGACTTGGGACGGCGTGCGTTTTAGTCGGTTCGAGTTCGACATAACCACCTCCACCGGCTCCGTGGGGATTTATCGCACGATAATAAAAAACGAGGGTGTCATCGGCGGAACACGTTACGCTGACCCCTCTGAGCAACGGACCACGCATCACCCAATCGTAGCCGATGTTCCTCACCCTCCGTAACTATGGGCACGTCGTTCTCCACCACCTCCCCTAGGTGCCGTCTTCTTAGGGGCGAAGGCCTTGGCTTGGGACCAGGAGCACCACAGGGTGCAGCCGTCGTCGCTCATGACGCGACGACGGGTGCCGCCAGCGGTGGGCGGTATGCCCGGTCCTCGAGGACGCCGAGGCGTCGCTCGATGACCTCCAGCAGCTGGACCACCGTTGGTGTCACCTTAGATGGAGCACGGGGAGCGGGGGTGTTCACACCCCGAGCCTCCCCGGCCCCCTGGGCCAGCTGCGTCAGCTGACCGGTCTCCTCCCGCATCAGCCGTTGCTGCTTGTGGGAGTCAGCAATCTCCGTCTCCAGGCTCGCAACCCGAGCCCGGAGTTTCACCTCCTCGCTGGAGACCCTCCTTTCCAGGAGCTCCCCCAGCGCTTTGGCGGCACCTTTTATCGCGTTCGCCACGACCCTCTTCTTTCCCGTAATTTTCTGGCCTTTTACGGCGCCAGAAATGCGGGAAAGAGCCGCCAGGATGTTCTGCACCGCCGGCACCTCCGTGTCCTCCTTTAGTAGCGGGGACACAATCGCTGGCGGCTCTGCTACTCTCTCTTTCGCTGTGTAGAGGTCGGCTTTCGACCTCTACTCGCGCCTAGCCGTCTAGCGTAGCCTTACTAGGAAGGTCGCCATGGCTAGTCACCGAATGGGTGTCCATTCGATCACCAGTCACAGCTAGGGATTCCCCAGACGGAGTCCGGGTACCCTCATGGGTAGATTTATCCGTTATCGTTTCCATAGCCATATTTTGTTCAGTCGTCTACCCAAGTGCGACCGGGCTCGGTCGGCGAGAGATGTCATGCGGTGTTCCGCAGGGATCGGTCCTGGGACCGCTACTGTGGAACATCGGTAATACTGGGTGCTTCGCGGTGAGCTCGCGGACGGTGCCACCGTCACGTGTTATGCGGACGACACGCTGGTGACGGCGTGCGGGGCTACATACCGCGAAGCGACCCTGAAGGCCACGACCGCGGTTGCCCAAGTCGTGGAGCGGATTCGGCGGCTGGGTCTCGAGGTGGCTCTGCTTAAAACCGAGGCCCATGTTCTTTCATGGGCCTCGGTGCGTGCCACCGGAGGATTCCAGCCTCATAGTGGGAGACATTTCTATCGGCATCAAGGCCCAGATGAAATATCTGGGGCTCGTGATCGACAGCCGGTGGAACTTCGGGGAGCATCTCCGAAGACTGGCCCCCAAATTGAAGGACACAGCTGCCGCTTTGGGGTGGCTGCTGCCCAACATGAGGGGGCCGGATGACTCCTGCAGGAGACTCTACGCGGGAGTCGTGCGGTCCATGGCCCTATATGGGTGTCCAATATGGGCGGACACCCTGACGGTCCACAATGCGCGTCTGCTGCGTGGACCGCAGCATGCAATGGCCAGCAGGGCCATTAGGGGGTACCGCACGATATCCTTCGAGGCGGCGAGTCTCCTTGCCGGATCCCTACCGTGGAACCTGGATGCGAGAGCCCTTTCGATGCTATATCGGTATCGTAAGGAGGCGCGGGAGCAGGGACGGGAACCCGAGCCCGAAGAAATTCGGGCCGTGAGGTCTCAGCTCCACAGGGACATGGTAGCGGAATGTGAGCTACGACTTGGGCGACCAAGCGCAGGGCACGCCGTAATAGTGGCGGTAAGACCCATCATGGAGGAATGGCTAGAGAGGCCACACGGCAGCCTCTCGTACCGGCTGACGCAGGTGATTACCGGACACGGGTGTTTCGGGAGTTACCTGTGTCGGATCCGGAAAGAGCCAACGTCCGAGTGCCATCACTGTGATGCGAGCGAGGACACAGAGCTGCACACGCTGACCGAGTGCCCGGCGTGGGACACGCCGAGGCGGGTCCTAGTGGCGGCTCTAGGGGTGGGAGTCCTCACACTCGTCACATTGCTCACAGCGATGGTACGATGCGCAAACGCTTGGGGTGCGGCCGCCTCCTTCTGCGAGCAAGTAATGCTCGAGAAGGAGGCGGCCGGTCGGGTCCGGACCAGACTCCGGGCCCGGGAAGCCCGTGCAGAGCGAAGGCGAACCGGACGTCGGAGGTCGCAGAACGACCTCCGTCCTCCATGAGCGCTAACCGGGGCTAGATGGGGACATTTTGGTCCCCACAATCCGAAGGGGGCCATCTCGAAAGAGATGGTCCTGGGTCTGTCGGGGTGCGAGAGATATGCTTTTGGCAATCTCGCCTCCGGCAACCAAGGACCCAAGATGGCGTGCGTTTTAGTCGGTTCGAGTCCGACATAACCACCTCCACTGGCTCTGTGGGGGTGGTATCCGTGGAGATTTATTGCACGATAAAAAAAAAGCCATATTTTGTTTTACGGTTAATGTCCACCGACATTGAGGTGGAAGTAGAGAGGTTGGGAGTGTATGTGAGTATGGGAAAGGTGGGAGTGAGTGAGTGACGCCCTAGGCACTGAGTTCCCCCCAGTGATGCATCCCATTGCCAGGCGTGGGGTTCGGGGTGATTTTTATAGAGGTTTTCTTCCTCGTAACTCCTAAGAGCTACCAAGCCCTCCTGTTGCCAGACGGCGGTACGGCTCGGCCGATCGATGGTCCGGAATTGGTCCCCATGGGACCTTGTATTTCACCACTGATCGTTCAGTGGCAAAGTACTCGTCGCCCTTAGAGTTCTCCGCTAGGCTTAGCAGAGCGCGTGCGGAGAACTCGAAACCGACCATAAAGGCCCCCCCTCCTTGGTGGACTATTGGCCATGGGCGACGACGTGCGCCTCGCGTGAAGCCCACGCCGTCGCCCACGTTACCAGGGTGCACCACGCGGAGGTTTTCCTACCCAGCACCTCTACCAATATGCATTGGGTTCGCGTGGTGGAGTATTTTATTGTACCTTCAGTTGAGAGAGCAGTGCCCAGCAGTGAGACATTGAAAGGGCTGCTATTATTATATTATACTAGCTGCTGCCCGTAGCTTCGCCCGCGTGGAGGTTTGTTCCCGTTCCCGCAACCCATGGGAACCTTAACCCGGAATAAAAAGCAACCTATGTGTTATTCCAGGTTCTAATCTACCCCTGTATCAAATTTCAGCCAGATCCATTTAGTAGTTTTTGCGTGAAAGAGTAACAAACATCCATACATACAGCGATACATACTCACAAACTTTCGCATTTATATTAATATTAATAGGATAAGTATAAATATATTATAAGTTTTATGTAAATTATCATTACAATATGCACACTTTTCTCAAAAGTTTGTTTATTGCCATAATTTTCTTGATGTCTAATTACTAGCTACTTTACCCTATCGATTGATACACGCGTGAACTCTGAACGTGAACACGGGGTCATCGCGGGAGTGAGATAGCAGCATCTGCGCGCGAGCAGTGCCGGCGCGTGTGCGTTGATGAAGCGCGCGGGGGTAAAATTTGAATTCGAGCTGGAGTGGTACGGACTCTTAAAAGTCTGAGGAAAGCGGGTCACCATCTCAGACACCAATAATATCACACTGGTGGCCATTAACCACACCTCAGACTACGAGAAGTCGGACAGATTACTCCCAATATAGCTGGAAAAGCAATCCACGTCACATAAGCGGACTCCGGACTCCTTGGTCTAATGACGTTACGAGTGCGTTTAAACCTCATTGTCAAGTAGAACAATACACCTTTTTTCGTGCGGATATCCCCACGGATACCTCCTCCGCCGGAGCCGGAAGGGGAGGTTATGTCGGACTCGAACTGACTAAACTGACTGATGGACGTGGTGCTAGGTCGGAGGTGAGGTTGTCTTCGACGTATCCCTCGCACCCCGGTTGACCCAGGGCCATCCCTTACGGCCTGCCCTCCTCGGAGTAGAACAATGCCCCTTGTTTTCTTTTTCGTATGAAAATCCCCTCGGATACCTCCTCCGCCGGAGCTGGAAGGGAAGGTTATATTGGACTCGAACCGACTAAAACCGCACGCTGACTGAGGGTCGTGGTGCTAGGCCGGAGGTGAGGTTGTCTCCGACATATCCCTCGCACCCCGGTTGACCCAGGGCCATCCCTTACGGTCTGGCCCTCCTCGGAGTGGAACAATACCCTTTGTTTTTTTTCGTGCTAAAATCCCCTCGGATACCTCCCCCGCTGGAGCCGGAAGGGAAGGTTATATCGGACTCGAACCGACTAAAACCGCACGCGGACTGAGGGTCGTGATGCTAGGCGGAACAATACCCCAGTATATTACTGTCATTAACTTTTATTTTCGAGTAAACTCCAAAAGCCTAAAGCCCATTGCAGTATTACTTTTGAGGCGCCATATTTCATTGCAAGACGCTGGCCAAGTGCCAAGTCACCGCCAGGGGGTAGCTCGTAAATAATACGTTTATGAGGCCCGCGTTCGATGCCGGAGCGAGGCAAACTTGTCAAGTATTTCACTAATTTACTGGTGAAATTAAAATACAAGTAAGTTTAATAGCCCGGGGAATGCAACGTGCATATAACTATGAACTATTTGGTGATGTTCTTATTAAGTGAAGTTTGTGCCAAGTTTCTAGCCAGGTGGTAGAGTCGTTGCCCTATTTACTCGACTTCGCTAGAGCCAAAAGAGGGTTATTTAGCGTCGCGGTAGACAGCTATAGGGCCAATGCACATTATAAGCTTCGGCAAGGAAAAGGATCCTTCTGCATAGTCCCTAAGGCTGTTGTAGCATGCCAAGGATTTTTTTCTGACTGTGCTGATGGATGCCGAAGGATGTGAAAGGATGTTGGTTGGATGCCGAAGGAGTTTTGCTTGTCAATGCCGATAATGCGCGTCGGCTATAAGACATAGGTTTGTGGATTCAATTGCTGCTTAGTGCCAAATATTTGTTTGAATGAATATGTATATTTGCATAGATCTGGGTGTTTCTGTGTATAATAGTTATGTATTTACAAACCGAAGGTTCTGTACAAAATTGGATTGAAGAATGAACTTATGCTACATAAACTGTGAAAAGTTTTTGGCTAGCTTTTACCCGCGGCTACGCCCGCATGGATGTCGGTTATCGCTCGATAACCGGCGACCAAATATAGCCTATGTCCTTTCTTATGGTCTAATCTACCCTTATACCAAATTTCATCCAAACAGTGATTTAGGCGTGAAAGCGTAACAGACAGACAGAGTTACTTTCGCATTTCATGTCAGTATGGATTTCGTATACCTACTAAGAATTGATTTTTTTAGTTTCTAGACGTTACATACCTGAGTATTTTGTATGAATTTTAACTTGATGCCTTCACGCATTCCTGAGAAAAAGGGTGTTAACAGACAGAAGTGATTCTATAAGGGATCCGTTTTTCTTTTGAGGCAAGAACCCTAAAATAATTATTATCCAATATTCAAGTCTAAAAGTACGATTATCTGTATTCCAGAATCCATATCTCAATCTCATACTTCGGATCGAAATAGAGCTGTGAATATATCTTAAAATATTAGTGCACGAGACTGCCACGCAGGAGGCGCGGGTTCGACCCCCGCTCAGTGCAAATATTTGTATTGGCCTGTGTGTTTCTATGTATAATAAGTATGTATTTACAAAAAAAGTATATAAGTATGTTTATCCGCATTCTAGATTCCATAACACAAGCTATAAAAGCTTACCTTGGGTCTAGATAGCGTTGTGTAGAATGTTGTGGGATATTATTATAATTATGTCTGTTATTAATATTGCATACTAATGTATAATTATTATTGTTTCAGGTACAATTCCAACCAGCTTCAAGACATTTTGAAAATGCAACTCAAAACGTCGAGTAATATTGCAACCATAATTAGGTTTTTTTTTATATTTGGTCCGTCAATTGACTGCACCTCGCTAGATGGCAATAAAGCTGACGTGCAGTCCAGAAGATACAGACCATCATTCTCGGTGCCATTACACGTAAAATGATGGTCCCTAACTTGACGGCCTTGATAGATGCCTTTTCAAGCCCCGCTTGAAGAACCTGGGACTGTAAGAGGAGGGAAACACGTATGCGGGCAGAGCATTCCAGCTCTTTATCGTGCGGCAGAGGAAAGAGCCCTCAAACCGTTTAGTGCGTGGACAGAACGGCCATGAGCAGTTTTTACCTGCATGTCACGCGCGGCAACTTTTCACTGTAAATAAATACTCCCGAGAGATATAAAATGCCTCTATTTTTCAAATTAACTTTTTCATTTTTATTCTAGTGTTGGAAATAGCACAAAATGGCAAATTCACGGTATTTAGCGATGTTATTACAGGCTAGTCTTAATAGTACTGAGTAAGCGTTCGAAAGTCCTTTTCTCATAGGACAGGAGCTGTCTTAAAAGTTGGCTCGTGTTTCACACTTACATCCGTTCTATCATAATAATATTTCTGTGAGTATAACACTTCGTACATATCTATAAGCCATATAATTTTGCTGATAACATCCCAATGTATACTCTTAGTCGTTGTCAAACCAAAATCTGCTATGTGCATTTTTATAATTTATACATTTCGAAAATTGCGACTAAATTTAGACAATCGCTACTGGTAAATGAATCAATCTATCCTATGAAATAAGTGCTATGTGCTAATAAGTAGGTACTATACAACGCACTATGACAACTGAATAAAATATACTACGTTGAGCAGCTAGAAATATTGTCAAATAAAATGCAAAATCTGCTATGAGATTTTGTTTTGACAACGATGATATACTAATTTATCGATAAGTACTTATCGTAGATATATTATTATCCTACTAATATTAAAAATGCGAAAGTTTGAAGGAATTTTTACAGCATTAAGTATGCTAACTATACAAATATTAATATTGCGAAAGTTTGTCGGTATGTATGTTTGCTACTCTTTCACGTAAAAACTATCGAATAGATTTTCATGAAACTTTACAACAATATAGCTTATACATCAGAATAACACATAGGTTATATATCATCACGCTACTACTCAAGGGAACGGAGTGTTCAGTGATTATTAATGTCAACAAATTCGGCCGGCATCGGCATATACGCAGAACTGACAGTGTGGTTATTTCTGTTGCAGTTTAGATAATTATATCATTGTATAAGAAGGTGCAGCGGGAACGGGATCAGATGCCACGCGGGTGGAAAATAATTGGCGGTACGAAGTTCGCCGGGTCAGCTAGTATACCATAGAGTTATGTCTATTGATAATAATCGAACAGATGTCAGATGACAATCGCTTCACGGAGTTTGAAATAAGCTTCCGATTGATAAAAGTTTAAAATAATAAAAGACAATAAATCCAATAATATCAAGAGCCAATAACAACTTTATTTCGGCATTAATCATTCTCAAGTTTTAATTTAATCGATATTATTCCACAACTTTGTTCCGCGTGGAACAAACATAAATTGTAATTTGTTTTCATTGAAGAAGGTCGTGTTATTACATGGAACAATTTGATGTACATCAACGACAAAAGTAGCTTAACAAAGTTTCATAAAATAATAAACAAAATGTAAAATATTAACTTCGAGGTAGGTACTATAAAGAGTAAAAATGTTTGCTGCTGTATATCAGCGTAAAATACTCTTAACTTAAACTAATATCTAAAACTTCATTGATAGGATCTTACCAAATTTGGATAGGTAGAGGGGGGAACACGACTGACGGTGGAGGTGAGCGCTGATGCATCACAAGGTGGCCACCCTAAACCTACACCTGGGTCGCAAGTCCCAGGCGCCGTCACAGTGTTCCTCTCTGTACCACGCCATGGACCCGGCTACCGCACGGTGAATCCATGGAAAGCTGAGAACCGGATCTCTCATAAAAATTTGAGTGTTAACTTTTTTCGTTGTTTGATATTGTTTAGGGGTTCCCAGCAGAGTAGAATTTGGGCCACCCCAACTCTTCCCATGCGGTGTCATACAAGGCGACTAAGGGATAGGGCTGTTTAACATCAGAAAGATATACAATACAGCCCAGACTCAGCCTCAGATTCATGGCTCGAGTCAACAATAGTGTCCGAAATATGGCAATAAGCTCAACCCCTATTACATGGGACCGAAAATCATAGTTAGCGAACTATGTGTTTTAATACACCTCTGCCTACCCCTTCGGGGACTTACAGGCGTGAGTATATGTTAACACATGGCTAACACTACCACAAATGTATTTATTTCGCTATTATTTCTTATCACTTCATTATAAAATTAAATTGAAAGATTTCATTTCTTTCTGTAGTTACAAAACTGTGCATTAAAAATAATCGCGTATACTCTTATTGCCATTTCCAATAACATACCTACAGTTAAATGTAGATTGCACCTCCAGATAAACAGCCAACACACAGCACAACAGATAACAGACTGCGTGGCGGCATTGACTACGACTGCCACGCAGGAGGCGTGTTCGGGCCACGCTCAGTGCAAATATTAATTTGTATGCATAAATATGGCTATTTGCATTGGTCTGGGTGTTTCTATATAAATAAATAATCTAATAAATTTCGGAGATACATTTCATTGAATTTTGAAAGCTGCTTTTATGTGAAACCTTCAGTGGTTAAAACGTTAAAAACACTTTAGAAAGCTAATCGTGTTCTAGGTACACATTCCACGCATAACTTACCAAAACACTCCACTTGAATGCTGTCCCCCTGGTACATATATCATAGCAATATCTATTAATTAATGGCCCACCATTGTCTCCGGACAAAGCCGTAAAATGGCCAAATATTCTACTGCACTCCCGTTAACGGCAACGCATTCAATGCTAAAATTATTTATGAAGAAATATTTTACTATTGTTTGCATAATAAATGGCATTTGGTATTATTGCAATTAATCCATACTATAATATTGTAAATGCGAAAGTAACTCTGTCTGTCTGTCTGTATGTTACGCTTTCACGCCTAAACCACTGCACCGATTTTGATGAAATTTGGTATAGGGGTAGATTAGACCATGAGAAAGGACATAGGTTATGTTTGGTCGCGATAACCGACATCCACGGGCGGAGCCGTGGGCAAAAGCTAGTTTGTAATATTCTTGAAAATCGGACAGTTCAGAAGCGCTTGAAATTGGCGGGCTTTATTAAGCTTCTAAAGTATATAAGAATAGAATAGAAGCAAATGGCGGGCTTTCTACGTACTCCGTAAGAAAATTAGGCGTTAGCTTAAAAAAATGTGTGAAATATTCCTGAGGTTTTAGAAAACTTTTCTGTCATCACTGACGCCCAAGCCAATTCTTCTGCACCTGCTAAAGAACGGATGAGCCTTTGGCGTAGGTTTTTGTCCTAGAGACGAGAGGTGAGCCGGTTTTTTTTATTTAATCGCCAACACGACCGACGAGAGCAAATGGCGGTTATATCGAACTCGACCCGACAAAAACCGTACGCCGTCTTGAGTTTTAACATGACGAGGTGTGAGATTGCCCATGCTGGGGCAGCTGGGGCTACAGTATCATGACACGACAATAATTACCACCATAATTTCAACAAAGTCTAAGTGTAACCACAATTTACCGCTTATTTACCGCTTTACACTTCACAACTTATTGCGGTAACAATCCGGTAGACGCAGACGGTAAGGATAAAGATGAATGTATGGTATTTGACGCATAAGACATTCGTTGACAACTGTCATATACGTCAAATCTCATACAATTGTCATTCTATTCCACGATACGCATCATCTCCGGTTTCGGATAGTCCCTCTTTGTGTTCGGTAAGTACCTAGATGTTAATATATTTTTCCAAAAGTAGGTACTAGGTACACATATCACTATGAAAGATTAAAATAGTCTCAAGTTAATTGTCTTTGAAGTTAGAGGTATTGACATTATTTCGGCGCTGACTTCTGACGGAATTTAATTAAAAACGTCTGCCTAACTCTTGAAGGGACGTGACTTAGACGTTTGATAATATGTTTTTATAACACTGTGAAGTATCTGTGAGGTGGTTATCATAGGTAGTCTGGTGTTTCTGTACCTCGAAGAGCACGTTATCCCGGTAGTAATGCGAAATCTATTCAAATTAAAATTAAATTATAGATTTGTTTCGAATTGTCATTATTTTTTTCCCTATCGTGCAGTGCGTGACATGGCAACTACTGAAAAACACTGCCAGATAACTCAGTAGGACTCCTTTTTTTTTAAAGAAAAGAGTCGCTCTAAGTCAACGCAGGAAAATCATTGTACCTACATATAATAATTTTCCTGCGTTGACTTAGAGCGACTTAATCCCAAGCATTTTTGTCATTCAGTCTGCATTGTTATAATACGCCCTGCTTGACCTTAACAGTTGTTTTAAATTTGTTTAAGATATTGTTTTAATTTTGTTTGATTGCAATCTAACATACATAAGATTTTAAATCTGATCAAGACCTTTCTAATAAAAAAAAACCGCATCTAAATCTGCTCAGCAGTTTTTGCGTCCATCGCAAACAAACATTTCCAATTTACAATTATATAATAGTATAGATAGATAGATAGATTGCACTAATTGCACTGCCCTAAAAAGCTGACAACTGGTCTACTAATAAATTTTAATGTCACCTGTGGGTTGTGAAGATCAGATTGCAGTCGCTTCACAGAAAATATCCAAGTTCGGCTGTTATTGGTAGACTAAAATCCGATAACTGAGTTGGAAAAATTCTGCAGGATGCAATTATATATTAAAAACTAAAGATAGGTTGTTCACACTCTAAAATGTCAACAAAAAAACGATGACCAAATAAATGGTCATTATTTTTTCCACCAATAAGACACGCGACAGAAAAAATAAATAAAATACGTCTTTAATTATACATTAGTAATAACAATATTATTGTAATATGAATATGAAGTAATGCATATAAATTTATAATATTGACATATTATTAGTAAGTGGCAATATTGTTTTATCCTTAGATAATGCGCCATTTTTGACAGCCGCAATGTTCCTGAATGACGTATCTATAAA
Source organism: Eilema sororculum (assembly GCA_914829495.1). NCBI lineage: Eukaryota > Metazoa > Arthropoda > Insecta > Lepidoptera > Erebidae > Eilema > Eilema sororculum. The sequence goes on from OU618551.1 coordinate 9,236,117, forward strand.
ATTAAATAAAATAATACGTCATTGCCAGGATGAGTATCTAATGCCTCTACCATAACGAACTATCTAACACTATCTATTCATCATTGCGTAATACAAACAACACGATGTACACCAGGCTCACAAAATTGATTGTAATGACATTCATATTTCACATCGGCATTCGTACAGCCGTTTTTGAGATATCGTTTTAAGAAAAAATATGGGTGATACAAAAGAACAATGGCGTAGTTTTACTGGACTACAATGTGAGTGTCTTAAAATGTCATTCCTATAAGGGCCAAGGAAAAAAAGGAATATTATTAGGAGCTTAATTGAATAACTAATTTCTTTTCCATAAGTGATGGAATTATATCTACAGTAAACACAGAAAAAAGTAAACAAAAAGAAATCGCTGTCAGTGATAAGGTCGCCCCAGGCCGCCCATTGTGCATTACATATTTGTTTTTTTTTACATTTTTTATTTGTTTTCTTTTTGTTGAAATTTTTATTTTTATATTTTTTTGTCTTATAATACGTAGTTTCATGGTGTACAATAAAGAATATTCTATCTTTATTTTCTGTCCTTCGTTATTAACACCCAAATTTCGCCACCTATGTTTTTAGGTCCCACGTAATCCCTATTACGTGAGCATATTGCCGCCAACCGAACACATTTTCCAGGAATTATAAGCCTCACTAATATAAAAAAATATCTTTTTCGAATATATCTTCACGCCCTACCATTAACACATAGTATTCTACAACGAGGGGTATGCAATAATTCAGGTAATTCACTTCAATAAAGGAATTTCATTTGTAAAGTGAAACGTAATAAATTTTGCGGCGCCATTGTACAACGCCATCTATTGTTCAGTAGGGGGATACTCGGTGGATTGAATTTAAATCATTTTGGGATGGAATGGTTTTGTTCGAATTCTATGAAGAGGTGTCTATGGATAGGATGGCTAAGTACCCAGCCTCATAGATACTCGTGCTACCGACTGTAAGAACAGAGAGTTTCTCTGCCGTCAGTACAGAAGACAAAGCAGGACACGCTTTGGTCTTCCCATTGACAGTACAAAAACTCTCCAATGAGCTGTGGCTACCCTACTCAACGCCGGGAACACATCACGAGGATACAATGGCTGTGGTATTCTGTAGGGTGGAGGTACTTCCCCAGTCGGGAGATACCGCCGTGTCCTACCTCCGTTAGCTAGTTAGAGGAGTTAGATAGAATTCTAGTAATTTCGTTTACGAATAGGTAATCACCGGCGGCGGAGCAAAGTGCACCTCCCTGTACCCGGGGCTAGATGGGGACACTGTGGTCCCCACAACCCGAAGGGGTCATCTCGAAAGAGATGGTCCTGGGTCTGCCGCGGTGCGAGGGTTCTCACCTCCGGCAACCAAAGACACAAAGACGGCGTGCGTTTTAGTCGGTTCGACTCCGACATAACCACCTCCACCGGCTCCGGTGGGGGGTGGTATCCGTGGGGATTTTTCGCACGATCAAAAGAAATCGGTAATCAAATAGCCGGCCTTCCGGAGAGTTCCCGGTTTCGGATCCTGCCACACTCTAAAAACCCACTCAAAACACAAACAATTTACTTATCTTTGAACCAAACATCAAAATTATACTGTTTATACTGTAGATTGATGGCGCTTGGTGGAATCTGCTACACATATTGAATAACACACTTGTACTTTTCCACTGACTTTATTTCTAGACCTGACCGGTTTCGCCTTACGGCATTCTCAAAAAACATCAATCAATGTGAACCTTTGAGAATGCCGTAAGGCGAAACCGGTCAGGTCTAGAAATAAAGTCAGTGGTAAAGTACAAGTGTGTTATTTAATATCAAAATTATACTTAAATATTACCAAAACACCCTTACGACCCTCATAATCATCACTACATAGTCTAAAGTAGTGTCGCTTTCCGCGTCTACATGTATGCTTATATCTTTAAAAATACGCTACTGATTTCGATGCGATTTTTTTAATAGATAGAGTAATTCAAGAGGAAGTTTGATATATGTATAATACATGCATAATATAGTAGAAACTGCAGCGGGAACGGGATCTAACAACAGGCTAGCGGAAAAAAAAATGGCGGAACGAATTTTGCAGGGTCAGCTAGTTTTAATATACATTTATAAATAACTAGCTTTTGCCCACTAGCTAGCTAGGACACACTCCTGTTCCCGCGACCCAGAAGAAGCTCCTTAAAATTTCTGTGAGCCTGGTATTTCATGGCAATGTACCAAGGTCACACAAATACTGATCCCGTGACCCGCAGCATCCTATATCTTACGATTGTTTGATTGCTATAAAATAAACGTAAGATTTTAAGTCTGATCAAGACCTTTCTAATAATAAAAAAAACCGCATCAAAATCCGTTCAGTAGTTTTTGCGTACATCGCGAACAAACATTTCCAATTTACAATTATATAATAGTCTATATAGAAGATAGATATAAAAGATATATGTAGATGAGGTCAAAACTTTTAGGTTAGGTTAGAGCACAGACTACCGAGCTAAAATACCAGGAGTTTATAAAACCGCTCGAGGTGTTATCAAGTCGCGATATTCCACGCCAGTGCTTTGCGTTCAACCGCGTGTGAGCACATGTAGTCAGATAGTTCAATTTAAATCCTGAATGCTTCGTCTATTTACGCGTCTAGATATAACATGTGCTGCAATATGGCTGGGAAAATCCTACACCTACTTCCTTTGCTAGTTTCCTGGTATACTATTAGGATGAATCTTGTAGATCACCGTATTCAGTTGATTCCGACTTGCGGTAATAACAAATTCCTATTTTTTTTACTTACTCCAACACTAACTCTTTATGGACCAATCCATACATAGGAATAATCCATACTTCCATAGTAATATCACAGTATAACGAGAGATCTTACAGTAGTTCATCGCGTTTGATGTTTGCGGAAATGCCGCCTTTTGCAATTTTGTCAGGGTTGTCACTTCAGTTTTTATATATATAATTTTTCTGTAATATCTATACAAATAAATAAAATTGGAGTGTCTGTTTGTAATATTAAAATAACCGCTTTCTACTACACGCATATAAATGTATATACGGTACACATACCAAAATATATATTTTTAAATTTTTTGTCTGTCTGTCTGTCTGTCTGTTTGTTTTGGCTAATCTCTGGAACGGCTGGACCGATTTGGACGGGACTTTCACTGGCAGATAGCTTATGTTATAAGGAGTAACTTAGGCTAAAAAAAAAAAAACAGATTTTTTTTATTAAGTACATTCCACGCGGACGAAGTCGCGGGCACAGCTAGTTCTATATATAACCCCTATTCGTTCTCTTTGTTCTGTCAAGGCACATCAACTCACGCTAATTTATATTACTAGGTGATGCCCGCGGCTCCGCTCGCATGGATGTCGGCTATTGCGACTTTTGGTTATATCTCCGGTTCTACTCAACCAATTATGATCAAGCAAACGTAATATTTTAAGTCTGAGTTTTTGGATTTTGGTTTCGATTTCGATTTCGGTTTCAAATTCGATTTCGTTTTCGATTTCGAATTTCTATTTCGATTCTGACTTGAATTTGGATATTGATTCGGGTTCGGGTTCGGGGTTGGATTTGGATTCGAATTCGAATTTCGCTAATCGCTGGGATCGCTAAATTGATGATATATTCTTAAGGAGCCTATCCACGATCAGTTCGCCTGCAGTTTTAAATCGTATCGGGCGGCCTACAGTCCTAAGTCGACAGCGCCCACACACGAAAGCGATTTTGGCCTGGCGGCCATGCCCTGCTGTCAGTTTTGCGGCTACACACGATCAGTTGGGAGTCGACAGTTTCTCATCGTATGATTGCCTGCCGGCAATTGTCTGCTATCGGGCTTGACGACCATGTTACCGATGATCAAAGATGGTGGACTTGAAATTAAAAAAAAAACAAATCGAGGTTTTCGGGGTGACTAATTACGTATAATAAAATCCATTTAGCGATCCAAGATGGCGGACTTGAAACTCCCACAAAGTCAACATGAGCATCGTTTTGGAGGTTTTGCTGAGTTGCTAATTACGAATATATCATTCATCTTGGATTGCTACATGAATAACATACCTATTCGTAATCAGCAACCCCGAAAACCTTGAAAAGGATACCGGTATAGATTTTAGTAAAAATTTCGAGTCCGCCATCTTTGATCGCGAAATGGATGTTATATTAGCAATCAGTGACCCCAAAACCCTGAAAACCATCCCATATTGATTTTAGTGAAAAATTCGAGTCTGCCATCTTGGATCACCAAATGGATGTTATATTCGCAATCAGCGACCCCAAAAACCCTGAAAACGATACCCATATCGATTTTGGTAAAAATTTCGAGTCCGCCATCTTGGATCGCGAAATGGATGTTATATTCGCAATCAGCAACCCCAAAAACCCTGAAAACGATACCCATATCGATTTTAGTGAAAATTTCGTGACCGCCATCTTGGATAGCTATCCAAGATGGCGAGAGATAGAAAACGAAAAAAAAAAAACAATTTTAACCAACAAAACCGGCCTTGAAAAAAAAACACGTGATTAGTGTGATTACAAAAATGAGACAGCCCTGAATCCTTAGTACCGAGTAAAATGTATGAGCGCACCGAGTAATACCCCGTCCCCCACCACCCCTCTCCCCCCGCACGATTGCTCTGTCTAGACGGCTTCGTTGACCGACTGTATGTAGTATGAATCGTTAGACTGTAGTAATATAATAAATGTGATTCTGTCTATCTGTTATGGTTTCACACTTATACCACTGAAACCATTTTGATGAAATTTGGTACCAATATAGATTAAACCTTGGAGAAGCGTCTTGAAGCGTCGGTAGCTTAGTGGTTAAGGAGTCAACCTTACGATCGAGATGTTCGACCCTGGCCATTACAGTACCGACATGAACCCACTCCTAGCATAAGCAATTTAGCTTAGTTGGAGGGGTTAGAGGGAATATTAGTAACTTCGGTTCGAATATTCTTTAAAAAAAAAAGAAGGTAGGCTTTTTTTTTATCCCTGGGGGAAAATCCTTCATGGATGTTATGCCGGACTCCTACCGACTAAAAACCCCCACGGTAACGCCCAGAAGCCTATGGATGGGAGCCCCCGGTAAGCCCTCGTAAGGATGTCCCTGGACTAGACCTACGGCTACAATTGCGGCCTCGCCTTGGGGGTGGTTGGGGTGCTATCCCATGTCTATGGGGGGCTTTTCGGGTGTTAAATAGTAATACTAATAAACTCTATTCTCTATTATTATTAGTTTCGTGAATCCGTCAGTGTGAAAAGAGAGCATTCTTTTAATAGAAACAATGTCTGGGTTATAATTATACTACGATTTGCGTGGGATTATCCAGGTTAAGTTGTAAAAGTTGTGAAAGAAGTGGGAGTACAAACGTTACGTTAGATAATATGTATTATAATTCTATTTACATTTTGATATTTGACTGGCTAGTCAAATTATTGCCGCGTGCTTCCCGGTAGAGTACATTGGGACGCCCCATCTCTTCCCATACGGTGTCGTACAAGGCGACTAAGGGATAGGGCTGTTTAACATCAGACAGATATATACAGCCCAGACTCAGCCTCAGATTCATGGCTCGAGTCAACAATAGTGCCCGGAATACGGTAATAGGTTCACGTTACGTGGGATCTAATACATTGATTGGTGAAATTTGAGTGTTAATTTAACTCCAGGGTTAAATTATATGTTTGTTATATGTAGTCAAATTAGTTAATTTTTACTAAACGTCAAAACGGATATATTATCTAAACGTGTATGAAATAAAAAAGTATGACGTTATAATATTTTATTGCAAATAATTTACTATAATTAAAGTTTGACATCCCGGTTGACCGAGGGCAATCTACATTTCGCCGTCCCCGGGGAATAAAATGATAACTGCAAAAACACAACTTTTCAGGAAAAATAAAAAACATGTTTTCAACTATTACTCCGGAATTACTGGGAATAGATGCGTGATAGTTAGGATTTCTAAAACCTAATTTTTTCTTCATTTGAATCGTTTTAGTCAAATTTGCCTAACACCTGTAAAAATAAAGATATTTAAAGAATAAAAAGTTAGTGTAAATGAATCCTCATCAAAGTTATATAATGTCAATTATCATTTTATTCTCCGTTCAGCGTGACCAGAAAAAAAGATGATACTCGTTACTTATCATTTTCTTCTACGAGTTTTTGGAATGGGAGTGATGATGATAATACTTTAATATCATTTTATTCTCTTATATACTGCATCGAACGTCTTACGTCGTCGATCCGAACTTCATAAGTCGTAAGACTAACGTCTTTATACGAAACGAGTGGACGGTTTTGAACGAGAATAAAATGATAACATGCATTTATCATATTGAGTTTTATGTTTTTTTACGAGAATATTATTATATTACTATTTGTCAATTCAGCAAGTGAGGATACGTGTATGATAATATTATATTATCCTTTTATTCCCGTTCTTTTAGGCCTGTCATAAATCTTCGAATACTATTGTAATTGTTTGCAACTCTGTAAATAACGGTAAAAAAATTACGAAAAAAATTAAGTAGATGTATTAACACTCAAAGATCTCAAAAATGACATAACATTAAAATCAAGATAATGGTAGTTATCATTTTATTCCCCGGGGACGGCGATTTTTGAATTAGGTTTTATCCTATACTTAAAATAAATGATCTAACCGAGCTTACTAAATAATATGAATGGTAAAAGAGCGGTAAAAATTGCGTGTGTTCTTATTTTATAGTTTTTATTTATTTTTAATCATCCACCCAACCTATACTAATAACTGATTTGACCATTAAGCTTTTGTCGTCACTAAATCTTTTTTCATACCTTTTATCTTATCGTTTTGACGTTTATAATTTGACTAGTCAGTAGAATACCCAATTGTTTTATGGGAACCACGGTGTTTTGTCTTGTCTCAAAAAGGGGTGGGTTCCACCTGTCACTTACCCGTTCAGTGAACTACAGACCAAAGCAGCAAATATTTATTATTCACCCAGATTGTATAGTCGTTTTGTAGAAAAAGTGTGTAGCCGATTCCGGTCAACGCCGACAGATTTTGACCGGACAGCCTATAGCCGTGAGGCAAATAATAATAATAAATTTTCTTTATTTCGAGCAACAAGACTCAATGTGTTAGTAACAATTGACTTATATATCTATGTTAGTATGTATAATTATTTAAGAAAAGTCTGGAATCAATTCAATTAAAATCAAAATTACAATTAGAATAAATTAAAATGTCAACGAAATTTACAATTTAATTAATTTCAATTCAATTACTTACAGATTAAAATGTCAAAGAAAATTTTTTTTTTTTACTTTTAACTAAGTAACATTTATTAGTACTATGTAAAACATTAAAATTAATTAGGTACAGTATATTATGAAAAGAAAATTACAATAATATGAAAAAAATGAACAAATGAACACAAAATTAGCAGGCTGCGGGCCGGCCGACTAGTGTAAGCAATTTTCGACCTTATTGACATCGCATAGAACAGAGTTTTTATTACATATTCGTGATCAGCGGCATCTATTTATGCGAAATGACATGTAATTAAGAAAATGTTATTAAGGTCGAAAATAGTTTTTTCTGTTTTTAGTAGTCCTTGTAGTCGGTTCGAGTCCCACACAGCATGCCACCAAACGATTTTATTACCGAAACTGTGTCCATTTTTTTTTACGAAATGACCATACAATCTGAATCTATAATACAATCATTTTAGAGTTTTTTAGCGTATTTTATTTAGTTTTGACTACACAGAATTAGCATCATATAAGCAGCAAAATGCTTCTTGATATATCTTGGCAAGCATTTTTCTAGACAATTTGCTGTAGCAGCATTAGGTGTGAGTTCCCCCTAATAGCTGCGAGTCGCGACATACCTATTAAATAAATTATTATGACGTACAATCCTACCCAATTTCCTATATTTACTGTGTCCCGGCTGCACAGCTCTCGCACGCCAAGATATTTCAGTATACATGTTAAACAGAAAAAATAGATGAAAAAATGCACTAGGTTTGCAGCAGTAAACATTTGAATCTAATTGCCTGATATTTCTAGATAGATATTAAGAATAAATCTGACGATCTTACTCGCAATGCTGCAAATGTTTGGATATTACCTAGTTCTTATTATGCAAACTAATTGCAGCATACTATGAGCTTTCGACAGCTCATGTACAAAATAGATTACGGCGTAGCTCATGAGGTCCGGCAAAAACGGTCGACAGAGAGTATTCGATTTGTGGAGAAGGTAAAATTGCAGAGCCTAGAAATCGTCATTTTGATAGTGATTTCGCAGTTGCGTTGGCTTTGGCAGATGTCTGGCTCAGGTACGAAAGAGTCCAAACCCTGATAATTTCCTGTATGCGCCAAAGCCCGTGGTTTTTTAAAAGATGCATTCACATGCAGGAGCTTGGGTCTCTTTTTTTTTTCGTGCGGAAATCCCCTCGGATGTCGGACTCGAACCGACTAAAACAGCACGCCGACTGTGGGTCGAGGTGCTAGGCCGGAGGTGAAGTTATCTTCGACATATCCCTCGCACCCCGGCTAACCCAGGGCCATCCCTTACTGTCTGGCCCTCCTCGGGGGAGCTTGGATCTCAAGGAGCCCGAAGGATGTTGGAAAAGACACCTCTATTTTTTAGAACATATTTGACGAGTTTACTAAAGATAGATCGACTGAGGTGAGCCTCATAAGGGTTCTATATAGTATAGTATTAAAATCAAATCACTCGACAAGTCTACAAATTATTTGCCTAACGAGCACCAACCATTAATGCACAAAATAGCTTGCAATATCACCGCAATTACGGAAACGTTGATATACTTTAACTATTAAACAAGTAGGTCGCGCTTTGAACTCGCGAGTACCAGGCGCCCAGAAATGATCAGCAGATATCGCTGTAAATGTAGGGCGGGTAATTAGTCGTGTAGGATTTATGGGCGAATACATCACCGATGCAGACACCTGTCTGTCACGGCTGCGACTCTGGTACAGATAGTGCGAATGTGTGGTTTTGTGCTGAAATAGTTTGTTGGTTGGATGGATAGATAGAAGATTTATTGGCTTGGATCTGGATAGTCCGGCGAGAGAAATGAGGTATGTCTTGTAATAATCTATGCTTGGTGAATTTGAGCTCGTCCACCGCAGCAGCTCCCCGTACTATTCAAAACACACGTGTACAGCCCATTATATAGTGTGCTCCTATGATTCCTAATATGATTAAGTTTCCTTCTCCATGCTAAAATATACTTAAATTGTGTTTTAAGCAAATTTCGGTCCAAGAATCAAAGAATCAATTTCATTAATTCAGTTTCGGCACATCAGAATTTTACAATAATGTCAATCACAGAAAAAATAAATAATTGGAAAACGATTCTTTCGAAGATATAGGTACATGTCCCACCTGATGGATAGTGGTTACCGTGATCTATTGATGTGTGCAACATTAGACGAGTCCCACTCGTGCTGCCGAACCTGTAAGAACAGAAAGTTTCTGTGCCGTCAGTGTAGAAGACAAAACAGGTCTTCCCACTGACAGCACAAAAACTCTCCAGTGAGCTCTGGCTACCCTACTCACCGCTGCGCTGAACACAACTTATATCCGCGGTTGTTATATGTCACATACGGTATACGTGGGATAGTACGGTAGTGGTATTCTGTAGAGTGGAAAAAATTGAGCTTTGTGGAGGTATTTCACGGCATTTCAGTACAATTTAGCAGTCCCGTGAAATACCTCCACAAAGATCATTTTTTTTTCTTGTTTTCGTTATTCGATTCTAACGCATCTGCGGTAGCCTAGTGGTATGGGTAATGGACTGCTGAGACGAGGTCTCGGGTTCGATCCCAGGTTTACCATGGCACATACCAATGACCTGTCGATGCTTTTCGAAGTTATGTGTGTATTTATCGCAGGTTTATAAGTGCCCGGTTGATGGCAATAGGCTCGCCACCTGTTACATTGAGACCTAAACATAAACTGGCGAAATGTGGGTGCTAGCACCTCTGCCTACCCCTTCGGGGAATACAGGCGTGAGTTTATGTTATGTTATGTTATGTTTATGATTCTAAGGCCCGGTTTCTAGAATGACACTCAGCCTAAATCACGATTTATCTGATGACAGACATATGGCCTGTATAATTTGTCCTCAGATAAATCGAGATTCAGGCTGAGTGTCGTTCTAGAATACGGACCTAAAATACTTGGAAAAAAAATTGGCATTGCATCTTAACTCAAAAATTAAAAAATATAAGTAGAATGTAAGAAAGTATTGTGTTCTGAGATGAACCATCTTCCAATTAATACTACAAAGATATCTGACATTGATGTTTGAAATTTGAATTATGTAAGTAATGGAGGTCGTTTAAAAATACACTACAATAAAAATATTGTCGACCAATGTCTAGCCACGCGGCGGCGACGTCTCTCAGATAAAAATAAAGTACAGTTAATTATTAGTAGATAATTATATCACTGTAAACTGTTGTGGGTATATCACTGCAATATGGGGTTCGTTTGTAGGCAATTGTATAAAGTTGTTTAATAAAATTCCTCGGGATCTGATAGACATGCCATTTAATAAATTTAAAATTGAAGTTAAGAATTGCATAATAAAAAAAGGTTATTAAAAACCCCCGTCACAAAAAACACCAAAAAGTTGAAAATAAATGAATACATTTTAATTCAACGGTTGCCATGTCGGGGGACCGTAACTGGTTAAGTACTCCTTTATATCGTAAGGTCCCCCGACATGGCAACCGTTGAATTAAAATGTATTCATTTATTTTCAACTTTTTGGTGTTTTTTGTGACGGGGGTTTTTTAAATTTTTAATTTAATTTTTATTTTATACTTTTTAAATTGACCTACTAGTCAAGCTCTTTCATTTGATACCCATATTGAGGGAATTATAAAGAAATTTGTATTCCAACATGTTGTGGCGGCGGCCATCTTGAACCGATTTTTTTCAAACATAGCTAAGAACACTCCCGACTAAAATACCTTTCAAACAAAAAAAACTAAATCCAAATCGGTACATCCGTTTGGGCGCTACGATGCCACAGACAGACACACACACACACACACACACACACACACACAGACACGTCAAACTTATAACACCCCGTCGTTTTTGCGTCGGGGGTTAAAAATTAGACGAATATTTAAATGATAAGGATGCATGGTCATCCTAATCTCATCTCTTGCTCGCACTGTATAAATTTGTTTTAAATAAAACCATATTTAAAAAAAAGAAGGATAATCGAGTTCACTGAGCTTCTTGCTGCTTCTCAGTAGAACCAACCTACCGAACCAGCGAAGGAATCATTTTCCAATGATTTATTTTATTTATTTTTACTGTGATTGACATTGTAAAATTTTGACGTTCATATGTGCTCTTTATGTGCCTCCATCATCATCATCATCATCATCATCCACATAAAGACGTTAGTCCTGATTGCATCCGAAGCCACGGTGCCCTCGGAGCTCAGGGTCCGCCTTCTGGCTCTTCCTACTCCACTTCGCACGATCTTGGGCGTCCAAGGTAGTGAGACCGTTTCCACGACGCCAAGCCAGCACTTCTTGGGCCTACCCCTTCTACCTGGACCGGGTGGGGGCGCCATTGCCAGGCATTTGTTACCCACGTAGCTGGGCGGTTTCCGCAAGACACATATGTGCTCTTTATGTGCCTAAACTGAATAAATGAAATTGATTCTTTGATTGATTCTTTGATTCTTTCAGAAGGTTCCTTCAGGGTCGGTACCGAACATCATAATTGGCGAAACGTGGGTGTCAATACACCTCTGCCTATCCCTTCGGGGATTTACAGACATCAGTATATGTATGTATGTATGTACTAATATTTGCACTGAGCAGGGAATCGAATATATCCTTAAATATTGTTAATTTTACATTATTTTGCGCAGGCGCATTTTGCATTTCATTGATCAGTTGCCATCTAAGAGATTCCAAACTAATTCTGTCATCAATTTAAGCTTGCGCAAATCAATCTGCGTACGCGCTTGTTATTATTAGAGCGCCATCTTGTGACGTCACCGCGATGAATAGACTACACTGTGTGATTCTGATACTCTTTGATCTTAAAGAGTTGATAGTATAACTGTATTGTAAGCATTCTTTAAATATCTCTTCAAAGAGTACAGTTTGAGATTAACCAAAAGTCTATATTTTGCCTTTTTGTGCCAATGAGCTCTACGAATAATGTACAGTGAGCATCAGAAAGAAGTTTATGAATTTCCGTTTTTACCCACGACGGTACGGAGATGCCTATTCCCCGTGGTCCCACCTCTACGCCCCACTGGTGGGTGCACGGGGAATATTTTTTCCCCGTAGTCCAACCGCACTGGGAGACGGTAAATGCGTTTGGGGTTTGTTGTAGAGGATGTTTGTTTGTGCAAATCCATGTTGCCATTTTCTCCGAAACTACCAATCCAATATAATAACGCATTTAGGATGCTGATGGGGCTGCCGAGGCACTGCAGCGCCTCTGGGATGTTTGCGCGGGAACGTATCGACGACTTCGCAACCATAATGAGAAGGCGTTGTGCTTCCTTAATGAATCGCACGAGGAGCAGCGCCAACAGCGTCCTGGTTGCGTTATCAAACCGGTGGGACTCTCCCTATTTAAAAGGTGGATGGTGCTCCACACCGACATTAATAGTGAAATTAAAATAAGAAACTATGTACCTTACTAACAATAGCGTTTAAGTGGAAAATGTATTTATTAACAACCCCTATGGACTCGTTCCGAAATAAACTTTATTTATCACTAGCTGTCCCGGCGAACTTCGTACCGCCAATTTTTTCCTACTCTCGTGGCGTCAGATCCCGTTTCCGCTGCACCATTTAAGGGGATGAAAAATAGATAATAATTAAATGACGATTGATCATTTTTCTACCGGAAAGAAAAAATGATTAGATTACTAAAATGGCTACTAAAAAATAAGGGTTGATCGTAGAAGGGTGAAAATTGAGGATTGTAAGTATTTTTGTATGCTGTATCATTAGAAAATAGAAATTAAAAATTTTGTCTAAAAAATAAAAATAAAAAATTTAGAGGTGGACTACCCCTAACATTTAGGGGGATGAAAAATAGATGTTGGCCGATTCTCAGACCTACTCAATATGCTCACAAAATTTCATCAAAATCGGTCAAGCCGTTTCGGAGGAGTATGGCAACAAAAACTGTGACACGAGAATTTTATATATTAGATTATTATATTATATTATTAAGATCATTTTGAGACTTTTTAATCAATATATTTCTGACGATGATTGTAATAGCTGCTTTTACACTGGGGAACAAAAAAATTTGTATTACGATAGGCTATTCATCTACTTGTAAGCTTTCGTAGCTGTCTTACAGATATTCATTTTTGCCAGACTACATAATCATTAAAATTAAAAAAAAAATTAAATTTTTTTATTGTCACAAACAAATATACAATAGAATTGCTCCCTGGATACCACACTAGGATTCCCTGTGTCGTGGTACCCAGTCACCATCACAATATTATGACAACAATACAAGTTTAATTTTGTTCTTGAAATAACATAACATAATAAATATTTTTTTAGATAAGTGAAAAAAAAAGAATAAAAGCATGCATGCACGAATCGAAACGTGTGTGTGTGTGTGTGTGTGTGTGTGTGTGTGTGTGTGTGTGTGTGTGTGTGTGTGTGTGTGTGTGTGTGTGTGTGTGTGTGTGTGTGTGTGTGCGCGCGTATGCGTGTGTGTGTGCGTGCGTGTGAGTTTGTGTAAAGGCAAGTGAGTGCCCACTTTTCATATAGAAATTTTCAATATATTTTCCGTTTCCTCATAGTCCATGTTATGTAACCAATCGAAAATAGCAATTTTACAATTAATTCTATTCGTTTTATTGTTTTTATTTTCCGTTTCCTCATAGGCCATGTTATTAGTTGATCTATTGAAACGCCCAAGTATTTTACATCCTCCACTTGTTCCAGTTTATCACATTGACATAAAACATCACAGACATGACTGCCACCGTTTTTGCAACTATGGAGCTTGATCTCAATAGGTAAGTTAGGTGCAGATCTTTCCGACACTCTGAACGCGATATATTTTGTTTTGGCTGTATTTAGGGTTAGTAAATTACGGAGCAGCCAGGATCCAACGCTTGTAGTCCCACACAAACGACTTCCTCCCATGTTTTAGCATAAAAGATTACGGCAGTGTCATCCGCAAACGTGAAAATTTTTGCATTGTTTAATTTGAGGGTGCAGAGATCATTTATATAGACTTGAATCATCACTAGGTACCTACATAGTATAAAACTAAGTCGCTTTCCGCGTCTGTCCGTCCCTATGTATGCTTATATCTTCAAAACTACGCTACAGATTTAGATGCCGTTTCTTTTTACCCGACTACGGCGAAGCCAAAAGGAGGGTTATGATTTTGACAGGCTATGTATGTATGTATGTATGTATGTATGTATGTATGTATGTTCATTTGTTCCCTCATAGCACCTCAACTACTGATTAGAACTGGACATATGAGGTATCGTTACAAGCGGCTTGATCGTCCGATGGTTATAGGCTATATGACGTGTCACTCAATCTTGTGTGGCGCCCTCTAGCGCTCATAAGGTACTATGTTAAAAAATAAATTTGAGATAAATATGTCGTGTTTGGTTTCAAATAAAAGGGCTTAATGAGCACATTTCAAATATGTATAAATTATTAGCTTTACCTTGCCCCAAAATAATATAAATAAAAAATAAAGTCTCAAACTAAAACCCGACTACCGAAAAATCACGCTCTAAAAGTAACAAACAAGAAAATAGCCGTGGTCGTATGCCACTCACTCTGACAAAACAAAATACTCTAGGGAAAAGTGGCATACGACCACGGCTATTTTCTTGTTTGTTACTTTTAGAGCGTGATTTTTCGGTAGTCGGGTTTTAGTTTGAGACTTTATTTTTAATAGATAGATTAATTCAAGAAGGTTTATATGTAGGTATAATACATGCTTAATATAGAAGAGGGTGCAGCGGGAACAGGACACCACGCGGGCGGAAAAGTGACGGTAGCGATCTGCTAGTAACTTTATATTTTAATGTCGACTTCAGTGTAACAAATTTAATGTCTATACACTGATGCAACTTTATAGACTCTGAAATGTTAAATTAATAATATGTATTATCTATTGTTTCAGGTACAATTCCAACCAACTGGTTCAAATACTTGAAAATGCAACCAAAAATGCAAAAATCTGCGAGCAATATTGAGTACAATCTTCATCCATACTTCCATACTAATATTATAAATGCGAAAGTAACCCGTCCTTATAAGTAAACAGTCCCGGGTCCTTTAAGCGGGGCGTGAAAAGGCATCTGATGAGGCCGTCAAGCTGAGTGCCACCATTGTTAACATGGTACATGTTTCCGATGGTGACCCTCGTTCCGAGACTTTGCCTTTAGCTTAACATCAGGCGAGGTGAAGTCAAATTGACGTGTCCTGTATAAAAAAAACTCTGTCTGTTTGTCTGTCTGTCTTTCACGCCTAAACCACTGAACCGATTTTGATGAAATTTGGTACATGTGTAGATTAGACTATGAGAAAGGACATAGGCTATGTTTGATCGCGATAACCGACATCCACGCGGGCGGAGCCGCGGGCAAAAGCTAGTAGTTCATATATATTAGGCATACACTTTACTAATATAAAATTAAATTGAAAAATGTTGCTGATTTGACCTTCCCTATCCAATTTGATTAATCAGTCAATTGACAATGGAGTTCTTGAATAAATTAGGATTGCATATACCCATCATGCCATATGCGTTAAATGTACATACCGGAGAACTAATAAATTGGGTATTCTACTGACTAGTCAAAATAGTGACTTTTTACTAAACGTCAAAACGTTATAAGGTAACTAGTATGAAAAAAGATTTAGTGACGTCGTACAATTTAATAGTCAAATCAGTTACTATTATAGCTGGATGAATGATCTAAAATAAATAAAAACTATAAAATAAGAACCGATGCAATTTTGACCGCTCTTTTACCATTCTTAATTTAATAAGTTCGAATGATTTTTTAAAGCATTTATTATGCTAACTTTAATTAAAAAAAATACATCGGGGAAAATTAAATGCTCAAGTGGGACTTGAACCCACGACCTTACAAGGGATTCCCCGCTCTTCCAACTGAGCTATTGAGCCACACCTGAATCACTTCAAATGTCCTTTCTCTATATAGGATAGATGTTTGTTTTTCATGAAAAACTACTGAGTGGATTGATGAAATTTGGTATGGAGTTAGCTGACACCCTGGATTAACACATAGACTAAATTATTACCATCAAAGTGTGGTAAATTCATGAAATAATGTATGAAATAATATTCATCAAAATACGATGTATTAGAGTGCTAATATCGCTAACAAGATGGTTGTCATGACAACGGGAACTAAAATGAGTTAGCTAAAGCCGAACGAATTGTGACAAAATGTATTCATATGTCATTGGATTTTAACGAAATTTGGTAAGGAGTTAGCTGACACCATGGAGAAGGAAATGATGGCGGAGCTGTTGCAAGGCAATCGAGTCGCGTGCCATCCAAACGTCAAATGAACTCATTCGGTAGGAACGTTATACCTATGACGTCCTTCGACTTTTGACACCCCGCGCGTCTTTTCCCACCCGCATTCGGCGACGCGTTTTTCTTAGGAGAAATATCAATGGGGCACCTCCGTTACTTAATGATATTCTGTCCTCCGTGGCTGACACCCTGGATTAATTGGATGTTTGATCGCGATAACCGATATCCACGCGGGCGGAGCCGCGGAAAAAAGCTAATACCTTCATAAAAGTCAATGGATTACGAAAATAATTTATGAGCGCACTCTAATGGCAGACTAATGGCAGTAATTTTCAAAAATAAAGTCCCAAAAACCCTAATAGCCAGATCAAAATTTTACAGCAACAATAAAAAAAATTACATTTTATTTGACACTCGTCACAGCAATCTTGTGATGTGTTTAGTATTTCTTATCCGAGCCCCGTTCAGTACGCGCTGTCTGGCGGTAGATATATTTATAACTGGTCTAAATATCCGTGGCTTCGCGGTAATCAAAACATTAGTTTATTTATTTGACGGGGCTTATAAAAGTTTTATGAGTAGAAGTAAAATCGTCGGTTACTTGTGAGAATATTGCTGAATGTGTGAAATTATCGAATACTTTAAACAGCATTCTGTGGTGTTGTATAAGAATTACGTATAGTATCTGTGGATTACTGTTGGTTATAAAAATCAAATGAGAATTTAGGTAATTTATTTGTTTTGGCATTTGACAAATATTTATTTAGGTATCGTAGTTGGCTCATGGTAAAATACAATAACTATGGTAATGAATTGCTATTCTACTGTATAAACTGAATAGAATAAAAAAATTGTGTGTGATAAGCAGTTTTTTTTTAAAGAATATTAGAATCCAACTAAGCTAAATTGCTTGTGCTAGGAGTGGGTTCACGTCGGTAGTGTAATGGCCAGGATCGAACCTGGGACCTCTCGATCGTAAGACCGAATCCTTAACCACTAAGCTACCGACGCTATTAATTTATTTATTTATTTTATGTTTTAACTAATGCGGCTACTTTACAAAATATCAGCCATATTGTTTACTAGCCTTTGCCCGCGGCTCCGCCCGCGTGGATGTCGGTTATCGCGACCAAACATATCCTATGTCCTTTCTCATGGTCCAATCTACCCCTATACAAAATTTCAGCAAAATCGGTTCAGTGGTTCAGGCGTGAAAACGTAACATACAGACAAACAGACAGACAGACAGAGTTACTTTCGTATTTATAATATTAGTATGGATTCATTTAGTAGGATACCATTCAGTCTGATTCTTTATCATTTGAATGTTTTTTTTATAGCATTTTTCCAATGTTTTTCGAATCTTTATCATTTCTTGTGTAGGACAGGTATAAAAAGTTCGTAGTTCATAAGCCAAATGTATATATACAACAGCACTGGGTTAGATGTCCTGGAACTTTTTTGTATTATTTGGTGGTCTGGCGAAACTTTCCTGCTTGAATGGACCGGTTTTTAAACGTATATTTTTTTTTTTTTAAAAAGAATGACTATTCAAATTAGTTACTTTTCCTAAACGTCAAAACCATAAGTTATAAGGTAACCTGTATGAAAAAACATTTAGTGACGTCATAAAATTTAATAGTCAAATCAGGGGGGAAAATTAAAAATAAATCCATACTCCATACTTAATATTATAAATGCGAAAGTAACTCTGTCTGTCTGTCTGTCTTTCTGTCTGTCTGTCTGTCTGTATGTTACGCTTTCACGCCTAAACCACTGAATCGATTTTGATGAAATTTGGTATAGGGATAGATTAGACCATGAGAAAGGACATAGGCTATGTTTTGTCGCGATAACCGACATCCACGCGGGCGGAACCGCGGGCAAAAGCTAGTAAAACTATAAAATATTTTTTACCGCTCTTTCAAGCTCGGTTAGATAATTTATTTTAACTACAGGATAATATTTGAATGATTTTTTATAGCATTTATTATGCTAACTTTTAAGTTCGAAAAACATCGGAATAAATGAAATGCTCAAGTGAGATTTACAATTCAGAAGATTGATTTTATATTTTACTTTTACCCTTCAATAAAGACAGCGACACCATCAATAAACTCATTCATAAAATTCTTTAAAAACAATTACGTTAAACGTTCCATTCCATTCTTAATTACATCTTCATTAATGAAATCGCGAAAAGAATTCTAAATCAGTCTACCGTATCAGTTACTCGCGCGAATTACTCGCCGTTGCGACAATTAAACAAGGCATAATGTAATACCTTCTTATTACTCGCTGAGGAGAAGATGGGAACTCATTGTTCGTTTCATTTCACAGTGAGAACTCATTCGTTAGCTCTAATGAAGCGGAGTTTATCGTTTGAAATTAACGGAGTACAGTCAGTATCACATTGATATTGATGCTAATTCTGTGTTGTTAAAACTAACCAAAATACGCTAAAAATCTCTAAAATCCATACTCCATACTTAATATTATAAATACGAAAGTAACTCTGTCTGTCTGTCTGTCTGTCTGTATGTTACGCTTTCACGCCTCAACCACTGAACCGATTTTGATGAAATTTGGTATAGGGGTAGATTAGACCTTGAGAAAGGACATGTTTTGCCGCGATAACCGACATCCGAGCCGCGGGCAAAAGCTAGTGGTATTATACACTCAGATTGTATAGATCTGCGGTAGCCTAGTGGATCTGCGGTAGACTAGTGGTATGGGACTGCTGAGACGAGGTCTCGGGTTCGATCCCAGGTTTACCATGGCACACACCAATGACTTTTCGATGCTTTTCGAAGTTATGTGTGTATTTATCGCAGGTTTATAAGTGCCCGGTTAATGGCAATAGGCTCGCCACCTATTACATTGGGACCTAAACATAAACTGGCGAAATGTGGGTGCTAGCACCTCTGCCTATCCCTTCGGGGAATACAGGCGTGAGTTTATGTTATGTTATTGTATAGTCGTTACGAAGAAAAAGATTTTGGACACCACAGTTTCGATAGCAAAATCATTAGGTAGGAGACGAACCGACTACAAGGAGTACTAAGAACAGAAAAACGATTTTCGACCTTAATAACATTTAATTACATGTCTCATCATGAGCATGGAAGAGCATTCCCCCTGTAAGGGAAAGGTCGTGAGTTCGTGAGTTAAGTCTCACTTGAGCATTTCATTTTTTCGGATGTTTTTCGAACTTAAAAGTTAGCATAATAAATGCTATAAAAATCATTTAAATAGTATTATTAACTTTTAAACTCTCGCTTTGCATAATATACTATAATTATAACGAGAATTAACGCGATCATGGTATAGGTACGTCAGCCTGTGACCACGGCCGGTGTAACCTGGTCAAAACATCAGGCAAATCAAAGGTATGTACCTATACCATGATCGCGTTAATTCCCGTTATAATTATAGTATAATAGTATTATTCTCCGAACAAAAGGTGTGTACCAAATAGAAGAACAATCAGTTAACAGGACGGCAGGAAAACTAAGGAATTATGATCATTTTGAGTACCAAGCCCGTAGGAGATTGAAGAGGCGGTAATCTTCATTGATACGAGTATAAGGGTGTTTGTGTGTTAAAATGTTTTACACCTCGAAAGTCGAGCGGAAAGCCTGCATCTGTATTTTATAGGTACACCAACTAGCAGATGAAGTTGGCTTCGACTCCAAATGAGTTTGGTAAAGCAATTCCCGCCAACCTGAAATCAAGATGGCGGCTCACTTCAAAATCATTTTTATTACTCACTAGCTTTTGCCCGCGGCTGCTCTTGCGTGGATGTCAGTTCCTGGCAATTATTCGGTTTTTTTTATCGCCGTAAAAACCATCATTGAACTTCAACGAACATTTAAAAATAGAATTGGCCAAATTGGTCCAGACGATGTTGAGTTATGCGCTTATAAACACATTTAGCGATTCAATTTTATATAATAGATACAGAAACGTACATTTATACATATTTTAGTATAAAAACGTAAATTTAATAAAAATATATAAAATAAAATAAAAATAAAAATTGTTTATTATCAAGCTACAGGGGCTCATAGTGTGTTAGTACAATTGCTTAAAAACTATGTTAGTAACAACAGGATTAAAATCAAATAAAGAAAGTACCTACCACAGGCAGCTTCATCAAGATGCCGATAAAACATGCAGCTTGATGAACCTACCAATAATTGAACCATCCAACCTCTCAGCATACACCCATTTGTACATATAGGTAGTTCATTTTTGACCTATTTTGAAGTTATACAACCGCCATTCTGACGGATAGCAAAATGATAATTCAAAAAAATCATAGATTACCGCTTCTTTTTTTTTACTATGCCTTTTTCGACAGATAAAGATCTTCAGCCGTGCTGTACTTGTATGTGTAACTTGTACCTTAGAGTGCCGAAAAAAGTTAACTCTTAAAATTCCCACGATACAAATCAATCATTCTCACATTTGATAAGTTTTAAAACCAATAAAGTACCATTTAGAACTGCTTATGAAATCTCACGTCCACTAAATCTCACTTTAAAATCTCAATTGCGCTAAAAGTGCGATAAGACATGTTTGGTTCGCGCCCTCACCGAAGGGTGCTAAGCAGACAGCTCTCGAAGCTCAGAGAGGGTTTGATCCGCTGACGAAGGAAGTATAGACAAAAATTTGAAGTGGAAAGTCAACTTTTTTAGAACAAGTATTTGACAATGGCGGATTAAGTGGCAGGGATTTTTGAAGTAGCGATAAAAATTGAAGCGTCGGTAGCTTATTGGTTAAGGAGTCGGGCTTACGATCGAGAGGTCCAGGGTTCGTATCCTGGCCATTACACTACCGACGTGAACCCACTCCTAGCACAAGCAATTTAGCTTAGTTGGAGGGGTTAGAGGGAATATTAGTAACTTCGGTTCTAATATTCTTTAAATAAAAATAGTTTGATATATTTACCACGTCCGCTGTCTTACTCACGTCTACCATCAGAGGGGTAGGTAGAAGTGATTAAACACCCATATTGCTTGTTTTAGAAGTACACCCTTATTTCCCCAAGCGGATTTATATAATATGTAGGTTCCACCAGTGTGAAAATCTGTTATCGCCACTTTTGGTTATACATACATACCTACTTACATACCTACATACAATCACGCCTTTATCCCGAAGGTTTAGGCAGAGGTGAATCATTGTATTTGGTCCCAGTTAAAAGGGTGTCAGCCTATTGCCACATTCCGGGCACAATTATAGACTCGAGCCATGCATCTGAAGCTGAGTCTGGGCTGTATATATCTGTCTGATGTTAAACAGCCCTATCCCTTAGTCGCCTTATACACCGCATGGGAAGAGATGGGGTGTTCCAGATTCTACTCTGCCGGGAACCACGCGGTTATATAGGTTATAGCCCTTCATAAATAAATATAAATATTCCACAACATATCATATCAACATATCTATCTAGATAGCGTTGCGTAAAATGGTTGTTGGTTGTTGCGCAAAAACCCACGGTAAGCTTAATTAGCTTGTGATGGAATCTAGAATGCGTCGCGCAGTCGCTTGCACTACCGCCATACCACAGAGGCTGTCATACCCAGAAATTGCCTGATACCAACCTACAACATCGTAGAAAATCGAATTCCAACAAAGTTTGTAACACTATTTCGAGACCACTTCTCGCTAACTACCCGTGCTCAAACTACTCGACTCTCGGCACTTCGAGTTTGTATATTAGACCAGATCGATACTCTCAGAAGCCGGAGCAACGCGGAAGCCTTACAGTGACGACGGCCTACTTTCAAACACGTGGGACAGGCTTACGTCAATAGTAACTGTAAACTAATACAGCTAGAACCGCACTCTAGAGTAGTTAAACATAGAGAATGTATTTTTGGAGCAGTAAGGGCAGGTACCTTAACAGTTGTAGTTACAGCAAAATATTCTTAGGAGACCTTCCTTAACTTTTTGAGGTATTGCGAACTGTTTTTTTATAAAGGACACGTCCATTTGACTTCACCTCGCCTGGCAAAGTCTCGGAAAGACGGTCACCATCGTAAACATGTACCATGTTAACAGTGGTGGCACTCAGCTTGATGGACTCATCAGATGCCTTTTCACGCCCCGCTTAAAGGACCCGGGACTGTAGGAAGAAGGAAACACGTGAGCTGGCAGGGAGTTCCAGGTCTTAGTGGTGCGGCATAGGAATGAGTCACTGAAATTTTGGCAAAATAAGTCAGCAAGAAAAATGATAAATGTCAATTTTTTATTGTCAATCGATCCTCGAAATCAAAAGACTCTGAAGGACCGATTTAGCTTTGATTACTAGGAAAGACAGAAATCGCTAAAATAGTGTGTGAATGCAGTTCAAAATATCTCAAAAAGTTAGGAAATGTCTCCTAAAAACATTTTGCTGTAACTAATCCGGTCAAGGTGCCTGCCTTTACTCCTCCGTTTCAAAAATACATTTGTGTAGTAGATTACCCAACGAGTGAAAAAAAGGTGATTTCCTTTCGTGACACTAAGTTGTATCCCGAGAGGAGTGAAGTTTTCTACGGTAGATTCTAAATCGCGGCTCGATCCGCTCATGTTTCTATCTAGAATCTACAGTATGTACCTAATCCATATCTTTATGCATATTCCAAATTCATCTTTTTCACTAAGTGAAAAAAAGAGCGTTTTATTCACTGTTTCACTACTATCATTTCACATTATTAGTTAAAATACAAGTTGTATACTGGACAAACTGTAGAATAGAAATTGTGTTATGGGTTAAATAATAATTGAGAAGGAATTTTGGACCACTCTTTCCCAGCTGTATCACTTTTTATTGGTATGTTTTTATTTGGAGAAACTTCTATGCCTGAAAACCGTTCTTAAAGTTTTGTTTTTTGATTTTAATGTTAGCGATTCAGTATGAGATTAGATAATAGTAATTTATGAGACCGAAATGTCAACATTAAAAATTAAAAACAGTACTTTAACGACAGTCTTTACGTACAGAGCATCAAAATGAATTTATTTCTGTGCGTAAAGGCTGTCATTAAAGTTTTACTTTTTATTTTTTTAATGTTAACACTTCCGTATGAGAGTAAATAATCCTACTTACGCTAATTTAGCTACTTACAGGAATTACGTTTTCCACCATCGATATTATAGAACATAATACCCGGGCAACAGAACTGCCAGCAAGTACCCCATTATTCACACCGTACCTTGTAAGTGGCGTAGCAGATGCGTAGACATGCTACGCCGTAGCCCGTAGCGATATTAATAACTATAATACATGCCCGTGGCGTCGCTTGTGGTTTTGGCATTATGCTTTATTGCTAAGTGCTACAAATCGTGGTCGTGTGGTCGCGTTACGTACATATAAATGGTTTGTGTGAATTTTGCTTGTTTTGGACATACTTTGGTGGATTGGTTGGTAGATCGTATCGTCTAGAAAAGGGTCTGAATGTTAAAATAGTATTTTTATTTGTTTGAAAAGATATTTTTAGTCGGGAGTTTTCTTAGCTATGTTTGAAAAAAGTCGGTCCAAGATGGCCGCTGCCACAAAAAGGTGGAGTACATAATTTTTTCACAATTCCCATCAAATAAAAGGGCTTCATTAGTAGATAAATATAAAAATGTAAAATAAAAATTAAATTGAAAGTTTATACCTACAGATGTTTATTACTAAATTACACTTAAACCGCTGAGCAGAACTAGATGGAATTTAATACATGAATAAATTATAGTCTGAAATTAAACATGCTATTTTATCCCTTGAATAATTCTTTTTTTAGATTATTAACCCCCGACGCAAAAACGACGGGGTGTTATAAGTTTGACGTGTCTGTGTCTGTGTGTGTGTGTGTGTGTGTGTGTGTGTGTGTGTCTGTCTGTGGCTGTCTGTGGCATCGTAGCACCCAAACGGATGAACCGATTTGGATTTAGTTTTTTTTGTTTGAAAGGTATATTAGTCGGGAGTGTTCTTAGCTATGTTTGAAAAAAGTCGGTCCAAGATGGCCGCCGCCACAACATGTTGGAATACAAATTTCTTTATAATTCCCTCAATATGGGTATCAAATGAAAGAGCTTGACTAGTAGATCAATTTAAAAAGTATAAAATAAAACTTAAATTAAAAATTTAAAAAACCCCCGTCACAAAAAACACCAAAAAGTTGAAAATAAATGAATAAATTTTAATTCAACGGTTGCCATGTCGGGGGACCTTACGATATAAAGGAGTACTTAACCAGTTACGGTCCCCCGACATGGCAACCGTTGAATTAAAATTTATTCATTTATTTTCAACTTTTTGGTGTTTTTTGTGACGGGGGTTTTTTAAATTTTTAATTTTTAAATTTTCAACTGACATTATTTGACATAACTTGACATGCATTATTTGAATATTTCTGTAATTTTTATACCATATTATTTTTGTATGACAATCAGCCTACGCTGTGCATATCTATAATTGGTGTAGCACATACCTGCTAATATCTCACATTATACCTACTTATAAGACAATGTTTGTGTATTACACTGTTACACATTACTAATAAAATAAATAAATAAGTTTCCTATGGACGCGATTGAAATTCCACACAGACGGACCCACAGGCTACAGTTAGTATTATATTATACTCCTTTAAACAATGCAAGTACTAGGCGCACAGACCTTGCGAGCGATATCACGTTGCTATTGTAACTATTATTGTTCTTTCGTATTGTACTTACTACGGCCGCGCAGCCACGTCGGTGGTGTCCGGTATCCGCCTCTTTGTGTGTCATGTCCCCCTGGTACTTTAGTATTTCAAACTAGAGCAACTTTGTTGTTTAAATATTAGGGTTTCTTACGCCAGAGACCACTAAAGTTTCTTCTACTATGACTAAAATGTCAAATTAGTACCCACTAGCTTAGCTTAGCTTAGGCCAACGACTTAGATGACCGATTCGGCTACAGAGACACGCGCGGTGTGATTCAAATTTCCCTTCTATTTATCCGTTCTTATTGCGACGGTGAAGTATTGGTAGCCGAATTGGTCAAGGCATTCCCCCTATAAGGGAAAGACTGTGGGTTCGAGTCCCGCCCGAGAAAATTTAATTTTCCCTATGTATTCGATTTGTATAGTTAGCATACTTAATGCTGTAAAATTCATAACATAACATAACATAAACTCACGCCGGTATTCCCCGAAGGAGTAGGCAGAGGTGCTAGCACCCACATTTCGCCAGTTTATGTTTTAGGTCCCAATGTAAAAGGTGGTGAGACTATTGCCATTAACTGGGCACTTATAAACCTGCGATAAATACACACATAACTTCGAAAAGCATCGAAATGTCATTGGTGTGTGCCATGGTAAACCTGGGATCGAACCCGAGACTTCGTCTCAGCAGTCCATTACCCATACCACTAGCCTACCGCAGATCTTAGCTTAGCTGTAAAATTCATTCACTAGATACATTCGATTATAAACAGAAACAGCGTAAATGTTGTTGTTAAACAGAGTTGTGACATTCATTGCGTCGTCACCCGACACAGCGTGTGTCGGACAGTTTGGACACTTCGGACTCAGACACAAATACCTATTAACGCCAACTGCATCTGATGTTGAAATGTGGAAACGATTTGATATAATTTACGTCACAGTTGCGCCATAGAAAGACATGACTGACGTTATTCGTGTTGTTATGGTGACTTAACTAAGTTAATATTCTCTTTCAATTCGGTATTCTACTTAGTGCTCCCAATTCTGTTGTTACATCTCTAAACTTAAATTAAAAAAATCTAATTGCATCTCTTACTTTCATGATCAGATAGAAAAGGACAGATGATTTTATTCAAGTTAAGACCTGTCAAATTATGACAGCGTCTTGTTGGTGCGTAGTAAGTTAAGTCGTATGTTCGTAGATGTCGACTAAAATTCAAGCGTACCGTCAACGGCGCCGGCTTAATTTGAGAGGTGTTCACTAAAATAAATCATCTGTCCTTTTCTATCTGATAATGAAAGAAACAGATGCAATTAGAAAATTTTAAACTTAAAATTCTAAAAAACAGAATTAGCAGCACTGGCTAATCAAATTAGTTAGGTACCTACTTTTTACTAAACGTCACAATGATAAGTTATAAAGTAACTTGTATGAAAAAAGATTTAGTGACGTCATAAAATTTTATAGTCAAATCAGTTACTACTAGGTTGGGTGGATGATTAAAAATAAATAAAAACTATGAAATAAGAACTGACGCAACGTGTTATTTCTCGGTGGAGTACAGCCACCTTCCTGTTGATCCGCATTCTAGATTCCATAACACAAGTTTAAGCTTACCATGGGTCTAGATAGCGATGTTTGAATGTTTTGGAATATTTATTTATCTCTACTCACAACTAAGTATTGATCTAGAATACGGACTCTAAATTACCTTAAAACTCGGTAAAACTTCCTATTTTAGAGCAAATATAAAGTAAATATTTCTATGCCAAAAAACAAGACCTTCGAGGCACAATTTAATGTTTCTACAGGTAAATTGTAAGCTTCAATAGAAGAGCTTTTAATAAACTGTCGCCATGGCAACGGTGCTTGTTATTTCAATACGTGAAGTATTGATTATGACTTCGATATTATTCAAATTGTATTGAGGATTGGAAGACCGTGTTCTCTTTTAAAAGAATATAATATACCGGCTTCAAAGTATCAAAATTGTTTTGAAGAAATAATTTGGTGAAGAAAAAACATGTTTACTATGACACCCATACACAATGACGTATTATTTTAGCAAAACCTTAGTAAATTTAGGTTTTTTTTTTTTTTTTTTTTTTTTTTTTTTTTTTTTTTTTTTTTTTATCGTGCGAAAAATCCCCACGGATACCACCCCCACGGAGCCGGTGGAGGCGGTTATGTCGGACTCGAACCGACTAAAACGCACGTCGTCTTGGGTCCTTGGCTGCCGGAGGTGAGATTGCCAAAAGCATATCTCTCGCACCCCAGCAGACCCAGGACCATCTCTTTCGAGATGGCCCCCTTCGGGTTGTGGGGACCAAAATACCTAAGATTAGGTAACCTTTTTTTAGTATTTTTTTTAGTTTATAATAAGTACATCATTGCCCATACATTATTCTAAGTTACAACTCTAAAATATTCTGCAACATTCTACACAGTGCTATCTAGATCCATGGTAAGTATAGATTAACTAGCTTGTGATGGAATCTAGAATGCGGATAAACTTACTTATATATGTTTTTTTGTAAATAATGTGTATAAATGCATCACACCGTCAAATAAATATTTGCACTGAGCAGAAATCGAACCCGCTATCTCCGACGACGGATTTTTTTCCTTCTTCGTAACCAGTTACGAAAGAAGAATTAAATTGTCGTTTTCATAACCAATGAATTTACCTTGCTTAATGACGTAAGCAAATAGTTGGAATGCACCCCACCACAGATCGCTGGACTATGACAATGGCACATTACGGATGGCGCTCGGACACGCCCTTCTGTGCTTGACGGGTTCACATCCCGGGCTGTGCCTTCTGATTAATTGAGCTTTTTGTGTTTCTGCTTTTGATGGGCTGTTTGAAATATGAGTTTGTGTCCCTTGTGTTCATTGAAGTTGAAATCGGTCGCTATTTTTGCCCGACTGCTGAAAAGGCGAAGGAGGGTTATGATTTTGACAGGCTATTTTATTTGTTGGTATCTTTTTTTAATAAAATAAATAAACCAGCTGTGCTTGAACTAAACGGTTTGGCACGTGAATATTCCCTCTAACCCTTTACCCTGGGCTCAGCAGAGCCCGTTAGTGAAATAATAATCATCATCTTCTAAGTGTTGTTACATTTAATTATATTATTTTGCGAGAACCAAATTCATTTTGGTCAAGCCGTTTCGATCGGTCAATTTAGACAGAAAAACTGACAAATGTTTAGAAAATTCTGTGTATGGTAATGTAGGTAAAAAACCTTACTTATTCCTCCTTGTCTCTGCTTACCCTCTTTTGCTCATACCGATAGCGTGATAGAGATAGGCTACGATAACCACGTACCATGAGATTGTACACTTGTTTGGTACCGTAGTAACATAAAAAACCGTAAATAGCTCAGCTCCTATTACGGGAAAAAACTTAGTTGTTGAAATGTGGGTGTTAAAACACCTCTGCCTACCCCTTCAGGGACTTACAGGCGTCAATATATGTATGTAAACATTCAATTACCTTACCCAAAGACTAAAAATCCCTTTAAAATTTACAACCACCTGTATATATCACCGAAATTGCGATTCATTTAGTAACACCCTGACCTATTAAATTAATACCTATCAAAATTGATGACCCTCAATCAATTTTGTACCTTAATATAACGTGATAGAATACAAATCACTTCAACATCAATCTAACCACAGAACTGTGTTTGAAATTATAGTTTTAAAACGTTTGATATTGGACTTTATGACATATACGATAAGGTTGAAAATAAAATGGGCGGGTGCGTTCACAAATTTTCGGTTTACCGTACAATTTATGGTATTATTTAATTACCATAATGAAATAATGTACGTTTCGCTGGCTGGTACTAAGAGTGAAGAATGAACATACATATACTCACATCTATAAATCCCCAAAGGGGGTAGGCAGAGGTGTAATAACTCCCACATTTGACTAAATTTTTTATAGCATTTTTATGCTAACTTTAAAGTTCGAAAAACACCTGGAATTCCCTGCCAGCTCACGTGTTTCCTTCTTCCTACAGTCCCGGGTCCTTTAAGCGGGGCGTGAAAAGGCATCTAATGAGGCCGTCAAGCTGAGTGCCACCACTGTTAACATGGTAAATGTTTACGATGGTGACCCTCTTTCCGAGACTTTGCCTTTAGCTTAACATCAGGCGAGGTGAAGTCAAATTGACGTGTCCTATATAAAAAAAAAAAAAAAAAAAAAATCGGAAAAAATGAAACGCTCAAGTGAGACTTGAACTCACGACCTTTCCCTTACAGGGGGAATGCTCTTCCAACTGAGCTATTGAGCCACACCTGAATCAAATTTTCCTTCTCTTTATATCCGTCTTTAAGGGCGACGGTGGTGCCATCTACCAACATTCTTTCATTTTTTCCGATGTTTTTCGAACTCCCAAATTTTATCGAGTAAATTGCAGGAAAGCGGGCACTATGTTATCAGCTGTATGTTTACTGTCGAATGGAGAACGGCCCTATCCCTTAGTCGCCTTCTCCGACACCTCCAATGTTTTGTAGTTCGTACGTAAATTGTTGAATTCTATATTATAAATGCGAAAGTAACTCTCTCTCTGTATGTATGTTACGCTTTCACGCCTAAACCACTGAACCGATTTTGATGAAATTTGGTATAAGGGTAGATTAGACCTTGAGAAATGACATAGGCTATGTTTGGTCGCGATAACCGACATCCACACGGGCAGAGCCGCGGGCAAAAGCTAGTGGGGAAATAAACGTTTTAACTTTTTACAATTTATTTTATTTCTTACAATGAAACTACTACTTACTAATAATTATGAAACTATTAGTTTTTGAGATATACTAAAGATATGAATGAATTTTTATAGCATTAAGTATGCTAACTATACAAATCAAATACATAGGGAAAAAGAATCTTCTCGGGCGGGACTCGAACCCGCAGTCTTTCCCTTACAGGGGGAATGCCTGACCAATTCGGCTACCGAGACACGCCCGATATGATTCAAATTTCCCATCTTATACGTCTTTAATTCGTAATAAAATCGGTAGATGACGCGACGTCGTCCCATCTTATACTTACGTCTTTAATTCGTAATAAAATCGGTAGATGACGCCACGTCGCCTTAAAGACGTATAAGATGGGAAATTTGAATCATATCGGGCGTGTCTCGGTAGCCGAATTGGTCAGGCATTCCCCCTATAAGGGAAAGACTGCGGGTTCGAGTCCCGCCCGAGAAGATACTAAAGATATTTTCTTAGTCGCCTATAATTTCGAAACGTAAGAAATACCAAAACAATCTTTAAGTATCTTCAAGTGCCTCACTAACGGGCTCGGCAGAAACAGTTAGCCGATCGATATGAAACAATATCGTGGCTATTTACCGGCCACTTACTGTTCGCATCAAATGTTTAAATAACTGGAGCGATGTCGCGATTGGAACGGGATTTTAAAATATCTTTTGGAAGTCTTATGACATTTGGACCGTGATACAAAGATTTTTAAGTTTTTTTTTATATACCACTTAGGTGGCAAACAAGCACACGGCCCACCTGATGGAAAGTGGTTACCGCGGCCTATGGACGTATGCAACACCAGGGGCGTTACACTCGCGCTGCCTACCCTGAAGAAACCTTCTAATGCCTTTCTTGAAGAACCCCATATTGTAGTCGCTTGGGAAAACCACGGCAGGGAGTTCATTCCACAGCTTGAGCGTGCGTGGGATGAAGTTCCTTTCATACCGCACGGTGCGCACCATATTCGGATGCAATGTGTGGGAATGTATTCCCTGCCTATGGCGAGCGGTGCGATGATAGAATGTAGCTGTGGGCATCATGTCAAATAATTCATCTGAGTGTTTTTTTTTATATTACTTAAATGACAGACAAGCACACGGTGCAGCTAATGGGACGTGGTTACTCTGTGCAACACTCGTGCTGTCGACCCTGTTAATTAATCAACTGCAGTCCAATGTTGGACACAGGCCTCTCCCAATATTGGGAGGCTCTGACCTACTGTTTCCATGCTGGCCAGTTTTCCGTCTCTCACAGTGATATCGTTTGCGTATTTAGGTACAACATCCTGCGGATGAGATGAGGTGGATATACTTCTATTCTTTCTTCGTTATCACACGGATGTCGACTTTGTAAGAACCTCTTAATTTCCTTCTTGAATAACCCCTTATTGTAAGCGCTTGAAAAACCACAGAGTTCATACCATAGCTTGAGCGTGTGGGATGTAGTTCCTTTTATACCGCACGGTGCGCACCATTTTCGGCCGTAATGTGTAAGGATGAATTCCGTGCTTGTGACGAGCGGTGTGATGATAGAAAGTAACTGTGGAAATCAGCTATTATTGACGTCGAGGTGTCTTCTATTCTACTAAATTAATTGTGATTAAATAAACGTTAGATTTTCAGTCTCACCAAAAGTCTCATTCAAACAAAAAAATCGCATCAAAAACTGGCTTAGTAATTTTTGCTTTCACCGCGAGCTAACAGTCAAACAGACAGGAATTCTAGTCGTTATTAGGACATAAACCAAGTTTTTAATAAAAAAAATTACAAACATATTTTTTTGTCCTTTATCAAATTAATGGAAATGTAATCATTCAGAAAAACCGACTTTCCTAATCTAATTTTGAATGCAGCGTGTTTCAACTACCCGCCAACAGATGTCACTGTAATTAAATCGCGATTACAGAGACATTAGCGCTGTCTTAGCGGTTTTTGTTGTGGATTAGCATATTGTCCGCGTCTAGGAAACAATATTTTTTGCACAAAAAAAATATTTTGGTGGACATTTAGCATTTTTCTTACTAATTGTACGATTTTGCCAAAATCTATGAATGCGGTTTAAAAATCTCAAAACCTTAGGGACGGTCTCCCTAAAGCATTTTGCTGTAACTACAGCTTCAAAAATACATCCTGTACAACATCAAAATAACATACGACATTTCGCTCCGACTGTACGCATTGTTCGCAAAGATTCCATTCAAAATGTGTCGAACAAAATCCTTCTTTATGTTGATAGAACTCTGATACGATATGAGCGCCTGGTACCTTGACGTTACTTTATGCTATGCTATGGGGGATAAACTTGATGTTTTTATGTAAAAAGGTGTTTTGGGAGTTCCCCGAGATAGGTAGGTATATTCTAAGATAAAGAACCTACTCGGTCTCGTAACGAGTATAAGTTCCTGTTTATTAACCGTAAATCTATAGTACGTAAGTATAAACCATACTAGCTGATGTGTGGATGTTGATTATCGCTTAGTATTGAGTCAACGCTATAGCATAAAGCCTGCATCTCAAAATCCTTTCTTAGCGGATGCCTACGTCATAACATCTACCTGCATGCCAAATTTCAGCCCTATCCGTCCAGTGGTTTGGGCTGTGTGTTGATAGATCTCTATGTCAGTCAGTCAGTCAGTCACCTTTGAGTTATATATATTCACGGCTGTGAATCTCGGAATAGGTAGTCAGGTGTATTAACACCCACATTTCGCCACTACGTTTTTTCCCGGTGGAGTAAAATAGGGCCACCCCATCTCTTACTGTGGGAGGCGACTTAGGGATAGGGCTGTTCTCCATCCTGTAAAACTACTATGATAAACGGTATCCATAGTCTGAAACCTCACAACGTATCACCATGAGGGAGGGGTATATATAGTAAACCACAGATATACTTATTATTTAGAATTATATAGAACGGACATGTGAGCGGGAAACACGTGCCAACTTTTAAGACAATTCCTGTCCTATGAGACAGGAACTTTCGAACGCTTACTCAGTACTTTTAAGACTAGCTTGTAATAACATCGTCGGTAAAAATAACGTCAATATGCCATTTTGTGCTATTTCCAACTGTAGAATGAAAATTGTGGAATAATTTTGAAAAATAGAGTCATTTCTTATCTCTCTGGTTATTATTTTCATATTTAATAATAAGCCTAGTGTGGGTAATGGACTGCTGAGACGAGGTCTAGGGTTCGATCCCAGGTTTACCATGGCACACACCAATGACTTTTCGATGCTTTTCGAAGTTATGTGTGTATTTATCGCAGGTTTATAAGTGCCCGGTTAATGGCAATTGGCTCGCCACCTATTACATTGGGATCTAAACATAAACTGGCGAAATGTGGGTGCTAGCACCTCTGCCTACCCCTTCGGGGAATACAGGTGTGAGTTTATGTTATGTATGTTATATGTAATAATAATAATTTCATAAGTAACATACTACCAAAAGGTAGATTTATTATTAAACCCACACTGGCAACACTGAGCGCAATAGAATAATAAATCACCACAGAGCTATCTAAAATAAATGACCTATTATCTGACGATCGCTGTATTGATCCGACTGTTCAGACGGACCATAATATTTTTAGATCTCATTGCATTTTAATGGCCGACATCTAAATCGGGCGGAGTTTGAAAGCTTAGTTTGAAATGAAAATAGATTTATACAGATTTAGCAGAGGCCGTA
The DNA here is from genome assembly GCA_914829495.1 of Eilema sororculum. NCBI lineage: Eukaryota > Metazoa > Arthropoda > Insecta > Lepidoptera > Erebidae > Eilema > Eilema sororculum. The sequence continues at coordinate 9,269,903 of OU618551.1, forward strand.
GGTACTTCTTTTTTTTACAACTTAGGTAGCAGACACGCTTACGCCCCCCTGAAAGTGACAGGACTCAGGCTGCGAAGTCAAACGGCAGTCGCTCTTAATACCGGGTGTAAGGGAACACTCCCGAAGCCGAAAGCCCCTAGTAGTACTCCAGGTACATATCACATTGGCATAAAAATAAAATCGGTATGGACAAAAATTTTTTTTTTCGCCAATTTTTTTGAATTTTTTTTATTTTTTATTTTGCATCTGCGGTATCTGTGGTAGCCTAGTGGTATGGGTAATGGACTGCTGAGACGAGGTCTGGGGTTCTATCCCAGGTTTACCATGGCCCACACCAATGACTTTTCGATGTTTTTCGAAGTTATGTGTGTATTTATCGCAGGTTTATAAGTGACCGGGTAATGGCAATAGGCTCGCCACCTATTACATTGAGACTTAAACATAAACTGGCGAAACGTGGGTGCTAGCACCTCTGCCTACCCCTTCGGGGAATACAGGCGTGAGTTTATGTTATGTTATTTTTATTTTGCATTATTTACTCTCCATCGCGTTAGTAAAGCTAAATAAAACGGTAATTTCATAAAAAGAACATCACTACAAAAAAAATACAACTAGCACCAAGCGCGTGCTTCTTTTTAATGGTGTTTTTTTATGAAATTACTGTATAATTTAGTTTTACTAACACGATGGGGAGTCAATATAGCAAAATAAAAAATTAAAAAAGTTATTAAAAAAATTGGAAAATATTTTTTTTGACCAAATCGATTTTATTTTTATGCCAATGTGCTATATACTACGGTTTTTCGGCTTCGGGAGCGTTCCCCTTACACCCGGTATAGCCGAAAAAACCAAGCCAAATCATAGTGTAGTGTAAGCGAACCCTGGACTCCGAGGTGAGGTCTTAGATGGGGCTAACGCAAATATACTCAACTCTGGAAATCGCCGAAGCCAGAGGTTGAGCACTTAGTCTGTAGTCATGTTTGCTTACTGTTGGATGGAGAACAGGAACACAACAAATACCTTGCAATAGCGCCTCAGTCGGGTTCTGGTAAAAGGGGCAGGCCCAAGAAGTCCTGGCTTAACGTCTTGGAGGGTGAAACGCAAATGGTCTCACTACCACGGACGCCCAAGATTATGCGAAGTGGAGGAGGGAGAACCGGAAGGCGGACCTTGAACTTCGGGGGCATCTCGGCCTCGGTTGCAATCAGGATAACGTCTATATGTAGAGGATAATGATGGAGCCCAATCCCTCGGTCGCCTTAAACGAGACTCGCAGGAAGAGCGGTGGTCCTATTCTTTTAACATAAAAGAGAAAAGGTAAAATTCTCAAATTCTTGTAAAAAAAATGCAGACAAAAGACAGCTCAATATTCAAAACAAAAATAAACATCTTAGTAACGGAATTAAATCGATTGGCCGTTTACGGTGACGTCGGTGCCTGCCGTGAAGCAAAATAAAGGAACTTTGCGACTCCTCTGTAATCTATGCAGGCACGCCATTGTTATAGCATTGATGTCGGGTAACTTTGGCCTTTTTATTTGCTGAACCTTTTTGTTATTTATTTATTTTTAGTAAATACTGCATTGCTATAAATGGCTTCGTGGGTAAGTGGTAGCCGAGGTGGTCAATACATTGCAAAGTTACCTACCTAGACCATTGACCATTCCTAGCAACGTGCTGGGCTCATTGATTGTGATAGAGACTCCGCCGTGTCATTACGCCGACGCGCAACGGTCTCGTTTGCCATTTTCATATCTGTGGAAGTTTTTACGAGTAGTTACCTGGCCCATAGCTTTTAAAAAATCCTATAACTGGTATATTATATCTATCTGCAGAACTTTGACATCTGCGGTCAATATACCTGCGGTAGCCTAGTGGTATGGGTAATGGACTGCTGAGACGAGGTCTCGGGTTCGATCCCAGGTTTACCATGGCACACACAAATGACTTTTCGATGCTTTTCGAAGTTATGTGTGTATTTATCGCAGGTTTATAAGTGCCCGGCTAATGGCAATAGGCTCGCCACCTATTACATTGAGACCTAAACATAAACTGGCGAAATGTGGGTGCTAGCACCTCTGCCTACCCCTTTGAGGAATACAGGCGTGAGTTTATGTTGTGTTATGTTAGAACTTTGACATTCCCGTATGGGTAAAGAGGTCAAATCGCAGTTGCTCACGGAGTTCGAAGTTCAGCCTAGCATGTACATAAAGGTATTGACAGAAAAAAAAACAATGTTCCCGAATTACAAATGAACCACACATTGCCTTACCGCAGTCACAACATAACCTATTAAATTAAAGTTAGATGTACCAACGAATGAGTAAAATGGCTAAAACAGAATAAAGTTTAAAACTAAAACCCGACTACCGATAAAAAATAACAAACAAGAAAATATCAAGGATAGCCGTGGTCGTATGCCACTTTTCCCTAGAATGTATCGTTTTGTTAGAGTAAGTGGCATACGACCACGGCTATCCTTGATATTTTCTTGTTTGTTATTTTTTATCGGTAGTCGGGTTTTAGTTTTGAACTTTATTTTTTATTTATATTATTTTGGGGCAAGGTAAAGCTAATAATTAATACATATTTGAAATGTGCTTGTAAAGCCCTTTCATTTGATACCAAACACGGCATAATTATCTCAAATTTATTTTTTAACACAGCATCTTATTGGCGCTAGAGGGCGCCTCACAAGATTGAGTGACACGTCATATAGTCTATAACCATCGGACGATGAAGCCGCTTGTAACGATACCTCATTTGCCCAGTTCTAAAAAGTAGTTGAGGAGCTATGAGGGAACAAATGAACATACATACATACATACCTACATATATACATACAAAGCCTGTCAAAATCATAACCCTCCTTTTGGCTTCGCCGTAGTCGGGTAAAAATACGCTTTATCATTGTCAAAATACAACAGTTTTATTGCTAATCAAAACCTAATTACCATGATTTCACGACATTATAGGGACAGTGGCGCTATCCTTCAGTTACTTCGACTATATTTGACATTTGCACAGATACAACAAATCAAACAGCCGTAGTGTTGCCAGTTCACAATAGCTTCCAAACCACAGATAAGGTTGTATTCATAAATAACACCTATCTCATTATGCGCGCGGCCTATTGACGTTAATAGTGTGGAATCTAACCAGTCGATGTTCAAATGGAATAGCCAATAAGCTACCATGTTAACGGGAATTAACGCGATCATGGTATAGGTTGTACATACAAACCTTTGATTTGCCTGACATTTCGACCAGGTTACGCCGGCGGTAGTCATATGATGACTGGCTCAGCGATGCACGCCCGCCGTCGTCTATTTCGCGATGTAGCAGTTTCTTCATCTACCCGCACGTACTCGATATTTTTCATTTTGTTCTCGCCATGTACGGGCACATAACACACTCACAGTGTCCCTATTCTGTAAGCAAACTGCTGAGCCAGTCAGCCTTTGATCACGGCCGGTGTAACCTGGTCGAAACGTCAGGCAAATCAAAGGTACGTCTGTACCTATACCATGATCACGTTAATTCCCGTTAACATTATTGTATTTCATGGAGTTATTATAGCCAATAAGCTGTTGGTAATAGAAATTTATAGCGTGGTAAGAGACCGATGTGGAGTGATAGAAGATGTAGTGACGAGAATTGCGAAAGGAATGTTAAGATGGTTCGGTCATGTTGAGAGAATGAATGAAAGAAGACTAAGGAAACAGGTGTATGAGGCGAGTGTGGAGGGTACCGTCGGTAGGGGAAGACCTAGGCGCACATACCTGGACCAAATCGGGGAAGTTTTAGAAAAGGGGCAGGTCAGGAGTATAGTTGCAAAACTTCTGAAAAATTCCGAATAATTCCCGAATACTTCTGGGAAAGTTTCTTTAACTCAGAATTATTCAAAATGAATTTAATTCTAATATTCTTTAAAAAAATTAAGTTTTTTTTTTTGCTGAAATATCGTATTTTGCATCGATCGTCGATCGCCGCCGCCGCCGCTGCCCCTCTGTGCGTCCGCCGATGGCGCCGCACGCGCCCGACTGCCACGCGAATGCGTGCAGGCGATGGCTTTGAGGGGTGCGGTAACAGGGGAGATGCTCCCTAGAGAAGTTTTCCCTCGCCCCGCGAGAAAGATTCGTACCCCCGCATTCGAATGTTTCCGCTGAATGTTTCCGCCGAATATTTCGCCAGAATAATTCAATGGAAATAAACGTGTTTGTTCGTGGTGTGGTGGGTGAGTTAATTATTGTTCAGTGGAACATACCTAGGTAAAATATAAATGTTTATTTTATTATAAATGGGATTGATTAAGTATATTCTGATAGGATTTTTATAGATTAACAGGATTTTTATTCTTCTGTTTTTAGGTAGGTACCTACTTATTTCGAAACCGAATGCTATCTTTATATTAGTATCAGTTGTGGAATAAAAAACCAGGTTTTATTGGATTTGTTTTTTGAAAAAGGGTTACCTATTTTTAGGTTAGTTTGTATGTAACTAGTATGTATTCGCTAATCGCATAGGTAGGTAATTAATACTTAACGCATATAATAATAGCCCAGTCAATAAAAACAAGTAAAGGCAAACCTTGCAAGCGAACATGTTTTGATGCGGTTTTCAGAAAAGTATTTGTTATACTTAGGAGCAGGTTTTGGTATGTTAACCCACTTCAAAAAAAGGAGGTTATGAGTTTGAAACGTACGTATGTGTGTATGCCTGCGATTATCTAGTGTTTGGCTGAACTGATTTTCATGCGTATTTCAGGAAGGTATTTACTATACTTAGGCCTGTTTTTCTACGTTAACCGACTTCAAAAAAAAGGAGGTTATGAGTTGGAACCGTATCTATGTAATGTATGCATGTTTGTCTAATGTTTGTCCGTGATTATCTCGCGTATGGCTGAACCTATTTTGATTCGGTTTTCAGAAAAGTATTTATTACACTCAGGAGCAGATTTGGTATTATTAATCGACTTTAAAAAGGAGGTTATAGGTTTGAACCCTATGTATGTACTTACCACAGTTTGTCCACGATCATCTCGCGTTTGGCTGAATCGATTTTGATGCAGTTTACAGAACAGTATTAGTAGTCAAATAAATGTTGAAATAAATATGTTTGTTTGCTTGCTTGCAGTCTCACAACCATAAGCTTCAACTAAAGAAGATTAACTTCCAAGCGTGAAATAGGTTGGAAGGTCGATTTTCCTCGTTTATTTTTTAACATAACATAACATAAACTCACGCCTGTATTCCCCGAAGGGGTAGGCAGAGGTGCTAGCACCCACATTTCGCCAGTTTATGTTTAGGTCCCAATGTAAAAGGTGGCGAGCCTATTGCCATTAACCGGGCACTTATAAACCTGCGATAAATACACACATAACTTCGAAAAGCATCGAAAAGTCATTGGTGTGTGCCATGGTAAACCTGGGATCGAACCCGAGACCTCGTCTCAGCAGTCCATTACCCATACCACTAGGCTACCGCGGTTATTTTTTACAGTTGAAATATTCCCAAAGTTTCGGAATATTTCGGAATACTTCCGAAGTATTCGAAGGGAATGATTCGGAATTTTTCCCGCCAGCATCTATAGTCAGGAGTACCCTAAACCGACGAGCATGCATGAAGAATGTAATGAGAGTGAATGAAGCGAGAGTATTATGTCAGGATAGTCGCAAATGGAGATCCGTGATCTCTGCCTACCCCTATGGGAAACAGGAGTGATTTTATGTATGTATGTAAATTTATATTTGGGACTAGATTATACGTTTTAAGTAATCATTAATATTCTCATGACGACTACAATAATGGGGTTCTTCAAGAAGGTTATAAGGTTTCTACAGTGTGGTACCCGGCAGAGTAGAATTTGTTCCACCCCATTTCTTCCCATGCGGTGTCGTACAAGGCGACTAAGGGATAGGGCTGTTTAACATCAGACAGATATATACAGCCCAGACTCAGCCTCAGATGCATGACTCGAGTCAACAATAGTGCCCGGAAAGCGGCAATAGGCTCACCCCCTATTACGTGGGACTGAATCCAATGATTGGTGAAATGATGGTGTTAATTCACCTCTGCCTTACCCTTCGGGGATAAAGGCGTGATTGTATGTATGTATGTGTCTACAGTGTCGGCAGCACGAGTGTGACGCCCTGGTATTGCATACGTCCATAGGACACGGTAACCACTCTCCATCAGGTGAACCGTGTGCTGATCTGCGCCCAGTATAAAAAAAAATTACGCCCTTTATGGAGTAGCGGGCGGCAGAGTGTTTGTTACTGTGTCGAAGATAGCGGATTCGATTCCCGCTCAGTGCAAATATTGAATCGATTCTTTCTATACCAACTAGAAGTTGGCTTCAGTCCTGATGCCGTTAAGAGGACTCACTTATAAATATAACTGACGAAATGTTGGCATATTTTACTTGAATGAATTTTACAGCATTAAGTATGCTAACTACACAAATCGAATACATAGGGAAAAACAAAACTTCCCGGGCGGGACTTGAACCCGCGATCTTTCCCTACAGAGGAATGCCTCGACCAACACAGTTACCGAGACACGCCCTATAAATATTTTATTTACTACTATTTACTTACTCCAGGGAGACAACGTGAGCGTGTGTACGTAGGAATTAATTATTAATTTCAATCTAACTATTAATTAAGAAGACGTTAAACTTTCATGGATACTTAAGTAATTGAAGTTATATCTAAAATTCAATTAGTTAATCCATAAAAGAGTTTGATAAGGATCCCCCTTAGTGGTAAGACAGCACTTTTTACGTACGACGGAACGGAGACGGTATATGCGTTTGGGGTGAGAGGTTGCTTGTGTGTTTGTTATTTTGTTTGTTTGTGCAAATCCATGTTGCCATTTTCTCCGAAACTACCAATCTAATTTTGATGCAGTTTTCAGTTATGGGTTCGGCTTTAATTGGAGCATGTTCTTAGATATGTGTTACAATGACAACTCAACAGGAGGCGCTACAGAAAGCATTTTTAATTGAAGGAATTTTTACAGCATTAAGTATGCTAACTATACAAATCAAATACATAAGGAAAAAGAATCTTCTCGGGCGGGACTCGAACCCGCAGTCTTTCCCTTACAGTGGGAATGCCTGACCAATTCGGCTACCAAGACACGCCCGATGTGATTCAAACCCATCTTATACGTCTTTAAGGCGACGTGGCGTTATCTACCGATTTTCTTACGAACTATCAGATTTTTAATCGGATTTATCGGATTTAAAGCATTTTTAATGCAAATCAATGTTGTTTTTCTCCAAACCGATACTACTAGACCGATTTTGATGCAGTTTTCTATTATTGGTTTGGGTTTGATTGGTGCATGTTCTTAGATTGGTGTTACGGTGACAACCCCACTAGGGGACGCTGCAGTAAACATTTTTTGAATTATTTTTTATACGTCGTGGGTTTTTGCAAAATTTTTAATTTTATTACTTGTAAGGTAACTTGTTATAGTTACTGGTATATATTTGACAGCATCTGTGGCGTGGCGGTAGTGCACGCGACTGCCACGCGGAGGCGCGGGTTCGATCCCCGCTCAGTGCAAATATTTATTTACATGAATATGGCTATTTGCATCGGGCTGGGTGTTTCTATGTATAATATGTATGTATTTACAAAAAAAAAGTATTTAAGTATGTTTATCCGCATTATAGATTCCATAACACAAGCTAGTTAAGCTTACCATGGGTCTAGATAGCGTTGTGTGGAATGTTGTGGACTATTTATTTATTGGGTTGGGAGTGGGCTATGTCCAGTGGTGGACCTCGATAAGCTAATTATTATTTGATGAATTTATTGTTAGTTCTTGGTATTCCACTCTTCCTGTTGACCGATTGTTGTGATAATTTGGTACACATTTTTAATTCGGACTACAATTGGGTAATCCATACTTCCATACTAATATTATAAATGCGGAAGTAACTCTGTCTGTCTGTTACGCTTTCACGCCTAAACCACGGAAACGATTTTGATGAAATTTGGTATACGGGTAGATTACGGTAGGAAGGACATAGGCTATGTTTAGTCTCGATAACCGACATCCACGCGGGCGGAGCCGCGGGCAAAAGCTAGTATCCTATAGTTAAAATAAATTATCTAACCGAGCTTATTAAATTAAGAATGGTAAAAGAGCGGTAAAAATTGCGTCGATTCTTATTTTACAATTTTTATTTATTTTTATTCATCCACACGACCTATAATAGTAGATAACTGATTTGACTATAAAATTTTATGACGTCACTAAATCTTTTTTCATACAAGTTACCTTTTAACTTATCGTTTTGACGTTTAGTAAAATGTAACTAATTTGAGTACCTAGTCAGTAGAATACCCAATTAATTTAAAAAAAAAAACAGTTTGTCTCGCTCTTATTACCACAATATTAAAATCATTTTGATCTTTCTCCATAACCTCACGGATAACTGAAACAAAATCACACACACACACACACACACACACACACACAAATTAACCATATACCATTTAGGATCAAATTCCTTTCTAAAAATACACACGAACATAAAAATAAAGCGAAAAAATGGTTTCCCTATTCCATAATTGCGCGTCTGAATTACCAGGAGGTCATAGACGCCAGGAGTGTCGTGGCGACGGCGACGGGCTGTCTGGTGCGTATTGATTGTGGAATGTTTACGCACTGCGAGGGAGCGAGGGGTTGTTTTTATCCCCTTAGTGATGTTCTCCTAATAATCTGGTAGAGATTTTTATGATTCTTTTAATCTTATTTTTCTTTATTTCTTGATTTTCGCCTGTATTTACTTAACCATATTCTGTCCTCCGTTATATTACTGAATTTATTTTACACATATTTTTACTGTACATTATAGGTAGGTACCTACTAATTCTAACAGCTGAAGAGTTTGTTTATTTTTTTTTTTTTGTATCAAAATCAATAATTGAACACGAACTCAAACCTAAAACTTCATGCTGATAATTTATTATAAAACGAATTTTCGTTACAATTCTGAAAATTGTTCATTGAAGACATGATAGTTTTTGACAATTTGAGAGGTTGCGGTTGGTGCGATCGAGGCTGAATTTTGATATGACTTTTATTTTATTACCTTTATTGACAGACGAGTTGAAGGTACTACTTACGCGCAATGAGCTTCAGCCAACGATTCACGGTCAATCTTTATTCAATTTCCATCTTGTACCAATATAATCACCTAATAGTGTACTGAATTGTCTACAAGAGATACCATCGATTGTTTCCTGCTATCCTGGTACCTAGAGCATACATATTACGCTAGTTTAATCACTTAGCATCGCCTGCACTTTATGAGCGCGCGTGTCGCTGCAAGCCGTTTGCAGATTCTTGAAGCATTATGGGTATTCGATGCATTTATTGATGGAGATTTGATCAGTGTTGCTAGCACCACAAACAAAATTACCCATTGAAATTGCAATAACATTACTTTTGTTAGATTTTCCATTAGGTATTTTGTGGAAACTCCTATGAACGAATCAAGTTCGGTCACTTCTTATAGTCAAAGTCATATTTATTCTCAATCTTGAACAATAAAATTATTTCTTATTGACGTCAATTTTAATTCTACTTAATCTAAGTTTACCACCGCCTCCAAGGCGCTGTTGGAGAAGAAACGGCGCAACAAACTCCACTGCGGCCTTTTTAGACGTCAATTTACAATATAAGACATAACATAACATAAACTCACGCCTGTATTCCCCGAAGGGGTAGGCAGAGGTGCTAGCACCCACATTTCGCCAGTTTATGATTTAGGTCCCAATGTAATGCGGCGAGCCTATTGCCATTAACCGGGCACTTATAAACCTGCGATAAATACACACATAACTTCATTTACAATATTTATTTACTTAATGATAAATGTGGACGAATGTACATTTCGCGTCTGGATAAACAATTTATAAAACACTTTATAATGAAGAATTAAACCACACTATGCTCAGGCCAGACATTTTTATCTTTCAGGTTTGTTTGAAAGGTATATGAAATCAAATTGTTTTATGACGGTAAAAGGCTCCACTACATTGCCCAGATGTTGTGATTGACGACAATAGACTCTCTTTTTTTTTCGTGCGGAAATCCCCTCGGATACCTCCCCTGCCGGAGCCGGAAGGGCACGGAAGGCCGACTGTGGACGTGCTAGGCCGGAGGTGAAGTTGTCATCGACATATCCCTCGCACCCGGGCTGACCCGGCCATCCCTTACGGTCTGGCCCTCCTCGGGACAACGGTGTCCCCGAATAGACTCTCATCCTATTACGTGGTATTGAAATGTAAGTGTTAAAACACCTCTACCTACCCTTCTGGGGATTTAAAGGCCTGGATCTATATATTTATTAGACACCTGACTTCATCATTAGTCTGTAAACCTTTTCCCATCTCGGTTGGGGTCGCCTTTCCAGTCTAACTTCGATATTTTCCGTAAAGTAACTGCCATCTGACCTTTACAACCAATTGGTGACATCGAATAAGTTTTATAGCTAGATTAGTTGCACTTTTGAGAGCTCCAACCACACGTAACGACTGCCATAGATGTTCGTATGGCAACCGGGACCGACGGATTAACGTGCTAACGTGCAGACCGATGCGAAATAAGGTAAACGTCCCAATAACCGTTAATTTTAGAACTTCACTAACTTTGATGATCTGTTTTACTGTTGAAAAAAAGTAGCACTCTTATCATATACCGATCCGCTCAGCCACAGCGAGCCAACCAATGTGACGTGGTGATGCCGTAGTTCACTCTCTAAACCTCGTATTTTCTTAGAATTTTTCAGAGCACACTTTTGATATTGCACAGTACCGACACCATTAAACTTTTTGGTTACTATTGCCATTAATATTGTTCAAAATATTATTAAGAAAATATTGTTATTCATAAAATATAGTTTTTTATTATTAGAACGGTGTAAATAAAAAAAACTGACTAGTTACCGGGCACTGGGACCTTACCGGCATTAGGGACGTTTACCTTAGACATATTCATGTAAACAAATATTTGCACCACTGATTACTACTTACTATACAAAAACCATCCACCCATGTTCTCACGCCTATAAAATCCCCGAAGGAGTAGCTAGAGGCGTATTAACACCCACGTGTCGCCAATTAGGTACTAATTTCGGTCCCACGTAGTAGGAGGCGAGTCTATTGACGTCTAGCGAGCACTATATCTTGGGCTATATGTTTACTGTATACTGGGTGTAAGGGGAACGCTCCAGTACTCCAGGTACATAACACATTGGCATAAAAATAAAATCGGCTTGGACAAAAAAAAAATAGAATTTTTTTCTTTTTTATTTTGTAGTATTATTTACTCTCCATCGTGTTAGTAAAGCTAAATGAAGCGGTTATTTTATTAAAAACAACACCACTACATAAAAGCACGCGCTTGGCGGTGGTATTTTTTATTTAAATCCGATTCGAAAAACATTGGAAAGAATGAAATGCTCAAGTGAGACTCGAACTCACGACCTTTCCCTTACAGGGGGACTGCTCTTCCAACTGAGCTATTGAGCCACACTTGAATCATTCCAAATTTTCCTTCTCTTTATATCCGTCTTTATGGGCGACGGTGCAGCCATCTACCAACATTCTTACGAACTGTTGGAAACTGTGAATGATTTTTCAAGCATTTTTAAACATTGAGTTTTGATGACTGCGCCCAAATATTTGAATGAATTTGTGTTATGTATATACCTGGAGTACTACTAGGGGCTTTCAGCTTCGGGATCGTTTCCCTTACACCCAGTATATGTAAAAACATTGCAACAATTTTATTTCAAGAAATTGGGACAGGTTCTGTTATCTCGACAATTATAATAAAAGCCGGGAAAACATCAGCCCATGTTGGCACCGGAAGGGACGACAGGATGGGGAGGAGATGCGTTTAGTTGGGGGAGTGTGTTAGGTGGGAGGGGGGAGATAATGTTGGACCTTGGCAGTAAGTTGTGCCTTTACGTAACATAGTGAGGAGTGTGAGAGAGTGTATCTTACTGTATATGTTACCGGAAATGTATGAAATCAAGGAATTGTATACAAATCCTAGGAAATGTGTGTTAATACATAGAATTCCTGCCGTTCCACCGGAAATGTGTGAAATAAATGGGTTATTGTCTATATTTGCGGATGATTTTGTGGAAAATTTATATTTTTGAATGAATAAAAAAAAAATTACCAATTTTTATGACTAGCTTTTACCCGTGACTTCGTCCGCCTTAAGTTCGGAATAGATAGGTTTAGAAAACACTGCTCCCGCGACCCAGATAAAGTTCCTTAAAATTTCTGTGAGCCTGGTACTTTATGCAAATGTACCAGGGTAACAGAAACACTGAAAACGTTTATATGGTAAAAGAAAAGGGCTGTTTTTAGGGTTTTGCTGTTTTTCGAATTTTTCTCACCTTTTAACCCTTCCCTAGACCTTCACGAACATTTCAAGACCAAGATAAGATAAATCCGTTCAGCCGTTCTCGAGTTTTAGCGAAAATAACGAACAGCAATTGATTTTTATAATATGTAAATATAAATATGTGTTTTCATGAAAAGTCGCAACAAAATTGCCTTTAGTTAAGTTTCGAAATAGCACAGCTAACATCTGGCTGAATCTACTTTCATGGTCTGTTACACTGTTACATTTATTATGAATAACAAAATCAAAATTCATCCCTAAAATGAAGCACACACTTCACACACCTACCTGCCCGAATAAAATCTAAATACGGACATTTCCCGCCATATAACCGTCCGCCATATTTGCAAAATGGCGTCAGCTGTCAAAAATTAGCGTTAGGTGTTTTCTAAAAGGCATGTGACTTGATTGATGGCGGGCGAACGATCGAATTAGAATATTTACGCCGTTACTGGCATGTGAAGGGAATAGGCAGGGTTGGGGTAATGGTCTGATCGCAGTAGATTGGTTTTGACCGATAACCTTTTGGAGGGAAGAAACGATTAGTTATAGCCGTCGGTGTGTTACAATTAAGGAGGGTAGTATACGAAAATGTACTGTATGACTGGCTCTATCTATTTTGACACTAGCCGGAGACTATTAAACGCCGTAGAAGTAGGAGCAAGGGGAATTCCAGCTAAATCTCTGTATAACTTGTTTAAAGACCTCGGATTGTCAAGAGCTTCAGTAAGCTCTTTACTCAAACGAATATCTAAAACAGGGTTCATAGGACTTTACCAAATTTGGATAGGTAGAGGGGGGAACACGACTGACAGTGAAGGTGAGCGCTGATGTATCACAAGGTGGCACCCTAAACCTACGCACGGGTCGCAAGTCCCAGGCGCCGTCACAGTGTTCCTCTCTGTACCACGCCATGGACCCGGCAGCGCACGGTGAATCCATGGAATGCTGAGAACCGGATCTTTGTCTGAGCCTCCTTTCTTTCACAGGACAACACGTGCAGGGCTTAAATGTCACCTGCATACGGTGCAGAATATACCTTCTAGAACCAAGCAGTTCTATGAATCTTTAATGCTACACCATTAAGACCTGGAACTCCCTGCCAGCTCACGTGTTTACTTCTTCCTACAGTCCCGGGTACTTTAAGCGGGGAGTGAAAAGGCATCTGATGAAGCCGTCAAGCTGAGTGCCACCATTGTTAACATGGTACATGTTTATGACCATCTAACGAGGTGAAGTCAAATTGACGTGTCCTTCTATAAAAAAACTTGATTTATGATTATTTTTACGTGGAACTATACAACTTTTTCTACGTCTCGTTTTATAGTTGCCTTATAAGCATCATCCACATAGAGACGTTAGTCCTGATTGCATCCGATGCCACGGTGCCCTCGGAGCTCAGGGTCCGCCTTCCGGCTCTTCCACCTCCACTTCGCACGATCTTGGGCGTCCAAGGCAGTGAGACCGTCTTCACGCATGTCACCTTCCACGACGCCAAATCTGCTCAACCTGGCCACAGCCACTTCGGATATTAAAAAAATATGTAAAAAGAAAATAACCGCCCAAAATGAATATAGCCTGCCAGTAGCCAGAATTACATTTTTAATAGATGATTCGTCGACTTGATGGAAAGTGGTTACCGTTGGCTATAGACGGGGATAATACCAGGGGCTCCTTATGGGGTCGGCAGCACGAGTGTGACGTGCTGCCAACCCCATAAGAAGCATTCTAGCCCCATGTAGTAGCTTGGAAAATCCATTGATAATATGTATAATATGTATGTATTTACAAAAACAAAAAAAAAAGTATATAAGTATGTTTATCCGCATTCTAGATTCCATAACACAAGCTATAAAAGCTTACCATGGGTCTAGATAGCGTTGTGTAGAATGTTGTGGAAAAAAATGTCTACGTTTAAAATACACTTAGAAGAATAATTTTTTTTTGGGGGAAATAAGTGTGTACTTTTTTAATGAGACTACTAGTGCCATCTATTAGTTTTTGAGATATACTAAAGATATTTTCTAAGCTTCCGTACCCCATGGTAGTATAAAATCCATTACCTCTTTCATTACCTATGCCTCTGTTGGTGGTGAACGCGACTCCTAAGCAGGAGGTGCGGGTTCGATCCTCGCTCAGTGCAAATATTTGTATGCATGAATATGGATATTTGCATTGGTCTGGGTGTTTCTATGGTATGTATGCTTACTATGGGTCTAGATAGCGTTGTGTAGTAAGTGTAGAATATTATTTGTTTGTGGAATATGCGCGAAGCATAATAATAATATTAAATAAACAAGGTCAAACAGTTTCAGCGCCAATTAAAAAGTTCTGGCGGGTAGAAACCAAATGCATTTATTTTCTTATAGCTAGCGAGCTGCAACTGTAACTAGAAACATCGTTAAATGGTTTCTGGCAAAACTAGACTTTAAATCTAAGTAGGTATGATTTAAAGTCTTCAAACAAAAAATCACTCGTTGAAATACATACATACAATCACGCCTTTATTAACGGAGAGTTAGGCAGAGGTGATTTAACACCCTCATTTCACCAGTCATTGGATTGCCGAATTCCTGGCACTAGGTAATGTTGACTGTTGACTCAAGCCGTGTATCTGAGGCTGAGTCTGGGCTGTTTATATCTGTCTGATGAGTGATGTTAAACAGCCCTATCCCTTAGTCGCCTTGTACGAAACCGCATGGGAAGAGATGAGGTGGACCAAATTCTACTCTGCCTTGAAATAAAATCAGTTTTTAACGAATTCTGTGGCGATTTATTTGGTACTAGCTCTTGACCGCGACTCCGTCCGCGTGGATGTCGGTCTAATCTATCCCTGTACCAAATTTCATCAAAATCAGTTCAGTGGTTTAACCGTGAAAGCGTAACAGACAGACAAACAGGTTCTTTCACATTTATAATAATAGTACCTATGGATGTGGATTAAATGTTTACATTTAGCCCATCGATTTGCCTGCTTCTTAGCAGCCAGCTTTGAGATAACTTACACTTGAAACTATGTGACAAAACTACCATTTGTAGTCACCCTGCTACCATGCCTGCAATATAAGCATTCAATAATTACAAAAAACACTTCAACAAATGTTTATTTGCATCAAAAATGCTTCGTTACAAGTTACAACTAAAACACGGATGTTCACTCAAACTCTTCTCCCAAATGACTAACAAAACAATACCCTAAACCTTCCTAATAACCCGTGTCTGTACCAGATAATTCAACAAAAATGGTTTTTAAACAGAAAATTTCAACAGAAACGCCCACGTCAAATGAACGAAGGGCTTAAAATCAATAAACAGCCGCATTTATTTGACTGTGAGATGAGAAACACACATAATTTGATTCATGTCAACAGTAAATACTGTACAGAGGTACAGACACATACAAACAGTCTGCGAACTCTTCCCACCCTTGTTCCCACCCCCCTAAAATGGGAGTTTTAAATCAATAATCCGGGAGTTTCACTGAAATTTAGTATAGCGCCACCTAGTAGAGGGTTTGAGAACTACTAGCGTATGTTGAGAAAACTACGCCTCGTTTTATTTGTGCTTTATATCCGATAGATGGCGGTTTTATCAATTTTCTAATAGTTTTTGTTTTGTTTCAGGTAAATTGATTTGGTTAGTTTGGTGCTGATGGAAATGGAGTATTTTGTTGAAACTGCTGTTAATAATTATTATCTACGATATCTGTAAGTATTGTAGCAATAAATTATCAATTTCTTCTTTTATTTTTCTCTTCGTTTTCATGATGAAATACCTAATACGCATTAAAGTTTTTGCATCACCGAAACTTGATACAAAATTGTAAACAAAAATCTATGGTGTATGATAGGTACTTACTTATCTTAATTCTTTATTGAAATAAAAAAATATTGTTTTTTTAGTAATATCATTGTCACAGATTGGTTTTAGTTTTTAAGCTTAGCTTTGATGAATATTAACTAAGGTACACATATTTCTTTACTATTTTATTTAAATCTAATAAATCCATTTACATCAGCCAAATATCAAGTCAACATTAAATTATCAATAAAAATGCAATCCACTAAAATTAAATTAAATTTCTTTATCGTAAAACATAATAATTAAAACCATAAACTAAATAATATTTTTATCAGAATCAACTAAAGCCATTTCCGAACTGAAATTTCACTAGTTTATTACCAAAACCGTAAACTTCGGAACAAATTAACTGAATCGTAAATAATATGAACTTATCGTACTTTGCGAAACGTTTTAGACTTCGTTAGAATTGTAACTTTATGATTTAGGTTACTTGAAACATATTACTATTAAACATACATGTACTTTAAATAGTATCTATACAATTGGGTAGTATCCTATAGTAATTTTTTTTTTCTGTATCTGTGCTTTTTAAATTAAGAATGGTAAAAGAGTGGTAAAAATTGCGTCGGTTCTTATTTTATAGTTTTTATTTATTTTTAATCATCAACCCAACCTATAATAGTGACTGATTTGACTATTAAATTTATGACGTCTTTTTTCATACACGTTGCCTTATAACAATTAGTTTCGGTCACATATATTAACCGAGCCTAGCTAGGTAGCTCGTAGAAGTGAGTAACGTTATATGCCTTTGCTACGGTCCGTAGCATACTGCATCTTTGTCTACGACCGTAGCACACACGTAGCACGTGTGACGTACTTCGTAGAGCGCAGGTACGATCACATGCCATTATTACGTACTATCCATACATACAGGGTGTTTTTTTGTAACGGGGCAGTAAAGGCAGGTACCATAACCGTCGTAGTTACAGCAAAATGTTCTTAGAAAACGTTCCCTAACTTTTTGAGATATTTTGAACAGCATTTACAAATTTTGAAAGACCAAGAAAAATGCTAAGGACCAAAAAGAAATTTGGTGTCTATCGATCCTATTTCATGTGGGGATCAAAAGACCTTAAAGAACCATTTTAGCTTTTTAGTTAGAGCGTGATTGAATAACAAACATTTTCACGAATTATCATATTTATAATATTACTATTACTAGTACCGCGGTAGCCAAGTGGTATGGGTAATGGACTGCTGAGACGAGGTCTCGGGTTCGATCCCAGGTTTACCATGGCACATCAATGACTTTTCGATGCTTTTCGATGTTATGTGTGTATTTATCGCAGGTTTATAAGTGCCCGGTTGATGGCAATAGGCTCGCCACCTATCACATTGGGACCTAAACATAAACTGGCGAAACGTGGGGGCTAGCACCTCTGCCTACCCCTTCGGGGAATACGGGCGTGAGTTTATGTATGTATGTATGTACTATTGCTTGAGATATAAATCTTAGACTTAAAAATGTGCTCAAAACGTGTTCTATATGCGCTCTACACGGTTCTTGGGTGTGTTTTGAAGATGCACGATACTACAGCTATGGACGAGATCAAATTCACCAAACATAATAAGTAGATGATTATAAAACAATCTGCACACGCCAGGGCCTCGTTTGTATCGCAATTTAGGTCCAAGATTCGTGTCCCGAAGTATAGGAAAGTAGGACGAAATGACACTCTTATCATCAAAAATAAACCTATTCTTGTTATCTATAGACTCCATTGCCCTATTACTCATGCCCCTGTCCAAACTTGTCCAATGAACTTCGACCTCATTTCAATTTTCTCCTCAGGCAACAGTTAAATACATTGAATTGTAATTTTGTAGCTATAAAAATGCGTTAATGGCTTCTAATGTCGTATTTATGTGACTGTAACTGAAAAAATATTGATTTTAAATTAAAAATTCATCTTGAAACTTACTTTCAATAATTTTAACGTCAATTGGGTATCATCCTATAGTTAAAATAAATTATTTAACCGAGCTTATTAAATTAAGAATGGTAAAAGAGCTGTATAAATTGCGTCGGTTCTTAATTTATAGTTTTTATTTATTTTTAATCTTCCACCCAACCTATAATAGTAAGGTGAGTGGGGGTAAGTCGAAATGGATTTTTGGTCAGATAAACAGTGTTGATTTGAAACTGTTGTGAAACAGAGGGATTTAAGTCAAATGTATAAAATGATGTTTTGGGTAAAAAAGTATAGTCAACTTGTTTCTATAATATTGACAGCAATCTTTTTAAGACAAAATTTGATGAAAAAAAACGTTAGTAAAATTGGTAATAAGAAAAAAAATATGTAGGGGAAAGATGAAACGCTGAAGGGGCAAGATTGAAATAGTGACTGAAATCGTATTCATGGTCATTATGCTTGTGTGGTGATCAATAAACCTTCTGCTTCAATAAACTAAATAACTTGAAAATCAGTTATATACAAAAATCGCATTCTAAATGCAAGAAAAAAATATTTATCAAATATAATATATTGATCTTACCCCGTTGATACGGCTGGCAGTCAGGGGTTCTCAACATATTATGGATATTAAAAGAATTAGATAATCATGCTCATGCATGACTGTTCTAACTCGTGTTGATCAATGGCATTATTTTTTTTCCAGACACTGGTCTATAAAAAATGTTCTGGTTTTTGAGACAATGTATAGTATAGTACGCTAATATTTTGCCAGCTATTGTGTAAGTATAGAAGATAATCCGTACATTAATCAAGACTCCCAGCTCATAGAGAGAGATTCCTAATGGGAAATCAAAAACAGCCTGACCTGAGCATCAAACCCAAGACCTCATGGACAGCAGCTGCGCTTGCGACGACTATCGAGGCAAATTGTGGTTATTTATTTCCCTATCAAAGGAAATTATTAGAGCAAATTAACAAGACCCTAACAGTAGGTATCCCTAATTTGTTTAAATAAGTGACCACAATGGTTTTCGGATGATTAGAATTGAACATACAAATTGAAGGACATCAGAGTGAAAACTTTAACCATGGATTCAGTAGGTACATAATTCTAGACACCTAGAATTTATTCATTTGCTTAAAAAAACAGCTGTAGGTATACATTGGTACATCTTAATCATGTAGGTATTGCACTTATGTAGAGAGCATCTGACTTTTTTTAAGCCGACACGCGCTTTAACACTAGAGAGTCTAGAATTATGTACTAATTTCATGATATAAGTTTTTGATACGATGTTATGGAAGGGATACCACCGTGTATTTCAGATTGAGAACCCCTGACCTTTTGTACGAGTTTCTTAAATGGGGTGAGATGGAAGGTTTTATATTATCATCTTACCCCATTAAATTTTGCAGGGGAAAGTTTGAAAGGTGCCATAAATCTTAAAATACGTGAAATATACTAATCACCACATTATAGAGCATATTACATTTCAAATCTATTTACGAATATCAAAACAAAATGTTTGTTAATAACCTGTGTAAGGAGATACAGCGAGCGGGGTAAGATTGAAAAACTCAATTTTTCGCGGGAAATGTAACCTACGGAAAAATGACAAATAACACACGCATACACTCACTTAGCGACTGATGCAGACTGCGGGGCGGGGCAAGACAAAATGGTGTCCACAACCATATTGCCATCATTAAAAAAATTCACTGGTATTAGGCGTCATTATATTTTTTTTATCTTTCCCCGTTTTTTATCTTACCCCCACTCACCTTAACTGATTTGACTATTAAATTTTATGACGTCACTAAATCTTTTTGCATACAAGTTAATTTACTTAACGTTTTGACGTTTAATAAAAAGTAACTAATTTGATTAGTCAGTAGAATACCCAATTCGTCAACTATGTACCTACTACTGGCCGTATACAATTAAAAAAAACTGTACGTATCGTCGTAATTTTTTTTTTTTCATTAAAATAGGGCAGTGGAAGTTTTAACTAAAAAAAAAACAAGACAATATCACTACATAAGAGTAGGTGGTACCACACTACAGACACCACAACAATCGATACTTAAAATAAAAATGATAATGTCCGTCTTTTATTTCGTTCTGAAACAGTGGGCGACGGTGTTAGGCGCCACACCGACGGCGAGACGTCCCATCCCTATCCATAACGCGTCACCCAACGGGCGTCATCATTTGGCGCGAACTTGCTAAGGATTCTGTATAGAGGGAGATATGCTATACAAGCCCCTCTGAGTTACTACATCAATCAATCGATTTAGAATATCGCAATCCACTGCTGGACATAGGCCTCTCAATAAATATATTCCACAATATTCTAAGCAACGCTATCTAGAATTCTAGACCCATGGTAAGCTTAACTAGCTTGTGTTATCGAGTCTAGAATGCGGATAAACATACTTATCTGATTTCGAAAAATATGAATGTTGGTAGATGGCTGCACCGTCGCCCTTATAGACGGATATAAAGAGAAGGAAAATTTGGAATGATTCAAGTGGTGCTCAATAGCTCAGTTGGCAGAGCAGTCCCCCTGTAAGGGAAAGGTCGTGAGTTCGAGTCTCACTTGAGCATTTCATTTTTTCCAATGTTTTTCGAACTTAAAAGTTAGCATAATAAATGCTGTAAAAAAAATTCATTCCAACATACTTATCTGTTTTTTTTTTTGGTAAATACATACATATTATACATAGAAACACCCAGACCAATGCAAATAGCATAGCAATGAGGCTTTGGCCTACTGTTTCTACGTTGGCCAGATGGATTGGTACAGGTTTTTTTTAGTTTTCCATCTCTCACAGTGATATCTTTGCGTATTTTTCCGCTAGTCACCTCTTACGACACCCTTCGGATGAGATGGGGTGGTAATATAATACTTGATTTCTCCATCACCACACGGATTACGTAACTACATGCGTTCATAGTAGGCGAGACATTTAAGTTGTGACTGCACATCAGCCCCTCTAGGCAATATGCAAAGCAATACGGTTGTGGGATTGAATAAAATAGATCGATACATGTATATGATTACCATATAGAAATACGTCAGAGAATCTTGTCTCACATCTCACAGAACACTCTGAACACCGAATACCTACATATGCGGTGCTGCCATCTGCGCTATTGCTGCATGCGGTCGGCTATGAACTCGTACCTTTGAAAACCACTATGTGCTTCCAAGAACACTATAAGTTGCCCGGTTACCATCTCATATCCATTACGTTGGGTTTTTTTAATCCTTCTTTGACCGCTCACCTCTAGATGGCAAAAAACTTGGATGCAGTGGTTCGCACCGCTATACCAGAATTAGTTGACCTTAAAATGGTGGTCCGTAACTTAATGGTCGGTAGATGCATTTTCACGCTCGTGAATTGCTGACATGCATCAATAAAACATTTCAGCAGTGCCTGTGCAAGCTATAAATATTCTTATAGCGTGTCTACCACTGTACTCAACCCTTATGTTTGTTTAGACGATAATGTGAGCATCAGATGCAGGCGGGGGGTTAAATATATGATGATCGATCGCAACAGGGTTGGATATTGTTTGTCAATCTAGATATTAAAATGGACTACATACAAAAAACGATTAATAACGGTTTATGATCACTACCTGACTGTTCACTTTTTGTAGATGTCGTTTAAAAGGCCAATTTTCTTAAAACCGCATTCAAAATTTAATCTCGATCTGTCAAAATCAAATCAAATGTCAAAAACTGTTTCTTTTTTTTTCGAAGAATAATTTTCGAGATTTGTGTTACGAAATAACAGTTTTTTTACAGTTTAAACGTAGGTAGTGATTGTTTTAAGCATTGGATCGATTTTTAAGTAAATTTAAAAGAACAATATTACGAGAATTGACCCTCTTTTCACGGAAACCGTGGTCATTTTTGGCATTTCTTCATTTGATTTTGACAGGTCTTGATTGAATTTCGAATACAAGAATAATTATTTTTCTTCGACGGCGCACTGTTTTTTTAAATAGCTTCTCTAGCTAGCAGCATAGTTACAAAGAATTCTATGATAATAATTATAAATCTAGTTAAGCAGGTGAAACCATGTGTAAAACTTAATGACATAACACTTAAAATCATTTCTTTCATTGAAAAAGCTCTTACTTTATGATTCACAGCCCTATAAAGTACCAGGGCATCATACGCAGACGTTAGCTGAAACTCCACAGATAATACGGGCCTGATATTAATTTATACGTCTTTTATATTCTGTGGCGCGACCCCTTATTGTCAAAGAGTGCTCTTGACAGTTACGTGCAGACTTGGGGCTCTTGGTTAAGTGGTAACAAAGATGACAAAAAAAGTTAAGCAAACTTGCCAGGCCAGTCTTGAGATGGGTGATCTCAGAACTTTGTGACTCCTTCGTACCTCGGAGAACGTTAAGCCGTCCGTCCCGGTTGCCCATATAGATATATTAGTTAGTAGCTTTTGTACGCGGCTCCGCCCGCTTGGATGTCGGTTATCGCGACCAAACTTTCTCCAGGTGTAATCTACCCTTAGGTATACCAAATTTCGGTTCAGTGGTTTAGGTGTGAAAGCTTAACATACAGACAGACAGACAGAGTTACTTTCGCATTTATAATATTATTATGGATTTTATCTGAAGTGTTGGTTGCCGGTGAAGTAGAATACGGCCGCCGTATCTCTTGGGTATCCCGTGGGTCTCGTACAAGGCGACTAAGGGATAGGACTGTTCTTCAGCCTATGACAAAATACGCACTTGACTGCAATAGGCCTCATATTACGAGGGAATGAAAATCATAGATAGCGAAATGTGGGAGTTAATAAATCTCTGCCTACCTCTTCGGAAATTTATAGACGTGAATATAATAGTAACTGGACCTATCTTGTCAACACAAATGTAAAAAAAACTGAAAAAATTACTAATCGCAGTGATTTTTTCGAACAGCCACACCGAACGTCCTTCTCAAAAAAGTCATTATAAAAAAACATCCCTTAAAAGCCGCCAGTTCAATGACCTAAAGCGTTCGAAACATAAAAAATCTATCATCAAATCGTCACCTCAGTGCTTGTTTGTCCTATCTACCATTGGTTACATTTTACAGTGAGAAGATTTTTTATCCCTATTTTTATAATAACCTTTAGTTTGTAGATTCTAAGGAATTACTTTATAAATGAGTTGTCTATGAATACATTATTATAATGTAATGTATAAAATAGTGGTTAATTGTACCTTATTTTACAGTTACTATATGGAGATAGAACAAATTTGCACAAATATAATTACGAATGTGGACTTAGAACAATACCTCAATAAAGATAGAACAAAAAGACTGTTTTAATTTTTCGTGCTTAACTGGTCTATGTGTCAGATGTATATACAGGATGATGTATTTAGTATTTTAGATGATAGGATTTTTTACTCGCAAATAAGAAATGCATTTTAAACAAATTTTTTATTTATAGTTATTTTACTAATGATTTTAAATGCTCATAGCTAATAGAATACATGTTTCCTTGCTTGCCTTTTGATGCTCCAAAAACTTTTTGTTTACCTTGAGTATATATCTGTTTGGAGTGTCTTCTATGTAGTCTTTTTCAGCGACATCATGATTTACAAAAAGCTTTTCCTTAACTTTTTCAAGCCTGTTAACGATATAAAACAAAAAAAAATTATAATAACTAATTATATTTTTCGTAATTTTGTATCGATAATTTGCACTGCAAAAAGCAGAAAGCAAAACCCTGTAAACTGATTAAGCTTCAGAAAGTTCAATAAATTGATAAAAAAATAATTCAATGTAATAACATAATCGAGCAAGGACATCAGTGTAGCTACAGAGTACCTATGTCTAAATTATATGTGGAGTAAGTAAGCTAAGTAAAAATATGACGTGATTGGCCTCGTTTTGATCAGCATTTATTTTTACATACAACTGTATTGTGACAACAAGATGAGCTGATGCTGATAAATTAATAAAATATCAATGAGAAAAAAAAATAAAGATGCTGACAAAAACAAAAGTTAAATTGGCGTGTCCAATACAAAAAATCGTGCTTTTTACAATTTTTTTATAAAAATCAATAGTATATTAATCGTAGAATAATAATAATTGAAAATAAAAATCTAGGTGTAAATTATTTTCAATAAAAAATTGCCATAGGCCACGGTAACCACTTTCCATAAGGTGGGCCATGTGCTTATCTGCTACATATGTGGTATAAAAAAATTGTTCAAGCAATCAATATCCTTCAGTGTTTTAATTTAACGCAAAACAGAGTGAAGTAGTTGTTATCGAAGCGTTTAAGCACCACAACCAATGTTAGTTATAATAATAATTTTTAAATACCTTCATACAGAATTGTTTGGTATGTACATACCAAACAATTCTTTCTAGGAGTTGGCAGAAGTATGAAAAAAAAAACTAGGTTTGAAAATTAGGAAACATTACATTAATCAATCAGTCATACTTCTTATAACGATGAAAAAGGATCGTTGAGCCCCGCAGTCGAACATACCTGTTATGTCCGACTGCGGGGCTCATAGTTTATTAAAAAACAACACTCTGTGTAAAATTCAGAACGGAATCGAGCGTAAATCAAAAAGTACTTACTGCTTTGTTTGCGGCTGCGTTTGTTCATTTATTTTGCTCCTATAGCTTGTTCTAGACATAATTTAATGTCTGTCGAACACAATTTTATTAGAAACAACAATTTAAATAATATTTTTAATTTTTTTCGGGAGCAACGAAGCGAATCTTACAATGTCTCCAGCCACAATGACAAATCAAACAAAATGGCAGACATGGCGTCATGGGCTGTGATTGGTCGATTGAGTGGACATAGAACACTCAAGCACTCAACATTTGTTATGATGTAGGATATAAAACAAACAGTGGATATAGAGCAAACAAGCACAAAATATTTATTACAGTGTTGTGTCACAGATAAAATTTAAATGTCTTTTTTTCTATATTATAGCAAAAAAGTTTAAAAAATTTCTTAACCAATAAGATTGAAATTTGAGTCTTAACAATACTACATTTAAAGTTAATTTTCTGTAAATTTGGTAGATAGAACAAATAAGCACTGAGGCGACGAAATGCAATTTCCTCAATAAAAATCAACGCAGGATAGGCGTGGACATCGTTTCCCAGTCCTCGTTACCAACACGAAAAAAAAACATTTCATCAAATCCCTAGTTCCCGCCATTTTTCCCACTTCATTAGTCAATGGGCAACAACTATACCAATATAGATTTACTGTTCACTAAACGTACAATATGTCTTAACGCTATGGAATAAGGTCGACTTTCGCTTGAACATTTTTTACTCAACAACAAATTTAAGTTTGTTATAGTCTACTTTGACATGACGTAAGCATTCGCTTTTGCAAAACTCATCGTGATTCGGTTGTGCTAAATTAACTTGGAAGGGATGGGCTACTATTTAGGTCTTTTAAGTAATGACTCACGGGCAAGTGAAATAGCGACGCGAAAAAAGAAAATGGCGTGTCATGCTGTTTTTTTTTGTGTTAGATAAAAAGCTGAAAGATAAAGGACGCAATTTCGTTCTGAAATTGTGTTTTTGCTCGTTACTTTTTATTTGGGAGAAACTTTTGTTTTTTTTGTTCGATTTAGGTACCGAAAATAAGACTACTTAAGTATTTTAAGGAAAACTTACTGGATTGAATTAGTTACTCGTACACTCAATATTCCATACAACGCGACGATTCCTGGTCTATTTCACCCCTTCAGTAGTCAAATTTTCAATACCTAACCCTTTCTTAGTGATTCACTACACTTACACCTTCTGCCATTTCATGCTCATATATGTCCAGCGGCTTAGGTTCTGCATTGATGAATCAATCAGTCAGTCGGGTAACTCAGGTAGTAGGGACAAGTAATGTTATATGCACAGATATAAGATATAATGCTCTGTACACACGGTAAAGGAGTTACGTATCCACCTATACACTTTTTTGGTCGTAAAAAGGTACCTATGTATTTACATACACATTTGTGTAGGTATACTTAATTATCTCCTTTGTCTTCTGTACATACCTACCTTCCTACCTACCTAACTGATGCGAATCTTGGAGGCATTCTAAGAGGTAGTGCCGAGATACCAGTATCAGTAGCCAGTACCCTTTCCAAGCCGGATAAAACTACCTCTACCAATGATATTATTTAAACTGTAGATACGTCATGCAACAACATGGCCGCTTTCAAAAATGGCGCAACATTACTAATTGGTTTTCACCGTCTACGCTAAGTAGTATTATTGTTACTAATTAATTTAATAAGTATTTTTTTGGGAAGAGCACTGTCGCGACTCTGATTGGTGGAAAAAATAAAATTTGTTGACATTTTAGAGTGTGAACAAGTTTCAACAACAACCAACAACAGCCTCTACCAACTGAACTATATACCGACACCCATAATCACAATATTGTGTATCTAATCTCAACTCAACAATGATCACGTTATGTCGACTTGCGTCTAATAAAAATTCAATTCGAAATTTTCAAAGATCAGTAATTCTTAAAAATTCCTCTAAATGGCCCTCCTCCCTTTGGCGCCAAAACTCAAAATATTATTTTTTAAATTACCATAGACAAACATTTTAAAACTAAAAGTTAACTAGTGGCAAAAACCGCACGATCTTTCGGCCAATACTAGTAAATTATAAACAAGCCGAAAGAATATCAGGTAATCAGTGGTTATACGGAAAAGTACACCAAAAATGGGTTCGTTCGCCTTAGTTCCATTGCTCAGTTCCATGATGGTACTACTGCGATTTATTTTTCGCATTAGTACCATTTATTATGTCCTATTGAAGTAATGGAACTACTGCGAATACTCAAATTAGATTTCTCAATTGTACCAATAAGTCAATTATCGATGGAATGGTAAAAAGAAGTATTCAACAACTAATTAATTATTTAGACCACCGTTACGGACATTAATATTGTCGCATACACTTACGGTTATTTAACAATAATAATGTTCCCGTCATTTCCATTGGCCCAAACCATAACTGTGACATGGGAGTCGAAGTAAACCAATAACGCAACACAATAATATATATGACATAAATATTGTAAATAGATATTTACACATACAGGATACAAATAATAAAATAGGAAAATAAATGTGCTCCCAGTAATAATAATGGGTAAGTACATATATGTTTAAGCGTGTCATTAATAATTTTTGGTAGGTAGGTACATACCTACTTATCAATTGTCCCTGCCTTATTAGCAGTGTCAATTCCGTACGCATACTTGTGACATTTGTTAGCATTTTTTTACAAGTACCCTTTAAAATGTGAAGATAGGTTTGAAGTTATCTACTACATTCAAAACAACATTATTTTTTGCGTTCAGCACGTACCTACCAGCTTTGTTGAGTAAATAACGAATTTTATTATAAGTGTCTCGATGAGCGATATAAAAATTTTAAATAGAGGACGCGGTAGGGTATTGTTCGCTGATGGACATCAATACTACAAACATGTAGTTTATAGAAATGGATGCAGTAATTGGCGCTGCAAAAAGTTTAAAGCATTAAAATGTGCAGGATCCGTAACCCTGTCCACGGTAAGTAAACTTTTACTTTATATATTTTGAGTATTTATATAATACGGTATATAAAACAAAAAATAAGAACCGATTTCTTATTTTAAACCCCCGACAAAAAACAGGGGTGTTATAAATTTGAAGTGTGTGTGTGTGTGTGTGTGTGTGTGTGTGTGTGTGTGTGTGTGTGTGTGTGTGTGTGTGTGTGTGTGTGTGTGTGTGTGTATATATATATGTGTCAGTCTGTCTGTGGCATCGTAGCTCCCAAACGGATGAACCGATTTCTATTCTGTTTCTTTTGTTTGAAAGATGGTTTAGACCAAGTGTTCTAGGGTGGTCCTCCGACGAGACAAATGACAAAAAAGGGGCAATGTTTAGGATAGGTCATAATTTAATAGTTTTTATTTTACTTTTTATAGGGTCTTTTTAGGTCGGGAGTTTTTTAAATTTTTAATTCAAGTTTTTTTTAACTTAAAGATTTTTTAACGCTTTAATTTTATACTTCGTTTTTTGATAACGAATGATTTTTTTAATATAATGTTTATTTGTCGAATAGGACCAAAAAGATATTTTAAAAATCAAGCCACACTACAGCGAGTGCGCGCCTGATATAACTCAAAATATTATTGAGGAAATAATCAATGAACACTGCGAAGAAGCTATTAAGGGGAGGGAACCAGCTCCTCGAATTTTCAAGAGAGCTTTAGTTAAGATAACTGAACAAGGGTTAGACTTGGCCGCGAAAGTACCTGTGCCAAGTTTTAAAGAAAAAAAAGATTCTATCTACCGACGCCGTAATAAAAATGCTGGCATTTCCAGATGTAGTGCTGATTGTCCATTAAATGTCGAGGTAAGTATTTTATCATTTACCTATTACCTGAGTTAGTTCTAAGAATCGAGAGAAACTAATAGGTGTACAATCTTGTTTTATTTTCTAGGTACCAAACCAATTCATGAACTTCCTTCTTGCTGATTACAGCGATGAAACTGGCATGAGAATCCTTATTTTTTGCTCGGCAGAAGGTAAAGAGCAACTTAAAGTCCTCAAGCACTTCTTCATGGACGGGACATACAAAGCATGTTTAAAATGTTTTAAGCAAATATATAGCATCCACGGGGATATTGGTAGCAATTCCAACAGTTCTAATATAGTACCACTTGTTTTTGCATTCATGACGCATCAAACGGAAAAGGCATATTCAATTCTTTTTAATTTGATCATGTCCCAAGTGCCGGAATGGCGACCTAGTAAAGTTACCATAGATTTTGAACAGGCCGTGATAAAAGCACTGTCAAAAATGGAGGTGGAAGTAAAGGGTTGCCACTATCATTATTCTGATGCACTTCTTAGGAAAGCTAAAGGTCTCAATCTATTAAAGGAGAGAGATAACAAGAGAATAGTTTTTTTAGCCATAAATTTGCCATTTCTTCCACACCATTTGATTGGTGAAGGCTGGGACTATATTCAAAACCAAATGAATGATGATGACAAGTCCATTCAAATATTTAAAAAATATTTCCAAAACTATTGGATGAAGGACGAGTTTACCAAAATGTGGTGTCTGTTTGGAGAGCAACACAGAACGAATAATGTAGTTGAAGGTTGGCATCATGCCCTTAATACTAATGTCAACAAGAATGAGGTACAGCTATTACAAATTCTTCATATTTTGCGCGAAGAGTCATCATTGGCTGCTTTTCGTATAAATCGTTTGCAAAAATTTGGTAAACATTCACAACCGAATCGTCGCAGAAAGTACGTAGCGACGGACAGACGCATAATGAATGCTCAAATGGAGATTACAATGGGGCAAATTGGTGTAGGCCACTTTCTTGACATGCTGCGATAAGTTTTATCGTAACATGTCAAGAAAACTTCTTTTTATCTATTTATACGTCTGTGTAATTCTTACACGATTCCCATCGACACTGCATCAATTTTTAGCTTCTTTTATAGATTTTTTTACTAAAATAAAAGTTTCGGCTCCAACTTAGACAAAAAATCTGTTCATCTAGTGACAGCGGAGTGGACTAAAAATCAAAATAATGTTATAAAACTTTTTTGTTACGATTACAAATTATGTGGTTGCATATATTATGATTGGTTATATTATCACAAGAATAATGTACGTATTTTGTGTTTATATGATCATAATTATTATGTTGTTACTTTTTGCAGTTGTTCAAGACTAATGCAACTGTTTCAAATAATAAAACAATTACCTACAAGTGCTATTTTTATTGGTAATAATTTCTACATGCCTATACTATTTCCTAAGGGTGGTTCTGATTTCTACCCAAATTTAAAATTATGCACGTAATACTATAAAATATTATGTTAAATAACCGTAAGTGTATGCCATAATATTTATATCCGTAACGGTGGTAATTAATTAATAATCAATGTGAAATTTTGAAGTTGAATACTTCTTTTTACCATTCCATCGATAATTGACTTATTGGTACAATTGAGAAATCTAATTTGAGTATTCGCAGTAGTTCCATTACTTCAATAGGACATAATAAATGGTACTAATGCGAAAAAAAAATCGCAGTAGTACCATCATGGAACTGAGCAATGGAACTAAGGCGAACGAAGGCAAAAATGTGCCATTTTATTTATATCAAGGATAAAAGAGGATTGGTTTCCGTGAAGAAACGTTCGCTATACTGCCGTTAGAGATGTACGGAGTTGTACGTATTGTCGATATTTTGGCGGGACATGTTATTTGCGGGCTTTGGGACGAGATTCCGTAGAGCCGGCTGGCTTTGGAAAGGCGAGTTCTATAATTATTTTTAGACATTGTTGTGGTATTTTAGGAAAGGCTTGTAATACTCGATACCGATGAAGTTTTGAGTGCACAAAGGTTTTAAATGAGAATAGAAGAAATTTTTTTTTTTTTTTTGAATGAATTTTTTATAGCATTTATTATGCTAACTGTTAAGTTCGAAAAACATTGGAAAAAATGAAATGCTCAAGTGAGACTCGAACTCACGACCTTTCGCTTACAGGGCGACTGCTCTGCCAACTGAGCTATTGAGCACCACTTGAATCATTCCAAATTTTCCTTCTCTTTATATCCGTCTATAAGGGCGACGGTGCAGCCATCTACCAACATTCTTACGAACTGTTGGAAACAATGAATGACTTTTCAACCATTTTTAAACAACTTAACAGTTA
Organism: Eilema sororculum; assembly: GCA_914829495.1. Lineage (NCBI taxonomy): Eukaryota > Metazoa > Arthropoda > Insecta > Lepidoptera > Erebidae > Eilema > Eilema sororculum. The sequence continues at coordinate 9,300,896 of OU618551.1, forward strand.
GCATAATAAATGCTATAAAAAAATTCATTCAAATATTTGGGCGCAGTCATCAAAATTCAATGTTTAAAAATGGTTGAAAAATCATTCATTGTTTCCAACAGTTCGTAAGAATGTTGGTAGATGGCTGCACCGTCGCCCTTATAGACGGATATAAAGAGAAGGAAAATTTGGAATGATTCAAGTGGTGCTCAATAGCTCAGTTGGCAGAGCAGTCGCCCTGTAAGCGAAAGGTCGTGAGTTCGAGTCTCACTTGAGCATTTCATTTTTTCCAATGTTTTTCGAATAGAAGAACCTCTTGAAATACGTAAGGACAGAAGCAGATGAAGTGTTGTCATCTGTGCTTATCTCAAAGAGTACTATTATCTATTTAGTGCCCAAAGGAAGACACCACGCGTGTCTATTTTTTATATCACTTAGGTGGCAGCCAAGAACACAGTCCACCTAGGTTTGGATTCTCTAAAAACAAACCATTGTCGTGCCGCAGCGACTGCAAAAATAGACTTAAAGTCGATAAGTTTAAAATCTAAAATTGAATAACTTTTTGCAGTGATTTAAAAAGTCTAATTAAACTTTTTCATTTCATTTTGAGCTTTAAATATATAGAAATAAAGTCTAAAATTTAATGTAATTTTTTGCGCTGACTGTGGCACCACAATGTTTTACCTTTTAATCCCGTACTTGAAGATCTCCATATTGTAGATGCCTTGAAAAAGCACAGCCAGAGAGATCATTCCACAGCTTAAGCGTCCAAATATACTGCATGTATGTATGCTACTTTCAATACCTGCAATAAGTTCCCATGAGTTGCGGTTTCGACATCAGAATTTCCCGTGGGCAGAGCCACGATTAAAAACTAGTGATCAATAATGCATCTAACAATAACCGCCCCAAACATACCTCCGCCGAGCTTCTCCCAAATATTGCCGTAACGAACGATTAGCGAGGACATTACCCGAGTATTGATCTAAAAATTGCCCCAAATATGATGATACTTCGACTCGACTTGGTGGTATATCGTTCGACTGTTAGGTACTTCAGGGTTTCACGTAATTGACTTCAATAGTATGCATGGATATATATTTTGATACTAACTGTTGCCTGTGCTCACCATTCCGGGGGCGAGTCGGGGCGCCGTTGTCCCCCCTCCCGAGGATGAGCTGGATAAGGGATGGCCCTAGGTCAGCCGGGATGCGAGAGATATATCGATGACAACCTCAGTCGGCGTGCGGCTTTAGACCGGCTCCGGCGGGGGAGGTATTCGTGGGGATATCCGCACGAAAAAAAAAGTGGTCACGTGTATTTGATATCATTGTCGCAGCAGTGTATCAGTGTCTACCACCTCTCCAAGCCAGATGCTCTCATCTTTTATAAACTCTTTCACTATCTATACAATCTACTAACTCCGCTACCATTGCTCTATGGCGTGGCGGTAGTGAACGCGACTACTACGCAGGAGGCGCGGGTTCGATCCCCGCTCAGTGCAAATATTTTTATGCATGAATATGGCTATTTGCATTGGTCTGGGTGTTTCTATATATAATATGTATGTATTTACAAAAAAAAGTACCTACACATAAGTGTGTTTATCAGCATTCTAGATTCCATAACACAAGCTAGTTACGCTATGCTTACCATGGGTCCAGATAGCGTTGTGTAGAATGTTGTGGAATATTTATTTATTTATTATTGAGCTCTCATCTTATAATCACTCTTTCTCTATCTATTCTACTAAGGTCATCTACCATTTCTTTTATACCACACATGGCAGAGAAGCATACGGTTTTGGAATTTTTTGTCTGAAATGGTGGTCCATAATTCATTTATTATCTGAACTTCACCATAGCTTCTTAAAGTTCTTACCATCCAGCAGGGTGTAGTCAATTGACTGGTTGAAAAGCAGAACCAAAGGGCAGATCCTAATTCAATATCGACTTTTGTACCCTTCTTTCTCTCATGTAGGATGCAGGAAATGTGCAAAATGTAGAGGGGCATGCTTGCATTTGATATTTCAAATGTTTATTGGCATGATTAGGATTAAGAATCTCCTAAATCGTAGGTATGTTAGTTCTCTTCCATATTAGTAGTGTCAAAAGTATTTTTTTATTTTTTATTTATTGAACTTTATGCACACACGTACACAGGAGGACTTCATGCCGTAGTCATTCTCTACCAGTCGACCAAAGGTGGTGCAGAGACAACTTAGTAGGTGCATTATTGAGAGTGTGACATTGAGTAGATGAACACTATACATCACTAGATATACTATATAAAAATATACTATACCTACTCTCCACATTGAGGTTGGCAGAATCATCGGTACCCATATAACCGATGCAAGGCGCCATTTCAATTTTTTTTTAATATTAACTTTTTTATAGTGTTTACTGGGTTGACAACAAACTAATTGTTGAAAACTTGCGTGAAAAGCTTAAATTAAAATAATAATGTTAAAAAAAGAATCAATTGCTTGAAATAAAAAGAATATATGTTAAAAAATACTAAAAAAAACACAAGGTACCTACTAGAACAATGAATACCTAGGAGCATGCAATTTAAAACAGAAAAGTGCATTAACTATTTTTGATGTCAATTTCTTATAAAGATAAAACATCTATAATATACCTACTAATGGTATAAATTGTCTACCATTTAAAATATTAAAATGTTTGTCTAAATATTTCTACAACAATAACTAAATAAATAAAGTTTAAACTGGAACTAAATCCATATCGTTTTAAACAAGCTAACCCCATTTTAACACAGCCTTTAGACACGGGAGGTCTCTCAATCGATACCAGTCCCATTAATCTCAATTCTTCGTCCTCTTTGCTGGAAAACTCCTTTGTCTATGGAAAATCGACTAAACGTTGCAATATATTAGATTTAATCGCTATAATAAGTAGAGGTGTTTCGAATCTAATGTAGGTTTAAGAACGAATCATACAGTATGGACATAATTCCCGTGAAAGTATGCAAAAATGTTGTTTAAAATTTACTTAAAAAATCATAAATATTCGTAAATAAACGGAGTTTATTTGAAATTAGAAAATATTGCCTTGAAATTGAAATATTTGCGGATAGAAAATGGCTGTGTTCGGGATGCAGCGTACGAATGGCGCGCGCATGCGTACTGGTCCGCTCGATATATGCACCCTACGGCTATCATGTGTTAATACCACTGATATATCGACGCTAGCCCGAGAGAATATCTGAGATACCAGATACAGTATTAAAACACTGGCACAGAAATCACGAAACACTTTGAATTGAACACAAATTAACAAAAATTTGGTCTTCTTTCTTCGTGTTTCTTCTTGACAGCCTGCAAGAAAGTGTTAGTACAAGATAATAAAATACAAGGTACAACAGTAACAGAATCTTCGTAGGTATTTTTCGGATATTCTTCTGGTGATGAGAGTGCATCACCACGACCGGCTTGTCCGGGCGCAGCAGTAGTAAGATCGTACTGCTGTGACAGGACAATATGGCCGTGGCGAGCGACGGCGGCGGCGACCCGCGGGCGTGTGAAGCAGCGTGGCTCGCGCCGCGCCCCGCAGCCCCCGCGCACGCGCGACTAGACCCCCCCTCGGCCGCCTACATCACCCTCAATGAACGCCCACAATCAACTATCGATTTTCCAGTAAAAAAAATGGTTTAATTCATCAACACGCATCTTTGGGGTTGTCTGCTTCTTAGGATGGGTTTCTTGATTTTTGGCTTCTCAATTTAATCTTAATAACTATTACGGCTTCCATGAATATGGCTTTTGTACACAGTCTAGTTGCGAATTTTTTAATTAAAAAGTAAGCCTTTGACAATCTCTGTGACCTCAATCTCTCTAAAATGTTTGAAACTGAAACTTTTCGAAATTATTTTTATAAAAAGCAACGTAGCAATAATCCAAAAAGTTTAGATTGAAAGACTTCTGGTCTGGCCAGATTGAAATATTTCTGGTAGAAAGTAGGCGTACTAAAACTCTTCTTCTTCTCATCATGGAATAAATGGACAGATTAAAAGAGAATTGGACTTGAATTTGAGTGACAACTGGAACATCGTTAGTTCAAGTTCGTATCCAGGTCAGGCACCTTTGACTTTTTGAAGTTCACGTCCATATTACAAATTAATAGCTTTTAATAGTGAAAGAAAACGTTGTAAGAAAGCTTACTAACCTGAGAGTGCATAAATTTTCAACTCTGTCATGATTAATGACGGGTAGTTTAAAATATGCGTTTGTAGAATCTCTTACAATATTATTAAAATGTTGTTATTTATCACGAGAAATGATAAAAGTTCTAGAAGCCCGACCTCAAGAAGAAAATACAATCTAGAAGAATTTTAGGTTGAATTTCCAGCGCATAGCAATCAATCAGCCCCTGTTGGGCGCCATTATTATTCAGTTTGTTACACTTTCCAGATTACTCTCGGATTGATAACTAAACATACCTACATTCTATGTTCTTTTTACTATATATTAATTAGGTACACATTACTGTTTTTATCTGAAACTGTGAACATAGAAAGCTTCAAAGAATATTTTGACATTTGTGAGAATCCCAAAGTAGACAAAAGCCGCACAAGTCTGCCATTGCTAAAAATTCGTGAGGCATAGTCGTCACACCTGCTTGGCGTCAGCAAGTCAAAATAAAACAGTCCACACTGATGTCGACCTAAATACAGAATATATCGCAAAATTATGCATTCCCACAAAACCGTCCAGGTTTTATTCCGAGGTCAACCGTGATCTTACATACTAATGTGATTGTCAGCTTAGTTTATTTAAATAAAAACCTTACTTTATATAATCACTTGACACACATCTGACGTAGAAGGCCGCGCACAGACATTGTGCTTGGAGAAAACACCTTGAAAATATTATAAGGAGTTCGTATCGACATGTATGGTCTTGTAGCATACATTTCTGCTGCTGTTTGCGTGATCATGCGGTCCTGGGTTCACAGGCTGGACTAAAATAATTTTGAGTAAGAAAGGTCTGTTCAAAATAATATGATATGAATTCAATTCAATGGGACAATTCGCTATTTGTATACAATTTTGAGAGCGACAAAAATCCCTTAGTCAAAATGACCATCCTTTTTTTTATAGTTAGGGTGAACCCCTTGCCTGTGGCGATCGGTGCAGTGATAGTATTTAAAGAGAGTTAATAGCACCTCTTTGCAAAAACTCAGTAACCCTATCCAAAATATCCATATAGATATAACCATTCTCGATTGAGATAAAAATATTAAGTACACCATATTATTTGTGATTATACCGTATTTTGTACAGGCCGTTTAAATTCGGACCACATAAAACTGAGTCTTCTACTGTTTTATCTATAGAAATAACACATTTACTTTTATTATACGTCAGGATGAAATCATACCCGAACGATTAGAACAAACTATGTCAGGTCAATGACCGGAGGGCCGTCTCCCTCTCGACAACGGACTCCCAGATATTTGTTGCGAATATTCCAAATACGAAACGGGGGATGAAAATATTTCGTACAAAAAGTTTAGTCGATTTCTGTAATCGAATACAGTGTTATTGCTAGTGTAAATAAAATATTGTTTATGGTTAAATCTGTCAGCCATTACTTTGAAAAATGAATTTGGTGCGACCTTTTATTTATTCCGTCTTTTTATAATAATATACTATTTCTATCTGCGTATCTGCGGTAGCCTAGTGGTATGGGTAACGGACTGCTGAGACGAGGTCTCGGATTCGATCCCAGGTTTACCATGGCACACACCAATGACTTTTCGATGCTTTTCGAAGTTATGTGTGTATTTATCGCAGGTTTATAAGTGCCCGGTTAATGGCAATAGGCTCGCCACCTATTACATTGGGACCTAAACATAAACTGGCGAAATGTGGGTGCTAGCACCTCTGCCTACCCCTTAGGGGAATATAGGCGTGAGTTTATGATAATGATGATGATGACTATTTAACTTTTTTGTTTGGTTTGATCGTAACAGAACAGTTGAGCAGTGAGCAGATTTTTGGCAAACAGTTTATGAACCGTTACGTTGACCGTGTTGGTTCACGGTGGTGTAGAATAGGGCCACCCCATCTCTTCCCGTGGGTTTTGTAAAAAACTATTAAGGTATAGGACTGCTCTTCATCCGACAGTAAACATACAGCCCAAGACAAACAGCCCACTTGGTGGCAATAGGCTCGCCCCCTATTACGTGGTACGGAAAACCATAGTTAGCGAAATGTGAGTGTTAATACACCTCTGCCTACCCCTTCGGGAATTTTCAGGTGTGAGCATATGTATGACTAGCTTTTGCCTGCGGCCCCACCCGTGCGGATGTTGGTTATCGCGACCATAGCCTAGGTATGGCCTTTCTCAAGGTCTAATCTACCCTTCTACCAAATTTCAAAATCGGTTCAGTGGTTTAGGCGTGAAAGCGTAACAAACAGACAGAGTTACTTTCGCATTTATAATATTAACTAGCTTTTGCCCACGGCTCCGCTCGCGTGGATGTCGGTTATCGCGACCATACATAGCCTATGTCCTTTCTCAAGGTCTAATCTACCCTTACTTATACCAAATTTCATCAAAATCGATTCAGTGGTTTAGGTGTGAAAGCGTAACAAACAGACAGACAGTTACTTTCACATTTATACTATTAGTATGGATATATTATTATCTGCTGCGAGTCACGGGAGTGGATACAGTATTCAACGTGGGCTAAGTCCCTGGCAACAGCTACTACCAGAGTAGGTACCACATAAAAAAAAACAATAGTAATAAACGAAAATATATTTCGCAATAGCAGAGCGAGTCCGACTTTATGAACATCCGAAAATAACAAAATTTCCCGTTGAGCACGTATTTCCTGAGCACAAACCCTTTCTCAGCTCCGGATGTAAAGGGTGAGGGGAGACAAAGGCTAACCGCGACAATCACTTTTTATTGTGTTTATTCGGAGTAAATTGAGTCAGTTATGTACTTGAAGTACTCAAGCGTAAGTTTGGATTGTTGGATACTATTACAGGTTAAGAAAATGGTGAAATATGGTTTCGCCTTTGAGTAAAGAAAGACGTGAAGCTTCTATTAGCGTGTGCGCTTACTAGTAGTAGAAGAATAGGACCCCACATAGGTACACCATGTTAAAAGGCGTCTTGTTTCTTTGCATCGTTGTCCTGCGGTGCAGCTCATCATCAGACAGTATAAGCACGACATCTTAATCCGTAATGCTCTTGTCACCAAAGGCTGGTCCGTAACGATGGCAAAAGACTGAATGCCTTTTTTTTTCTTGCGGAAATCCCCTCGGATACCTCCCCCGCCAGAGCCGGGAAGGGGAGGTTATGTCGGACTCGAACCCACTAAAACCGCACGCTGACTGAGAGTCGTGGTTCGAGGCCGGAAGTGACGTGTGTCAACACCGCTGTGCTCTCGCATCTGCCAACTAAAGCGAGTTTATTAAAAATGCTGCTGTAGGTACCTGCTGTTACGGAATCCTGAAACAGCACAAGGTATCAGGACCGTGAAACTGCAAATCACGATTTTATCAATCATTGATGGCATCATCTTCTGATTGCCATAGCTATCACTGGTGACGTACCTCCTTATATAATAAAAAAATAAGCTTAATTTTTAGTCGATTTAGAAATCGATATGATATATGACACTATTTTAAAACAGAAAAATATATGTATATCAACTAATATCAAGCAAGATTTATTGATCCCATGATTACTTTGTGCACATGTTGCGTGTCCTTGTGATAGCATGTGCTCATGAGAGAATCCTAACCTATTCACGAGCTGCGTGTTCTAAAACCATTGTGCATTGGCATTGCAGCACACAAAACGTAGACCAAAAAAGAAACTACGCGTACCTATTTACCTATTATTTTTAATACAGTCTTTTTTTTGAAAGATATTGAAAAGTTAAGAGTTAAGTCAATATCTTTAAAGACTGCTGGATTTTTTTTGCGTAAAGCGATAAGGCTGCCCTGCTGGTACTGCTCTTGTTGGTCGAGTTATAAAATGATAACCGACATCCCCGCGGGCGGAGCTGTGGAAATTTGTAGTCAAAACAATCAATTTCTTTTTCGTTTTCTTTCTTTATTTAAAAACTACATACAAATCTATATACATAATACTTGTTAAGAAAACTTTCTTTTGATTATAAATACATTGAAAAATATACAATACATTAAACGAAAAATAAAAATTTCATAATATGTCAATAAAATTAATTTTACCAGAGAAAATAAATTGCCATTATTGATTGGAACTTATTTTTATTAAGCTGACACAGAGGAAAGGAATTAGGTACCTACGTTCATTTTATTTTTTAGACTAAACCAAAGACAACTGACAACGTCGAAACACATTTCCGTAAAATAGAACGTAACCAATTTGCGTTCAAAGTTATAATGCGATTATAAAAATGTTTATACATAAGCGACATGAAATGAAATGGAATTTTACTTAAAACTTTTGACTATAATCAGGCAATATATGCATAAACCTCCATAAAACATATTAGAAAAATGTATAGATGTCAGTGCTAAGTATGTACAGAAAATATTTTAATTTCAGTAGGTACACATTTGGCTGTATATTTTACTGTTACTATAAATCAATTATTGCTAGTGGCTCTATCTACGTGGATATCAGTTAACTTATTAGATCAACTCGTAAAAGAAGTGTATAATTATGTTACGTAGGACAATATATGTAGGTAGGTACAGCACCTATCTACCTACATATTTGGAAATTGCAACGTTTTCCACATGACCGAAGCCCATGACAGAGTTGCTATTTTGGAATTGAATTTCCTAAAACCGTGGGCTGAGTGTTTCGTCACGCCAACTTCAGTCGCTTGAGAAAAGATATAAAGAACTGCGAGTGGTGTTCGTCATGGCGTTGTATCAGGACTGGTTCTGCTTCAGCTACCCGCCAAGTAGCGAATATTCTGTAAAATTAGATTAAATAGAATAAACAATCTATAAAACAATTGAAGTATCGCTTCCTATTGTACTTATACATAAAACAAAGTGGAATTTTGGGACATAAACATATAATAAGATTATAAAAAATAATGGTATACTACTATATTGTTATAAACTATTATTTCAACTGTCTAGAATTGCAGATGGTGCAATGATATTGCGGTTGTTATAAAGTTTCATTTCGGCCATATAATTGATACTAGAACAAATTGCCTGCGCCCCTTCTTACCTCTGACACGAAACCGAGTTGTCGCGATTGCGAAGTTTTGCTCTCGTTGCGCATTTTTAATTCATCGAACCGAGGTATTAAAGTAGATATCTAGTTACGTAACTATCATCTGACAAGTCATTTCTCAGTTGGTAGTAAAATTTTATATTTTCATCGATATTTTTTTACAATAATATCAGGATTTCATGTTACGCGGCCTATTCAAGATATTATTCTAGAATCATATTTTTATTACAAAACAAGTTGTTTATTATTTCAAACAGAATATACCTACATCAATGATAAAAACGACACAGAATTATTAATTTGAAGCCATTCCAAGGAAAGGTTAGCGGCCAAAAATAGTTTGTCTGAATTTGAATGAAACTGATATCAGTTAATTGAGTGATGTTCTAATGCCCTTCGTGTTTGTTCAAATTATGTAACATTAACGGGAGTCAACATAAATACAATATAAATTATGTGTGCATCTTGCACATTGCATTATATAAAAATTATTCAGCAACACCATTTATTTCTCAACAAGTGGAAAACTCTCCTGCGGGTACACAGTGCATGAAATATGTATTTTTAACGACCTCTACAGTAATAAATATAAGTGACATTTTAATAGTAAATTGAAAAGGTCTTCAGTTCTATTATCAAGTACCTTAGTATTTGGACGCAATAAATTGCCCAAATCTACTGTGATTTATGGTCGGACAAGGGTACTCTGAAAAAGAACCCTCCAAGTTGAGCATCTATCAAACTTTGTGAGCAAGATTAAAGCATTTTTATATTTTCTTAATTCATTCTAAGTATAGAGAGGCTTTAAAAGTTCTGAGTGCAGATGTGGAAGATTTGTTTTTCTCACAAATAATTGGGCATTTATGATTAAAAATAAAATTCTTTAGAATTTTGTGATGGCAAAAATATTATTCCTAGCGGTAGAAAATTGTAAACATGCACGTTACGTTTGTTAAACATAAACATAAACTCACGCCAGTATTCCCCGAAGGGGTAGGCAGAGGTGCTAGCACTCACATTTCGTTTATAACATAATAATATTATGTTCTACTTAAATTATAGATAACAATAGCAATCATGTAAGATTGCTTTGATATAATAATAAAAAACAGCGTACTGTTTTATTATATCAAGGTATTGTATCATTAGTACAGTCTGGTATACGTGCCAGACTACTAATGATATAATATATGTTAAATTCAATCAATTTGATATGCACACTCAAATATTTGATGACAAAAACCGCGCGCGAACACCCTAAACAATGAGCTTTCTCTCCACACCCCTTATACTGTGAGCAGGACAGCAATACGGTGAATGCTCTGGCAGAAAAAGGTCAAACATATTTACTCAAGAGAGAAACAGTAAAACGTCTTTATAGGAAAATCTACAAGTGCAAAAGAGATGGTAAGATCAACATGAAAATGAAATGCGCAACTCGTAGGAGGGTAATTTTCGTGGAGCAGCTGTACGGATAAGTTCATTTTCAATAAAATAAAAGCTTTTCCGGCAGCAGCGTGCGTTTTCTATTAGGCTTGGCCATCTAGAATTTTGTTAAAGAAAATATTTTACTTAGTAGAACTTTTTATCACGTGGTTCTATTTATTTTTTTACTAGCTTTTGCCTGCGGTTTCACCCGCGTGGATATCGGTTATCGCGACCAAACATAGCTTATGTCCTTTCTCAAGGTCTAATGTACCCCTGTACCAAATTTCATCAAAATCGGTTATGTGGTTTATGCGTGAAAGCGTAACATACAGACATACAGACAGACAGACAGACAGAGTTACTTTCGCATTTATAATATTAGTATGGACTAGCTTTTGCCCGCGGCTCCACCCGCGTGGATGGCGGTTATCGTGACGAAACATAGCTTATGCCCTTTCTCATGGTCTAATCTACCCCTATACCAAATTTCATCAAAATTGGTTCAGTGGTTTAGGCGCGAAAGCGTAACATACAGACAGACAGACAGACAGACAGAGTTACTTTCGCATTTATAATATTAGTATGGATTTAACAGTACCACATAGTGCGGATTTTTAATGATAGATTAATAAATAAGAGAGTAATAACTTCCATGTTGCTATGCACTTTTATCTCTTTTATTAATACAATATTTCTTCTTCATCCTAACGTTAATCCTAGTCACATCCAAAGCTTTCACCTTGGAGTCTGGGGTCCGCTTTTACCAGTCTAACTGTGGGTTTGGTTTTACTTCGATATTTGCCATGAAGTGACTGCCATATGCCTCCACAACTATGATCATAAGACTGTAGTTATCAAATTGCACTTGAGTGCATTGTCCATTATAGTAATGGCCTGCCTTTGCATCTTAAATAGATGGTTGAAACAGCATCCATGTAGAATGACAGTACTTACGGCAGTCCCATACGGGGGACAACCGCATGATTGGCATCTGATATAGGTATTATTTATGAACAGTCAATAAATAAGGGGACTTTGGTACTCTAGTGCCTCGTCTAACACGTTTCTGCCACAAATACTCATAATATGCCCAACAATATAAGGAGCCTAACAATTGGGCACTTTATCATTCTCTCTTCTTCGGCTCTCAAGGTAGGTGCCAAGCATACCGTATTCCTCTGTGTCAGCAGCCAACTATGGCACGTTTCAACGTTGTTAATACCGGTACACTTCGGTTTTCCGTAGTCCTAAGACTTTCACCGTCACCTACCGTTCATAAATGGTAAATATATTTAAAAGCAAAGATAAAAGCGGAAAATCTATAAGAAAGTAGGTATTTAAGGGGAGCTTGAGAAGTTTGTTGGCGGTCTTATAATATGAAAAAAAAAGAAGAACTCAAAAGCGGTATAAGTGAGTGAAAATTGAGAGTGAAAACTTCAAGTTGTATTAAATTTACTAATCATAATAATGCTAAGGCTTTTATATTTGTGTCACGTTGCCAATCTTAATAATAGGTATGTTAACTGACCACATCTATGCTAAAATTGTAACTACTTATGTAAAACGGTGCAAATGCATTGCCTTTACGTTTTTTAGGTAACTACTTATCATTGGATTCTCATAAATAAAACAATGCACACATATATAGTTACTAGCAATACAATTAATTCATACTTTCAATCAAATCAAATGATAATAAAGTAATTGAAAACTAACAACCACTCAGACACGTCCCTCGATACAAATATGGATCTTTCGATTGACGCGTAAACATTTACATTCTATTCAAAGTATTCAAACGAAATATTTATATTAACTGTCATTGTGTTGACAAATTTGACTTTGATTAACCATAAACAAAATATTTCTAATGGCGACCTCCAACGATTATTAATTAAATTTTCACTGCAAATTACAACTCAAATTAATGTTCGCGGTGTATGAAATGTAATAAAACTGGCTCATAATCATTCTGTAGATTCGATTTTCATTTATTCGTCATCGGTTCCATTTATCGCATTGGCGGGAAATTTGGCTGATTGTAAACAGATTGTGTTTTGTTTTTTTTCTTATTCTTCTACGGCTCGCAAAGTGAAAGCGTCGGTGAACCGAATCGTCATTTAGCCATCGAGAATTACGTAAATTTAGTTGTAAGTTCGGCGTCGAGTCAAGTGGTCGGTGATAAAATGATGGGGTTATATTCCAGCGGGGCGCTGGGCGGCGTGGAGGTGCTGGAAGGCGCGGTAGGAGGGCTGGTCGGCGGCGAACTGGGGCGCGGACTGGTGGGAGGAGAACTCACAGCACATGTACTGAGCGCACAGGCCGCGGCCCATGCCGCTGCAGCTGCACATCAGCAACAGCAGATTGCAGTTCAACAGATCAGTGAGTATTTTCATTACATTGTTAGACCATAGAACTATCATCAAAAATCATCAGAAATATCTAATTGATAATGCTTTATGTGTGTAGTCTTTGCTTGAACACAGTAATGAACTTAGTACTTATTGAACTTGGGACTTAGTAGTAGTTTAATATCCACCAGTAATATTTCTCTGGTCATTTGATATTCTGAATAAATCTAATAAGAATTTTATTGTTACTGAATCTTCACACATTGTAATGGCATCATTTATTTTGAATTTTAAGATCTAAAGTAAAAAAATACAGAATACTCATACTAAAATATCCATGAATATAAGTTATATTAGGTACTACAGTAGAAAACAAGTATTCAGATTATATAATGAGAAGAAAATACCAGTTGCTATGTAAAATAATGAGTTATTTGTTGTTAACAACCTCAGTTACCTCCTCTTTTCTTCTCTTCTTGGATGAAGAAGAGTTGCCTTCTAAAAGAGATTTTTTGGTTGCTGTAGAAACCCAAGCAATTCCTAAGCTATATATATAATATTTGGTACTATGGAAGCACTTCCCTAACCTACTGGCAACTTGAATGCTAAGTTGATATGTAGTTGGTAAACTTTGAAACACAATGGTTTTCCTAAGTAACTACAATATGGGGTTCATCAAGAAGAGTATTAGAAAGTTCTAACAGAGTCAGCAGCATGAGTTTGACACCTGTGGTTTTACACATGTCCATAGGCCATGGTAGCCACTTCTCATCAGGTGGGCTGCGGGGTTAACTGCCAACTATGTAGTATAAAAAAAAAACCAGAACACAGTGTAATGATACTGTTTCTACCTGCCATGATGGGATACAATGTGCTACTGTTACTATGGTCCTACTGTGGTTTCAAAATAGGTGCCCTACTGAAACTGATCTGCCATCTTCAAGAGATGATTACCATATTAGTGCTTTTAACCATTAATGAACAGTTAAGTGTCCACTGTCTCCAGTGAACTTATTTATTCAAGCAAGCAAGATATATTAATATTCCACATATTTCACAACATTCTACACAACGCTATCTAGACCTATGGTAAGCTTAACTAGCTTGTGTTATGGAATCTAAAATGCGGATAGACATACTTAGATACTTTTTTTTTGTAAATACTTACATATTATACATAGAAACACCCAGACCAATGCAAATAGCCATATTCATGCATACAAATATTTGCACTGAGCGGGGATCGAACCCGCGCCTCCTGCGTGACAGTCTCGTGAACTACCGCCACTCCACAGAGGCCTTATCAAATGCTTACCTAGACATTTATTTTCTTAGGTATCAATGATACCCTTGGAAAAATAGATAGGTTTGGATAGATATGTTGCCATTATCCATCTTTCTTTCTTGTCCTAGAGTATTTATTTATTTATGAGAATTATGTTATAAAACTTATTTATTGTGTCCCACAGAAACGTCACCCTCATCGGGACGTTCAACCCCGGTGACCAGCACAGCAAATGGCTCCATACCAAATTCAACAGGAACCACTTCACCGTCTCCGAGCAAACTGTTTGTGGGCGGACTCTCATGGCAGACAAGCTCGGAGAAGCTCAGAGAATACTTCGCAATGTTCGGACCTGTGACAGACGTTCTCATAATGAAAGACCCGGTCACGCAGGTGAGGGGGTTTTTGTGCTGGTGATGATGAAAAAATTGATGAAATGTAGAATTACATGTAAATTAGAGGGTAGGTAGGGTAGGCAGAGATATTCAATAAAAAAAAATTATAGCAGTTTTTGATAACACACATAATAAGGTTTGAATTTTTTTTGTACTGGCTGTTGAACATTTCTGAATAGAAAACACTTTCCGCCCTGGGAATCAAACCTGAGAATTGATCCTATTTGCTTTGGTGGAAGTGATCCTATTAGGGGGTAAGCATCCCAAACATTTTCAGATTATTTTTTACTAGCTTTTGCCCGTGACTCCGCACGCGTGGATGTCTGTTGTCGCGACCAAACATAGCCTATGTCCTTGCTCATGGTCCAATCTAACTCTATACCAAATTTCATTAAAATCGGTTCAATGGTTTAGGCGTGAAAGCGTAACATACAGACAGACAGAGTTACTTTCGCATTTATAATATTAGTATTGGATAGACCTTGACTTTCATTCTCACTAACAGACAATGTCTTACCATTTTTGCGCGATCTGCGAAACGATCACGGGACCTCGTGCCCTCACACTCGCTGCCATACATGATGTACTCCAATAAATAAAAAATATTTTTAAAGTTGGTTAAAACTTTAAGATTGTAATTCTACATTTCACCGATTAAGTTATAAGTAGATATTTAACAATTAAAAAACTAGAAACACATTTTTTATACTGTTTTAGCAACATGCGATTTAAGTTTATTATTTTTGCTCTCGGCAAACAACGACACATGTACAGACAGCTACAAAAGTAGGAAGCTTAAATTCTAATTTACACAATATGCCCCAACTAAACAATCTTACCACTGTTGAATATGAAGAAGAATCGCATGTTGCTAATACTGTTTAGCCAAATATTCAAGACTAGTATATTTGATTTTGCCAGTAGTTCTTAAACTTTAGAATAGCTCACAATATGATGACTCAATTCAACTCTTGACTTGACTTGATTGACCCACCAAGATTTTTGAGACAAATGAATTGGCATATCACTTGTTTTGCACACCTTCTGATTGATAGACCAGGCTCTCTATCTCAAGGTTTCCTCTCGGATTTGGATGGGCAGATGGCAATCACATAAGTCAAACCAAAAGGAGAAGGGGTAAACAGATCTCAGGCTCGGGAACAACACTTAAGATGTTGATGAATACTTATTCATTTGAAGACCCGATAGTGTGCGGTTTTAGTCGGTTCGAGTCCGACATAACCGCCCCCCCTGGGGTAATATTCGTGGGGTTTTCCGCACGAAAAAGGGAGGGTTACTCGCCACACAATGCCTAATCAATCTGGTCTAATACTACAATCAATATATCTATAAACATAAAGACACACTCTTACACACACAGAAATAACGTTTATAACTACTAACTCTGGCAACTTCAAATAATAATTCATATTGAAAATTTGGTACGGACTCGAGCACATGATAACCCCATTGAAAGCGTCAGAAAAGAGAAGTTCATCATATGTCCGAGTCCAATAGTCCTTAAGAATGATAATGCGATATTTTTCCTATGACAGCGGTAGCCAGTCGGCGGCACACAGTCGGTCAGTCAATAGTTTTGAATAGGTACAGGTTGATTGGCATAGGTAGTACTGTAGGTTTGTGTGCAAGACTGTAAGACATATTTGCTTATAATTAAACATACTCCCTATTGGTATATTAAGAAAGGATGCTCTAATTTACGAAAAGAACAATTCACAGGTAAATTCCTTCAAAGTCCATACTATGCGGATGCAGCGGCGGCGCAAAGTGCGCCTCCCCATACCCGGGGCTAGATGAGGATTCCATGGTCCCCACAACCCGAAAGGGGCCATCTCGAAAGAGATGGTCCTGGGTCTGCCGGGATGCGAGAGATTTTTTCCGGCAACCAAAGACCCAAAGACGGCGTGCGTTTTAGTCGGTTCGAGTCCGACATAATCACCTCCACCGGCTCCTGTTGGGGGTGGTATCCGTGGGGATCTTACGACGATAAAAAAACTATTTGGATGATATTTTGATTTCAGTAACACTGATCAATGTGTATTAGGATTTAGGGGATTTTTCGCGTCCAAATCGTCTCCAAAAATAATTTAAGCAAAAGAAGAATCTGTTTTGAAAATTTTCGGTCCAATTAGATGTGTCCAGACCAAAATTCGGCGACACTGATAACCTCCGCAGTCGCCTTCTGAGGTCCTTAATTGTGCAAGTATTAGGGCACAGCGGGCACGATAGAAGGTAGGCCATTGTTTGTAGAGGACAACCCCCACCTTCTGCATCCAGGTAGCTCCATTTCACCCTATATCCAACCTGGGACCTCAGTCTATTAAGGGACTTCCAGGTCGTCCATTGCAGTCCATGGCCGGGTAGTAGGTTTCTGCGGGTGGAGCAATACCAGCGAGCAGGTATAATTCGTTCAGGGGGTGGGCTTAAGGTAGCCCGTTCTATCCAAATATCAAAATTAAGCCAAACCCGCAGTGTCTCGAGAAACCGGACCTCGGACTCGGTGAAAGCTTTGGATGGGACCGGAATTAACGCTAAGATGAAATCGTGTTCTTCGAGTCAATGGCTAGATCTGACATATTATAGTCACTAGACTTTGTCGCAGCAACAGGGTCTGTTGAACAGAAAACGCTGTTGCTGCGGTACAAAGCTCATCGGTAGTATAGGTGAAGGGGTAGGTACGACGAGTAGGATGAAGTGAAGGACAACCTCTACGGCGTGGTGGTAGTGAATGTGGCCGCTACGCAGGAGACGCGGATTCGATCCCCGCTCAATACGAATATTTGTATGCATGAATACGGGTATTTGCATTGGTCTGATCGTGCCTCGGAGAGCATGTTAAGCCGTAGTCGGTCCCGATTGTCATACGAACATCTATTGCAGTCGTTATATAGGGGAAATGGGTGATATAGCCCAAACAGAGAGGCTGGTCTCCCGTCTGGTCCGTCCGTGTCCACTGGCGGTAATAGTAAATGTAGTAAGAGCATTCTTTCTAATTAAAATTATCAAAATTATTTTCGCATATATGCCAAAAGGTCTGCGCACTTAGTTGGGCTATGGTTGATCCAAGTATAAATACACTAATAAATTAACATAGACAAAACCGGCATGCTAGACTCACTAACATAGAAACTCGTTAGGCATAGACTATATTATGGATTATGTGATACAACCTCTTTCTATCAACTTTCTCTATATTCAAAATCTGGTAGTCCCCGTTTACAGTGTTGCTATGCTTTAAGTAACTACTGTTACGGTAGATATTCGTTTCGTTTAGTAGAAAATATTTTGAATTATAGTTTTAATTTATAGTTATGTTGGTAATACAGGTTTTGGTAAAATGGTAATAAAAGTACAGTCGAAAACAAATGACTACTTATTATTATTTGTCATTGAAAGATTATGTTTATTAATGTGTGTGCATGTTTCTTTATTTTAATTTTAATAACGGTATTAGTTTTAAACATAGCAACACTGATTTTCATTTTTCTTATAAGTATAATAAATTTTTCTATCAATATATTTGTAACTAGCTAAAATCACAGAATAGAATATTACTCTGTTTTTCGTAGAAAATAAAGTAAATAGTAATCTCACTGACAACACTCAGATGCTCTAATTAAAGTGGTAGAAATTTAGTACCTGTTGAGGGTAATATTGCTCGGTTAGAACAATACTCGTGCTATTATATTAATTTTATTGTCTGTCAGTATACTTAGAGCATAAAATGTATAAGGAAACCATTCCTTATATATAGTACATACATAAAATCGCATGATGTGAGATATAATTACGTAAACAAGCAGTGCAGAGTCTAAATTGGTACTACGTAGTTACTTTGAGATGAAAACTGTCAACACATAATATCGAAATTAAGTACCAGAGTGCTGCATTTTTCTGTTTCTTTCCTTTTCTTAATATCTTGAGGCCCGTTAATGGTAGCTATGCTCGAGTGTTCATACTAGACTAGTCTTATGCTGCCTTAGTAAACAAAAATACGTAGATTGGCCACACGAACCAATCAGTCCACTGCTGGATTCAGGCCTCTAGAGTAATAATACTAATGTACGCCATAGCATCCATCTTTGATGATAATATCGCTATTAATATTCGAATAGGCCTTATGAGTGACTTACTACTAACCTTTTCCTTCCTTTTCTTCCGCCTGATGTTCAGCAGCTGATAGTGGCAGCACTCAATATGATGAAATAGGAAAATACAATAAAGTATAGTCATAAGTCATTGTCATAATTATTTTGAATGAAGTATTAACATTACTACCATCAATAGTAGAAAATACTTTTAATTTGATTGCAAGCTTACGAATCTACCATGTAAACACTTTTTTTTTTAGAATCTTTTAAATCGACTATGTCATAATAACTAGATTATTTATTAGCCGAATCAAAATAGAATAGAGAAATTCTTAACTGTTAATCTAACTGTATCAGTAATCTTTCTACCTGTTTTCTTTTTATAACAATCATAATACCGTCGTATTTAGTAGAAAAAATAGTTGCCAGCTCAAAAATATAACTACCACTTAGCAGAAAGCAATGTTGATAAATTTAATTCCTAGTACCTATGTCCTTTTAATATTAATAATCGAACCACAGCCGTATATAGTAGAATATTTAGTTGCCAAAGCAAAAAAATGCCATGTATACAGAAATATAGTATAAATAATGTTTTAACCCTACCTTTTAGTATCTCCTTATTAAGATATCGTTTATAGTTCATTATTTACTTAAAAATACGTACTTCTATGTCAACACATTTAGGTATAATTATAACCTTAACAATTTTAGATGGTATACGCTCTTGTTTGCCTTGAGTTTTGAGTACATTGTCTATGGAATTAACCGTTGAATTTGAATTAATGTTTGACTATCGTAGATTACATATGTTTCACTAGTAGGTAGTGATACGAGTATGTAACTAAGCTCCTTACAATTTTTTTAGAGGGAATAGACCATTTTGCATATAATACTTACCATCATCCATTGGTTATATAATATTAGTTTATATTTTCTGATATACGTATTCATATTGGTCTATCCCCTCTCATAGTAATCCTCACCTCCCTCATACTAAGATCCCGCCGCGCGCAGAGATCGCGCGGCTTTGGTTTCATCACATTTCAGGAGGCCTCCTCCGTCGATAAAGTCCTTGCGGTGCCAGTCCACACGCTGGACGGGAAGCGCATCGACCCGAAGCACGCCACACCGAAATCGGCCCCACGCCCCGCCAAAACGAAGAAAATCTTCGTAGGCGGCGTCGGCCAGGACACTTCAGCTGAAGAGGTCAGGTCTTACTTCTCCCAATTCGGTCTAGTTGAAGACGCTGTGATGCTCATGGATCAACAGACTAAACGGCATAGAGGATTCGGCTTTGTGACCTTCCATTCTGAGGAAGCAGTAGAGCGTGTATGCGATATCCATTTCCACACAATAAAGAATAAGAAAGTGGAATGTAAACGCGCACAGCCGAAGGAAGCTGTCGCAGCAGCGCCTTTGGCTCTCGGCAAGAGACTGGTGTTACGGCCTGGTCGTGGCTTAGTGTACGCCACTGGAGGAGTTGGAGGCGTGTCTGCGGTAGGAGGAGTCTCTGCTGTAGGAGCCCACGCGTACCGGTATGCCCCCTATGCCTTGCCTGTAGGCGCCGTAGGAGCCGTCGGGCAGGGTGCTCCTGTTGTAGCCCCAGCGGCTCCAGCGCCTCCGCCTCAATTGCCCCAATTTGGAGCAGCGTACTCCCTAGCAGGCGTCGACATGTCCTCGTTCCAAGGAGTGGACTGGGGAGCAATGTACGGCCTGCCCATGTACATCTAGATGTCGAATGAAGAGTAACCCACCCGCCTCTACAAGGTTAGGTTCTTAGCGAGCATATTTTATTTCTTACGATAGAGTTCCTACGTACTATTTTTTTTAATGTAAGGGTTTGTCTTGCCGCGTCTCGCAGTGGCCACGAGAGGGAATGATCAGTATTGACGTAGTTAAGGTGTTTATTGGCTCATAAACGTAGTATAAGACAGTTTGAAGCAATACTTAGCCCGCGCTGGGCGTCAAAGAGAAGCATTTCATTTTGTTTTAAATAAAAAGTTAATTTATTAAGGCGATTCATGACGGTTACGCCCGAAAGCGGGGGAATGACGGTAGATTTATTTTGTATTTTTGATTCTTTTTTTATTAGTATTGTACGCAGTATCACTGAGTTTTTTTTTAATGTGGGTAGTTAAAAATACCTGTCGTTACAAGAAGTATCGTCGATTTTCCCGCGGATTCGCGTCGTTTTGTGTCCCTTGACCCTAAACGTTAAGGCGAAGATCTCAAGTAATTTAGTTGCGAAAAAACTATTTTTTTTTTCTTATTGTCTTTGATATTTTGTAATTTAGTCGTAGAGTTAGTGCACGGTCGTTTGGCAATACGTTAACATGATAATATTTATAACTCGACTGTATTATTATGAATCTCATTCGCAGCTATGTATTTTTTTTAATATGACTATAAGAATTAATATATATTATCTACTTTGTGGTGTAACGACGCTGTGTGACTACGCTCTTAAATTTTTGATTTTGAATATACTGGGCTTAACGTAACGTAAAATAAACATTAGAATATTAGTATTCCGTATTCCAAAAGAAAACGAACGAAATGGACTTCGTAAAAATCAGTATTATTAAACTAAGGTGCCATTTCTATAAGAACACGATTGTGCCAAATTATGCTCATTTTGTCTCAATTTATTTCTAAGAAATGTTCTCAGAAACATGTATTTCAAAATTATATTGCTCAGTTTAATTCTTCCCAATTATTCGGCAAGATACGACAAATAATTCAAAATTACCTATAGATATTAAAACATATATTTACCTTATTTTATACATTTATTACGGCCGGATTTTGTCAGTTGCGGATGGGCCGTCGTAATGAACGGACGTGTGGTACCGTAAAGCGCTCCGTCACACAGTGTCTGCCGCCCAGCTCACACACTCATACATATCTGACATGAGCGTAAAGCAATCTCATTCTACATATAATATTATATATTGACATAACGTAGTTATAGATGCCTGCGGTTTTGGTGTGTTTTAGGTTCATTGCTTCACTTTTGAACTATGCTACCGTATACTACTAATGATATCTTAATGCTCCTTACAAGAAGTATTCTTAGCATGGTGACTATTTATGGTAAGAATTTGAATATCTCGAATATTCTCAAACTTTTTGATCAATCTATAACACATCAGGAACGCATTCAGGCATATAGTATACATAAAAATAATTTAGTTTAGTGTGTATGAGCGAATGGACTAACAACCCTTGTACCGTGACAATAAGCTAAGTATTAAGCCTCTGTAGATTGTCATGGCCCCGCGGCGTCGTTCAACTGTTTTCTTAATATATTTAGAGATTAAAATAAATTGATTTCGGTGGTCCTAACGGTGATTGTGAAACTGTCTTTATGACTAAAAATTATTTTCACACGGTACACAAAACCTTAATATTTTGTACGTGTTAGAAATATACAAAAATAATCGTATCATAGCAAAATATTATTTTCATTTTCAATGTTCAACGTTTCCGCTGTTCTTTATATCTTACGCATTTTAAATTACTACTTACTACCCACGTAACAATAAATTTTAATAATACATTATTACGCGGGTAGTTAGATTTTTCAGTATACCTACAAGTCGCAAAAAAATTCATGAAGACAGTTTCACTAAAATTATTTGAATCATTACGTCCTATAATTAAAAGTACTTAATTTATCAAAAGTAGTGTTAGAGACGAGAGCAATACACAATATGTGACTAGATTAAAAAAGACATAAGTGGTTGTGTTCGTGCAATTTTTAGATTATAAGACGATTCGACGGTCTTAGACCCATATAACAGCAGTATTACAAATTGAGTGATTCTTTTGGAAAAGTTCCTGATGAAACATTACTCTTAAGTCTCCAACAATTGGATTTCTGGAAGGTTTTAACTTAATTTCTCGATTTTCAACTTGTACTTAAATAAAAAAAACTCGTAAGTACTTAATATTAATAATAGTGTTATTTTAAAAGACATATCTATCCTTCAGCTTCTCTTAAAATAAATATTAAACCTTAACCTATAACCTTAAAATAAACAGCAAAAATAATTTTAAAAACTTTAAACAATAATTAAGATAAAAGCAATAAGGATAAAATATCAGCCGGTGGGATGTTCCCATCGACAGGAAATTGTCTATTACTAAAGTACTTATATATTTATATTAGCGTGTACGAGCTTGGTTCTACAGAGGCGACGCTGCGGGGCAAAGTAGTGCAGTATGCATGTGGTAGCTTGGTCGGCATCTCTGCCGCCGACGCACTTGTAACCGTGATGTGTGGGTAGATTTAAAAGTCTTGATAATTGAACCAAATTTATAATACAAAATGATTATTCAATAAAACAGATTAGAATATATGCATGTGATGTCCTGAAGTCAGTACCCTTTATTGTCGTACAGTATTCAATTACGTTTAATTTTGTGAAACTACCCTACAAAATACTTAATAACTTTTAACACCACCCACATGTCACGGGTACCGTATGCTATGATATTCACTTATGTATACACATACCTACCCTTATTATAGCAGTATTCTTAGTGTAAGTAGGCTTAGAACCTCCTGAGATTATAGGCGGAACGCGCTTTTTTGTCAGAACCACTGAAAACCAGTGAACGTTATAAAATAACCAGTGACAACCAGTTGAAAGTTGATAAATTATCCAGTAACTATAAATCCATGTTTGAAATTTTTGATCACATCACCTTGGCGCTTCGGCGTGGTGTTGTTGTTTCTATAAAAGTTCCAAGTCCGATAGAAAAAAAATATTTCCTATTTTTTTTTATTAAACCCATCGTTTTGGTAAGCAGCAGGGCGCATTAGTATTGTGTTTCAGTACCACGCCGATTATATGGCGAAAACGGGCAAATGTGTCTAAGCTCTAAAAACCAAAAACGGTTTACAGAAGCAGCTTATATCAGTTTTAAATCTATAAAAGTCACTCCATTCCAGTGATAGGCTGTTAATTTGAGTATATTACTTTAATTTTTAAGTTATTTTTATTTTAGTTATAACAGAATTAAAGGCAGCTTAAAATCTGGCTGCTGTTTAGCTATTTTATTTTGAAGAAGAGGTTGATTTCTTGTTTTTGTGAATTGTGTACTTAAACTTAAATTTTGAAGTATATTATAAAAGCTTGTGTGGCCAGAAAGCGCGCGCCGCCGTTCACCCAACTACACCTTTTGTACATTAGCGATCGTTTCCCAAAACAGTATTAGAATGGTTGACTACTGTGTCCGTCGCCGAATGCTTAGTATCTTGCCAAATTAGATAGACTGTGGCGGCGAGTGCGTGGACGCGAGTTTGGCGAGGAAATGTGGGTAGTTGAGAAAATGTTAATTGAGGGTAGAAGGCAAATACGTCGTCAATATAGAAAAACTTAACTACAGACCTAATAATAATCCTATATACGGTTTTGAATTAGCCAATAATATTCTTAATAACCGACTAATTAACGTATGCATTTTAAGCCGTATTTTTAATTTTGGAACACTGCCTCGTCAATTGATTACTATAATGCCGTGATTTTCTACCCAGTGACTAAACTTTGTGCGCTGTTGCATAATCTCAATATACACGTAATCATTACAAATGATGTTTTCCACTAATCTGCACAGTGTTGATTCCACGATGCCTCCTCGCGTCCACACACATAGTGTTTGTAATGTACTTATAACTTTGTTTTTTCATATATTGTACTGTTCCAACTTCCCTTTGAGGGTGGCGATTATCCACTCACCCTGTCATAGTTACACGCGGTAACTGGTCGCTGTACTCCGTCGCTTTGTCAACAGATAGGGTGACCTCAACAATCTCCGGTTTGTTGATTTCAATTAATGTTTTCTCATTATTTGGATGAGAATCTAGATTTGTTTGTGTGTGAAGTAGAGTTTTTTAATTGGGATGGTGTGTCCGGTTGTTGGCGTGTCACCCTATTGCGACGGACGCCGGCAGTAGGTATAGTTTGTAGTTTTAGAAGGAATTTGCCCGCTGTATGGAGCACCTAGTAATTACCTGATGTGTCATTACATGGATATAATATTAGAAATTAAAATTGTGTGTTTTATTTAGCGTGGGACTTCCCGCTGGGTTTGGTTTTGTTGTATTTACACTTTTTTTATCTTTCTAGATAGTTTGCACGTTGAACTTGTAGTATTAGTTTATAGGGTTGCCAATCTACACTTTGGCTTTAAAACTGTGATTTAACTACTTTAGGGCGAACCCGTCAGCAGGCACTAATCGAAATTTTAACATTTCTACTAAAAAGTTGGCAACCCTGTGTGATTTATCATTTGCCCCGTGTTGGGCGCCAAAAAACCTCAGTTGGTATAGGAGGGTGGGACAAGACAGACGTATGGTAAGTCGTAACGCGAATCAGGCATGCGTATAACATTTGTATATTATAGTGTTACGCGGTAACTGTAGTTAAGCGCGTCTTCATACTCGAGACTAACTCAAAACTTCATGGTGAGAAAAAGAATAGCGCGCCAATTACTTTTCATCACTTCAAAGGCCGTTCTCAAGCCTATATATGGTTTTTTATGATTCCATTATTACAATGAGCATTATATTGAAGTGATCATTCGTCAATTCGCGTGTTATTCAGGGCCCTGCTTCTGGTGTACATGAAATCAGTCAGTCAACCGAAGATCGCCGAATTGTTAGTTCTTTTTACCTACACTTATTTATCGTAATATTTCAAACAATTTGGAAGGCAACTCTTGCAAGATTTTGGGGGTAAGACATGTTATGAAACTGCATTGTAGTGTTAAGAATATTAGATGATAGGTTGACTGACAAGTCATATTGGGCTTGTTCATGAAATAGGGCCCAGGCATGGTTGGCATGAATGAATACGTAAAATTAAATCTATTCTTCCATACAATATACTTCACTGTCAATTTAAAGGCGATAGCCATACGTGGTTGTGATGCGTGCTAATAAAATATTCCTTTTAAAGTTACCTCTAAAAGGAATATTGTTTACGTAGACACGTAGATTAGACCTTTAGACGCTTCGCTTTAGACCTCAAGGTCTTTCTGGTACGACAATTGTTTTGCCAAAATACAGGCCAAATTTAGCCAAAAGTGTGTTAATTTTGCTCAACATTTAGAAGTCGCAGTGAAATATATCTTCGCTGTAGAATGAGCGAGCCTTATCTAGGTAACACTGCGACTAGGAAACGAT
Organism: Eilema sororculum; assembly: GCA_914829495.1. Taxonomy (NCBI): domain Eukaryota; kingdom Metazoa; phylum Arthropoda; class Insecta; order Lepidoptera; family Erebidae; genus Eilema; species Eilema sororculum. Next base: position 9,326,869 of record OU618551.1, read on the forward strand.
TAGAGAAAAATAATATTTTGCCAAAAACAAAGCAATGTTGCCAGTGTAGCTTAAGATTGTGACAATAAATAAGACGGGACGATGCCAACTAAGACGCTATTACTATTTAATCACTTTGTTGCCATATTCGAGAATACATTCCTCTCTAGTCATTTTTAAAATTTGTTCTTATAAATCTTTGGCGGGAAACTGAATACAGAGTATCTTGCTCAATACTTATTCTTGCCTAGTTGTAGTTAATTTCTATGGATAATAAGCTTGACGCAGTAGATATGTGCCATACACACTTATGCCATAGCACGCCATCAGTTCTAGCGATGCTTGGTCGCTCCAGGCTCTCTGGACCAATGTTACTACAGCATTTGAAAAAATATATTATATTCATTAAAATGTAAACTAAGATATACATAAATATACAATTTTTGGATTGGTATAATGTTAATTAAACATATAATATGTTGTGTGTTTTTAATGTATGGCAATGCTAGAGTAGTGTAGTAACGTAGACATTTTGAAGTTTTACATACATATGATAAATAAATATAACTAACCGAAAGCAATAACAATTAATATTACTTCTGCACGCGCGCGCTGCAGCTTGCACCATTGATAGAGGAGAATAAAATGGATTTAATGTGTCGTGTCGTTACAAACAATGAGGGTAGATTGATATTTTTCGTAAAGAAATTAAATACTAGCTCCATTATGGAGTTAAAAATTTCTATTGGAAGTCTAAAGTTGAATTCTAAATGGACTCAACAGCAAGAGACTATGACACACTAAATTAGACGGTAAATATTTATAAATTAATAAAAAGCACTCGGCTAAGTAAGGACAGGGCACAGCAGCGCGCGCAATGTTAGAGTTATTATAATTATACACACATGCATACAAATACAAATATTTTTGTATAATAGGTATCTGTGTAATCGTAGTGTGTTGGTAAACTTGTACTTCTATACGGTTAAGGACGGTTTTGTGGGTAGCTACGGAGTGACGCCAAAGTCTGTAGAAATGCGATGATCTTTCTTTTTCTATTTGAATTTCGTATATTTTGATGACATGATTGAAAAGATATTCTATCGTCAGTTGTGATGATTGAAAAATATGCCTCAAGAAGGAATTGATAGATCTATAAAATAAAATCATACCCTCATATTCCGAAATTCTTGATAAGTTTCGCAAAATATCTGCTGGAGAATAACCTAACTGTAAATCATTTGAGAAATAAATCTCGATTCACTAGTTTTGGCGTTGCCCGTAATCGCCTACATTGACGTCATCAACTCATAATTACATTGTTGAATAAGCGACAGTATATGACGCCAGTGTTTAATGTGTAGGGCGTTCGCGCCGATGCTTGAGGGCGAGCGGCCATGTTTTTTTATTAAGTGCTCTGGCGTGGTGTGTTGTCTGTTCAGTATTTAAAATTCTAAAACTAGCAAGTTTATTTTTTTTAATGAGCAAGACCACGCACCACTACACGGTTTTGCGTTCAGAAACTTGGCAGCACAGATACGATGGCGTTGAACTACGCGTAGTTATTTGTCTACATTCCTATATGTAAATTTGTGAACGAATTATGCATTTTATTTATAGTAGTTTTAATTAAAAACCATAGTTTATCTTATAGATTTAGTAATGGGCTGTTTTTTTATTTTTTCGTATCCACCGGCTCATAGAGGTTTCCATAATTTTGTTGCTGGATTTCGCTAGTGTGATGTTACTTCAATACATTTATAAATTTAGGTATATTCAGTATTAGTATCTTGAATATTCTAATTTGTGATCTCATATACATACGTATTTTAAGAGTTTGGTAAAATCGTTTTTGGCCTAATTTAGAACTTTAGGATAGATAAAAAGCTTACATTTTTGATATTTTTTATTGATTGACATTGTTTTACACACGTAGCGACATCTAGTGGCACATTTTGGAAGCTCAAGCTAATTTGTGCAATAAAAGATATTGTATGTATATTATGTTGAGGTATCCTCGTAGTTATGATTGGGTGTGGGTCCCGTAGCTGCGTAGCACATCTACGACAGCCTACGTTCCCCGAGCATAGAATGGTGTGTACGTCTATGCACCGGGAGTAAGCTTTGCCGCAAGGAGTATTATTAATGAATGTTTTGTATAAGTTTAATGTAGATTATTATTTTAACGTCTTTTTTGAGTCAAAAGAGGCGTTTCTAGGCATAGTTGGGCTCTCTAGCGCCCCCTAGCTTGTGGACGCAGTAGTGCGTGGGCCGCGCGCCTCCTTACAGCCATTAACAATATTATGGATCATCTTCACTTAGTGACAAGTATTAGAAAAAATAAAATGGTAACACAACACAGTTGTTCTTTCATTTATCCGCTTTTTCGTTAGTTCTTTTGTACCTGTTCGTTAGCTAAAACATAGTTTGGAGAAAAATATTTTTTTATTGAGAATTGTAGATAATTAGAGCTTTGGAGTTTTTGGGCCCATGGTGGGCGCCTGTACGAATTTGACCCCAAATCTGTAGTGTTAGACATGGAGATGAGACACTGGTTGGATATAGATGCATGACGTCGTACGGGGAAGTGTGTAGCGGTGGAGTGTGCATGCCTCGGTGTCTGCGCAGCGGCGTACGCGAGAAGACGGAAGACGGAAGTTTTTGTACCAACGGTGAGGCAATACTGAAGTGCTCTGATCTCATGTCAAAATATCTACCTACCTACATATTTGATCAATTTCAAACTACCCTCAGACAATACGAAATGTCATCCACCTGCAGCATTGTTCTACTATTACTTATTTTGAATACTTTGTTTTTATTCAATTGCGCGTTGTTTAATTTTGATCCAATTTGAAAAACTGATTTATCAAAGCTGATTAAGTTTTTGAGTACAAACCAGACAGAAAGTGGTTCACTTATTGCAAACATTAACAAGAAAAGATACTAAATAAAGTATATATTAATTAGGAATAAATATTTGAATTTCAAGCCATTGAAAAAGCTGATAATTTTGACAAGAGGTTAGATTTTTAAATGAGGGCATGGTATCAAATTTAGAACGAAACAGTTGGCGGTTTATTGAAGCATTGTATTTCTTAATACCACGTGTACCTATATCGAAGAAAGTCAATAGTACTGCAAAGGAGCCTAAAATATTTAGAAAGTAAGAGTTTTTTTAATGGAAAATACGTTCATTCGAGAGGGATCATTGTCAACGGACCAAAAGTTATCGACACGATCGCTCATCGACTCAATGAAGGCAACCACCAACTGTTTCGGTAAGAAATAAATCAGTATTGTCATTCACATTCAGAAACTGCTGTTAAAATATCGCTTAGTTTTTATTTCTAGTAGACCTTCGTTACCGGGGTTACTGCCGGTCGTAGTGCTGGTTACCAGGTGTTTGGTCGGTCTGTCACTTTTTTAACTACCGTAGGGTAGTTGTAACATATCGATAAGATTCATCATGGGTTCATTTCAAATATTAAGTGCCTCTGCCTACCCATTTGATACTTGTATAAAAATATCATCACAAGCAAGTTTGCAATATCGATAAGATTCATCATGGGATCATTTAAAATATGTAGTGCCTCTGCCTACCCATTTGATACTTATATAAAAATATCATCACAAGCAAGTTAGCAAGGGTGTAATAGTTTTTAAAAGCATTTAATTCGTTGGAATGTTTATTTTTTTGGGCTTAGCGTGTATTTGTCTGAGGGTGCAGTTATCAAAATGAAATAATTCGCCTCCAGGTACGGTCAAAAAGTTCGAGGCGAATTGTTTTATTTTGGTATCCAAAGAAAATTGCGTCCTCTGGACAAATGCAACCTCAATGTAACATTTCAAGGTAGGTACCACTAATTAGATTCCAAAATCTAACAAGGATAAAATATAGTGTGTATGTGTATGTAGGTACATGCAAGTGAATTTTTGAATTAAATATCTATCTACCCACTATTAGTTTGTTATTTTCTCAGGGACAGTCAGACTAGTAAAATTCTGTGTATTACTGGTAGCAATACTGGTGGTAACACGGATAACGAAGGCTAGTAGATACCTCTACCCATCTCCAGTAAAGTGCATCCCAGTAACTAGCAAGTAGTTTTGATGACGTGGTACAAACGGTGCTGGGTTTTTCAGTAAGTAAAAGTAGTAGTATTAGTTGAATGGTCGAATCGATTAGTACGATAACTAAAATTATTCATTGTGATGTACAATCTCCATGGGAGTCGCTTTTTTTTAATCTTTTAAAATACGTAGTCTAGATTTTTTCGTAGTTAAAAAAATCATATCAATCGATCGAGAGACATTTGAAGACACAATTTGTATTGTGTCTTTAGTTTTATTTATATTACAGTTTGCTTTTATACCTTAGAATACGGACCAAATCTTCAATTAGTTTGAAAAATATAAAGGAAAATACATATTTTTTGTAAAATTTATTTTCTGTTGAAATTGAGAAAAATTTTCGAAGTGACTTAGCTGTCTCTGTAGTGTATTTATTAGAAGTGAAATGTAATCGAGTTATATAACGAATGTAGGTATCCCGTTTTGTAGTAGTACAAAGTAAAATAAGTATTTGTATCTGCATAATGTTAAAAAGTCTTCCTTGATAAAAAAATAGACTGAAATAATTAGTGACCCATGTACTTACATATTTTTCTTTACATATCCCGTTGCGCTGGGATGCACTAGATTTGATTAAGATATTAATTTCTGTAAAGGGCACTTATTTAGATCGTAACGTTACTTTTAACACTTTAAAAATCTTCTTTGGCAAAGATTTTAAACCTCCCGCCGTGAGTTTGACATTTGTGTTTTTTTTTAAATACTCAAGTGATACATAGCCTACTACGAAAAAGGGTCTGAAAAAGTGCTTTTTTGTAATAAACTCAGAGAGTTGATAGATCTCTCATCGTAGATAAAGTGTTCAGTAGAAATAAACCCCAGTACAATGATTGTGTACGGAGAGTGCCTACTTGTGACAATATCCATAGGTACCCAGATTTGAATTTATTTCATTTAGTAATTTACCGGTCACATTTAAGTTGATAAGATTGAACTATTCAGTTGAGCATAGATTAAAGAATCTTATTTGGAACGAATGGTTTGAAAAGTCATTCAAAAATCGAATAGACATCTTTTCATTGCTAAAAATTAAATACATCGTAACGTCTTAAAATATCGGTATTCTGTAAAATCAATTTTATAGTAAAACCTTTTTCAGAATAAGATTCTAGTGACCACAAATATTATTTGAGAAGTAATTAAACTGCATTTAGTTTGAGATAAATAGTCTAGTCACAACAAAATATTGTTAAATCTTTATTTTTTAAATCTCGATAGATTAGGTATTTTGTTTTCTATTCCTATTTTAAGACTCCAAGTTATAAAAACTCACGTAAATCAGACAAGATCAAGCAAATGTCTTGTAGCAAATTGAATACATTTTTTATTTATTCATAGGAGTCTTAAAATGGCGGAAAATGGTTGTTTCTACGAAGTTGTAAATAATTTAGTGTAAGAATTGTTATTGATATAATAACCTGTGGCGTATTTTATTCATGTACTGACGTTCGTGTATAGGGTGGTTTAGATACTTAGGTATATCTATCTCTTTCTCTCGTTTAATTATTCGATTCGAAAGTAGATTTATTATCCTCTGAATAATGTCAAGTTTAGTGGACTTAAAAAATTTTGGAATCTACCATTTCTGTTTGATTTTATATGTGGCAACATTTAAAAAATACTCATAAAAGCTCATATATTTTCCCTTGTTTTTATTTTGATTATTCTCTTACACCAAAGATTGAAAACGGTGCAATTAATAATTATTAATAGTCGTGATATGAAGTCCACTAAACTCGGCAAGTACTTCATTGATTCTCTAATGACAAAGTGCCCCACGAATTTGTATAACGTAAGATCATTGTTCTATTTACATCATTAGACCGTAGTTTGTGATTTGTAATTATAAATACATTGAACGGAATGTATAGATTTTTTACTATAACTTACATTTTGAAACGGTAAAAGTATTTAGTGGTGAACGGTGATCGTTTTGCAGTAAGCGGTAATAGAAATTTATACTTTGTTAATAATTTTTAATTTATTATCTAATAATTACAAATGTATTATCAATCAATTGCCCACCGAAGTCCACTGCTGGACATAGGCATCTCCCAATGTGTGCCCTTTCGGCTGATCCTCCGCCTTTCGCGCACAGTCTGTCAATAATTTATTATACTTTGCCTTTTAATTTGTCATTAATTTATTACACCTATTCAGTCGAATTTCACTTAACACAACTTTAATAGTAAAATATATAAGCGCGTCACATTTTCAATAAGAGATTACGAATAAAGTTTGTTTTAGAGTTCTTTTTTCAAACAACATAAGTCGAGGTTGCCATCAATAAAAAATGTTTCACTACTACCAAACGTTCACAGCGCCACCTTTAATCGTAAAATACTAGTCATGGTAGTTTTTTAATTGTGAAGAGGAATTATTATTATTATAATATATGCAATGTAACGAAGAGTTTCTGCTTCTAATATATTTATTCTAATTATTTACCGGCCCCGGCGTCATGTCGGCCGCCCAACGCAGTTTAAATTGAACAAAACGTTTAATAAATGGTTTACATTCATACTGTGTTTTAATCAATCTCTTTGTTATCAAAAGTTTCTGCCTAAAATGACGACAACTTACTACGACGCGCTTTTAAGTAATCTTTTGACTTGAGCCGTGGTCTAGCTAGAGGAAGAGAGATGGAGCTATATGTCTCTTCCCACTGAATGATGAAGCATCTGCTATCTGAACTTCAAACAATTGGCGATACTGAAGTTCTCGGTTTAAAGGGCTCGCAACTAACCAGACTGCCATAGACGTTCATCTGACTAAAGAACCGAGACGGACGGCTTAACGTGCTCTTCGAGCTACAGAAACCCCTAGATAGACCAATACCTACATAGGTATGCATATATTCGTCAGGATATAAGGTGTTCTATGACATATATTTATTTATTTATTTATTTATTTATTTATTCATTAAAACCATCGATTACAGAGTTTACAGAGTCGTTGTCTCCTGAACTAAGTTGTTAACCTGTATCTCAGGAGACAATTCCTTCCCACATTACATGTAACAAAATGTAGTTTCAATGTAACAGTGACAAACAATTGAAACAACAATGAAAAACTAGAATAGAAAAAACAGCAAATAAAGAATGGTAACTAAATTTCGAAATTTCTTTTTCAAATTTGTGTTTGTGTGTGTGTGTGTGTGTGTGTGTGTGTGTGTGTGTGTGTATGTGTGTGTGTGTGTGCGCGCGCGCGCGTGTGTGTGTGTGTGTGTGTGTGTGTGTGTGAGTATGTGAGTGTTGTGTGTGTGTGTGTGTGTTTGTGTGTGTCGTGTATGTGTGTGTGTGTACGCACGTGTGTGTCATCGGAATTGTATGTAGTTTTGGGTATAGGTAAGCGGATCTGCAATCATGGTTTCCACTTGCTCATAGTCCATATCTGTGATTAGGTCTCGTATATATTTCTTAAATGTATTGTTGTTCATGTTATGTGTATTAGTGTTAGCTAATATATTATATATACGTGGTGCCTTATAGTCATAGTGTCTTTGAGCGTAACTGGAATTGGCTAGTGGCACTGGACATCGGTATCGTCTTTTGTCGTTTTTGGGTAAATATGGGACGGATACACAGTGGTATTTAAATAAGGCTTGACAAATGAACAATTTGCGAACGGTAAGTACGTGAGTAATTTTATATAGGTCAGATGTCGGGTGACGGAAAGGCAGAAACATAAGGACCTTCAGGACAGCTCTTTGAGCTCGTTCTAACTGTTTCATTCTTGTCTTACCGGCTCCCCCCCAGGAACAGATACAGTAAACCAGTATGCACTCACAGAGCGCTCTATAGGTTTGAATTAAGAGTTGTTTTGGTGCAACAGTTCTCATTTCCTTGAATATATATATGAGCTTCCTGGTCCTATTACTCAAGTTTGAGATGTGTTCATCCCAGCGAAGGTACTCATCCACTACAACACCCAAGTATTTGACTGTAGAGGCGCGAGTCAAGTAATCACAGCGACACTGAGTATAGGCTGGTTGACTGCAGTTGCAGGGAAAGGAGTGGATTTTAATATTGAATTTCGAACTGGGCCCTGAACTTTTGATTTTACTAAAGCATAGGTAGTTGGTTTTAGTGGTGTTCAGAGTGAGGAGGTTATTGTCCAGCCATTGTGTAACCTTCGCTAAGCCTTCTTCAGCCATATTTTTAGCATGTTCCCATGAAGTGCCGTGAAAAAGAATAACTGTATCATCCGCAAACATTACAGTTTCCGCATTGTTTAGATTTAGTTCGCCAAGACTGTTTATATATGCTAGGAACAGCGTCGGTCCTATTGTACTGCCCTGTGGGATACCAAAGGTGCATTTGGCGGCGTCGCTCAGGTGTTTTCCGACTCTAACTCGCTGTTCCCGATCCGTCAAGTAATCTCGAAACCACTGAAGGACGTGTCCTCTAATACCCATCGTTTCTAATTTTGATAAAAGGATGGGGATCGAGACAGTATCAAAGGCCTTTTTGAGGTCCAGGAAAACTCCTATTACCTTTCTTCGCGCGTCGACATGTTTAGTTACGGTTGATGTTAGGGTTAAAACAGCATCGTTTGTGGAAAGTTTTTTCCGGAATCCAAATTGACGAGGTGTTAACAGTTTGTTCGTCTCTAGGTATCCAACAAGCCTCTGGTTAACCAACTTTTCCAGTACTTTAGATAGGCAAGACAGTAGGGAAATAGGTCTATAGTTAGAGACGGTTGTTTTGTCATCAGACTTGTGTATCGGGGTGATAATTGCGGATTTGAACTTGGCCGGAAAGGACCCCTGCCCCAAACTGAGGTTGCAGAGGTGGGTAATCGGTTCTGCCAGTATTTTTCTTGCAGGCTTTAAAAGACTACTGGTGATGCCGTCATAGCCAGAGGCCGAGGTCGCTTTCATGGATGTTATAATGTTCTCCACTTCTTTGGGATCAGTTGGTGTAAATGTCATGGAGCTTAGCTGGGATCCCAGACGGTGAGCTTCAGAGGCCAACTCAACCTCCGTTTTCCCTAGCTTCTGGAGAGTTGCATCCGCCAGTTCGCTACAAACAGTGGTGAAATACGTATTGACTGCATTTAGTGAAGCCGTTGATGAGTTCCTAATAGATAATAGTTCTTTGGGTGGGTCATTTGACTTCTTAAGATTACAAATGTCTTTTATGGTGTCCCAAGTTTTTTTAAGGTTTCCATTGCTTTTTTCCAGCTTGGCTTGGTAGAACTGCTTTTTTAGGGATTTTATAGTTTTATTGCATGTATTCCTGTATTGCATGTACCTTTCTTGTAGGTTTTCGTCATTAGGGTATTTCTTGGCCTCCTGGTGTAGTTTGTCCCTTTTCTGTATACAGTTAACAACACTTACGGTAATCCATGGTTTAAGCGGTGCTTTCCGTTTAAATCTTGTAGTTTTTAGGTTATTGTTTATGGCCCCCTGTATAATGCTGGTTAATAATTCAGTAGCTGCATCAACATCATTAACTGTATAGTAATCCGACCAATCCACACTTTTCAGTTCCTCAATGGCAGCTCTGTAGTCCAAAACCGCATTCATGCATCGGGTCTTCCGTTTCGCCACCCCAGGGTAGTTTATTTGTAAAAGAATAGGTGTATGGTCCGTTAGTTCCGGAAAAACTAGGGTCCGCCATTTTTCTTTTGTTCGAATCATAAAGTGATCCAAACACCTATCTTCTCTTGTAGGATACGTTATACCCGGCTGAAGTCCGTGTGACGCCGTTAGGCATAGGTATTGCCACACAGTGCTGTCAATTGCACCATCGATCAGTGTATTAATGTTAATATCACCTGTGAAAATCATATCTTTTTTGCGAATGGTTTTGAAAACACTCTCAAGTGATTGTAAATATTTCCGAGGATCCTGAAAACAAGGTGGTCTATAGGAACATATAATGCAATATTTGTCAGTATCTAGTAGCAAGCAGTTACCATCGGATATCACCGGCTCAGTAGCAGAAACACATACCTATTTCTTTTCTTACATATGCCACCACACCGTCGTTTTGATTTATGTAGGTTTTTGTATAATATGTGTTGTAGCCAGTAATACTCGGTGGTGCAACTTCTTCGACTGACCAACTCTCAGTCAGCACTATTATGTGCACCATTATCCCAAGCGTTGTTATAAAAGCAAGTAGTTGGTCAAGATTACGGTTAATACTACGTATGTTTACGTGCAGTATGCATAGTGAGTTCGATTCTGAGTTATAGTTCAATATGCCCGAGCATTGCGATGTGTCCTTGACTAAGGTACAGTCGGCATTACAAGTCTCGTCAATATCTAGTGTAACTTGTGTCGTAAAATTATTGAATTTTTACTATGTGAGTATAATTGTTTATATTAGGTGTATCCGAATAGATGCTGTTTAAGTGAAAATACCGAAAGGTTAATTCCATTGTATAAAACATAGCATACCTGTAGACACACTGAGGCAGAAGTCGTCTCCCGAATTTGTGAGAAAGGGGTGTATGTGAGTGCAGGATATAGTGTGCGCGCTTTGTGGTTGGGTGCATGTGTTTGTGTGGATTGTTGGTGTAGTGGAATTTATATAAACAAAACAGTATAACATTTAAATTGAGATTCCTATTTAAAAATAGCGACAATGGTTGTGGTAAATAGTATGATAGAGCATAGTAAATGTACAACATGCATGTCGTCACCTCAATTGTAACTTGCATGAGTGTGCTTTTGTGAGTAGTAGTTAGTGCATTTGGTTGTGTGTACACCATACAGAATGACATTAAAATAAGTTTCACAAATAACACTGATGGTGGTAGTTGTAGAAATGAGTACATCAAAGCATAGAAAATAAGTAACACACATCTAATCACTATTAGTCATTGGTTTTTTAAGTTTTCAAGGTCACTTTCCCTATCGATTCTGAAGTGTGGTCCTCCCGCTGCTTTACGCACGAAGATCCGCCCATGCGCAGTCCAGCAAAATTCATACTGGTTATCTTTGGCAAATGTACGGCACAAGTAATATAACTTTTTAGTGTTGTTTGTAAGGGTCTCTGAGATGTATACCTATAGGTTTCAGCGCACCATCAATTGAGATATGAGACGTATTCAACTTATTGTTTTGGTGCAGTTTGTTAAATTTTTTCACCGAATCCAGAACTATTTCCTTTTTTAGGGTGCTAGTGAATTCCACTATTATTGGCTTATATGTATCCGACTTTGTATTAGCTCTGAAGATATCCCGGACATCTGTTTTTTGAATGTCGATTTCGAGAGTTTTACTCATTTGTTCAACAATATTCAAGAGGTCTTGTTTAGGTTCTTTCGTTCTGAGTAGTGGTATATTACGTATCTCAATACTTCCCGACTTTTGGCTGCGCTCTAGGTTTTCTAACTTCTCTTCAAGTGACCGTATATATTTGTTTTGATCTCTTCTGTGTAACTCCATCTGTGCCAATTTTCCGTTAATTTCTTCGTATTTCTCTGACATGAAATTGATAGTCTTATTTAACTCTTGGTTTTCTTCCCTTAACTCCTTTATAGATATTAGTATTTGATCATATTTTTTCTCCTGTGTGACTGTCCAGTCATGTAATAGCTTTTTGATTTCCGTTTTGAATGTATTAAACTCCTCCACAAAGTCCTGGTCATGTTTACGTTTTTGTCTGCGAATCGCGGCCGCTGTGGTCGGTTCGACATCGCCGTGTTGTAGGCCTATTTGCACGGAAGACTTTGTGTTCGGCGACGGAGGCGGTGTGCGTTTAGGAGGCATAGTCTATGCTATGTCCGGTCACTATTCGTCGATCCCGCTGTGTTTATTAGCAAATGATGCACTCGATAGAAAGTGGACAAAGACCTAATGGGGGTGGCTCCGCCCACGCTCGCATGCGCCCGCGCTGGCCCCGAAGTAGGCGTGGCCAAGCACAATAGGATCGCTGCAGCAGGTAGCTGTGGGCGCGGTCTTCTATCGAGTAGACTATTATTTGTATTACTCACGTGCCACGCCTGCCCCTTACACTTATGCGCTCCTGGTAGTTGCACTGATTTAATATTCTATTTAATTTAAATAAATTTAATTTAAAATAAGAAAAATTGGTTTACTTCAACACGTCTGCACTATACAGAGGTCCGGGAGGAAGGGGATTATGTATAATAGGTAGGTACATATTCATGCAAAGTGGGGATTTTCAAAAAGTGTACCTATCTAAAAGGAAAGTGTACCAAAAGGGAACAAACCATAAATATTTGCCCTGAGCGGGATTCGAACCCCATAGTGTGTGATGTTGTATACAGGAGGCGCTCATGTATACAACATCACACCAGTACCTACTAAAGGGAAAATAGGTATGACCTGATAATCCACTAGGGGCAGCACCTAGTGGATTATCTTATCGTCTATTATTTGGTCACGTTCGATACCCGTAACTAAGGGAACAGGTAACTATTACTAGTGTTGTTACTCCAGTGGTTACGAAATCGGCCTTACGATCGAGAGGCCTCAGGTTCGAATCCTGGCCAGACAACTGACGTGAACCCACCATTCCTAACACAAGTAATTTAGCTCTGCAGGATGGGATTGTGGGCTATAATTTCAATTCTTTAAAAAAACAATCATCTTCCGCCCAACCTTCGCCCAATCTTTTCCAATTCCAAACTTCTTAAAAAAAAATGGTTGGGGTCGGCTGAACTTCGATATTTTCCGTTCGTACCATCTGACCTTCAAATCGCAACCAATTGGAGATCGAAGTTCTGTAGTTAGACTATTATAGACGGAATTTTAAGGGCTCCCAACTACTCGTAAAGGCTGAGGCCCGTAAAGGCATAACGTACCTATGCTGCGAAAAACAGCACTAGTTGATAATATCAAGTCATGATAAAAGGTGTTGTATTATTGGCGGTGTGACTGACAGCAAAAAAAATCCTGTTAGTCACACTGCACACTGGTGTGACTACGAGTCAGGCATCCAATAGATTTCACATAAATATTTAAGTAGGCAAGTAGTAGAAGCAAGCAAGGACCGGCAGGCATCAGGTGATATCTAAAATTGATTAAAGGTACCCTGATTGTACCGAAATATCTTAACTACAGTCTCAAAATGATCTTATAGCTACGAGCAACTCAAACTGTTTTATTGATTTAAATTGTAATAAAATCCGGACTAAAGGTGTGTACCAAATATTATCACAACAATCCGTCAGCAGGACGGGGGGATAATCAAGGAATGAATATCATTTTGAGCACTCTTTTCATCAATATCTTTGTGATGCTGACTGCACCTATTTAAAATCAATATTATAATATACCTAGTACTTAAGAGGTCTGCCTTACAAATCTTACAATACCTAGGTATCTACAAGCTGTCCTACACAAGTAGACCACCCCTTTTTTTCTCTGAGGTGCGTGGCAGTATGTAGGGTTTAAAGGTTTTCTTTGACGAAAAACGATTTAGGTACATAAGAATCTAATACCTACCTACCAAATATCACAACAATCCGTCAACAGGAAAGGCGGGAAACCTGCCCAAAGTCCTACCTACCTAAGTACTATAATAAAGTACTTACAGTAAGTACCTACCTACCTATCTTATAAGGTCTGCCTTACAAATCCATATCCATACTAATATTATGTAAGCGAAAGTAGGTAACTCTGTCTGTCTGTCTGTCTGTATGTTAGCTTTCACGCCTAAATTTTGATGATTTTGATGAAATTTGGTATAGGGGTAGATTAGACCATGAGAAAGGACATAGGTCATGTTTGGTCGCGATAACCGACCTCCACGCGGGCGAAGCCGCGGGCAAAAACTAGTCCTAATTTTTTTATCTACAAGCTCTCCTACACAAGTGGACCCCCCAGACTCCGAGGTACAGGGCTGTATGTAGGTTCTAAAGATTTTCTTTTGTGACTGAGGAAAAACGATTTTCTTATGAACCTAATAGGCGGAGCCGGGCTCCAAAATTTAAACTTCTAGTCTATACATAGAAGTTATATACATTCATATTGCTCACGCTTATTTTCGCTCAGGACTATGGCAGAGACAACATCTAGCCATTTGCTTTTATTCTTGCAAACTTCACACACACAGAGTTATCACTACATAATTATAAAGCAAAGTCGCTTTCAGCGCCCCTATGTCCCTATGTATGCTTATATCTTCAAAACTACGCTACAGATTTTGATGCGGTTTCTTTTAATAGATAGAGTAATTCAAGAAGAAGGTTTATATGTACAATACATGTTTAATATAGTAGAGGAACGGAATTGGACGCCACGCGGGCGGTAAAAAATTGGCGGTACCTACGAAGTTCGCCGGGTCCCCTAGTTTTACACTGACGGACTCATAAACTGCATCAAAGTTCAGGTTTACTCTAAAAGGATTTTTTATAATAAGTATGCAAACTGTTTAGATTAAATTATATAAATATGGAAAGACTGGCTCTTAATCTTAAAAAAAAATTAAATTTAAAAATAGAACTGCAGTAAAACAAATGAATATAGCCGGGAAAAGAAAATTTACTTGTAGTATCAGATTTGCGTGTTATTTATAGCAAAGTTTTAAATTGATTCTCATTGATTTTTTTTGTTTTGTCAATTGAATTATTGTTACCAGCATAATTGTTGGGTTAGTTTTTTAACACATCGAGAGTTTTTGAACCATAATATGGATACTTCGTCCGAACAAGCGGCACAAATTGTAGCATTGGTGCGGGAGGGCTTGGATCAACGAACGATTGGTAGAAATTTAAATTTAAACCAGTCTACGGTTTCTAGAATATACAGAAGGTTTGTAGAGACAGGTTCTTACAGGAGGAGACGTGGTACAGGCAGAACTCGAGCAACCACAGGTCGTGATGACCGATTTATTGTTATAACTTCCCTGCGAAATCGTTTCCTCACGTCAGTTAACATCAAAACCGAGCTTAATGAAGTGCGTGGAGTAAACGTGTGTGCACGAACAATAAGAAGAAGGTTAAAGGCAGCGGATATCACCCCTTTTAGACCAGCAAATGGTCCAAAGTTGTCTACAGCTCACAGACAAGCTCGCTTAAGATTTGCGCGTCATCACCTGAATTGGACAGAAGAGCAGTGGGCCTCTGTATTGTTCACGGACGAGTGTAGGACATGCAGGGGCGGATCCAGCTTTCGAGCCAGGGGGGGGTCATAGTCGAGGTCAAGACTAAAATTCATTTACAATATGTACTTTAAAAAAAAAATAGGTATTTTGAATATTAATATTTTGAAACGATACTTATTTTGAAAAATACGTTATATGTACTATGTTATATGTACAAGCAACATGCGGCCTGGGACCCGACTTCGCCCGGAATACATTCGCAAAGAGACAATATTTCAGTTGAACAAGTACAACAGCTCGGTACTGCTGCCGTGTCATGGCTCCTAACTCTCTTCAATGACTGCATTGCTTCTGTTAGGATCCCACGTCTCTGGAGAAAAGCCAAAGTAATCGCCATACCGAAGCCCCCGGCTTCGGTATGGCGATTACTTTGGCCTTTCTCCAGAGACGTGAGAGACGTGAAATGAAATCTATGCACGACCCCAAAAGTTTCAAACCAATTTCTCTCCTGTGCCAAACCTTGAAACTCTTCGAAAGGGTGCTTCTTAATCATCTAGCTAACATCATAGACCCCAAGTTGATTCCAGAGCAGGCTGGCTCCTCAACCTCACGCGAAATATCGTGAATGGCTTTGAGACACGCAAAGTGACTGGCGCAGTTTTTGTTGACTTGTCTTCAGCCTACGACACTGTGAACATCAAACGCTTGCTCTGGAAGATGGAAAGATTCACTGGAGATCGAAAACTTGCGGCAGTCTTGGGTGAACTCCTCCGGAATCAGGTGCAATTGCGGAAAAATGCGGCTGGAGAGTGCTGAGGAATGGCCTACCTCAAGGTAGTGTTCTGGCTCTGTTGCTCTTCAACGTCTACACCAACGACCAACCCCTTAGCCCACGCACGACACGTTTAGTTTACGTTACGTCACAGGGATCCTTTGAGAAGGTAGAGGAAAACCTGAATGACGCACTCGAGAAGCTAAGCCGCTCCTACATCAGTAATGCCCTGAAGCCCAAACCAGCAAAAACGCAGTCGTGCGCCTTCCACCTCAGCAATGAGCTGGCAAAGCGAGAGCTGAAAATACAGTGGCGCGAAGTTGAAATTGAACAGTGCTCACACCCCAAATACCTGGACAGGTCCCTGACCTTGAAAAAGAACCGCAAGATCCTCAAACAGAAGGTCTCGGTACGCAACAACCTCTTAAAAAGGCTGACGAGCACAACCTGGGGGGCCGCACCGCAGGTGCTGCGAACAACACGGCTAGCTTTGTGTTATTCTGTGGGTGAATATACGTGTCCCGTATGGGGTCGTTCTGCACATGCTGGGCTAGTGGATGTAGCACTAAATGAGACCTACAATAACAGGTTGTCTCAAACCGACTCCGTAACAGATGCTGTATCCTTTAGCCGGCATAGCACCTCCAAGCGAACGCATAGACGTGGCGTCATCCATGGAGAGGGGCAAGCTGGAACGGGATCCCTCCCTGGCCAGGGTGGACCTGTGGAGATTGCGGAGCTCGCTACCATTCCCTTTCATTCCGCTGTCGGAGAGTTTGCCCCCTGAGCACGACCTCTTCTGGATCAGGAGGAAGTCCTTAAACAGACTTCGGACACAGGTCGGTCGAAGCAAGGAGAACTGGTCAAGGTGGGGTTTCTCAGACAGCTTTCCTAACACGATGGAGAGTAAATAATGCAAAATAAAAATAATAATAAAAAATCTGAAAAAAAAAAGAAAACAAATTGTCCAAATTGTTTTTTTTTTATGCCAATGTGTTATGTACCTGGAGTACTACTAGGGGCTTTCAGCTTCGGTGGCGTTCCCCTTACACCCGGTATTATAATTGATTACGCCTTCACTAAATTTTGCGTTCACGATAGTTACGTCTTACGTCAGACCGCTAGAACCGCATGAGTTGCAAAGCAATGATCAGCTCAAAGCTCGTCGTTTTGGCACAGTTCGGGTGCGTCGCGGGTAGGAATTTCGTTCATTTTTTGAACGGAGTGAGAGGGCAGTTCACGCGTGGGGCGCGTACTATGTGGAGAGTGTGATAGTCATAAGTAGGTAGGTATTATGCGTGTCATTTGTTAAATATGCTTGAGCTTAGATAAAAAAATATCTTACTTATACTTATACATTATTTTATTTTGTTCAATTTATGCATGACTGACCTATATGAGATAAAGAAAATAATCAGAAGACGATCTGCCCAGGGGGGGGTCATGACCCCCATGACCCCCCCCCTGGATCCGCGCCTGAGGACATGTTTATATGGTGCAGATGGTCGCAGAAGAGTCTATCGTCGACGTGGGGAGCGATATGCTCAAAGTTGCATTGAGGAGCGTGTTCCTTTTGGAGGCGGTTCATGTATGGTCTGGGGTGGCATATCGATGAATGGGCGAACAGAACTTGTGTTCATAGACATGGTCCGTCAAAACGGTAATAGAGGGGGTTTGACAGCACATCGCTACATAACAGAGATATTAGAAGATCACGTGGTGCCTTACATGGGATTCATAGGCGAAAATTTTACTTTAATGCAGGATAATGCCCGGCCGCATGCAGCTGCACAAGTTCAACATTATTGCGAAGAGGTTGGGATACTTACAATGAATTGGCCAGCACGCAGCCCGGATCTTAATCCCATCGAGCATGTTTGGGACAATTTAAAAAGAGCTGTATATGCGAGAAACCCTTCGCCCACGACAGTGGCAGCACTAAGAACAGCACTTTCAGAAGAATGGGACAATATTCCGCAAGATCTTTTAAAAACCCTTATAAAATCTATGCGGAACCGATTAGAATCCGTAATAAGGGCACGTGGGGGTAATACACCTTATTAAAACACAAATAAACCCTTGCATAAAGTTTGTGTCTATTGTTAAAACCAATTTTTTAATTAAACCAATTTTTCTTAAATTTCTGTTTTTTCTTCAAAAAAAATCTTAAGGTCCTTTCCAGTACATAAACTTAAACTTAAAGATATGACCCTACGCTGTTTTAAAGTTCACGAACCAATCTAGAGGTTTCAATTTAAATCTGTATAGAAAGTATGCATACTTGGTTAAAATATTTATTTCAAAGTCGTCTATTACTTTGATGCAGTTTATGAGTCCGTCAGTGTATATAAATAAAACCAATAAATCGAGTACCTACTTACACAAGAGTAAGTTAACTAATACATAACTTTGATGTTCGAAACTTATTATTCTTCAAACATCCTTTTACAGTTGACAAATCACAAACATCAAAATGTATTTTTTTTTTGTTTCGCCCGGTTTGGACTGCGGGTGACATTTTATTTCACGGCTGGCAACACTCCATATCGGCGGGAAAAAATTGTTCAAGTGTCACTCTCAGGGACGCGAGAAATCGCGGGAAATCGAGTGGAACTTTGCCTCACGATTTGACCGCGGTGTAGGAATAATATTATAAGTAGATATTTTGTGAAAATAAAAATAGGCAGGTAGGTACTTACTGGTGTTGACATGCACAAACAAGCACATGGCTCA
The DNA here is from genome assembly GCA_914829495.1 of Eilema sororculum. Lineage (NCBI taxonomy): Eukaryota > Metazoa > Arthropoda > Insecta > Lepidoptera > Erebidae > Eilema > Eilema sororculum. The sequence goes on from OU618551.1 coordinate 9,345,514, forward strand.
CCTGATTATAGTTGTGTTTATTTGTTGAATATTTATTTATTACTAGCTTCTGCCCGCGGCTCCGCCCGCATGGATTTCGGTCATCGCCACCGAATATAGCCAGTGTCTTTTCTCATATTATAATCTACCCCTAGGCACAGATAACTGCCCTAGGTATGTAAATTTCTTCATCTAAATTTCTTCAAAATCAGTTCAGTGGTTTCAGACAGACAGAGTTACTTTCGTATTTATTCACTGTCTCTTATGATACCAGTTTTAGGTACCTACTTAATTTAAGGGGCAGGGCCTTATTATAATACCTACTCTTACTAATGTTGATTAATATTTAATTGTCACCGTCTTACATATAAAACATCGAAGTTGCACTGTAAATCTTATTGAGAAATAAATATTTTTTCCTTATTTCTTTTTATTTAATTTAATGCAAAAAGTACCTAAGTACATTGGCGAACTTATTCCCGTATTTTCATATTTCATATTTATAATATAAAAATGACCCGGCCTCTCGACCTTCGTGAACTTTCTTCTTCATCATAGCGTTAACCTCAGTCGCATCCTAAGCTTTTTTACTTGGGATCTGGGGTCCGCTTTTACCATTCTAACTGCGGATTTGGCTAAACTTCGATATTTGTGAAGCGACTGCCATCCAACTCCACAACCCAGAGGCGATATGGCGATATCATAAGCATTGCTGTGCTTACGATATCGCCAACCAACCAACTGTCGTGGACCTGTTTGTTCTTATTTACGCGCGCGAAATGGGAATTCGATTGAACCGAGTTACTCGGCCGAGCACTCGGTAAAAAAAATTGAGCCGAGTAAAACTCAGTACTCGTTACTCGGCAAAAGTGTTCTCGGCGCATCTCTAGTTTTTACGGCGAGAAAAATTCGAATAATTGCCGGGTACCGACATCCACGCGGGCGGAGCCGCGGGCAAAAGCTAGCATTATAATATTAGTATGGACACAGATAAGTATGGATTACTAATGCAACACAAAAGAGTCACAATGTTTTATCTCCCTAATTTTGTGTCCATTCGAGTTCACCAATCTCTGAACCTTTTCACTACTCAGTTGGCGTCCGCTTTTTACTACTTTCAGTCTAACTATGATGAGGCTGAACTTCGTTATTTTCCGTGAAGTAAAGCGACTGCACAACCAAATGGTCCGTACCGTACCTACAGATTTAATGTACGGGTCCGAAGTGTCAGTTATGGAAGTATTCATAATATGGTACCTAGCAAAAAGGACTTACGACTTAAGTTCCAAAAATGTTCATATGGATAAAACAAAGCAAAACATTATGATATTTCCGCCCTTAAGCATAAAATATGTCCAAAACCGCACAAATTACCGAAATTAAAAACAAAATCCCTTTTTATTGTCATCAAAAGGCAATAATTAAAATGCACGGCATTTTCCCACCATGAAATATAAAACATACCTGTTGTTCTCTATGGAAATAATTCAAACGACGCGGTCGTGGTTGTGGTATTAATTCGCGCCAAATAAGAGGAGTTTCCTAATCTGTGGTCACCGTGTGAGAGCGCGTTTCCATTGCATTGCACTTTTTTATAATATTTTCTGTTAAAACTTGTTTCGTTATTACATATTTTAGAAATTGACCGTGATAGGTATTGGACTTTTGGTGTTGATGGACAGCGGAATCTCGTGAAAAGCCAAAATGTAGAGAGTGAACCCTGTAAACCACAGTGTAAACGGGATGCAATCGGGATGAGAGTCAAACTATGATGATGATGATTAGAACAAAATTAAATAAAACAGAACTAGGTATATGTGTAAGAGATTCTCAATAAGTAATAGTAGCTGGGAAAAGGCTCCATGTCGTGGAGACCGTGAGTCTGAAAATGAGTTGATGAAATAATATGTGAGTGTACAAGTTCATGCATCTCTGTGTATCCCTTTAACACGCAGAGATGCATGTGCATCCTATATAAAACGTGAAGGTTTATACCTAAGAACGCTAAAAATACAAAATTACTATTCATATTTCAAACGTTTTTCTCTTAGGACTTTCTACAATACCTACATTATTCCCAAACAATGGAAACACCCTTGCGCAGAATGGGGACATTAAAAATATATTAAAAAAACTTGTCGGTGGCTCACCGTGCAATAACGATGCCACATTGTTTAGAAAAAGTAAACCAACATGGCGGGTCGGACACGTGACACGCGTGGAAATGGCGCGCAAATGGAATTTGGGAAAATTTTTGAAGTTTCTCTTTTTTGTGCCTTTTTATTTTAACGTTCAGACGATTACAAATTCTGAAATGGAAGGCGGTTACCGAAAAATATAGCCTACAATTTAAAAAAATGTAAAATAATTCAGCTTCTTAACCGTCACGAAGTATACATGTAAAAAAACAGTGGCACTCCGAAAGTGCCAACAGAAATGAATGCTTGGCCAATAATGCCGATATAATGTCGGTACTTAAATATAAAGGTGTTACAATGTAAATAATTGACTAATTTGTATCTAATTTCTCCAATACGCCAGAGAGAGTCTATTTCAAAGCGAAACTATCGGGATATCATTACAATAAAGGTAGGTATCCAGGTCAACCCAGATCAATGTACCTACATACATACAACATTCTTACATAAACTGAGCTAAAGTTAAAGTCAAAGATTTTTATTCAATTGAGAACACCATTACCCTTCCCTTACCCATATAGGTACCTGGCACGGCTGGCTGTGTCAGTGCTGCCGCTGCTTCTGCAGAGAGGCTCTCAAGCGGCGCAAACACTCCAATTTCATCGGAGACTATGAATTTGTGCCGTTTGGAGTCGAAACGTTGGGGCCATGCGGACCTAACGCTCGTAATCTCTTCAGGAAGATTGCGAAGCGTATGGTCGACGCTTCTCGTGACCAGGAGCTTCTCTTTTTTATTCAGAGAATAAGTAGGTATTGCCATACAACGTGGAAATGCTGCCAGTCTTCTGGAAACATTGCCACAAGAGGCCTGCGATGCGGAGGAATTCTACGACGCGATTTAATTTTAGTCTTCAGTTTTAGTTTTTAATTGTTTTTTTTTATTTGTAAGTAACTAGCTGACCCGGCGAGCTTGCTCGTACCGCCAATTTTCTTCCGCCCGCGTGGCCTCAGATCCCGTTTCCATTGCACCCTCTACTATATTAATCATGTATTATACATATAAACCTTCCTCTTGAATCACTCTATCTAATAAACTACAAACTTAGGGGCGGACAGACAGACATTACTATGCAGTGTATATATAAACAAACTCCACAACGGCACATCAATAAAACACCCAAACCAACGCATCCATCCATACTAATATTATAAATTTATGCGAAAGTAACTCTGTCTGTCTGTCTGTCTGTATGTTACGCCTATAGCACTCAACCGCTTTGAGGAGGTATGAGAGTAGATTAGACGTTGAGAAAGGACATAGGCTATGTTTGGTCGCGATAATCGACATCCACGCGGGCGGAGCCGCGGGCAAAAGCTAATATAAACCTAAATAAACAAACAAATACTTACACGAGCAGAAATCAAACCCGCTGCCTCTGACATACTAGTCGATAGCACTTCCACCACACCTATGATTACACAAAGTGAATAGAAGTGAACACTGTGAAAATGGCGGCCGGAATAAATGATGTATAAACGCCAGATAATCCGCTCCGTCGCGCGCCTCTGATTTATGGCCTGCTGCCGTCAGCCCGCCCGCCGGCACTTGGGACGAGATGGGGTGGGCCAGAGGTCCGTGGGGTAAGTTCTTTCAAGGGTATTTGGTTATGATAGTGTAAAGTCGGTTAATGGTGTTACGGTAGAGTGGGCCCGGGTTCGATTCGATACCGGTGGAGCTAAAAACGCCACATTGAGCGATGTTGATAAAAATAATGTGCTTAGCTCGTTCCGTTCACTAGCATTTGGTTTATAAATTACTAGCTTTTGCCCGCGGCTCCGCCCGCGTGGATGTCGGTTATCGCGACTAAACATAGCCTATGTCCTTTCTCAAGGTCAAACCTATCCCTATACCAAAGTTCATCAAAATCGGTTCAGTGGTTTAGACGTGAAAGCGTAACATACAGACAGACAGACAGACAGACAGATAGACAGAGTTACTTTCGCATTTTTAATATTAGTATGGATTAAAATAGCTATAAATTACATAAAGTTATGGCCTTTCAAAGACAGGAGTTGATGTGGACAAATAATGTTCATGACGCACTGTACTAAGTAAGGATATGGATGCATAGAGGTCATGTAGCACCCAGGGAAAGTATTGTCTAGTAAACGCATGGAACGTGTTAACTTTTGAATTTCCAGTAAATCTCCATAGATTCTTTAAAAAATCATAAAATGGCTACTTAAATGAACAGAATCACAACAATTCATTTACTAAGCAGATTCTAATTTCTTGGTAATATCGTGTAAAAGACGAAATGTTGCTATCCTAAAACGATTTTAATGAAGTGGCCTTTTTAGACTTACTGAATGCCAATTATTAGACCGTTATTTGGTGTGATTTATCTTGTAAAATCTATATAAATAAAAATCAATGCCACTTTTCTCAACAACTCAACAACGCCTTTACCGATTTGGCTAATTTTGGTCTTGAATTATTGCCGGAAGGTTTTTACGGCAAGAAAAAATCGAATAATTGCCGGGAACCGACATCCACGCGGGCGGAGCCGCGGGCAAAAGCTAGATATCAATAAAAAAAATAACCACATAGAACAGGATATCATGCTGAAGTGGATATTCACTACAGTAAGAGATCCAGTTTGACCAATTTTGACGAAATAACATCCTGATTCCTGAGTATCCTGACAGACGCTGACGGCCTTTCACACTATGAACGATGGGTACGGAGGAAGGTAAAATAATACTACCTTCTAGTGTTGGTAGGAACCTCTTAAGGTCATGAAGAAAATACCTAAAATAATGGGAAGGCCACCAGGATCCACTAACCAAATCCTCCAGGGGATCCCAGACAACTCGTCGGTTCACCAGAATTCCCTTAAAATAAAAATAAGTAAAGATGTTTTCACACTGTTTTTAATCCATACTAATAAATGCGAAAGTGACTCTGTCTGTCTATCTGTATGTTACACTTTCACGCCTAAACCACTGAACCGATTTTGATGAAATTTGGTCTAAGGGTAGTTAAGACCCTGAGAAAGGACATAGGCTATGTTTGGTTGCGATAACCGACATCCACGCGGGCGGAGCCGCGGGCAAAAGCTAGTTGTATAATAACTGCAATTGTGTTTCTTGAATTAATTTATCTATGGATATTTTGATCTGCGTTACATCTTTTAAATGCCGTCAATAAGATAAGGATAGCCTCTGCTCTGTGGCGTGGCGGTAGCGAACGCTGCTGCTACGCAGGAGGCACGGGTTCAATCCCCGCTCAGTGCTATTTTTTTTTTAAATTATAAACAATTGGTCTAACTGCAATGTTTCGATATCGCTTTTGGGTTGTGGAGGTCAGTCGACAGTCGCTTCACGGAAAATATTGAAGTTAAGCAAAATCCGTTTTTTTTTAAAGAATATTAGAACCGAAGTTACTAATATTCCCTCTAACCCCTCCAACTAAGCTAAATTGCTTGTGCTAGGAGTGGGTTCACGTCGGTAGTGTAATGGCCAGGATCGAACCCGGGACCTCTCGATCGTAAGGCCGACTCCTTAACCACTAAGCTACCGACGCTTAGTTAGACTGGTAAAGCGGACCCCAGACTCAAAAGTGAAAGCTTCTGATGCATACCTACATACATACATACATAAAAATCACGCCCGTTTCCCATAGGGGTAGGCAGAGATCACGGATCTCCGTTTGCTACGATCCTGACATATTAATTCAGATGCGACTGGAATTTTAACGCTAAGAGGGAGAAGAGGGTTCTTGCTGCTAATATTGTACATGCTTAGTAATACCTCAAACGTAAAGGCCAGTGCTGCCAATTCCGCTGCTACATCCCCAAACCCAAAATTGTCCAAAATTCTCCAATCGCATCTGCCCCTCCCACTATCAGACAGAAAAGGACAGACGACCTATCCCAGCGAACACCCGCCAAAACAAGTCGGCGCCCCGACGGCACACCTCAATTTTAGTCGACATCTACGAGCATGCGGCTCAACTCACCACGCACCAACAGGGCGCCGTCCCAATCCGACAGGTCCCAACCCAAACAAAATCATCCGCCCCCTCCCACCCGACCATGACAGAAACAGATGCAACAAGATTCCTCTAGAGAAATCCAAGATGCAACAACAGAACTGGGAGCACTATCTATGTTCAGTTCAAATTACAGAGGATAAAGGAAAATGTAGAAATCTGCATAAGACAGTTTACATTATTCAATGGTTCTTAGAAGATATAACTGTAATTTTATTGTGAAATAAAAATAATTTAACATTTATTTGGCTATTTATTTATTCACTTCATATACGACTATCTATATATTTATATTATTGAAATAAAACTAAAACTAAAATACCTATTTATAAGTACAAGTCGAAATGTTGGGGTCATGGGGTCCGAGCGCCCGCAATCTCTTCAGGGAGGAGGTGGGAGTCCTCACACTCGCCACATTGCTCACAGAGATGGTACCATGCGCGAACGCTTGGGGTGCGGCCGCCTCCTTCTGCGAGCAAGTAATGCTCGAGAAGGAGGCCCTGCCTGCCACCCTAGCAGAAGCAGGCCGCGGCGGCGGCGCAAAATGCGCCTCCCCGTAACCGGTGCTAGATGGGATCTCACCTCCGGCAACCAAGGACCCAAGACGGCGTGCGTTTTAGTCGGTTCGAGTCCGACATAACCACCTCCACCGGCTCCGTGGGGGTGGTATCCGTGGGGATTTATCGCACGATAAAAAAAAATCTCTTCAGGGAGATTGCGAAGCGTATGGCCGACGCTTCTTGTGACGAAGGCTGGCCTCTTTTTAGGTCAGAGATTAAGCATTGGCATACAACGTGCCAATGCTGCCAGCCTTCTGGGAACGCTACCGCAAGAGGCATGCGATGCGGAGGAATCTCATGACGCATTTTAATAATATTTTAGTATAATAAAAAAAATATATACTTATCATTTTCGTTAAAATTCATTATTTAAAGCAGGCGCAATTTTTTTTAATTTATTTTATACGTAATTCACTAACAGCTTTAATAAAGTTAAAATATTGTCTAAAACTTTATTACCTGCCTACTTATTATAGATACAGGTAACTGCTTAAGATATTTGGGTAAGGAAAATAAATTAAAAATATAATATTTCTCTACAAATCTTTGCTTCGTAGGTACACACCGAAGGAACATGGGCGAACGAAAATAATTGAGCGAGACTGCGAGAATGGTCATTTCGTCAATAATTTAGAAATTAATCCAGATTCCTCTGATCTTTCTTTCACCTTCAGATTTTTATGAATGTACCTTTTGCCTGTGGCACAGTCCACGTGAAAGTCGTTTATCGCGACCACAGATAACATAATACTAAAGTATCGCGACTAAACATTTGGAAGAGCATTCCCCCTGTAAGTCCCGAGTCACTTGAGCATTTCATTTCTTCCGATGTTTTCCGAACTTAAAAGTTAGCATAATAAATGCTATAAAAAAAAAAACAAACAAAAATTTTAAGTTTTTCTCGCGTTCATTATTGTACATGCTTACATCGTTCGATAGCCAACATTCGCGTCCATTCACTCGGTATGTACCAGACATTAGATGTACATCTCATTTGCGTAAGCTTTCCTCATAATCCGAGCCATCAATCTCACGGGCAGTCCGCCATAGCGCTGAGTGATTAATAGTGGTACCAGCAGTAATGTCCGGACACCTGTACCTTACCTGGTTTAGGTATTATGGTTAGATTAATAGCCCGGGCAGTTCCAGTTAAAAGAGCCGGTAGTTAGGGAGGTAATCGAGAGGTACCGGGTTCGAATCGTGGCCCTCGATTTTACTAAAGCTAAACCACTGTGGTACCGCAATTATTGCAAAATATTACATTAAATTTTAGACTTTATTTCTATACGTCTAAAGTTCAAATAGAAATGAAAACAGATTCATTACACTCTTTCAATTACTTTGCAAAAAGTCATTTAATTTTTAACTTTAACGGTATCGCTTAAAAGTCTATTATTTAATACCGTTTTTTACAGTGACGGTGGCACCACTGTGCTTTGGCTTTAGCAGAATAAGCCTTTGGCCATTATACTACCGATGGGAGCCCGATTCTTAACACAAGGAAATTACATTTGGCACATAACCCTATCATTTAATATTCAAAGTACATAACATACTCTCATACTCACGCCAGTAAATTCCCGAAGGGGTAGGCAGAGGCGTATTAACACCCACATTTCGCCATATTCGGTCCCACTTATAGGTGGTGAGCCTAATTTCCGTCTAGCGGCCGTATGCTTACTATCAGATCGAGAACTACCCTTTTAGGACAACCACGGGGAGATGATAATATCCGAAGTAACCCACACAAAACCTAACCCAAATTAAATAGCAAACCGGCAGTACCTCAACACGTAATCGCTCGCAATAGCGCCCTTTACACGTACATTCTTTCACGAGGGAAAACCGCATTTGCGTTTGAAAGAACGCTTCGCGAGACGTCGTCGTCGCTCGTTCTGACAGTCCGACATTGTCGGGCGGAATGCACGAGCATAACCGCGTGGTACTGGCAGAAAGAGTGGGAAAGAACGTGCACTTAGCGATTCTACAAGGTGTCTCAAAAGAAAGTTCACATTTGTTTAGGTTATTGCGTGAACGCAACTATTTCGAGGGGCGCGGGGGGTGTGTCAATCGGTAGCCTGGTTCTTGGGAATTTATTTGCTATGGAGTGTTTCTCGGGAGCGGACCGTGCGTTGTGCGTACGCGAGTTTTATGAAAACGGTAATTCGGTGACTGTAGCGCGAAGAAAATTGTGCAATATTCGATATATTCATCACTTGAATGATGCGCCAAGCACTCGAATCATTACATAATGGGTCAAGAAGATTGAAGAGACCAGCTCAACATTGGGCAAACAAAAATCCGTGCGTCCAAGATCTTTAAGAACCGTCGAAAACGTAGACAGTGTCACCCAGTCTATTCGGGACGATCCGAACCTTTCAATTCAGAAGCGTGCTGTGGCTTCAAACGTGCACAGATCGTCATTATTGCGCATTGGTTATAACCAAAGAACATGGTTACAGCAGGATGGTGCAGTCCACACACGTCCAACAGGTCTCTGCTGCGAGTTCGTGAAATTTTACCTGGCAAATTGATCTCTAGGAGAGGTGACATAAGGTGGCCTGCACGTAGTCCCGATTTGACACCTATGGACTTTTTCCTGTGGGGATATGTCAAATCTAAAGTTTACACCAACAAACTGACTTCCCTGGCACAATGAAAAGAAAATATCCGTCACTAAATGGCAGCCATCACGGAGAGTAACTGCCGAGCCGTCATAGGCAATTTTAGTGCTCGATTAACTGAATGCCGTGAACGCAACGGTTTACATTTGGACGATGTCATTTTTAAAGAATAAATTCCCAAACACTGTATTTTAATATATAATAAATATTTTTACAATAAACTTTCAACTTTTTTTTAAATATTTTTTTAAAATGTAAACTTTCTTTTGAGACACCCTGTATTATTAACTGTACGGTACTGTTTCCGCGTGGACGGTACCGCGTGAAAGATTTTGTGGACTTTGAACTTCATAAGATACCTAATCGCGCAGAATTATACGCACGAACATTCGGCCGCGCAATACTGGACGCTCAAGAACGCGGCTAATCTCGCGCTCTCTAGCGGGGCGTTAATGAAATCATCAAACATGGCCACTCGAGCGATCGCATTACATTTTATCTGTCGGATTTCGAACCGTTTAACCTCAGTGATGAACTGGAGATCATCTCTGTGAGAAATTAGGGTGCGAGCTTAGTGTTATAAGTGGTAGCGATATTTGATTATGAACGCTGCGGAATTCGGAAGCCAAGGCAACTTTTTTCGTTTTTTTTTATACCACTTAGGTGGCAGACAAGCACAAGGCCCACCTGATGGAAAGTGGTTACCGCGGTCTAAGGACGTGTGTAACACCAGGGGTGTTACACTCGTGCTGCCTACCCTGAAGAAACCTTCTAATGCCCCTCTTGAAGAACTCCATATTGTAGTCGCTTGGGAAAACCATGGCAGGGAGTTCATTCCACAGCTTGAGCGTACGTGGGATGAAGTTCCTTTTATACCGCACGGTGCGCACCGTATTCGGATGCAATGTGTGGGGATGAATTCCCTGTCTATGACGAGCGGTGCGATGATAGAATGTAGATGTGGGGGTGATCTTAGTGTTATAAGCGGTAGCGATATTTGATTATGAGCGCTGCGGAATTCAGAAGCCAAGGCAACTTTTTTAGTTTTTTTTTATACTTACCACTTAGGTGGCAGACAAGCACAAGGCCCACCTGATGGAAAGTTGTTACCGCGGCCTATGGACGTATGCAACACCAGGGGCGTTACACTCGTGCTGCCTACCCTGAAGAAACCTTCTAATGCCCCTCTTGAATGCCCTTCGTGCTTCGTCTTCTGCACTGAGATTACTGAGAAACTCGTGAAAATCGCGATTTTTATGTTCTCGGACCGCGGAACGCGTATGTACTGACTGACTGACATAGTGATCTATATTTTTTTTTTTTTTTTTTTTTTCGTGCGGAAATCCCCTCGGATACCCCCCCTGCCGGAGCCGGAAGGGGAGGTTATGTCGGACTCGAACCGACTAAAACCGCACGCCGACTGTGGGTCTTGGTGCTAGGCCGGAGGTGAGGTTGTCAAAGACATATCCCTCGCACCCCGGCTGACCCAGGGCCATCCCTTACGGTCTGGCCCTCCTCAGGAGACATAGTGATCTATCAACGCACAGCCCAAACCACTGGACGGATCGGGCTGAAATTTGGCATGCAGGTAGATGTTGGGATGTAGGCATCCGCTAAGAAAGGATTTTTGGAAATTCTGCTACTAAAGGGGTAAAATAAGGGGTGGAAGTTTGTATGAAAGTTCGTCATTTTCAGTGCTAGATGCACTAAATTTCATAAACCTGTGCCTTTTAAGAAATAAATGAACACGTGTATCAGCGTTTTTCTAAATTTTACCTACTACTAAGAGGGTAAAATAGATGATGAACGTTTGTATGGGAAGTTCGTCATTCAGGTCACTATCAATTATGGAATACGAAATTTTCCCGGGCGAAGCCACTGGTCCAGCTAGTAATAAAATATGAATGAAACGAATACCTTGCATGCCTATGTGTGTATACTCATGTTTATGCGAATAAATGATTATCTTATCTTATCTTATCTTATGAATGGCCTTTACCAGAAACCTGTGATCTGTGATTGTGATATCATCGGAATAATAATAATCGGTTATTTCTCAGCTATGTAGGTAGCTGAGTGACAAAAATTTACGAGTATTGGATTATAACCCACACCTGTATTTCAACTTATGTTAAAGGTGTACCTTTTAGTTCACAGCGATATTATGACCTAATTATAACAATAGTTTATATCATATTTATACCAACTGTCTGAACCTAACGCTAGCTTGAATTTTAATCGATAAACGCCATCTATCGGAGTAGCAATCTTATTTCTAGACATGTCACTTAGGTCATTTTGACATTTTCGTACTGCTTGAAAAACGAACGATTCCGGGAAATGACAAAATAAAAACTACGATTGTCACTGGCAAATGCATACTGTTTTATTTCAAATCAAAGACAATTTAGCACGATTTGACATTATTATAGGAACAGTGGTGGCCTCCTTCATTTCACGGAATTGTTGGTTTTAGGTACTTTACGTGACAAATACCTGTAAAATGGGCACCCAGCCATCCAATCAGCCAGGCTTCCGCCAATGTCTGTAGTTAGAGTAATAAACAAAGGAGTTTGGTCGGTATTAATTAATCATTAATCATCATCATTCATCCCAATTATAGACCGATAAATATCATGCCTATGGTTATGGTCTAGCTGCACAGAACGCATTTATACCCAGGTCTCTTTGGCGGTAAGTGCGGGGCCCGACGGCAGAGGCGCGCCAACAACCAGTCCCCATGTTTAAAGGTACGACTACAGCTAATTTTTTCGCAAAATTTTCACTAAAAGCACATAACAAAACATTTAAAGTACCTGCAGTAATTTCTCTTTGGTTTTTCAAAATTTGGTGCTTGTTGTTAATTTTTTGGCACTTTTTAATTTATATTTCTTTTATATTTGGAGTATGATTAAAAAGTCATTGAAGTTTTTATATTTTATTTTATTTTTTTCTTTTATATTTCTTTTGTGTCAAAAATCATAAGCAATGTTGTGAAAACACACGCTCTATCTAAACCTAAGAGCTGCGCTCTTGTCGGTGGAGTAATCGCCATCCCTCTCTCTCCTCCGCCCATCTTTTGACCCCTGATACGATGCGACTTGTGTCCTTTCCTTTATTTGTGCCATAAACGTTCCTCTTGGTCTAACTCTTCTTCTCTTTCCTTCTATGATATTTTGTAAAAATCTGTCGTGTCTTATCAGGTGGCCAATCATCTTTCCTCTTCAGCTCTCGATTATTTCCAATATAGACCTTCTTTCCTGTATCTTGTTATTCTTGTTTAATACTCTTACGTTTGACATTGTTTCCGTCCAGCCCTTATCCCTTATAGCCGATAACTAACCGATAACTAAAAAAACTAACGAGATATACAAGATTAAAAATTACATGCCACGGCGATGAAACATGTGTGTACGGCAATGAAACAAGCGTCCACGGCAATGAAAGAATTATGCCAAGGGAATGAAAGAATCAACCACAGAAATTAAAATCCATATAAAACTTAATATTTTACATACCTACTTAAATACAATAAATACAAATTTCATAGGTTAAAAATCTGCAAAAGGAGTAGGTACAATCAAACCAATATAATAGAATCAAAGAATTGTCCAATCATTTATTTAAATTCTTTCACACAAAAAAGACCTCCCCCTTCCTTCCTCTCCCTACTCTCCAGAATACACCGCTGGCTCTACAGGATCACATTGACATGCTCGGAATGGATGTTCGCTGCAACCTGAACAATAAGAATTACATCGAGAGCGTCATCAAAACAGCGTCGCGCAAACTCGGGATCTTGAACAGGGCGAAGCGGTTTTTCACGCCGGAGCAGCGGTGTCTTCTGTACAAGACACAGATTCGCTCTTGTGTGGAATACTGTTCTCATCTCTGGGATGGTTCCGCGCAATACCTGTTAGACGCTCTTGACAGAATGCAGCGACGTGCAGTTCGTATCATAGGTGATCCTGAGGTTACCAACACCTTGGAACCTCTGCAGTTGCGTAGAGACGTTGCCTCTCTGGCCGTTTTCTACCGCCTCTACCACGGCGAATGTTCTGAGGAGTTATTTCAACTGATCCCACCCTCTCCCTTCCTATCCAGAACAACACGTGCTGGTCTGCGGTGCCATCCACACACGGTGGAATCCATACCATCTCGCACTAAACGGTTTGGGGGCTCTTTCCTCTGCCGCACGATAAAGAGCTGGAATGCTCTGCCCGCATACGTGTTTCCCTCTTCTTACAGTCCCGGGTTCTTCAAGCGGGGCGTGAAAAGGCATCTATCAAGGCCGTCAAGTTAGGGACCACCATTTTACGTCCAATGGCACCGGGAATGGTGGTCTGTATCTTCTGGACTGCACTTCAGCTTTGTTGCCATCTAGCGGAGTGCAGTCAATTGACGGACCAAATATAAAAAAAAAAAAGAATAAAACAAATAATATGGTATACTTTTGTTAATTATGCAAAAGTAAATGCAAACAACATAGTACAAGTTTTAATTTACGCATCAATATTTAATGTGAAGCGAAACAATAACATTTTTATAAAATCTATAGACAAAATAATCACAGCCCACACCGGTTAAGGTTCTTCTTCATAGTCTTGGCAAAATAAACAATCCATTATTAAACATTTTGTACAGTAAAAAAATCATCAAATCTTTCATCTTATTGCAGAAAGTTTTCGAATCCTCTAATGGCAGTATTTGGTGCTACCTATAATAATGTAATACCTAATCATACTATGGCGATGAAAACATAAGTCACGGAAATGAAACATCTGGCCACAGCAATGAAACTAAATTGTTTTACAATGCATGGCAATGATTTTTTTTTCATTGCCGTGTTTTTTTTTTCATTGCCATAGCAAATTTTGACCACGGAAACTATGGCAATGAAAGCACGGTAATGAAAAACAAGACAAAAATATAAAATAACAAAAAATCTAATAATTATTCGAAGTATTAATCACTCCACAAAAATAAACAAGAGAAATGGCGTTCTATTGAATGTTTAATCAAGAGGATAAACTTATTGGAATATAAGTTATACCTATCCACGGCGATGAAAGAAAAAATGTCCAGTAACATAAAAATGGTATACTTACATCTATGGCGCCAAAACGCAGGTACGTTATACGTTCTTCCGCATCGAGCACTTAGGCGGCACCAATGTGCAACGTTTAGCGCATATAGGGGAGGACGCAAATCGTTAGATAAAACAATATTCTAAAATATGTTTAGAACACGGCCCTTATCTATTCTGTGACACGGCGATGAAAGGTAGTTCTGGGACAAATGATTTTTATTAACCATTCGTTGTATTGTTTAAATATTTGAAGAAATGTATTTCGTAACAATACTTTAACTATTCACGTATCAAATAAAAATTGGTATTAATAAAAATAACCAATACATTTTTATCAATGAGGTATCACGACATAATAGGTGACGTGTGGACAAACACGGCAATGAAAGATTTCGGTGTATTTTGTTTTTTTTTTGGAGTACCTATAATCCTATTTAATAGAATATTTAGTGCCCCACATAGATCACTATTTCACCTAACTAGCAAAAAATGTTAGAGCATTATAAATATGATTTTTAGTACCGATTTCAACGATGCCACGCAATTCTTGGTCCCGGGAAATTCACCCTACAATTTCCCGAGTTTCTCTCTCACTCTCTCGAGCGAAAGTATGAGAAACGAGACCACAGAGTTCTGCAGTCGTCGGTGGCGGCGGCGGAGGCGGTTGCGGCTGCGGCAACGATGGTGGAATGTACGCGTGTGTGCTTGTAGATGGTTGAAAGTCAACACTTGACTCCAAATGTATGTTCCTTGTAATGCGAGAGCTAATTTCTTCTTTATTTCTTATCGAGTCATCTATGTATCCCTCGGCTACACTGCTCGACCGCCACCCTCCGTGGCGTTTTAGTGTTAATACGTCTGCACCTGAATCGGCGAGCAATGTAGCCGAGGACCTTCTGAAACTGTGCCCTGTGTATTCATGAGCTTCAGGCAAATTTAAGAAAGTGGCAATTTCTTTCGGCATTGCTCCAAATTTATTAATGCCAATGGGTTGCTTAGTGCATTTTCCATTTTGGTAATTTTGTTGGAATTAGCTTTTGTAGAACGAAGCGCTTCGTATTTCTTCACTACGTCGTAAAAAGGGCCCTGTATTGTGAACGACCTTGGAATTTTATTTTTTGTGTTTTTAGCCTGGACAAGAAGAAGTCGCCCATGGTTCTCGATAACATTAGTTGTGATGTTTGCCAACTCTTGACGTCTACATGCACTATTTATACCGAATATTAATGCAACCTGAAAAGAGATAAAAATAACGTATAAACAACTATATAGGTAGTAAAGAAATTCGAAAGTGAAAGAAATTAATCACAATTATTTAGTTTCAACTGACCGTTGTTGCTAAATATCGGCAATCCGGAGCTTCTTTTAGGAACGTCTTGAATGTCAGCCGAAAATACTTTCGACTTTTTACTCATATATGGGCATCTGAGCGTCTTTTTAGAAATGCTAGCAAGTTGGAGTATGACTTGATATCAATACCATGGTTTGTTTTCATAGTGCTTTTTAGCATTGAATAGTAGCACCACAATGAGCTTGACTTATATTTATGAGGAAGTTCCATGAAATAGGCTAAAAACAGATTTTCTGAAAATGAATTTGCATTTTGGCTTGTTTTCCATAAGATGAAATTTTGATAGGCTTGTAATATCTATCGGTCGATTTTTCAGGCAAGAGGCTTAGAGTAAGTAAATTAATATTTTTGTGTTTTTGTTACAGATAAATGGTTGTAATTTATTGTCAAAATTAATTAAATTAAAGAATTAAATGTTTATTTGTTATATTTTCTTTCCCAAAGATAATTTTATTCATGAAATATTGACCATTTTCTTGACATAAAACCTCTTTGCACGATATTGAAACTGGTGTAAATACAACCACTTTACGAGCAAATATGTTATAAATAGTATTTATTTACCTAATGTTATATTATTTTTATCAAAAAAAATATAACATTAGATAAAATGGATTTTTAAGACTAACGTCTTCAATAATTACCGTTTCCAATAATAAATAATAAATTATCCACAAAATTCTACACAACGCTATCTAGACCCATGGCACAGATAACATAATACTAAATTACCAATGGTAAGCTTTTATAGCATCAGGAATCAGAAATCTAGAATGCGGATAATCATACACTTTTGTTGTACTTAAATACAATACATAAATATTACACATAGAAACACCCAGACCAATGCAAATAGCCATATCCATGCATACAAATATTTGCACTGAGCGGGTATCGGACCCGCGACAGGCGAGGTGAAGTCAAATTGACGTGTCCTATTTAAAAAAAAAACGCGCGCCTCCTGCGTTATTGAAAATTTAAAAAACCCCCGTCGTAAAAATCATATCCAAAAACTTGAAAATAAATTGTGTTTGCCATTTCTCTTTGATACTTACACGACCTATTAATATTTTGATTCAACCGTTGCCATGTCAGGGGACCCTAACTGTTAAAGCACTCCGGCTTATTATCGGAACGATACATAGTCCCCCCGACATGGCAACGGTCGAAACAATTTTTTTTTAAATATTCCACAACATTCTACACAACGCTATCTAGACCCATGGTAAGCTTTTATAGCTTGTGTTATGGAATCTACAATGCGGATAAACATACTTATATACTTTTTTTGTAAATACATACATATTATACATAGAAACACCCAGACCAATGCAAGTAGCCATATTGATGCATACAAATATTTGCACTGAGCGGGGATCGAACCCGCGCCTCCTGCGTGGCAGTCGCGTGCACTACCGCCAAGCCACAGAGGCTGTCTGTGATGCAAGCGAGGACACGGAGCTGCACACGCTGACCGAGTGCCCGGCGTGGGACACGCCGAGGCGGGTCCTAGTGGCGGCTCTGGGAGTGGGAGTCCTCACACTCGCCACGTTGCTCACAGCGATGGTACGATGCGCGAACGCTTGGGGTGCGGCTGTCTCCTTCTGCGAGCAAGTAATGCTCGAGAAGGAGGCGGCCGGTCGGGTCCGGACCAGACTCCGGGCCCGGGAAGCCCGCGCAGAGCGAAGACGAACCGGACGTCGGAGGTCGCAGAACGACCTCCGTCCTCCATGAGCGCTGGCCTGGGGGTGACCGGTGGAGCCGCCTGTCACCCTAGCAGAAGCAGGCCGCGGCGGCGGCGCCAAATGCGCCTCCCCGTAACCGGGGCTAGATGGGGACACTGTGGTCCCCACAACCCGAAGGGGGCCATCTCGATAGAGATGGTCCTGGGTCTGCCGGGGTGCGAGAGATATGCTTTTGGCAATCTCACCTCCGGCAACCAAGGACCCAAGACGGCGTGCGTTTTAGTCGGTTCGAGTCCGACATAACCGCCTCCACCGGCTCCGTAGGGGTGGTATCCGTGGGGATTTTTCGCACGATAAAAAAAAAAAAAAAGCCACAGAGGCTGTATATGAATAGGTATATCAAAATTAAAGGGCAAACACAATTTATTTACAACTTTTTGTGACGGCGTATTTTTTAATTTTCAATTTAATTTTTATTTTACACTTTTTAAATTGATTTACTAGTCAAGCCCTTTCATTCGATACCCATATTGAGGGACTTGTGAAATTATTATTTAGTTTTGTAGCCGACGGCCATCTTGGACCGATTTTTTTAAACATAACTAAGAACACTCCCATTTAATATACCTTTCAAAGAAAAAAAACTAAATCCAGATCGGTTCATCCGTTCAGGTTCATCACACACACACACAGACACGTCAAACTTATAACACCCCGTAGTTTTTGCGTCGGGGGTTAAAAATTATCATGTAATATCTGTAGTAACCTAACCCGATGTTAAATACCTAACCAGGCAGTACCTCAACACGTCCTCGCTCGCAATCTCGCGCCCTCTAGCGGGACGTTAATGAAATCATCAAACATGGCTACTCGAGCGATCGCATTACATTTTATCTGTCGGATTTCGAACCGTTTAACCTCAGTGATGAACTGGAGATCATCTCTGTCAGAAATTAGGGTGTGAGCTTAGTGTTATAAGCGGTAGCGATATTTGGTTTTGGAACTACTACTCGGAAGTCAAGCCTACTTTTTTTGGTAGGCGTTTGGTGTTTTTTTTTACATTTTTAACCATTCTGCAGTTTCATTTTATTCTGCTATGAAATCTCAAGATTTGGATGAAAATCGGTGGTGGAATATAAGTAATATGTTACCGTTATTGTGCGAAAATCATTTAGAGTCCAGATTACCTAGGAATTCTAGTAAATTTCAGTTTAAAAAGCTCATTCTCGCACTTTACCCTAGTTAATCTTGCAGATTAACGGATGGTACATCGTTAAAGTGCAGAAGACAGTAAACGAAATACTTTTACTCCACTTACGTACATGTACTGTTCTCGAACTGAAGCAACGTTGGGGCGCGTAGTATTCAACTTGGAACCGTTTCAGAGCTTTTTTTTATTTATATATTTTGTACCACTGCGACTAGTAGCAACAGACACTGAAGTTGGAAGAAAATATAGCCTACTATTTTATTTCTGACAAAACACAAATTAATATTTAAAAAAAGATAAAATTCCTGACTAAGGTGACTAGGGCTGTTCTCCATCCGACAGTAAACATACAGCCCTCTAGACGGCAATAGGCTCGCCCCCGCTCGGACTGAAAATTACAGTTGGCGAAACGTGGGTGGTTAATACACCTCTGCCTACCCCTTCGGGGATTTACAAGCATGAGTATATGTTTGTATGTAGGTATATAATTTTGATAACATAACATTGTTGCCCCTGATTGGGTCGACAAAATGTTATAATATCTACATTTCAATGCATGAAGAACGTACCTATATGCGGGTGTACTATGCCAAATCGAATGCCAAATAATCGAATATCAATTGATCGACAACTATAAATCGAATATCCACATACTCGAACGTTCATGAAATCGAATGTTTAATATATCGAACACTCAATATATCGTACACTCAATACATCGAGTATTCAAAATATCAAATGTTTGTTTCATCGAGCGTTCAATGCATCGCATATTCATTCTATCGAAACATCAATATAGGTACCTACCTACTGAATACTTTTTACATGGTAGAATACAAAATAAACACAATATTTTGTGTGAATAGGCTATTTGACTAATTTTCGAAAACCATTAAATGATTCCTTACTACAGTATAAACATACCAGATTAATATTTCTGTAAAAAAATAATTCATTATGTTTATAACATACAGCGCGCTAGACGGCAATTATAGGCTCGCCCCTTATTACGTCGTGGGACCAAAAATCATAATTAGCCAAAAGTGGGTGCTAATACACCTCTGCCTAAACCTTTAGGACTACACAGACGTAAGTATATATGTAACCTCCGAAATGACGGGGTCGATAAAACGTACACACGTATAAAAATTTGATCTAGCAGTGGGATGAACTCCCTGCTGGGGTATTTCCAAGCAACTACAATATGGAGTTCTTCGAGATTAGAAGGTTTGTGCGAGTTTGAGGCTCCTGGCATTGCAGACGTCCACAATCTACAGTAACTACTTCTCATCAGGTGGGTCCCTGCCTTAGTGGTTTAAAAAAGAAAAAAGATGGTTTAACATAAAAACGCTCCGCCTGTCACCACGGCATCACCCTTTCCGTTATCATGTTCACAGGTCATTTACTCGGCCATTTTGTGGCGCGAACACTAATGGAAAAACGGCGGGAACCTAATACACGCACCATTTTGTTTTTAATTATGACGTATAATAAAGCTGTCATCGTTGAAAAGATGGCGGATGATACAACAGTTTTGAGGTTATATCGCGAATTTGATTTATTATTTGGCTCACGGTTCAAATCCTCCATTAAAATTTGTTTTCACTTGGTCTGTAATAAATAGGAGTTTGTAGCCGTGCTTATAATTTTGAAGATTATACATTTGTGATTAGATTATAATAACTTTCTTAACTTTTTGACAGTTAACATTTTAGTTTTTTAAAACATAGGTACCTATTGGTATCCGAGGTAAGTATTTACGCACATTTTTTTTTTTTTATTTTGGTCAAAACATGCGATCGGTTTCAGTTTAAACCATAAGCAGTTGTTTTGTGAGATGCTTGACGTGTTAGGCATGCCCTCCCACTGTTAGGCTGCCTTCTTTTTAAACTCTTTCAGAGGTTATCCCAGGTGTGCAGTCTTCTTAACCGTCTTGTTCCCAGTTGATTGCCGAGACTCTGTGCTAGTCTATTCTGGTGGTGAGTGATCCGGGCTTTGTATGACTGGGTAGTTTTGACTATTTCCTCCTTTATTGTAGGAATATTCAAGTATTTGTGCAATTCATCCATTCTAGTGAACCATGGAGCATTTGCAATAGATTTGAGCACTGAATTTCGAAATCTTTGCAGGATTTCGATGTTGGATATTTTAGCCGTACCCCAAAGTTGGATGCCATACGTCCAGATTGGTGTTAATATGGCTTTGTAGATTAATAATTTATTTTCTACAGATAGCCGCGATCCTCTGCCCAGTAGCCATTCCAATGACCTAAACCTAAGATTTAGTTCATCCCGTTTTTTTTGGATGTGTGTCTTCCAGGTCTGTTTTCTGTCAAGGTGAAATCCGAGGTACTTAACAGTTGTGCTATGAGGGAGCACTTCTTGACCTATTTTTACAGGGGGACAGTCTTCTTTCCTTAGGCTAAATGTAATATGGTTGGATTTAGTTGCACTCGCCATGATTTTCTACGACTGCATCCAGTGATGAACTCTGTCCAAGTGCTCTAGTAGGTGTCTAGACGCAACTTCTGGATCTTTATCAGATGAGAGTACCGCGGTGTCATCCGCAAATGTGGCCGTAATCACGTTATCAGATTCTGGTACATCAGCCGTGAACAGGACATAGACTGAAGGTCCCAATATCGATCCCTGAGGAACACCTGCTTTTATGTTGTAGAACTCAGAAGTGGTATCGTTGATTTTTACGTAGAACATACGATCATCTAGATATGATTTCAGAAGAAGATACATGGCATGTGGCAAGAGCTTCTTTAATTTATAGAGCAGACCATAATGCCAGACCCTATCGAAAGCTTGCTGCACATCCAGGAATGCCCCAGAGCAGTATTTCTTGTTTTCCAGGGCGTCTCTCACATGATCGCATACTCTGTGTACTTGATCTATAGTTGAGTGGTGTTTCCGAAATCCGAATTGATGTTCTGGGATAGCCTCATTTTCAGTGATCACTTCATTGATGCGAGTTAAAATTATTTTCTCTAGTATTTTTTTAAGAATATTATAACCGAAGTTACTAATATTCCCTCCATTTTTTTTGTTTTTAAATCTTTTTAAACACCACGGATCTTCCACCAACCCCCATCCTCCCTCCCCCTGCGCCGGCGGGCTGTGGGACTCAGGCCGACTAAAAACACTTTGCCTTCTGTTACAAGAGGTGAGATGTTTAGAGTCTTCATCGAGGGGATGCGGTTCGATACTTCAGTGCAAATATTTATGTGTATGTATTTTCATTGGTGTAGGCATTTCTAATACCTATTTATTGTTTTTTTACCATGGCACACACCAATGACTTTTCGATGCTATTCGAAGTTATGTGTGTATTTATCGCAGGTTTATAAGTGCCCGGTTAATGGCAATAAGCTCGCCACCTATTACATTGGGACCTAAACATAAACTGGCGAAATGTAGGTGCTAGCACCTCTGCCTACCCCTTCGGAGAATATAGGCGTGAGTTTATGTTATGTTATGTATTTATTGTTTTTGTTTTTTTTCGTGTGATTCAGGTGTGGCTCAATAGTTCAGTTGGAAGAACATTTCCCCTGTAAGGGAAGGTCGTGGGTTCAAGTCCCACTTGAGCATTTGATTTTTCCCGATGTATTCGAATTTTAAAGATAGCACAATAAATATGCTATAAAAAAATCATTCAAATATACCTACAGTATAACTACACCAAAACAAATGTGTCCTTCTAAGTACCTATAGCTCGAACCATATTATCTTTGACCTAAAATAGTACACGTTTCTTGGATGTAAGATAGCACGGAGTGCTACGGCGGTGGATGAGCTCAAATTCACCAAGCATAGATTATTACCAAACAATTCGCGCGCACCAGGACCTATAAATCTTGCGATTTAAGTCCAAGTGGCGTGGTTCGAACTGTACCTTAAGGAGGTATGGCTATCCATGTTCTAGGACCCATAGCATCACTAGCTAGATAATTGACTAGGAATTCCAAACGCAATAGGTAGGTATACTATACACCCTTTGGAGAGCTTCGTAGTCAAAAGATTTATACTCAGGTAAAGTTTTAGTTTCTGTTCAAATAAGGTCTTAGAAGAAGTAAAAACCGTTTATTTATGCGATTCGATTGGTACAATTGTATAGCATTAATCCCGGTCACATTCGAAGCTTTCACCGGATGAAGAAGAAGCTCTTTCTAAGGTAGCTCTGAAGCATATCATATAACCTTGGATAGGTACTTAGGTACCCTATCTACCAATTTTTACCGAGTAGAAAAAAATAACTCTTATAATAGGTACCTACTTATGAGAATAAATAAAATAAATAATAAAAAAAACCGACTGCTGTTTAAAAGATCGAAACAATTTTGTTAACAGCTGGTACCCATTTGCCAATCATAAACCAAAAAAAATCACATTTAATACTATACGCGCGAAAACATTACACTCGCTGGCGCAGTCAGGTAAAAACTTATTACGTTTCATTTCTGCTTAAAACTTAAAGGAAATGATAAATATAAAGAAATTTTACTTTTAAAATAAATTTTACTTTAACACAATATCTTGTAGCTTTCCATATTTGCATAATAGTTTACTTACGTGTCGAGGAAAATCAATGAGATATATGAATGTTTTAAAACAAAATTCATCAAGGATTCATCTTTCCCCTGTTATTCCTTGGAACTACTAAACGTAATACTAAACGTCACTTTGACATTTTACTTCAGCTGATTTTCTAACCTACAAAGTTGGAACATAAACATTACACAATTTGATAAACATAAAACAAAATGCGATATCTATCTCGTATATTTCAACCTGTAGTCACAATACCTAAGAATGCTAAGATCAAAAATACAGAAATAACATGCAAAAGTCAAAAAGTAAGTGAAGTTTATTTTAGTTTCCTAAACACGAATTTTGTGTTAAAAATCATTAGAAGAAATCGTCAGAGGCTTTACTAGGGTTACATTGGAGTTTATAGTCTTCCGACTGGGAATAAGTGAGCTGGGGATAATTGTAGCTTGAGTCCACCGGATTGACAGTCGACAGAGCAATAAGTACTGGAGGAGTGAGAAATTGAACCCACTCTTTGACTTTGAATACAAAAATGACATTTAAGTAATTCATAACTAGCTAAAGTCCGTGGCTTCGCCCGCTTAGAATTCTTATCCCACTATGGGAATGTATTTCTGGGATAAAAAGTGGCCATTTATTTTTTTATTCAGTACACGTCAATTTGACTTCACCTCGCCTGATGTTAAGCTAAAGGCAAAGTCTCGGAAAGTGGGTGACCATCGTAATCATGTACAGTCAACGCCAAAAGTTGATTAACACAAAAATATTTAAAATCCTTCTTACATTGGAGTGCATGTGCCCACAGAAGTTTAGGTATATAGTTTTAAAATCCCCTAAGGGCAAAGTTCTTATATTGCACGGTTTATTTATAATTTTATAATCAGTTTAACAGTTATGGTAATCAATAAATTACCATTTGTTAAGCTACTTATGGCGCTGACTGTACCATGTTAACAGTGGTGGCACTCAGTTTGACGGCCTCATTAGATGCCTTTTCACGCCCCGCTTAAAGGACCCGAGACTGTAGGAAGAAGGAAACACGTGAGCTGGCAGAGAGTTCCAGGTCTTATTGGTGTGGCATAGGAATGAATCACTTGTTGTTGTGAGCCTATGTTATTCCAGACTTAAATCTATTCATGTTCCAAATTTCACTTGAATCTGTTCTGCTGTTAGAGTGTAATTGATTTATCAAAGGTCCAAGCATCTTTACAAACTTCCATATTTATAACAAAAGTAGGAAATAGGAGAATGGTTATAAATAACCTATACACCTTTCACTGACTTAGCATGGTTTATTTATTTAATATTAAAACCAATCTGGACGTATGGCATCCAACCTTGGGGTACGGCTAAAATATCAAACATCGAAATCCTGCAAAGATTTCAAAATTCAGTACTCAAATCTATTGCTTAATATTGCTGAATATTCCCACAATAAAGGAGGAAATAGTCAAAACTACCCAGTCATACAAAGACCGGATCACTCACCACCAGAATAGACTACAGCACAGAGTCTCGGCAATCAACTGGGAACAAGACGGTTAAGAAGACTGCACACCTGGGATAACCTCTGAGAGAGTTTAAAAAGAAGGCAGCCTAACAGTGGGAGGGCATGCCTAACACGTCAAGCATCTCTCAAAACAACTGCTTATGGTTTAAGAAACCGATCGCATGTTTTGACCAAAATAAGTAAAAAAAAAAAATTTATATGACATGTGTTTCTATAAAAGTCGCTACAAGATTGTTAACCGTATATATATTTGTTATCTTCTAGCTTCTTCTAGAATGTGGTCTAATACGACCTACAAGCTCTGGTCTCTTCACGATACTGCCGCTGGCTCGCCGAGCACTTGACAAACTGGAACGCCAGATAAGGCTGTGTATTGAAGAAGCTGGGGCACAGAGGATGTCTCTACCTTGTCTAACAGCATCCTCTCTGTGGGAGAAGACGGGGAGACTGCAGGCTGTGGGTCCGGAATTGATGAAACTGCAGGATAGGCATGGAAAGAAGTTCTTACTGGCTCCTGTGAGTAATAGGAATCTTATCTCCGCACCTTTTTGTACATAAAGAATGCTGGCTAGAGGAGCCGGCCATTCCTGTGAGTACTTTAAGGGTGGGAATACAACTGCATGTATATGCATTCAGTGGTACGACGAGGAATGATAATTCCTTATCGTGCCACTGGTGGAACAAGTTGGTGGCAGGACAAGGATAAAGGGGGAAAGAGGACTATTTTATCTGCACTTAGCCCCTTTTTGAACCATTTAGCATTACTTTTTGTGGTTCAGTACCTAAAATGGGTTTTACTTTAATTTCATTGCAATTTTATTGTTAAGTTTATTTCAATTTTATGAACATAACTGCCTTACTGGCTGAAAATGTAGGCACAGTCAGTTTTATAATGCCTTCCCTGCCTTAAGGTCTATAATCCTTTGACAATTATTAACATTTGTACATGTTAAGTTTAACACTACATGGCTTGAGAAGTTACTTCATCCAATATTAGTTTTAAATTGTCCAGGCACTTCTGAAGCCCACTGTACCTTACCTACTACTTACTACTGAAATATTAGTGTAATTCTTGAATTAATTAATAAACAAAATAATATTTGTTATACATATTTCAGACCACAGAAATATTATTAGGATTGAAGGGCCATGTGCTCATGAGCCGGAAACACATGCAAACTTTTCACACAATTCTTGTCATATGAGACAGGAACTTTTGAACGCTTACTCAGTACTTTCAAGACTAGCTTGTGATAACAGCATTGAAAATAACATCAATATGCCATTTTGTGCTTTTTGCAACTCTAGAATAAAAATAGAAGAGTAAATTTGAAAAATAGAGGCACTTCTTATCTCTCGCGATAATTATTTACTTACAGTGAAAATGTCGGCACGCTTGACATGTAGGTGAACATTGCTTAAGGCTGTTCTAACCTAATTTATTTCTGGTTTTCAGACACATGAGGAAGCCCTAGCAGATCTATTAGCTGATGTTGGTCCCATATCTTACAAACAACTTCCATTATTATTATATCAGGTGAGCGTATAAATGTATGTTATTATTATCTACAGCAGCCGCAGACAGCCTCGACTGCAATCCTGGGGGTGCGAGTTCAATTACCGCTTAGTGCAAATATTTGTATGTATGAATTGTCCATAGTCTGCGTATTTGTGTACCTCGGAGAGCACGTTAAGTAGCCAGTCCCGGTTCTCATACGAAAACTTATGACTCTTTGATGTCGTTCTTCCAAGCGACTACAATATGGGGTTCTTCAAGAACGGTATTAGGTTTCTTCAGGGTCGGCAGAACGAGTGTCAATCCCCATAGTGTTACACACGTCCATAGCCACATTAACCACTATCCAACATGGCCGTATGCTTGTCTGTCATCTAAATTGTCAAAAAAAAATTGCAGATCACAAATAAGTATAGAGATGAACACCGCCCAAAACACGGGATGCTGCGAGCCAGAGAGTTCTCCATGCTAGACGCGTACGGGGCCCACGACACTACAGACAGCGCTCTCGCAGTGTACGACACCGTCACACACGCGTATAGACAGCTCTTCACGAGGCTACAGCTGCCAGTACATAGAGGTGAGTTCTCTATGCTAGACGCGTACGGGGCCCACGACACTACAGACAGCGCTCTCGCAGTGTACGACACCGTCACACACGCGTACAGACAGCTCTTCACGAGGCTTCAACTACCTGTACATAGAGGCGAGTTCTCTATGCTAGACGCGTACGGGGCCCACGACACTACAGACAGCGCTCTCGCAGTGTACGACACCGTCACACACGCGTATAGACAGCTCTTCACGAGGCTACAGCTGCCTGTACATAGAGGTGAGTTCTCCATGCTAGACGCGTACGGGGCCCACGACACTACAGACAGCTCTGTCGCAGTGTACGACACCGTCACACACGCGTATAGACAGCTCTTCACGAGGCTACAGCTGCCAGTACATAGAGGTGAGTTCTCCATGCTAGACACGTACGGGGCCCACGACACTACAGACAGCGCTCTCGCAGTGTACGACACCGTCACACACGCGTATAGACTGCTCTTCACGAGGCTACAACTGCCTGTACATAGAGGTGAGTTCTCCATGCTAGACACGTACGGGCCCCACGACACTACAGACAGCGCTCTCGCAGTGTACGACACCGTCACACACGCGTATAGACAGCTCTTCACGAGGCTACAGCTGCCTGTACATAGAGATGAGTTCTCCATGCTAGACGCGTACGGGGCCCACGACACTACAGAGCTCTGTCGCAGTGTACGACACCGTCACACACGCGTATAGACAGCTCTTCACGAGGCTAAAGCTGCCTGTACATAGAGGTGAGTTCTCTATGCTAGACGCGTACGGGGCCCACGACACTACAGACAGCGCTCTCGCAGTGTACGACACCGTCACACACGCGTATAGACAGCTCTTCACGAGGCTTCAACTACCTGTACATAGAGGTGAGTTCTCTATGCTAGACGCGTACGGGGCCCACGACACTACAGACAGCGCTCTCGCAGTGTACGACACCGTCACACACGCGTATAGACAGCTCTTCACGAGGCTACAGCTGCCTGTACATAGAGGTGAGTTCTCCATGCTAGACGCGTACGGGGCCCACGACACTACAGACAGCTCTGTCGCAGTGTACGACACCGTCACACACGCGTATAGACAGCTCTTCACGAGGCTAAAGCTGCCTGTACATAGAGGTAAATTCTCTATGCTAGACGCGTACGGGGCCCACGACACTACAGACAGCTCTGTCGCAGTGTACGACACCGTCACACACGCGTATAGACAGCTCTTCACGAGGCTAAAGCTGCCTGTACATAGAGGTGAATTCTCTATGCTAGACGCGTACGGGGCCCACGACACTACAGACAGCGCTCTCGCAGTGTACGACACCGTCACACACGCGTATAGACTGCTCTTCACGAGGCTTCAACTACCTGTACATAGAGGTGAGTTCTCTATGCTAGACGCGTACGGGGCCCACGACACTACAGACAGCGCTCTCGCAGTGTACGACACCGTCACACACGCGTATAGACAGCTCTTCACGAGGCTACAGCTGCCTGTACATAGAGGTGAGTTCTCTATGCTAGACGCGTACGGGGCCCACGACACTACAGACAGCGCTCTCGCAGTGTACGACACCGTCACACACGCGTATAGACAGCTCTTCATGAGGCTACAGCTGCCTGTACATAGAGGTGAGTTCTCTATGCTAGACACGTACGGGGCCCACGACACTAAAGACAGCGCTCTCGCAGTGTACGACACCATCACACACGCGTATAGACTGATCTTCACGAGGCTTCAAGTACCTGTACATAGAGGTGAGTTCTCTATGCTAGACACGTATGGGGCCCACGACACTAAAGACAGCGCTCTCGCAGTGTACGACACCATCACACACGCGTATAGACTGCTCTTCACGAGGCTTCAACTACCTGTACATAGAGGTGAGTTCTCTATGCTAGACACTTACGGGGCCCACGACACTACAGACAGCGCTCTCGCAGTGTACGACACCGTCACACGCGCGTATAGACTGCTCTTCACGAGTCTTCAACTACCTGTACATAGTGGTGAGTTCTCTATGCTAGACACGTACGGGGCCCACGACACTACAGACAGCGCTCTCGCAGTGTACGACACCGTCACACACGCGTATAGACAGCTCTTCACGAGGCTTCAACTACCTGTACATAGAGGCGAGTTCTCTATGCTAGACGCGTACGGGGCCCACGACACTACAGACAGCGCTCTCGCAGTGTACGACACCGTCACACACGCGTATAGACAGCTCTTCACGAGGCTACAGCTGCCTGTACATAGAGGTGAGTTCTCCATGCTAGACGCGTACGGGCCCCACGACACTACAGACAGCGCTCTCGCAGTGTACGACACCGTCACACACGCGTATAGACAGCTCTTCACGAGGCTACAGCTGCCTGTACATAGAGATGAGTTCTCCATGCTAGACGCGTACGGGGCCCACGACACTACAGAGCTCTGTCGCAGTGTACGACACCGTCACACACGCGTATAGACAGCTCTTCACGAGGCTAAAGCTGCCTGTACATAGAGGTGAGTTCTCTATGCTAGACGCGTACGGGGCCCACGACACTACAGACAGCGCTCTCGCAGTGTACGACACCGTCACACACGCGTATAGACAGCTCTTCACGAGGCTTCAACTACCTGTACATAGAGGTGAGTTCTCTATGCGAGACACGTACGGGGCCCACGACACTACAGACAGCGCTCTCGCAGTGTACGACACCGTCACACACGCGTATAGACGGCTCTTCACGAGGCTACAGCTGCCAGTACATAGAGGTGAGTTCTCTATGCTAGACACTTACGGGGCCCACGACACTACAGACAGCGCTCTCGCAGTGTACGACACCGTCACACGCGCGTATAGACTGCTCTTCACGAGTCTTCAACTACCTGTACATAGAGGTGAGTTCTCTATGCTAGACACGTACGGGGCCCACGACACTACAGACAGCGCTCTCGCCGTGTACGACACCTTCACACACGCGTATAGACTGCTCTTCACGAGGCTTCAACTACCTGTACATAGAGGTGAGTTCTCTATGCTAGAAACGTACGGGGCCCACGACACTACAGACAGCGCTCTCGCAGTGTACGACACCGTCACACACGCGTATAGACGGCTCTTCACGAGGCTACAGCTGCCAGTACATAGAGGTGAGTTCTCTATGCTAGACGCGTACGGGGCCTACGACACTACAGACAGCGCTCTCGCAGTGTACGACACCGTCACACACGCGTATAGACAGCTCTTCACGAGGCTACAGCTGCCTGTACATAGAGGTGAGTTCTCTATGCTAGAAACGTACGGGGCCCACGACACTACAGACAGCGCTCTCGCCGTGTACGACACCGTCACACACGCGTATAGACAGCTCTTCACGAGGCTACAGCTGCCTGTACATAGAGGTGAGTTCTCTATGCTAGACACGTACGGGGCCCACGACACTACAGACAGCGCTCTCGCCGTGTACGACACCTTCACACACGCGTATAGACTGCTCTTCACGAGGCTTCAACTACCTGTACATAGAGGTGAGTTCTCTATGCTAGAAACGTACGGGGCCCACGACACTACAGACAGCGCTCTCGCAGTGTACGACACCGTCACACACGCGTATAGACGGCTCTTCACGAGGCTACAGCTGCCAGTACATAGAGGTGAGTTCTCTATGCTAGACGCGTACGGGGCCTACGACACTACAGACAGCGCTCTCGCAGTGTACGACACCGTCACACACGCGTATAGACAGCTCTTCTCGAGACTACAGCTGCCTGTACATAGAGGTGAGAAAGATAGTAGATAAAGTAGTCCGACAGGTCTGCTCCGTCCGTCTCGGTTGTTATACGGACTGCGGATATCTGTGACAGTTACTGGCATTTATCTTGACTCCAAGTCGCGAGAGAAACAATGTGTTGGCGTTAAATCTATGATTTGTGGATTTGAGCTACTCCTTTCCCGTTTAAAAGATACCCAAAAAACGCGTACTGCGCATTTTGTGACGAATTTGAGGTCAAGATAAAATATATACCGATAACTGCCACCTAATCTAATCCAAAAGTGCTGGCATGATGACGTAGGCCGTAGAGGATGACTCAGTGCCAATGCGCTATTATAGATGCCCAAAATCGTGCGAAGTGGAGAAGTAAAACTGACCCCGGACTCCGATGTGAAGGCCTCGGATGAGACCGGAACTAACGTAAAGAAGATAATGGTGTCTTAGAACCCTATAAAGAACAGCCTGTAAAAATAGGTACAGTGGGTAAAATAAGGCCCAGCCTGTAAAAATAGGGACACTCGGTAAAAAAGGTTCAGTCTGTAAAAAGATACAGACTGTAAAACAGGTACAGACTGTAAAAAAGGTACAGAGTATAAAAAAGGTACAGAGTATAAAAAAGGTACAGCCTATAAAAAAGGGTACAGCGTATAAAAAAGGTACAGTCTATACAAAGGTACAGCCTATAAAAAGGTACAGCCTATAAAAAAGGTAGTCTATAAAAAAGTACAGTCTATAAAAAAGGTACAGTCTATAAAAAAGGTACAGTCAGTAAAAATGGTACATTCTTTAAAAAGGTACAGACACCTACCTCATTTTAAAAGCGGCCGTTAAGGTGGGCCTACAGGCATTAATTTAATATACCCATTTTGTATCACAGTATCAGCACCATCAGGTGACATGGGTGGCTCAGTATCCCACGAGTGGCAGCTACCAGCGGCCGCGGGAGAAGACCAGCTAGCCGTTTGCGAGAACTGCAGCCATGCGACGCTAGACAGTTACGAGAATTGCGAGAAATGTGGGCGGAAGGTCCACATTTGTAACAGTATTGAGGTACATATCTAATTTTAAAGTATTTATTTTTTTAATGATTTTTTATAGCATTTATTATGCTAACTTTTATGTTCGAAAAACATCGGAAAAAATGAATATCAATAGCTTAGTTGGAAGAGCATTCCCCCTGTAAGGGAAAGGTCATGAGTTCGTGTCTCACTTGAGCATTTTATTTTCCGATGTTTTTCGAACTTTGAAGCAATTTTTTTTACAAAGAATGTTAGAACCGAAGTTACTAATATTCCCTCTAACCCCTCCAACTAAGCTAAATTGCTTGTACTAGGAGTGGGTTCACGTCGGTAGTGTAATGGCCAGGATCGAACCCGGGACCTCTCGATCGTAAGGCCGACTCCTTAACCACTAAGCTACCGACGCTTAAGTGTGCTAACTATTTAAATGCTTTATACACAGCCTCCGGGGCGTGGCGGTAGTGAACGCGGCTGCTACGCAGGAGGGCGCGGGTTCGATCCCCGCTCAATGCAAATATTTGTATGCATGAATATGGATATTTGCATTGGTCTGGTCGTGCCTCGGAGAGCACGTTAAGCCGTCGGTCCCGGTTGCCATACGAACATCTATGGCACTCGTTACGGGTAGTTGGAGCCCTCAAAAGTCAACTGGTCTAGCTGCAAAGCTTCGATATCGCCTTTGGGTTGTGGAGGTCCTATGGCAATCGCTTCACAGAAAATATCGTAGTTCAGCCAAATCAACAGTTAGACCGGTAAAGCGGATCCCAGACTCCACGCTGAAAGCTTCGGATGTGACTGGGATTACCGCTAGGATGAAGAAGAAGATGCACAGACGGGACTAAACCTGCGACCAGTGCCTTACATGGGTAATGCTCTGACAACTAAGCTACCGAGCCACGTCTTAAGCATTCCAAAGGTAACGCATCGTGGTTAAAGATACTTGTGATGTGGCACATCCTTGGGAACATGCGTGCTTTATTGCATAACCCCCCCCCCCTTCTCCCGATGCGGTAGGTGGAGGGGGTTGTGCCGGACTCGAACCAACTAAAAATCTCAGTAGTCCCTTCAAAGAAACTGCCAAAGGAACTGAAGGAACTTTATAGTATCAGAAGTTTAAATGAATTTTTTTTTATACCACTTAGGTGGTAGACAACACGGCCCACCTGATGGAAAGTGGGTACCGCGGCCTATGGACGTATGCAATACCAGGGGCGTTACACTCGCGTTACCTACAACATGTATTATGCTAACTTTTAAATACGAAATACATCGGGAAAAATAAGCGCTCAATTGGGACTTGAACTCACGACCTCTTCAAATTTCCTTCGCCCTTAAAGACGGATATAAAGAGAAGGGAAATTTTCAGTGATTCAGGTGTGGCTCAATAGCCCAGTCGGGAAAACATACCCCTGTAAGGGAAAGGTCTCATTAGTCCCTTCAAAGGAATTACTGGGAATAATCGACTAAAACGCACACCATCATCAATCTCACCTCCGGCAACCAAAGACCCAAAGACGTCGTGCGTTTTAGTCGGCTCGCGTCCGATATAAACACCTCGGGGGGGGGGGGGGGGGGGGGAGGGGGGGCATCTGTGGGGATTTTTCGCACGATAAAAAAAATAAAATCACCATCTGTTGGTCATAAGTTGCCGGAAGTGAGACTGGCTGAGACATATTCTATCTCGCACCCCGACTGACCCATCTCTTACGAGCTGGCCCTATTCTAGTGTGGGTACCACTGTCTCCTTCTAGCCCCCGGGTATGAGAAGCCACGGCCTGCTTCTGCCAGGGTGACAGACGGCCCCACCCATCACCCCCAGGGGAAGACAGCTTCTGTTTTGTAAAGTAGCCTTCTTTTTAACACGCTTTAATTAGCTTCACTTGTAACTATGTATATAAGAAAATCTTGGAATCTTAATTTGATCCACTACTCGGTGTTCGATTAGGATGAAATTTTGCACACGATCTGAGTTCTGATGACAATACATGACTAGCTAAGAGACGCATTACAAATCCAATATGGCGGCCTCACCAAGATGTCGGACTGGCTGTATGAAATCCACCCCCATGATATGGGTATCAAATGAAAGGGTTTGCTGTCAGGAATACGAAAAAAATTCACGTCACTTTAATCCAATGTTTTGTAATTTTAGTGCGTGCTAAAAGCGTGTTTTTTAGTTTTTTAAACTATTATTATTTATGTCCCAGGTGGGGCACACGTTTATCCTAGGCACTAAGTACAGCGCGGCCTTAGAAGCCCACCACACGCCCGCCAGTGGGCCCACGGAGCCCATCATCATGTCTTGCTACGGTATTGGGATTACCAGGTAACTACAGGTAGATATCGAGGTAGAAGGAATTTTGTAGTGAGTGAGTGTGTGTGTGAGTGTGTGAGGGTGGGGGTGACAGTGTGAATGTAAGTGTTAGTACTGTGGGGGTGCTCGGAGGGCACAGACTGACCCCCGTCCCCCATGAGCGCGGGCCTGGGGGTGACAGGTGGAGCCGCCGCACACCCAGACATAACAGAAGACAACCTCACCTCCGGCCTAGCACTACGACTCACAGTCAGCGTGCGGTTTTAGTCGGTTCGAGTCCGGCGGGTAGACACTTCCGCACGAAAAAATTAAAAAAATAAATAACTGCTAGGGTGTGTGTGTGTCCGTGCATGCGTGTACGTGTGTGAGTGTGTGTGTGTGTGTGGTGTGTGAGTATGAACGAGCGACGAAGAGCGTGTGTTAGTAATTCCTACCTTAATCGATGTGTATATACTTGTTTGTTACATACATTTCTATTAGCATATCTAAAAATTTAATTCATCTAATCTCTATTGCTTTAGTGTACCTACTTTATTTTAGAATATTATATATAATTTTCATTCAATAAAACGGCTATTTTACGGCTATTGCTATCTATAGGCCATGCCAGATCGATTGAGAAGTAGAAAGAAGAAAGTTTGCAGTGAATATCGTATTATAAGTAATGATTGTTGTGTAACAAAAATAAAGGTTCACGCGGGCGCTGCAGTCGGTTTCGCTACAGTATGAAAAATGTTTACAACCCCTGAGTAACCGGTCCAAACTAGTCGCAAGGTCAAGCGGCCGCCACGTGGTCGGTTTCGCTACACTGTGAAAAATGTTTACAACCCCTGAGTAACCGGTCCAAACTAGTCGCAAGGTCAAGCGGCCGCCACGTGGTCGGTTTCGCTACACTGTGAAAAATGTTTACAACCCCTGAGTAACCGGTCCAAACTAGTCGCAAGGTCAAGCGGCCGCCACGTGGTCGGTTTCGCTACACTGTGAAAAATGTTTACAACCCCTGAGTAACCGGTCCAAACTAGTCGCAAGGTCAAGCGGCCGCCACGTGGTCGGTTTCGCTACACTGTGAAAAATGTTTACAACCCCTGAGTAACCGGTCCAAACTAGTCGCAAGGTCAAGCGGCCGCCACGTGGTCGGTTTCGCTACACTGTGAAAAATGTTTACAACCCCTCAGTAGCCGGTCCAAACTAGTCGAAAGGTCAACTCGGTCCAACCAACTCGGTCCAACCAACTCGGTCCAACCAACTCGGACCAACTGTCCATGTTGTCTATAACTATCCAAATTACTGTAGAATCAATAAAGATTAGAATATTTGGGGTTTAATTCAGTCATATTCAATAATGTGTTTAGTGTATTTTATTTTTATTTTTGACTAGCTGTCTCGGCGAACTTCGTACCGCCATATTTTCCACCCGCGTGCAATTCCGTTCCCATTCCTGTTCCCGTTCCCATTCCCATTACTATTCCCATTCCTATTCCTATTCCCATTCCCATTCCCATTCCTACTACTACCTACTACTACTAAATACTAATCCCGTAACGTAAACATAAACTTCTCTCACATAATAGAAAAAGTTTGTATGAGAAAAAGAAAAGTTACTTTCTGAAATTTTCTGTACAACTGTTTTTTTTTTTTTTTCGTAAGAACCTTCTCCCGATAATCACAAACACAACAAAAAAAGAATTAGTGAAATCGGTCCAGCCGTTGGTGAGTTATGCGCTTACCAACAAATTTTGCGATTCATTTTTATATTATAGATAAGTTAGTTTTCAACAGTAAAAAATAGAAAAGTTTACCAAAGCATTGTCGCCATCTAGTAACAGACGCTTGGAAATAAAAGCTGCCTGCCTGCTTTTGGAAGTTACGAGTGTAACCGTTTTTTTTTCTGTGGTAATAGTGACCCTCATTACTGAGACTTCACCTTACCATCAGGCGAGATGACTGCATATTGACGTGACCCATATAAAAAAAATACAGTGCATCTGTTGCAGGTTGCTCGCAGCGAGTCTAGAAGCATTATCAAGCGAAAAGAGCTTGCGATGGCCGAAACTAATTGCGCCTTATAGCGTCTGTGTCATCGGCCCTAAGGTGAGGAAATTACTATTAAAAAGATTGTACAAGCTCACGGCGCACTTGATGGATAGCGGTTACCGTGGCACAAGGCACACTCGCTTTGCCGACCCTATAAGTCAAAGAAGAAAGATTAGCCAGGATAAAAAGTCTATGTTCTATTTCAGAATGTAATTTCTTGGTCAAATTTCATTCACATCCAGTTTCAGCCTCTGTGGCGTGGCGCTAGTTGTAGTATCTGTGTCTGCTTCTGGTATAATATAATAATAGTCTAGTTCTTATTATGTGTCTTTAATATATTCTTTAGTTAAAGGTTAACAAAAACGTGGTACAGTCTTAAGTCTCACTCATGTCTCCGCGCTAGTAGTTGTAGTTAGTTATCTATGTATTATTGCAGTTCCCACGCGCGGGCTGTCACACACTGACAGCTCGTTCAGAAACCCACAACATCTTCCCCTTTAAGATTAATCTGCATAGTACATAGATAGTCATCCATCCATTTTGGTTTCACTTTATGACGGACACCTCTCCTCACATTCAACCCATCCATATCGTTAATAACCTCTTCATTAACACTAACACCATCCTCATTTACATTAACATTATTTTCATTCACATTAACAAAATTTTCATTTACTTTAACACCATCTTCATTTACATTAACAGCATTTTCATTGACATTATAATCATTTGCAATCATATTATTATTGTTTTCCCCTGAAGATCTTGGAGCGATGCAAGGCCGAGGCACACCATAGTAAGGCAGCTCAGACTGTGGTGATGGTATCAAATGAAACCTATTTCTTCTGAACAACCCTCTATCTGTTTCCACTATGTACGATCTAGGTTCACCTGATAATTTTAATACTTTTCCATATATTCTCAAATCACTAATCCACACCTTCTCTCCCATTTTTAATTCTTTTAATTCCCTAGTTCTATGATGTTTGTTATAATAATTACTAATTTTTTCTTTCTTTATCATATCTTTTCTTTTGAATTCTCTATTACAATTTACTGACTTATTTAATGACTGAGGTGATCTAGGTAAGTTGTCCCTCAATTTCCTATTGAAAATAAGCTCAGCTGGGCTAAATCCTGTGTCCAATGGAGTATTCCTATATATTAACAAGGCTAAAAATATGTCTTCATTTTTTTTCAATAATTTTTTTGCAATCTTTACAGCAGATTCTGCACAACCATTACTTTGTGAATAGTAAGGACTACTTGTTATATGTTGAAAATTATATAATCTAGCAAAATCTCTAAATCCAGACTTAAATTGGGGTCCTCCATCAGTTCTTACTATTTCAGGAATACCAAACTTTGAAAATATTTCTTTACAGTAATCAATTACTTTATCCTCTGTCAATGAATTTAGTTTTTTGAAATCTATATACCTAGAATAATAATCAATTATAACAATATACCACACCCCATTGTGGTGGAATAAATCTATGCCTACCTTTTGCCATGCTCTACTAGGGGTTTTTTCTACCAAAATGTTCTCCTTTGGATTCTTCCTTACTTCTATGCATTTAGGACAGTTTTGCACTATTTTTTCTATTTGCCTAGCTAAACCTAACCACCATACTGCTTGTTTAGCTCTGTTTCTACATTTATTTATACCCAGATGTCCTGCATGTATTTTATCCAACATTTCTGACTGCATATGTGTTGGTATAACACAACGAGATTTATACAGCAATAAACCACCACCCATAGATAAATCATACCTGTACTGATAATAACATTGTAAATCTTCTGGAATTTTTGATTGTTTAGGCCAATCCCCTTGTGTATAAGAGATTAATTTCTGACATATCCTACATTTACTTTGTTCATCCTTTAGTTTTTCTAAAAGTTGATCTTTCAATGGAATGTTTTGTAGTATAAAATTAACAAATAATAACTGTGAATTGTCATTGCTTATTTCTTCTTCTTTTTGGAATTTGGAAACTGGGTTTCTAGATAAGGCATCTGGTATCAATAATTTTTTCCCTGGAATATAGTGAACTTCATAATTAAATCTAGTCAGCTTCATTCTAAATGACATTAGTCTTGGTGTTAATTCGTCTATAGGTTTAGTCTGCAAGATTTGTATTAGCGTTTTATGATCAGTTTCTAATTCTACTTTAATGCCATAAATATAGTCTTTAAATCTATCTACTGCCCATGACAATGCTAAACATTCTTTTTCTATTTGTGAATATCGTTTTTCCGTTTCAGATAAAGTTCTACTTGCATAAGCTACTATACTTCTATTACTCTCCAGATTTTCTTGCATTAAGGTGGCTCCCAAACCATATGAACTACTATCTGCTGCAACAATAATTTTATAGTTTGGGTTATAATGAGCTAATATTGGTGCATTTTTTAACATTTCCTTTACCTTATTAAAAGATGCCACCTGATCACAGCCCCACATAAATTCTACATCATTTTTTAATAAATTATATAAAGGATATAACACTTCTGTTTTATTTTTGATATAACGCCCCACAAAATTGACCATACCTAAAAATTGCATTACCTGTTTTTTATTTTTGGGAGTTTCAAAATTACTGATAGCTTCTACTCTACTTGGATCTAGCTGTATACCCCTGCTATTTATGACATGGCCTAAATATTTTATTTCCTCTACCCCGAATTTGCATTTACTTTTGTTGATTGTAATACCTTTTTCATGCAAACGATTCAATACTTTCCTCAAGATGTCATCATGAGCCTTCAAACTATCTGCATGAATCAAAATATCATCCACATGAGTAACTACACCACTAATATCCTCAAACAATTGTGAAAATTTCATTGAGAAATACTCTGGAGCACAGTTTAAACCAAAAGGTAATCGATGGTACATATACCTTCCATAGGGTGTAATAATAGTTGTTAAATGTGCTGAATTACCTAATGGAATCTGATGAAAACCTGCTGTGGCATCAATTTTTGAGAAATATTTAGACCCTTTCAGTTGTGCTAGTGTAACTTCTAACTTTGGAATTGGGAAAATTGGTCTAAGAATGTTTTTATTCAATTCTGTATAGTCCCCACATATTCTCACAGCATTTTCGCTTTTTGGTACAACCACTATAGGTGACACATATTGAGTAGGTTCCTCCACTTTAGATAATACCCCTAGTTTACATAAACGGTCTAATTCACTCTTAACTTTGGCCAACAATGGTATGGGTACCACCCTTGGTGTGTACTGAATATAGCTTTTATTGTTATCTATTAGTTTAATATCAAAGGATTCTTTAAACACTCCCAACTCATCATATATTTTTGGAAATTCTGCTTCCACATTAACAGTACTAATATTTAACAGCCTATTTACGCCTAAAACCTGTATAATTTTCATTTGTTCTATTGCTGGCACACCCAGTATAGGTGTTTTTAAATTTTGCACCACATACACATCACCACAATACTGACGGTCCTTATATTTAAGTCTGAGTTCTAATATACCCCTTACCTTTAGATCTGTATGATCTGGCCCTTTTATTCTAACCTTGCATGGCTCCAACTTGCGTGATCTAGCTACTAGTTCCTCTGGTAATGCCACTATATCAGCTCCTGTATCAATTAAAAATAACAAATTACACTTAAATTGTTCCTCTCTATACACATCTACATTTATCCTATACTTGCTATCTGACACTATGCACACCTTCTTCTCTTCCTGTATCTGTTCATCCTGTATGTTCCTGATTCTCCCAGCTTTACAACAACGAGCAAAATGGCCAATTTTATTGCACTTCATACATTTTGCTTTTAACGCTGGACATGTCTGTCTGGATATATGTTTCTGTCTACCACAGAACCAACACTGTACTGCAGGTGCAATGTTGTTCTCTTTCTTTATTTTGTTAATGTCTGTAGTACTTGGTAGAACCTCAGAAAATGACCCCTTTTTCTCATAGTCTTCCACTGTTTGTGCAACCTCCACTGCTTCTTTCAGCGTTATATTAGTCTTCATTAGAATTTTCTCCCTTCCTCGCCTGCTAGACATCCCCACCACTATTCTATCTCTGATCATCTCTTCCTTCATGGATCCAAATTCACAATTATCAGCCAACACATGTAGACTTCTTATAAATTCGTCTACGCTTTCGCCCAGTTCCTGGTTTCTTGTATTGAACCGGAATCTGGCGTATACTGGGTTCCTTTTGGGCTGGAAGTGCTCATCTAAGGTCTCAAGAGCACCCTTAAGTGTGGATTTATTTGTAATGTTACACTGTAACGCCAGTTCTTCGGCCTTGTTTCCCATCAGATATAACAGTAAGTCAATTTGATCAGATTCTGATCTTCGGTTAGCGTTGCTTACCGCCAAGTATCTTTGGAATCTTTTCCTCCATTTGTCCCAGTTTTCTGGTACAAAATCAAATGGGTCGGGTGCCACCACCAGACCCGACATATTGGCGTTGGCCGATTCAGTTTCCGCCATTTTTTAATTTCTTATACTTTGTACACCGCTGCCACCATGTAGTATCTGTGTCTGCTTCTGGTATAATATAATAATAGTCTAGTTCTTATTATGTGTCTTTAATATATTCTTTAGTTAAAGGTTAACAAAAACGTGGTACAGTCTTAAGTCTCACTCATGTCTCCGCGCTAGTAGTTGTAGTTAGTTATCTATGTATTATTGCAGTTCCCACGCGCGGGCTGTCACACACTGACAGCTCGTTCAGAAACCCACAACACTAGTGAGCACGAATGCTAGGCAGGAGGCGCGGGTTCGATCCCCGCTCAGTGCAAATATTTGTATGCATGAATATGGCTATTTGCATTGGTCTGGTCTGGGTGTTTCTATGTATAATATGTATGGATTTACATTCTTTGATTTCATTTACATTCGGATTCTGCGGTAGCCTAGTGGTATGGGTAATGGACTGCTGAGACGAGGTCTCGGGTTCGATCCCAGGTTTACCATGGCACACACCAATGACTTTTCGATGCTTTTCGAAGTTATGTGTGTATTTATCGCAGGTTTATAAGTGCCCGGTTAATGGCAATAGGCTCGCCACCTATTACATTGGGACCTAAACATAAACTGGCGAAATGTGGGTGCTAGCACCTCTGCCTACCCCTTCGGGGAATACAGGCGTGAGTTTATGTTATGTTATGTTATGTTATGTTGGATTTACAAAAAAAAAATCTAAGTAAGTAATTATCCGAATATTTATCCGGATTTTAGATTCCATAACACAAGCTAGTTACGCTTACCATGGGTCTAGATAGCGTTGTGTAGAATGTTGTGGAATATTTATTATTTATTTATTTATTTATGTACATCCGTTCAGCAGTTACCTATGTGTGAGTCAAAACATTTATCCAACCAAATAATCCAAGGTGATTCTATAATCGTTTCGGAAAAAAAGAATTTGGGCAGTTTCGATAGCAAAATCATCTGGAAGTATTAATTAAGTGAAAGAAAAAAAAATTTTTTACAACCCCCATACATTTGTCTGTTCACCTGAACATTATTCCCATACATTATCAAAAAAAAAAAAATTTCGCCAAATTAATACTCCCAGAAGCGTTGGTAGCTTAGTGGTTAAGGAGTCGGCCTTACGATCGAGAGGTCCCGAGTTCGATCCTGGCCATTACACTACCGACGTGAACCCACTCCTAGCACGAGCAATTTAGCTTAGTTGGAGGGGTTAGAGGGAATATTAGTAACTTCGGTTCTAATATTCTTTAAAAAAAAACAGACAGACAGAGGTGTTATTACTTTTATTTTAATTTTAAAGCATTTAATATCCTAATTATTCAAAGGCTTAGTGGTCAAAGCATTCTCGCTGTAAGGATCGCGAGTTCAAACTCCGCCGTGACCGATTAAAAAAAATCCTTACTTACTGTTAGTGCCGACTCTTATGTATGGTAGCGAAAGTTGGGTGTGGCTGAAAAAGCATCAGAGTAGAGTGAATGCAGTAGAAATGCGTGCGTTGCGAAGTATGTGTGGATTGACCTTGAGAGATAGAGTGACAAATAGCGTCATAAGAGAGCGATGTGGAGTGATAGAAGATGTAGTGACGAGAATTGCGAAAGGAATGTTAAGATGGTTCGGACATGTTGAGAGAATGAATGAAAGAAGACTAAAGAAACAGGTGTATGAGAGTGTGGATGGTACCGTCGGAAGGGGAAGACCTAGGCGCACAAACCTGGACCAAATCGGGGAAGTTTTAGAAAAGGGGCAGGTCAGAAGTACCCTAAACCGACGAGCATGCGTGAAGAATGTAATGAGAGTGAATGAAGCGAGAGTAGTATGTCAGAATCGTAGCAAATGGAGATCCGTGATCTCTGCCTACCCCTATGGTATGTATGTATCCTTACTTACTCGAAGGGTAACAGAAAAATATGCCAAGGGTGCTCGCAAGGTCTACTGTTCATAGCACTACTAAATAGTATTGTTAAGTATGAAGTCGCTCTAATTCCCAATGCTCCACAGGAGGGTTCCCGGGAATGGCAGTCCCACGGGTGGGACTACATCTGCAGGCTGCATGACTCCATCTCAGTCCAGACGCGACACAAACACGACATCGTCATAGATGATAGACATCACCTCACTATTGGAAAGAGACTCATGATGGCGGACAGGTAAGGAACTCAAATATCTCCGAGGGTGAGTCTGGGACACTGTTGCCCCCTCCCGAGGAGGGCCAGACCGTAAGGGATGGCTCTGGGTCAGCCGGGGTGCGAGGGATGATCGATGACAACCTCACCTCCGGCCTAGCACCACGACCCACAGTCGGCCTGCTGTTTTAGTCGGTTTTAGTCCGACATAACCTCCCCTTCCGACTCCGGCAGGAGAGGTCCCGAGGGGATTGCCGCACGAAAAAAAAAGAAGAACTCAAATATCTAAGCCAACGACGCGAGAGAAAAAAGGTAAACAAAATTTCAGCGCTTCCTAACATTTTTGTTTGAAAATTATTACGGATCACTTCAAGCGCATTCCAGACAGGAATGAAATTGCTTTAACTTATTTTTTTAACAGTTTAAAACCGCTGAGCTTTTCTGTACTACGGACACGCAACGACAGCTGTCGCTCGGCCATTGTCGCGTACGTGTGGCATGTGCGACAAGGACAGAGAAAATAATCGCTAGTTATCGCAACGTAACTCAGTAATGGTCGCTTTGTTTACCTTTTTTCTCTCGTTTTGGCTTTACTTTACTCTCCTGTTATTCCCGTAAGGTGTAATTAGAGATGTATTAACACCCACATTTCGCCAGCTATGACTAGAATGATTGGTGAAATGTGGGTGTTAATTCACCTCTGCCTAACACTCCGAGGATAAAGGCGTGATTGTATGTATGTTTATTATTTACACTTGACCCGACGTTCCGGCTACTTTTTAGCTAACACCATGACTGCTGAAAAGCTGCTTTTTTCCACCATCTTCCCTTTTCAAAGTTTTCATACTTACCTATTGGTATACATAGATATATTATTCTATTCGAAATACATTGGGAAAATGAAATGCTCAAGTGGTTAGTTAGCATAATAAATGCTATAAAAATTCACTGAAATTTTTAGGCGGAGTCATCAAAAATCAATGTTTGAAAATGGTTGAAAAATCATTCATTGGTTCCAACAGTTCGTAAGAAAGATGGTAGATGGCTCCACCGTCGCCCTTAAATACAGATATAAAGACAAGGGAAATTTGAAGTGATTCAGGTGTGGCTCAATCGCTCAGTTGGAAGAGCATTCCCCCTGTAAGGCAAAGATCGTGGGTTCAAGTCCCACTTGAGCATTTCATTATCCCGATGTACTTATTTCGAATTTTAAAGTTTGCATAATCTATATACAGGGTGTAATCGTTAAGTGTGTCCAGGCGATTATACCGTAACTATTACAGATATCAAAAAACTTTAAACTGGTATCGAAAGTACGTTCCCTAATGAGTAAATTGACATCAATAACTTTTTAAAAATCAAACGAGAGGTACAGTCCCACTAACTTATCTGTGAACTGAGTGGCGGCGACACCATCGACATAGTGTTGCAAGTTAATATAGATTTCCCAGAATTCGGCATATTTGCCTAGTATTTAGCGTAGTAATAAATTAGATACGTTATTAAGGTAATCTTTATAATTAGTACTTTATTAAAATAAAACGTGAGTTTTAGAATAATTCATTTATTGAAACCAGGCTTACAATAATTATGGTCTTGTTCAAAAGACCATAATTATTGTAACGCCCAACGCACGCCCAACTTCATCCAGGCATCAACCCAATGAAGGCATTGTCAACGACTCTGACATAG
Organism: Eilema sororculum; assembly: GCA_914829495.1. Classification (NCBI taxonomy): domain Eukaryota; kingdom Metazoa; phylum Arthropoda; class Insecta; order Lepidoptera; family Erebidae; genus Eilema; species Eilema sororculum. The sequence continues at coordinate 9,389,812 of OU618551.1, forward strand.
ATGACATTCTGAATCAGGACTTTCAGTTAGACATTCCTATAAAATATACAACCCCACAAGAGGTATTTAAACTTCTATCTCGACTCGACAACAGAAAGTCACCGGGATTTGATCATATTACCAAAGAGGTTCTTCTTCAGCTGCCAAAAAAAGGGATGGTCTTCCTCACGACCCTTTTCAATAGCATTATGAGAGTAGGTTACTATCCAACCATATGGAAAATCTCCCAAATCATAATGATCCTCAAAGAAGAAAAACCGACTCACGAAGTTGGCTCATATAGACCAATTAGCCTCCTACCTGTTATGTCTAAGCTTTTTGAAAAAGTTCTGCTGGTACGAATCCTTAAAACCATGCAGGAAAAAAATGTTATTCCAGACCACCAATTCGGATTCAGATAGAAACACGGCACTATAGAGCAAGTGCACAGAGTCGTTGACCAAATAAGGAAGACCCTAGAACATAAGGAATATTGCTCGGCAGCTTTCCTAGATATCCAACAGGCGTTTGACAGGGTCTGGCATAAGGGACTACTCTGCAAGGTCAAAACCCTGCTACCCCATGCGTACTACGAGCTACTAAAATCTTATATCTCTGGAAGAATATTTCAAGTAAAAGATGGCGAATACACCTCCAGGTTACATGAAATAGAAGCGGGAGTACCGCAAGGATCAGTATTGGGGCCGGTGCTGTATACTATATTTAAATCTGACCTACCAGAATCACCAGCTGTAGTAACAGCTACATTCGCAGATGATACTGCCATCCTTGCAAGTAGTAGTAACCGCAATACTGCCTCTCAAATCCTCCAAAAAGAGCTAGACAAAATACAGCAGTGGTTAAAAAAGTGGCGAATAAAACCAAGTGCTACAAAGTCTACCCACATCACATTTGCACTGCGCACTGGAGATTGTCCTCCTGTACATCTGGGAAACACTACATTGCCACACAAGGACTCAGTGAAGTACCTGGGTATGCACCTGGATCGGAGACTCACCTGGAGAACACACATACAAAAAAAAACGAGAAGAACTGAACTTGAAATCTCGAAACCTCCATTGGTTGCTCGGAAGAAACTCAGTACTGAGTATAGATAACAAACTCCTTGTATATAAGGTCATACTGAAGCCTGTTTGGACATATGGCATCCAGCTCTGGGCAGGGGCGGATCCAGCTTTCCAGCCAGGGGGGGGGGGGGTCATAGTCGAGGTCAAGACTCGAATTCATTTACAATATGTACTTTAATTTAAAAAAAATATAATTGTAAAGTTCTGTAATTTATATTTTGAATCGATACTTATATTGAAAATTACGTTATATGTACTATGTTATACAAGCAACATGCGGCCTGGGACCCGACTTCGCCCGGAATACATTCGCAAAGAGACATTGTTTCAGTGGAGCAAGTACAACACCTCGGTCCTGCTGCCGTGTCATGGCTCCTAATTCTCTTCAATGACTGCATTGCTTCTGTTAGGGTCCCACGTCTCTGGAGAAAGGCCAAATCGCCATACCGAAGCCGGGAAAACCTATGGACGACCCCAAAAGTTTCAAATCAATTTCTCTCCTGTGCCAACCTTGAAACTCTTCGAGAGGGTGCTTCTTAATCGTCTAGCTAACATCATAGACCCCAAGCTGATCCCAGAGCAGGCTGGCTCCTCAACCTCACGCAAAATATCGTGAATGGCTTTGAGACACGCAAAGTGAATGGCGCAGTTTTTGTTGACTTGTCTTCAGCCTACGACACTGTGAACATCAAACGCTTGCTCTGGAAGATGGAAATAATCACTGGAGATCGCAAACTTACGGCAGTCTTGGGCGAACTCCTCCGGAACCGACGCTATCAGGTGCAATTGCACTCCTAAAAATGAGGCTGGAGAGTACTCAGGAATGGCCTACCTCAAGGTAGTGTTCTGGCTCTGTTGCTCTTCAACGTCTACACCAACGACCAACCCCTTAGCCCACGCACGACACGTTTCCTTTACGTTGACGACTTGGCTCTCACGTCACAGGGATCTTTTGAGAAGGTAGAGGAAAACCTGAACGACGCACTCGAAGCGCCGACACAAGCGGCGACACACGCCGATCCACGCAAGAGGCGCAGGTTCGATTCCCGCTCAGTGCAAATATTTGTATGCATGAATATGGCTATTTGCATTCGTCTGGGTGTTTCTATGTATAATATGTATATATTTACAAAAAAAAGTATCTAAGTATGTTTATTCGCATTCTAGATTCCATAACACAAGCTAATTAAGCTTACCATGGGTCTAGATAGCGTTGTGTAGAATGTTGTGGAATATTTATTTATTTATTATTTACATCAGTAATGCCCTGAAGCCCAAAACAGCAAAAACGCAGTCGTGCGCCTTCCACCTCAGCAATGGGCTGGCAAAGCGAAAGCTGAAAATGCAGTGGCGCGAAGTTGAAATAGAACACTGCTCACACCCCAAATACCTGGACAGGTCCCTGACCTTAAAAAAGAACCGCAAGATCCTCAAACAGAAGGTCTCGGCACGCAACAACCTCTTAAAAAAGCTGACGAGCACAACCTGGGGGACCGCACCGCCGGTGATGCGAACGACAGGGCTGGCTTTGTGTTATTCTGTGGGTGAATATGCATGTCCCGTATGGGGTCGTTCTGCACATGCTGGGCTAGTGGATGTAGCACTAAATGAGACCTACAAAAACAGGATGTCTCAAACCGACTCCGTAACAGATGCTGTATCCTTTAGCTGGCAAGCACCTCCAAGCGTACGCAGAGACGTGGCGTCATCCATGGAGAGGGGCAAGCTGGAACGGGATCAGCGACACCCCATGCACGGCCACCATCACGTGCCAAAAAGGCTGAAAAGCCGAAAGAGTTTCTGGGCATGCGTTGCATCCGCCGATGGCGATCCCTCCCTGGCCAGGGTGGACCTATGGAGAGCGCGGAGCTCGCTACCATTCCCTTTCATTCCGCTGTCGGAAAGTTTGCCCCCTGAGCACGACCTCTTCTGGATCAGGGGGAAGTCCCTAAACAGACTTCGGACACAAGTCAGTCGAAGCAAGAAGAATCGGTCAAGGTGGGGTTTCTTAGACAGCTTTCCTAACACGATGATGGAGAGTAAATAATGCAAAATCAAAATAATAAAAAAACTGAAAAAAAAAGAAAACAAATTGTCCAAATAGTTTTTTTTATGCCAATCTGTTATGTACCTGGAGTACTACTAGGGGCTTTCAGCTTCCTGGGCGTTCCCCTTACATCCGGTATTATAATTAATTACGCCCTCACTAAATTTTGCGTTCACGATATTTACGTCTTACGTCAGACCGCTAGAACCGCATAAGTTGCAATGCAATGATCAGGTCAAAGCTCGTCGTTCGGGCACAGTTCGCGTGCGTCGCGGGTAGGAATTTCGTTCATTTTTTGAACGGAGTGAGAGTGCAGTTCACTCGAGGGGCGCGGGCTGGATATGTGTAGAGTGTGATAGTCATAAGTAGGTAGGTATTATGCGAGTCATTCGTTAAATATGCTTGTGCTTAGATAAAATTCTTTTACTTATACTTATACATTATTTTATTTTGTTCAATTTATGCATGACTGACCTATATGAGATTAAGAAAATAATCAGAAGACGATCTGCCCAGGGGGGGGTCATGACCCCCATGACCCCCCCCCCTGGATCCGCGCTTGGCTCTGGGGATCCGCATGCAAATCCAATGTTGAAATTATACAGAGAGCTCAGAATGGTATTCTCAGAAACTTGGCAAATGCTGCATGGTTCCTGAGGAATAGTGAACTGCAGGAAGAGCTCAAAATAAATACAGTCAGCGGAGAAATTAAGAGGTTCTCAACCACCTACAAACAGCGAATAGCTATGCATTCAAACTCCCTGGCTGTAGAACTTACGCATATAAACTACGCCAAGCGGCTAAAAAGGAACCACATAATCGAGCTGGATTTGTGACCGAAGGAAGAAGAGATCGAAGGATCCCTTTTCCCACACGCCTGCTGAACGTGTGTTCAGCTATGCTGATGCTGATGCTGTGCAGTTCAACTATGAGCAGATGTGTATACATCTGCTCATAGTTGGAAAAAAAAAGAGTGATCGCAGATTAAAGTGGAACACAAAAAAAAATTAAAAGATAGTTTTATTACTCTGTTAGGTTAATAAACAGTTTCCTTTAATATCAGTACTAAGTTAAAATATTCTTTTAAAATAAGGACACTAAAACCTTTCTGCTAAACTCATACTAAATGTATGGGAGTGTTTAATGTCAAAATTTTAGATACCTCTCGTTTGATTTTTAAAAAGTTATTGATGTCATTTTACTCAGTAGGTAACGTACTTTCGATATCAGTTTAAAGTTTTTTGATATCTGTTATAGTTACGAAATAATGGCCTGGACACACTTAACGATTACACCCTGTATATAAAAATCAATGCCACTTTTCGTTGTAATGTCATAACTCAACAACACCTTGACCGATTTGGGTAATTTTGGTCTTGAATTATTCAAAAAAGTCCAGGGAAGGTTTGTACGTAGAGAAAAATTCGAATAAGTGCCGGGAACCGATGTCCACGCGGGCGGAGCCGCGGGCAAAAGCTAGTCTTCTATACAAATTAATTCACATATTATTCTATTCCAGGATGGGCTACCCCTATATAGTGGTATGCGGCAGGTCTACCCAAGATTCGCCAGCGAGGTACGAGGTTTACTCCTCCACGCCATCTAGCGCCGCCAGTGTGCAACTCTTGACCGAAGAACAGCTGATCGATTATATGAATCAAGATGGCGCCGCACAAGAGAAAATAAAGACTAACGCTTATATTGAGTTTCTTTTGTATATTCCATACCTACTGTGACAGCCTATGTGGCGTGGTGATACTGAACGCGACTGCTACGCAGGAGGCGCGGGTTCGATCCCCGCTCAGTGTAAATACTTGTATGCATGAATATGACTATTTGCATTGGTCTAGGTGTTTCTATGTATATTAAGTATATATTTTCAAACAAAAAGTATCTATGTATGTTTCTCCACATTCTAGATTCCATAACACAAGCTACAGTAAAGCCAACGAGACGATTGAGAAAAGGTAAACAAAGCGACCATTACTGAGTTACGTTCCGATAACTAGCGATTATTTTCTCTGTCCTTGTCGCTCATATCACACGTACGCGACAATGCCTGAGCGACAGCTGTCGTTGCGTGTTTGTTAGTACAGGAAAGCTGTCAGCACAGCGGTTCTAAACTGTCAGATCCGCCATCTTAAAAGAGCAATTTCATTCCTGTCTGGAATGCGCTTGAAGTGATAAATGTTTAGAACCGTTGAAACTTTGTTTACCTTTTTTCTCTCGCTTCGTTGGCTTTACTTTAGTTAAGCTTACCATGGGTCTTAATATAGTTAAATGTAGATTGCACCTCCAGATAAACAGTCAAGTTTGAAGTATCTCTAACTGCTGCCCAATATTATAACTACAGATCTCTATCTGTTTCATGGGACAGGCTCCGCAATCGATAGGCAGTCTTCTTCGTGTCAATGGCTCAACATCTCTTAAATTTTGTCGGCCCAATACCTGGCCACAGCCACAGCATAGTCTGTTGCCCTGCACAGGTCTGCGATGGTACAGGTGGAAGGACACAGTGGGCTAGAGAGCAAGTGTGGCATGGACTGGGATGGGGCCCGGCAGTCGCAGGGTGCTTGTGACTGTTCTATATAGCCCCATTTTGCCAAATTTGCATTACAGCGGCCAACTTGGATACGTAGGCGGTTTAATGATTTCCGCCTGGTGATGGTGTCCAGGAGGCAGGTTTTCTTTGGGTCTTATGAAACCAGTCGGAGCTGGGTGATTGTTGCTCCACATTTGCTCTCTTGCCAGCTGGGGAGGGCTATTTGTAGCGATAGGCAGTAGGTTTACAGATTAAAGGTAGAAATATTGGGACAATAAAATCAGAGATTGATGACGTTTTCTATCTTTACAATCCCGTAACTTACAGTAGATACGTTATTGGGGACGGCTGTAAAGCCTAGTTCGGATTAGGCTAGTAATTTAGTAGAGTAGCGATTAATTTAGTAGCTAAACTACAAAAAATTAGTCGAGTAATTTAGTAAATGATTTAGTCGAGTCAATCCACTTTATTTTTCGTGCGAGTAGCGCCTCCCACCACGCAAATTACTTAAGAGACTGTGGCGTGGTGGTAGTGAACGCGAGCTCGCAAGAAGTGCGGGTTGGATTCCTGTTTAATGCAAATCCATATTTGTATGCATGAATATAGGTATTTGCATTGGTCTGGTCGTGCCTTGCTAAGTCCCCTGCGACCTCGCTGCCCCCCTTCTCGAGCATTCCTTGCTCGCAGAAGGAGTCAGCGGCAGAGTCCACGCTCCCGCGCTCTGTACCATCACTGTGAGCAACGTGCTTTTTGAGAGAATTGTATATTATCCTATAGTTTAAATAAATTATCTAACCGATCTTAATAAATTAAGAATAGTAAAAGAACAGTAAAAATTGCGTCGGTTCTTATTTTATAACTTTTATTTATTTTTAATCATCCACCCAACTTATTATAATAGTAACTGATTTGACTATTAAATTTTATGACGTCACTAAATCTTTTTTCATACAAGTTACCTCCTTTTAATTCATCGTTTTGACGTTTAGTAAAAAGCTTTTTCGTATGTAATATCATTGGTAAAAAGTAACTAATTTGACTTGCCAGTAGAATACCCAACTCCCGCCCCCAGGGCCGTTACAGGGATTAGGCGCCTTGGCGTATCACACGCTGGGCATTCGGTCAGTATGTGCAAAACAACTCGAGCTAGGAATAATTCAAATCGGGTTAACTCGAGTTGAGTGCAACTCGAGTTGAGTGCAACTCGAGTTAGGGTCTTTTTTTTATATAGGACATGTCAATTTGACTTCACCTCGCGTGATGTTAAGCAAAGGCAAAGTCTCGGAAAGAGGTTCACCATCGGAAACATGTACCATGTTATCAGTGGTGGCACTCAGCTTGACGGCCTCGTTAGATGCCTTTTCACACCCCGCTTAAAGGACTCGGGACTGTAGGAAGAAGGAAACACGTGAGCTGACAGGGAGTAACAGGTCTTAATGGAGCGGTATAGGAATGAGTCACTGAAATGCTTGGTTCTAGCTGGTATATCTACTCTGCACCGTATATGTATGGCATCTTAGCCCTGCTCGTGTCGCCCTGTGTAGGAAAGGAGAGGGTGGGACTAATTGGAAGAGCTCGTCAGAACATTCACCATGGTAGAGACGGTAGACTACGAGTAAAGTAAAGCCAACGAAGCGAGTGAAAAAAGGTAAACAAAATTTCAGCGGTTCCAAACTTTTATCACTTACAGCGCATTCCAGACAGGAATGAAATTGCTCATAAGATGGCGGATCTGACAGTTTAGAACCGCTGTGACAGCTTTCCTGTACTACGAAACACGCAACGACGAGTGCGACAAGGACAGAGACAATAATCGCTAGTTATCGCAACGTAACTCAGTAATGGTCGTTTTGTTTACCTTTTTTCTCTCATCTCGTTGGCTTTACTTTAGACCGATCTCTAGTCTCGACCTTCAACCAAAATCAATCAAATCAATCAATTAGCCCGTCAAAGTCCACTGTTGGGCAATGTGCGTAAGCATAAGCTTCTCCCAATGATGGAAGCTTTATCATACTGTTTCCATGCAGGCCAAACGGGTTGGTACAGGGTTTTATTTCGAGAGTTCCTTCTCTCGTAGTGATATCATACATACATTTTTTTTTTATACTTATACGTATATACTATATACGTGGGAAACTAACATACCTAAAGACCACGCTATAAAAATAAACAAATACCTACTTTGACCTGACCAATGAGTTAACCAAAAATGGCTATGTGGTTAAACTCTACGCCGTGGAAGTAGGAGCAAGGGGAATTCCAGCTAAATCCCTGTATAACTTATTTAAAGACCTCGGATTGCCAAGAGCTTCAGTAAGCTCTTTACTCAAACGAATATCTAAAACGGCGTTGATAGGATCTTACCAAATTTGGATAGGTAGAGGGGGGAACACGACTGACGGTGGAGGTGAGCGCTGATGCATCACAAGGTGGCCACCCTAAACCTACACCTGGGTCGCAAGTCCCAGGCGCCGTCACAGTGTTCCTCTCTGTACCACGCCATGGTCCCGGCGACCGCACGCACCATCCATGGAATGCTAAAAACCGGATCTCTATAGGAATAATATTCAGGTGAAAGAAAAAATGTATAGGGGTTGTAATTTTTTTTTTCTTTCACCAAATTAATACTTCCAGATGATTTTGCTATCGAAACAGTGCCCAATTTTTTTTCCAAAACGACTTAATCACCTTGTATATACACTCACGCCTGTAAATGCCCGAGGAGGTAGGCAGAGGTGTGTTAACACCCACATTTCGCCAACTATGATTTTCGGAGACGAGCCTATTGCCGACAAGGGGACACTTATAGTCATGGGCTGTATGTTTACTGTCGGTCTGACAACAGCCATATCCCTTAGTCGCCTTTTACGACACCCATAGGAAGAGATGAAGTGGTCCTATTCTATTTCACCGGGAACCAACACTGCAATAATAACATCTGTGTATTTTTCCGTTAATAAATGGTTCCGTTACTCGCCTCTTATAGTAGGGCACGCGTAGAAGGAATTTCGGTAGTAGCACGAGCAGGGGAGGCTAGTTACATATTGACAAATTGCTCCTGTCAATAGGCAGCCTTCAATGGGTGGGTGCGCAAAAAAAAAACAATCGTTCTACGAATTTACACCTACGCGTCAGATTAAAAGGTTGCCTGGAAGATATTGCCTATTATGGCGATAAGACCGCCCTTTGTACTACAATTGTATAGACAATAGGTATATTTCGCTCATAAATTTTATGTAAATAGTGTACAACAAAGTTGTATTCTATTCTATTCTAATATAAGGCAGGTTTGTTACTAGCTAACAAGCGTCGATTTGGAAAATCTCGCGATTTAAGCGTAAACTAAGGTGTGCTAAGGGCGTGGGAAGCTTGCAAAGATATGTCTGTATTTACATACTCGAACGCGGTCTTTTTATGTTCATTTTAGAGTTAAACAAACCAGAATAACTGAAAAACATTTATAGATAAAAATAATGCATTTTAATGAAGATGGATGATAATGTATTTATTTATTAGTAGATTTTGCCCGCGGCTCCGCCCGCGTGGATGTCGGTTATCGCGACCAAACATAGCCTATGTCCTTCCTCAAGGTTTAATCTACGCCTATACCAAATTTCATCCAAATCGGTTCAGTGGTTTAGGCGTGAAAGCGTAACGTACAGCAGACAGACAGATGAAAGTGAATTAGTATGAATTATGTGCATATTATTACAATGCAGTTTTGTTTCTTTTTAAAAATAAAGGAATGTTTCGTTTGAGTGTAATTCTCTATCTCCAGTATTTCGAGTACTTCACGTCCAGGGGACATGAAAATCTTCCATCCTGTATAATACTAGAGACCACTTGTCTAGAGTGGCAGGGGTACTCCAGGGCTCGTTTTTAGGTGACACTAAAGTCAAAGAATTTTTTTTCTATGTAGAACAACATGGTTGTTTCTTATTGACGCCAATCTATTATATAAAAAAACACCTCCAAAAAGTTAAAAATAAATGGAGTTTGCCTTTTAACTTTTGATATAATAATAATAAATAATAAATATTCCACAACATTCTACACAACGCTATCTAGACCCATGGTAAGCTTTTATAGCTTGTGTTATGGAATCTAGAATGCGGATAAACATACTTATATACTTTTTTTTTTTGTAAATACATACATATTATACATAGAAACACCCAGACCAATGCAAATAGCCATATTCATGCATACAAATATTTGCACTGAGGAATACCTAGTAATATTTTGATTCAACGGTTGCCATATCGGGGGACCCTAACTGGTGAAGCACTCCGGTACATTATCGCAACAATTCAAGGTCCCCCGAAATGGCAACCGTTGAATCAAAATATTACTAGGTATATCAAAAGTTAAAAGGCAGACTCCATTTATTTTTTAACTTTTTGGAAGTGTTTTTTGTGATCTAGATGGCGCTACCATCTCGTAAACATCTAATTTAGTGTCGTGCATCTTAAAATACTTATTAAAAATATAATTACCAAGTTATTGGTGACGGAAAGTGTGAAAAAGTAAACAGAGGCTTACAAATCTCCATCATAACTGTTAACGTAAATCTGTGGACGATTACGTAAATTTTATACATCCAAACAATCTCTGTGTGCAATATCCCAACAAGTTGGAAAAAGTGATTTATGTGATTTATAGAGTGTCAAACGGGAATAGTGAACCATAATATCCCATAACACGGTGTATACTATGTGAATAAACAAAGTGAATTACATTAACACGCTTATAAAGTTAATATTCAGAAATCCAAGACGGTTAATTTTCAGACATTCAAATTTAGTGCCAAATCTCGCTAAGTGACACCTAGGGGTGAGTAGACGAATTACGGGAAAACATCGTTATCGACTATAACTACAAGTAGTAACCAATAAAAACACTAGATGACGCTATTATACACATTTTAATAGCTTTTAGAGACGAAATTGAGTAATTGATGTTTAAGGCGATTGGCACACTGCGACGCGCGACGCGGCGTCGAGCGTTGTTGCGTCGACGCGGCGTCGCGCTCGTCGCCTCTACGGAGCTCATTTTGTATAGAAAAACGCGGGGTCCCACACACTGACAACGCAATCACGCGCGTTGCCGCAGAATACGCGCGTACAAGCAGAAAACGCGAGGTATGGCACACTGAAATCTGCCATCACGCGCGTGTTTTTTGATGGATTTTTAGTCCGAGAGCTGTTAGAAATTTCTGTGTAGGTATTTGAGACGAATTTTAAATTAATATTATTGTAATGCAACATGACTATTTAACGGCAAATTTAGAGCGCTTTCACATCAACTGACGTCCGATATCCAATATCCGACATCCGAGATCGGAGAAAGTCAAATATCGATGCCCAATATTGGGTATTGGAGCCGACACCACTGTTTTGGCTCGTTACCGGAACACGCAGAGACTGCAAGCGACTTTCAACCTAAATGGCATTTTCTTAGTTACGTCTCTTTTCGCGTTAAAAGATGACGCTGAACACGAATATAAGAAAAAAAATTAGTTACTGTGTCATGTCAATAGGTCGAAAATAGCTTGCACTTCTAATCATTTTCTTTTCATCTATAGCGTTCTTAATATAGTTTGGGCTATCGAGCTAATGGTCGGACGGCTTTACTTTACTTTTCCCAAAATTTTAGATTACTTCACACACCTACCTACCAAAAAAATTCTAATATCTCTCGGACTATACTAACTCTCTCGCGTCCACGCGCGTCGACGAACGACGCCGAGTCGAGCGTTGCAGTGTGCCAATCGCCTAAGGCGATTGGCAGACTGCGACGCGCGACGCGGCGTCGAGCGTTGCTGCGTCGAGCGTTGCTGCGTCGACGCGGCGCGTCGCGCTCGTCGCCTGTACGGAGCTCACTTTGTATAGAAAAACGCGGGGTCCCACACACTGACAACGCAATCACGTGCGTTGCCGCAGAATACGCGCGTACAAGCAGAAAACGCGAGGTATGGCACACTGAAATCTGCATTCACGCGCGTGTTTTTCGAGGGATTTTTAGTCTGAGAGCTGTTAGAAATTTCTGTGCAGGAATTGAGACCAATTTTTACCCGACTACGGCGAAGCCAAAAGGAGGGTTATGATTTTGACAGGCTATGTATGTATGTATGTATGTATGTATGTTCATTTGTTCCCTCATAGCTCCTCAACTACTTATTAGAACTGGACAAATGAGGTATCGTTACAAGCGGCTTGATTGTCCGATGGTTATAGGCTATATGACGTGTCACTCAATCTTGTGTGTCATAGCACATCTAGCGCTCATAAGGTACTGTGTTAAAAAATAAATTTGAGATAAATATGCCGTGTTTGGTATCAAATGAAAGTGCTTAATGAGCACATTTCAAATATGTATAAATTATTAGCTTTATCTTGCCTCAAAATAATTTAAATAAAAAATAAAGTTTAAAACTAAAACCCGACTACCGAAAAAGTGACAAACAAGAAAATATCAAGGATAGCCGTGGTCGTATGCCACTTTTCCCTAGAATATATTGTTTTGTTAGAGTAAGTGGCATACGACCACGGCTATCCTTGATATTTTCTTGTTTGTCACTTTTTCGGTAGTCGGGTTTTATAAATTAATATTATTACAATGCAACATGACTATTTAACGGCAAATTTAGAGCGCTTTCACATCAACTGACGTCCGATATCAAATATCGATACCCAATATCGGGTATTGGAGCCTACTAACACGCAGAGACTGCAAGCGACTTTCAACCTAAATGGCATTTTCTTAGTTACGTCTCTTTTCGCGTTAATAGATGACGCTGATCACGAATATAAGAAAAAAAAATAATTACAATGTCAATAAGTCGAAAATAGCTTGTACTTCTAATCATTTTCTTTTCATCTCTAGCGTTGTTAATATAGTCTGGGCTATCGAGCTAATGGTCGGATGGCTTTACTTTACTTTCCTCAAAATTTTAGATTACTTCACACACCTACCTACCAAAAAAATTCTAATATCTCTCGGACTATGCTAGCTCTCTCCCGTCCACGCGCGTCGACGAACGACGCCGCGTCGAGCGTTGCAGTGTGCCAATCGCCTAAAAAAGACACCAATAATAAAATAGGCGATTGGCACACTGCAACGCTCGACGCGGCGTCGTTCGTCGACGGGAGAGCTAGTATAGTCCGAGAGATATTAGATTTTTTTTGGTAGGTAGGTACTTTGCAAGTTGTATTAAATTTTATGTATAGCTATTGTGTATTAAATATTTATAAGATGCAAAATGTTTTTTTTATTGTAATTTAATCCTCTTCATTCTCCAAGGTTGATGTGTGAAGTAATCTAAAATTGTGAGAAAAGTAAAGTAAAGCCATCCGACCATTAGCTCGATAACCCAGATTATATTAAGAACGCTAGAGATGAAGAGAAAATGATTAGAAGTGCAAGCTATTTTCGAGTTATTGACATGACATAGTAACTAATTTTTTTTTCTTATATTCGTGATCAGCGTCATCTTTTAACGCGAAAAGAGACGTAACTAAGAAAATGCCATTTAGGTTGAAAGTCGCTTGCAGTCTCTGCGTGTTCCGTTATCGAGCCAAAACAGTGGTGTCGGCTCCAATACCCGATATTGGGTGACATCGATATTTGACTTCCTCCGATCTCGGATATCGGATATTGGATATCGGACGTCAGTTGATGTGAAAGCGGTCTAAATTTGCCGTTAAATAGTCATGTTGCAATGCAATAATATTAATTTAAAATTCGTCTCAATTACCTACAGGGTGAATTTCCCGGGACCAAGAATTGCGTGGCATCGATGAAATCGGTACTAAAAATCATAGTTATAATGTTCTAACATTTTTTGCTAGTGAGGTGAAATAGTGATCTATCTGTGGCACTAAATATTCTATTAAATAGGATTATAGGTACTCCAAAAAAAAAACAAGATATACCAAAATCTTTCATTACCGTGTTTGTCCACATGTCACCTATTGTGTCGTGATACCTCATTGATAAAAATCTATTGGTTATTTTTATTAATACCTATTTTTATTTGATACGTGAATAGTTAAAGTATTGTTACGAAATACATTTATTCAAATATTTAAACAATACAACGAATGGTTAAAAAAAATCATTTGTCCCAGAACTACCTTTCATCGCCGTGTTTAAAACATATTTTAGATTATTGTTTTATCTAACGACTTGCGTCCTCCCTTATATGTGCTAAACGTTGCATATTGGTGCCGCCTAAGTGCTCGACACGGAAGAACGTACACACGTACCTGCGTTTAAGCGTCATAGAGGTAAGTATACCATTTTTATGCTACTGGACATTTTTTCTTTCATCGCCGTGGATAGGTATAACTTTATATTCCAATAAGTTTATCCTCTTGATCAAACATTCAATAGAACGCCATTTCTCTTGTTTATTTTTGCGAAGTGATTAATACTTCGAATAGATAATAGATTTTTTGCTATTTTATATTTTTGCCTTGTTTTTCATTGCCGTGCTTTCATTGCCATAGTTTCCGTGGTCAAAATTTGCTATGGCAATGAAAAAAAAAACACGGCAATGAAAAAAAAATCATTGCCATGCATTGTAAAACAATTAAGTTTCATTGCTGTGGCCAGATGTTTCATTTCCGTGACTTATGTTTTCATCGCCATAGTATGATTAGGCATTACATTATAGGTAGCACCAAATACTGACATTACAGGATTCGAAAACTTTATGCAATACGATGAAAGATTTGATGAGTTTTTTACTGTACAATCAATTATAAATTGTTTGATTTTATTAATGGATTGATTATTTTTAGGACTATGAAGAAGAACCTTAACCGGTGTGGGCTGTGATTATTTTGTCTTTAGATTTTATAAAAATGCTATTGTTTCTCTTCACATTAAATATTCATGCGTAAATTAAAAACTTGTGGTGTAAATGTATGTTGTTTGCATTTACTATTGCATAATTAACAAAAGTATACCATAGTATTTGTTTTATTCATATTAGTTTATTGTTAATTTCTTTTTTGTGTGAAAGTATTTAAATAAATGATTGGACAACTCTTTGATTATATTATATTTGTTTAATTGTACCTACTCCTTTTGCAGATTTTTAACCTATGAAATTTATATTTATTGTATGTAAGTAGGTATATAGAATATTATGTTTTGTATGGATTTTCATTTCTTTGGTTGATTCTTTCATTCCCTTGGCATAATTCTTTAATTGCCGTGGACGCTCGTTTCATTGCTGTACACGCATGTTTCATCGCCGTGACATGTAATTTTTAATCTTTTATATCTCGATAGTTTTGGTAGTTATCTGCTAGATATTAAACAAGAATACATATAGTATCAAAACCTTTAATTAACGCGATGTTTTTTTTATTATAACACTTAGGATAAAAAAAAACACGGAAATGAAGATATTAACGGACCTGTTGAAATTCACCCTACACAGAAATTTCTAACAGCTCTCGGACTAAAAATCCCTCGAAAAACACGCGCGTGAATGCAGATTTCAGTGTGCCATACATCGCGTTTTCTGCTTGTACGCGCGTATTCTGCGGCAACGCGCGTGATTGCGTTGTCAGTGTGTGGGACCCCGCGTTTTTCTATACAAATGAGCTCCGTAGAGGCGACGAGCGCGACGCCGCGTCGACGCAAAACGCTCGACGCCGCGTCGCGCGTCGCAGTGTGCCAATCGCCACGTTAGACCACCACGGACACATACAGAATTACCAAAGGATGGCAAATGGATGGTTTGATTTGCATGAAAATGGACTTGGGAATGAAATAAGAAGACAATAATATTTAACAAAAAAATCAGAAAGAGATGACGATGATGATGAATATAACATGAAAGACGTGGTTCCATAGAATCAAGTGGTATCATTCTTTATTGATTTCATGTGTGCTAAATACATAGTCCATATAAAACTAATAACAGTAATAAATATAACTCTCTGCGTTTTCGGTACAAAATAATAATTTAAAGTCTGCGCAGACATCAATATACAATTCCAGCTTCATATGTGGGCCAAAACTTAATCTTCACTTCTTCTATGCTGTCTTTTACAGTATTACCTTCCAAAAGACTCATGCCAAAGAAAAAATATGAAAGAGCTACCGGACCATATGATACTTGTTCAACCGAGGCTCTTAATATGGCGCTTTTAAGATTATTTGGCTTAAAAAAATTGTTTGTTATCCTCACCCAAGTATATACAACTGGTGACATAAAAAAGCATCCAAAAATGCTGTACCGTAATGCTCTTCGCCAGTCAGCGTCTTTAATAGGCGTGCCGTTTTCTAAATATTCTTGTGTGATAGAACTTGCAGGCCATATAATCGCATAGGCTATCATTCCACGAAACAAATTGTACGTACATAATACCATAATACCTATAGCTTACATTTCAATTGATACCTATTTAAATATTCACTTTTATGGTAGACTTTCCACTCAATATAAGATTTGAATTCATTTTGGACAGCGGTCCCAAATAATTAGTTAATAACAAATAATAACCCAATAACCTCAATACTAAAGTATCCATCACTGTCACAAAATAATAAATTGACATTTCAAGAGATGAAGAAGGCGCCATTTCAATAAAAAAGAAAAAAAAAAGAAAAATAGAGATGAGGTGTGTCTCGGAACACAAGCACAGACACAAGGATTCAATTTTAGTAAAGCGAAAAGTTAAACGATGAAACGAGTTGCTTTAAAACTGATTTGTACTATTAAAATGTTTTATTGAAGTATTTTATATCTATAAGATTTTTAATAAACATATAAAAATGTGTTAGGCGATTGGCACACTGCGACGCGCGACGCGGCGTCGAGCGTTGTTGCGTCGACGCGGCGTCGCGTCGCCGTCGCGCTCGTCGCCTCTACGGAGCTCATTTTGTATAGAAAAACGCGGGGACCCACACACTGACAACGCAATCACGCGCGTTGCCGCAGAATACGCGCGTACAAGCAGCAAACGCGAGGTATGGCACACTGAAATCTGCATTCACGCGCGTGTTTTTCGAGGGATTTTTAGTCCGAGAGCTGTTAGAAATTTCTGTGTAGGTAATTGAGACGAATTTTAAATAAATATTATTGCAATGCAACATGACTATTTAACGGCAAATTTAGAGCGCTTTCACATCAACTGACGTCCGATATCCAATATCCGATATCCGAGATCGGAGGAAGCCAAATATCGATGCCCAATATCGGGTATTGGAGCCAACACCACTGTTTTGGCTCGTTATCGGAACGCAGAGACTGCAAGCGACTTTCAACCTAAATTGCATTTTCTTAGTTACGTCTCTTTTCGCGTTAATAGATGACGCTGATCACGAATACAAGAAAAAAAAATTACTATGTCATGTCAATAAGTCGAAAATAGCTTGCACTTCTAATCATTTTCTTTTCATCTCTAGCGTTCTTACATTCATCTCATAGTCTGGGCTATCGAGCTGGTGGTATCGAATGGTCGGATGGCTTTACTTTACTTTTCTCTAAATTTTAGATTACTTCACACACCTACCTACCAAAAAAAATCTAATGACTCTCGGACTATACTAGCTCTCTTGCGTCCACGCGCGTCGACGAACGACGCCGCGTCGAGCATCGACGCGCGTGGACGCGAGAGCGTTGTTCTACTGTCAAGCGCGGAGCGGCGTTTTTAGTATAGTCCGAGAGATATTAGAATTTTTTTGGTAGGTAGGTGTGTGAAGTAATCTAAAATTTTGAGAAAAGTAAAGTAAAACATTGATGCCAATTCTGTTGTTACATCTCTAAACTTAAAATTTTCTAATTGCATCTGTTTCTTTCATTATCAGATAGAAAAGGACAGATGATTTATTTTAGTGAACACCTGTTAAATTTTAGTCGACATCTACGGACATGCGACTGAACTTACTACGTACCAACAAGGCGCTGTCTTAATTTGACAGGTCTTAACTTAAATGAAATCATCTGTCCTTTTTTATCTGATCATGAAAGAAACAGATGCAATTAGATTTTTTAGAGAAATTTAAGTTTAGAGATGTAACAACAAAATTGGGAGCATTGAATAATAAAGCCATCCGACCATTAGATCGATAGCCCAGACTATATTAAGAACGCTGGAGATGAAAAGAAAATGATTACAAGTGCAAGCTATTTTCGACCTTATTGACATGACATAGTAACTATTTTTTTTTTCTTATATTCGTGATCAGCGTCATCTATTAACGCGAAAAGAGACGTAACTAAGAAAATACCATTTAGGTTGAAAGTCGCTTGCAGTCTCTGCGTGTTCCGATAACGAGCCAAAACAGTGGTGTCGGCTCCAATACCCGATATTGGACATCGATATTTGACTTCTTCCGATCTCGGATGTCAGATATTGGATATCGGACGTCAGTTGATGTGAAAGCGCTCTAAATTTGACGTTAAATAGTCATGTTGCATTGCAATAATATTAATTTAAAATTCGTCTCAAATACCTACACAGAAATTTCTAACAGCTCTCGGACTAAAACTCCCTCGAAAATCACGCGCGTGATTGCAGATTTCAGTGTGCCATCGTTTTAGGCGTTTGGCACACTGCGACGCGCGACGCGGCGTCGAGCGTTGTTGCGTCGACGCGTCGTCGCGCTCGTCGCCTCTACGGAGCTCATTTTGTATAGAAAAACGCGGGGTCCCACACACTGACAACGCAATCACGCGCGTTGCCGCAGAATACGCGCGTACAAGCAGAAAACGCGAGGTATGGCACACTGAAATCTGCCATCACGCGCGTGTTTTTCGACGGATTTTTAGTCCGAGAGCTGTTAGAAATTTCTGTGTAGGTATTTGAGACGAATTTTAAATTAATATTATTGCAATGCAACATGACTATTTAACGGCAAATTTAGAGCGCTTTCACATCAACTGACGTCCGATATCCAATATCCGACATCCGAGATCGGAGGAAGTCAAATATCGATGCCCAATATCGGGTATTGGAGCCGACTCCACTGTTTTGGCTCGTTATCGGAACACGCAGAGACTGCAAGCGACTTTCAACCTAAATGGCATTTTCTTAGTTACGTCTCTTTTCGCGTTAATAGATGACGCTGATCACGAATATAAGAAAAAAAAATAGTTACTATGTCATGTCAATAAGTCGAAAATAGCTTGCACTTCTAATCATTTTCTTTTCATCTCCAGCGTTCTTAATATAGTCTGGGCTATCGAGCTAATGGTCGGATGGCTTTAACTTATTTTTCACAAAATTTTAGATTACTTCACACACCTACCTACCAAAAAATTCTAATATCTCTCGGACTATACTAGCTCTCTCGCGTCCACGCGCGTCGACGAACGACGCCGCGTCGAGCGTTGCAGTGTGCCTATCGCCTTACTGATTACCAAAAGAAAAGAAAAATAAAATGGAGTCTCCCTATAATATTACCATAAGGAAAAAAATTGTAACTGGCAGAGGATCAATTGATGTCTTGAACATATCAAGTACATCTTCAATTGAAGGCTATCTGGCAAAAAGTTTACCAGACCTCTCAAGTATTCAGAATATAGATATTGAAGAGTTAAACAATGAAATTAGCGCATTAAAATCTCAATTAGAAAGCTGCAAAGAGGAAATGGAAAAATTACAACTGGAAAATCACTCCTTGAAAAAACAATTATCTAACGAAAAAAATGAAAAAATACCTAAAAAAAGCTGTAATGAAAAGAAGAAAAATACTCCCAGAAAATCTTGTACACAAAAACCAACAAATAACATGATTACAAAGGAAATCCCGCTCAAAACTCACAAGGGAAATAAAAGTCATGCATTTTCTTTAATAGATGGCAGCACTTCAATGACCGATACACACATTGTTTTGAATAATGTAAAAGAAGACGCAGCTCATCACGGAACCCCAAATATAATGTGTACTACGGCTACCCAAACTACATCAAAGCCTACTAAACGAGCAGACATATTAACACCAGCAGAACGGAATATATACATCCTCGGAGGTCAACAAATCACGAACTTAGCGTCCGTTCTAGTTGCCACTAGAAAACACACGGAACACGATGGATACAATATTTCATCCTTCACTAAACCAAACGCACCAACGATGGAAATACTGAAGTCTTGTAGCAATATTGTTGATTCCTCACACAACTACCTGATAATTAGTGTAGGGGAAAGCGACAGCGATCCTACTAAATTTTCTATGGAGTTTACATCGGCGCTAAAAACCTTTAAGTATGTAAATATAATTGTATTGGGAGTCCAAAAAAATAGATATTTAAATGAATTTATGGTAAATAATATGCTAAAAACACTTTGTAAATATATGAAAAATTGTAGATTTTTGGACATTTGTTGTAATGCTCAGTCTCGTACTGCTTTCCTATATAAAGCTGCCAATAAAATTAATTTGATAATCGGTTCTCTTGATTATGATAATAATTATCTATCTGGCATTGCAGCTGCTCATAGAAATTATCAATCCTTTTGTGACCAGAAACGTGTGCATGAGGTAGGCACTTTACCATTATATTTCAGCGAGAAGCAATCTAAACCGGTAAAGCAAGTATATCCTGTCCCAGGCGCGGAGCCCATGTCTACAAAGCCACGCACTACAACGGAACCCATAAAAGGTACTATTCCTTACTACTTTCCTATTGTGTCAAGGCAAAACCCTGATGACCAGATCCCATTTTTTCGACCCTAATCTCTGTAATACAAAAAAAGAAACTGTAACATTAATACATCAAAATATCGCTGGTTTGTTGAATAAATTAAACAAACTAGAAATCGTATTAGGTAACCTATCACAACACTACAACATTGGCATTATATGCATATCAGAAAGCTTCATAAAAGAGGGGGAAGAACAGAATATATACTTAAAAAATTTCAAACTAGGGTGTCATTCTTCTCGGGCAGATATAAGGAGGGGAGGAGTATGTATATTGATACACAGAACTCTAGATTTTAAACCTATCTTAATATGTAGAGAGATGTCGGTTGAAAAATCATTTGAATGCTGTGGTATAGAAATTCCGAGTCTTAGTTTATTGATAGTATGTATATATAGAATACCACAAAAAAAGGCCGACACCTACCTAGAAAAATTAAATCTATTATTGCATAAGTTAACGGCTAAACACAAGGGGAAAAAAATTATTATAACTGGGGACGTAAATCTCGACATTCTCCAAACTAATAAATTAGTCTCACAATTACATGAGATACTCCAAAACTATAATTTAATTTCATATATTAACACACCGACCAGAGATAAAACATGCCTTGATCATATTTACAGCAATTTAAAAAATGCACACGGAAGCACCATAAATTTAAACTTATCGGATCATAACACCTGTCAACTCCTGACTTTTGCCTCTACCACACCCATAAATAAACTGCAACATTGGTATACAATAGAAAAAGATTATGGTAGCGACAACATCCAAAAATTTTTGGATAGCATATCGAACTTAACATGGTCTGATATTTACGACGAGACTGATGCCAATACCGCATATACATTGTTCAACGACACTTTTACTACTTTTTACGAGCTCTGTTTTCCAACCAAAAGAATTAAAATTAGCTCCAACTTTTCGGGTCCAAAGTGGATCACAAAAGGTTTAAGAATTTCGTGTATTACTAAAAACAGACTTAGATACAACTGTTATAAAAATAACTCTGATACAAATAAGACAATCTATTCGCAATACAGTAGGCTACTTAAAAAATGTATAGATGCATCGAAAAAAAGAACATACGGCTCTCATATAGACAGATCAAAAAACAAGTGCAAAGCCACATGGAACGTGATAAAAAATAAAAATGATTACCTATATGAAGTGTTATGAATCTGTAAAATATGTGAAATATAATGATACTATCTTGACTAACCCCGTAGACATAGCAGACGCATTTAATGAACACTACATTGAGGTGGGAGCTCCAAGGGATGCCTCAAGCCCCATTTGCAACTACAGTAACCTAGAAAGGGTAGATCAGTCATTATTTTTGTTACCCTGTACCCCAACTGAAGTGGAAATAGCCATAAAAACGCTCAACAATACCAAATCTGTAGGTTATGACTCCATTTCCACAACTGTCCTAAAACATTGTGCGACCATCATAGCAGCTCCGCTTTCACATCTTATAAATCTCTCCTTCAGCCAGGGTGTGTTTCCTGATAAGTTGAAGCTATCAATAGTGAAACCCCTATATAAGAAAGATGACGAATTTGAAATGAGCAACTATAGACCCATCACATTGGTACCCGTAATATCAAAGATATATGAGAAATTGATGCATAAGCGTATAATGAGCTTCTTAAATAAAAATTGTATAATCAAAGACGAACAAAACGGTTTTCAGAACAATAAATCCACAACACTCGCAGCTTTTTCTCTCATTAAAACAATAACAGAGAACATAGACAATAAAACTCCTGTAACGGTACTGTTTCTGGATATGTCGAAAGCATTCGATTGCGTGAATCACGATACACTCCTAAATAAATGTGAACGTTATGGTATCAGAGGACCAGCGTTGGACTGGATCAGGAGCTATCTATCCAATAGAACCCAATGCGTTGAAGTAAGCCGGTTAGACAACACCTTGGTATCAACACCATACAGATCAAATTTCAAGAGGAATGCATTGGGCATTCCGCAGGGCAGCGTAATCGGACCTCTTTTGTTCCTCTTATACATTAACGATCTCCCTAACATCACAAATCACAAATGTGTACTATTTGCAGATGACGTATCCATATTTATACCAGCCAAAAATAGAGTAACTCATGAAGCAGTAGTAAACAAGGTTTTATCTGACGTAATACAATGGCTAAAATTGAACAATCTCTCTATAAATTTTTCAAAAACAAAGTACACACAATTCTGTAATTATAAAATGAATACAGTCAACATAAATATATCATACAATCAGCATAAAATTGAACGAATCGACCATATGAAGTTCCTAGGTATTAGATCGTTTCTGTAACTGGAAACCACATGTCGCCGAGGTATGCAAGAAGGTAAATAGGTTTGTGTTCGCTCTACGAAACCTTCGCAGGATGACATCAGAGAATGTGGCTCTAATAGCCTATCACGGTTATGTTGGCTCGATTTTACGTTATGGGCTGTTGTTGTGGGGCAACTCTCCACTTATCATAAACGCTTTTCGAGCTCAAAAAAAGTGCATAGGAGCAATATACAATGCTGCCCCATTAGACTCATGCAGGCCACTCTTTGTCCAATTAAAAGTACTCACACTAACTGGCCTATACATTCTTGAAACTGGGCTGTTTGTCAGGAAGCATCCACATCTATTCGAGAGGGTTGATGCAAATAGTCGGTACAGTCAAAGAGATCCTACTAAACTGGTCATAACGAGATGCCAGACATCACTATGTCACAAAAATGCATTCAACATGTAAAAATGTACAATAAAATACCACAGACGTTGCGCGAACTACCACAACGTCTATTCATAAAAAAATTAAAGAAATGGCTTGTACAGAAATGTTTCTATGATATTGAGGAATTCTTAAATTACAAAGACCGCTACAAATAATAGATAAATAAGTATAATAGTTTAAATATATTATATGTAATAGTTTAATAAATAGTTTATAGTTAAGTAGGAAATGTGTAATTAAAGTGTATTATAAAAAAGTAATGTTAGGTAAGTTATAGAAGACTGTATAAGGAACACGGCACGCATCCAGTTATTGTATTATATAATTTTAAATAATTTTGTAAAAAATTGTGCGTTTAATGTATGTCTATAAGACAGTGCATAAAGCATTTAATATAATTATTTGTACTATCGAAAGGACAACCCCTAACTCTCATACAATCTTGGGCCCGCATGTACAGGGTTGAAAATTAGGCAATATTTAGACCATCTAAGGACATTTTGTTTGCCTAATTTTCACGACGATTCACAATGGCCAAGTTTGTTAAATCGAGCATTGTTCATAGGTTTTAGGTTATGTTGTAATACATAATGCGGTCAAACAGCGTCTTATGTTGTGTTGTGTGTGATAGCTACACACGTTATTCGCGTATCGCTTTTATTTGTAAGTAGGTTAGCAGGTTTTATTAGTATAGAAAAGGACAGGTCATTAATATTTTTAGTCATTAATGTGGAATGGTCAACTATATATGCTAAATAATAAAACTGATATGTCAAAGTAAAGACATGCTTTAGCTACTTTTTTGTTGCACTATATTAAACCTTATAGTTTTATGATATGCAACTGACATTTACTCTAAAGGTGGTAAAGCAATCCTTCCCTACCCTCACTTCAGATGGCAACATCTGAGTGACATCCTTTTGCTACGGTTACCACTTTCCACAAGGCTGTATACATACTTGTTTGCTGTAGTAATATAGAATTCATTATATAAGTAGGTAATAAAATAAAACAACATTATTTTAAAGATTACTATATTTTAAAAAGTATTTTAATCTCTATCCCGGGTATCTTCCTATTAGGCTTTAGAAATGCTTTCACTAGGACTTAGGTCTTTCCTCCCCTTTTTAAGCATCATCATAGTTTATTAAAATATTGTCAAGAAACTGTGCAGGTGGTGTTATATTGTCTTGGAACCGTGCCCCCAACCGAGATACCATATTACACTCATTATGTGGGCACAGCACCCGACTGTTCTCTTACCTACAATACAATTATAGCAATGCTGTAATATAGCATTCCTACCGCTCAAAGAACTGTCAACTAATATATATACGATATATATACGAATCGATAAAGCAAGCATAATCATAGCGCATTTACGAAGATCGGATTAAGTATTACATTCAACGTTTACGAAGCTTGTTGATTAATGAAAATCACATTTTTAAACTTTTGTCGCACTTGGCCATTGCTGATTGTAATGAAGTCTTAACAAAATTATAACACAAAATAGACGAATTTTTTGAGGTAGGTTTGATGTCTGTGCACTCGGGCCCAAAATGGGGTATCTCCTTTGCATGCCACTCACTGCGGCTAAACATGTTGTGCTATAATACTTAAGTTACTTGCTAAGATGTTTGTTACCATGTTTATGAGCAAATAAATTTCTATTTCTATTTTTCTATTTCTATTTCTATTTCGGGGATATTTTAAATTTTAAATTTAGTTTTTATTTAATGCTTTTTAAATCTATCTACTAGTCAAGCTCTTTCATTTGATACCCATATTGAGTGAGTTATGAAGAAATATGTGTTCCGACATGTTGTGGCGGCGGCCATCTTGGACCGATTTTTTTCAAACATAGCTAAGAACACTCTCGACTAATATACCTTTCAAACAAAAAAAACTAAATTCAAATCGGTTCATCCGTTCAGGAGCTACGATGCCACAGACAGACACACACACACAGACACGTCAAACTTATAACACCCCGTCGTCGTTTTTAACACCCCCTCGTTTTTGCGTCGGGGGTTACAAATGAATCGCGGTAGCCTAGTGGTATGGGTAATGGACTATTGAGACGAGGTCTCGGGTGCGATCCCAGGTTTACCATGGCACACACCAATGACTTTTCGATGGTTTTCGAAGTTATGTGTATATTTATCGCAGGTTTATAAGTGCCCGGTCAATAGCAATAGACTCGCCACATATTACATTGGGACCTAAACATAAACAGGCGAAATGTGGGTGCTAGCACCTCTGCCTACCCCTTCGGGGAATACAGTTGAGTATACATAGTATGTATGTGTATATATAGTAGTACAGTTGAGTTTATATTATTATGTAATGTTATGTTTCACTAAATGTGTTGGTAAGCGCATAACTCAACAACGACTGGACCAATTTGGCCAATTCTTTTTTTTTAAGTTCGTTGAAGTTCAAGGATGGTTTTTACGGCCAGAAAAATTCGAATAATTGCCGGGAATCGACATCCACGCGGGCGGAGCCGCGGGCAAAAGCTAGTAATAAAATAATGCTAAGTACTTTCTGGACGCAGACATCATCATTGAGTAACACATTGTAAAGACTTTTTGTTTACTTAAATCTTAATATAGTCCGATTCTTATATCTTGGACCTAAATCACATACAAGATATTTTTTCATAATCTATGCTTTGTGAATTTGAGCCACCGCAGTAGCACCCCGTACTTAAGGCAAAATAATTTCAAGAAACGTGTGCCTACTGCGCGTATAGAGCACATTTTAGATCCAAATTCAAAAAATTCAAAATACAAAAGGGTGAATTTCCCGGGACCAAGAATTGCGTGGCATCGATGAAATCGGTACTAAAAATCATAGTTATAATGCTCTAATATTTTTTGCTAGTTAATAGGTGAAATAGTGATCTATGTGTGGCACTAAATAATCTATTATATAGGATTATAGGTACTCCAAAAAAAAACAAAATACACCGAAATCTTTCATTGCCGTGTTTGTCCACACGTCACCTATTGTGTCGTGATACCTCATTGATAAAAATCTATTGGTTATTTTTATTAATACCTATTTTTATTTGATACGTGAATAGTTAAAGTATTGTTACGAAATACATTTATTCAAATATTTAAACAATACAACGAATGGCTAAAAAAAATACATTTGTCCCAGAACTACCTTTCATCGCCGTGTTCTAAACATATTTTAGAATATTGTCTTATCTAACGACTTGCGTCCTCCCTTATATGCGCTAAACGTTGCATATTGGTGCCGCCTAAGTGCTCGACGCGGAAGAACGTTCACAAGTACCTGCGTTTTGGCGTCATAGATGTAAGTCTACCATTTTTATGTTACTGGACATTTTTTCTTTCATCGCCGTGGATAGGTATAACTTTCTATTTTAATAAGTTATCCTCTTGATTAAACATTCAATAGAACGCCATTTCTCTTGTTTATTTTTGTGAAGTGATTAATACTTCGAATAATTATTAGATTTTTTGTTATTTTATATTTTGGTCTTGTTTTTCATTGCTGTGCTTTCATTGCCGTAGTTTCCATGGTCAAAATTTGCTATGGCAATGAAAAAAAAAAACACGGCAATGAAAAAAAAATCATTGCCATGCATTGTAAAACGATTTAGTTTCATAGCTGTGGCCTGATGTTTCATTTCCGTGACTTATGTTTTCATCGCCATAGTATGATTAGGCATTATAAACATCATTACCTGTTATAAAGGTAGCACCGAATACTGACATTACAGGATTCGAAAACTTTCTGCAATTCGATTATAGATTTGATTAGTTTTTTACTGTACAATCAATTATAAAAAGATGTTTCCGTGTTAATCTTACAAAATGATGGAACATTTGGCTTTCATTGCCGTGGACGCTTGTTTCATTGCCGTACACGCATGTATCATCGCCGTGGCATGTAATTTTTAATCTTGTATATCTCGTTAGTTTTTTTAGTTATCTGTTAGATATTAAGCAAGAATACATATAGTATCAAAACCTTTAATTAACGCGATGTATTTTTATTATAACACTTACGGTAAAAATATCCACGGAAATGAAGATTCTAATGGACTTGTTGAAATTCACCCAAAAATCGGTTATTCTGCATAGACCATTATGTCAGACTTACAAAACGTCAACATAAAGTATATATTAAATACTAGTTTAGCAAATGGACCACACCGGTTCGAAACGCGGCCCAGACCAAGACTCCGGCAAGAAACTCAGCGGGCATTTTTTTTTGGTCTATTTACAAACATTTACTTAGCCTAAAACTTATGGTCTAGATACAATGCTTTCCTTGAGTAGCATAGCTGAGAGAACAGCTCATTTCCAAGCTTGTTTATCATTTAAATATTCTTGGATTTTATAATAGACTAGCTTTCGCCCGCGGCTCCGCCCTCATGGATGTCGGTTCCCGGCAATTATTCGAATTTTTCTCTACATAAAAACCTTCCCTGGACTTCCACGAATAATTCAAGACCAAAATTAGCCAAATCGGTAAAGGCGTTGTTGAGTTATATAACATTACAACGAAAAGTGGCATTGATTTTTATATAAGACTAGCTTTTGCCCGCGGCTCCGCCCGCGTGGATGTCGGTTCCCGGCAATTATTTGAATTTTTCTCTCCGTACAAACCTTCCCTGGATTTTCACGAATAATTCGAGACCAAAATTAGCCAAATCGGTAAAGGCGTTGTTGAGTTATAACATTACAACGAAAAGTGGCATTGATTTTTATATATGTTACCGGAAATGTGTATAATCCGGAATTCTATACAATGCCTAGGCATTCTATACAATGCCGAGTGCGCAGCAGGTAATGTATGAAATGGTATCAAAGAATATTGATGGTGGTTATAAAAAATGCAACCACTTAGGCTAATGCTGGAGCCTCGCTTTCGCTTCAGTCTTCTAACCTATAATATATCCAGGTCGGGGCGCAGTGTCCACACCACGCAATTTAACTTGCATAGATTAGGTTACGAGCGAAGCTCCCGCATTAATCTTCGTGGTTATTTTTTTTTATTCATTCAAAAATATAAATTTTCCACAAAATCATCCGCAAATATAGACAATAACCCATTTATTTCACACATTGCCGGTGGAACCGCAGGAATTCTATGTATTAACACACATTTCCTAGGATTTGTATACAATTCCTTGATTTCATACATTTCCGGTAACATATACATACATAGACTAGCTGTCCCGGCGAACTTCGTACCGCCAATTTTTCCCTGCACCCGTGGCGTCAGATCCCGTTCCCGCTGCACCATTTACGGGGATGAAAAATAGATGTTGGCCGATTCTCATAGATACCGGATAAGCACAAAAAATTTCATCAAAATCGGTCAAGCCGTTTCGGAGGAGTATGGCAACGAAAACGGTGACACGAGAATTTTATATATTAGATAGATATACTTAGTAGAGATCCAAGATATATGTCCCGAGGTATACAGCTAGTTTAATATGTATATTTAATAGTGCATATCGTTATATTCAAGTATTCAATGTATAGCTGGTAGCTGGCCTAATATCTAGTTAGTGGGGATATTCGAGTCCAGCCATTTTCCCTCCAACACGGCCGGCAGTCGAGTTTCGCGCGCGCCCAAACCGCTCGTTTCTGTAGAACGAGATTAAAACACGTGAATATTTTTTTGTTTGTATCAAGATTGTGTATAAAAAATTCATGTAAGTACTTTTATTCTTTGTATGTAGGTATAATTAATTGTTGAGAAGGGTATAATAATGAATACATTGCGACATTGTTCTTAGTTTTAATTGCGTAGCTATTGTTTATTTTTTTAACGATAAAATTTTTGGTCTTTTATTTTTTTTTCGTAAGTTACGTTACTGAACGTACCTTTAGCATTTAAATACAGGGTGAATTTATAATCGTTTCGGATAAAAAGAATTTGGGCACAGCTTCGATAGCAAAATCATCTGGAAGTGTTATTTTGCCAAAAGAAAAAAAATATTTTTTGGTAAATAATAATTTGTATGGGAACAATGTTCAGGTGAAAGGGAAAATGTATGGGGTTGTAAACTTTTTTTTTTCGCCAAATTAATATGTACTTCCAGATGATTTTGCTTTCCAAACTGTGACCAAATTCTTTTTATCCGAAACGGCTATAAAGTGACTTAGTATATATGTGCGTAATATTTTAACTGGTTTTACTTTTTTATCCTTGACAAACCTACCTACATCAACTTTTTTTGAGGATTTTTTTTTATATTTTTTGCTGGGCAATTTATTTATAGTGTAATTATACTCCATTCGGTTAGGTATATATCTTAACGTAAACAATCTTGGTGTGTCTTTTTAATGTTTTTATTTAAAAACTCAGGTTATTAATATTTTTCTGTTCTAAAACTCATTTTAAAGACTAAAAACTGATATAGAAACACTAGGTAGTCCGTTTGTTAGCCTAGTTAATTTGTTTAGTCCCTAAGTATTTTTATAAAAAATCGCTAAAAGATTGTTCATGATTATTTCCTGTTTTTTTTTTACTTTTTTATCTTGGCATAGGCATAGGTACCTACATCTTGGCATACCTACCTACTTATAGCAACTTATTTAGACGAAATTCTTTTCAATTTTGTTTTGAATTCGCAACTTGTTTAAATCATAATTATACAAATCGAATACATAGGGAAAATGTTCAGCAATAAAATGATTTGATTTGATTTGATTTGAAAAAAAAAATCTTCTCGGGCGTTTCTCCTGTAAGGGAAAGATCGCACAGTGGCACGTCCCATACATAAAAATAAAAAAATCAACAGAAAGGGAGGTAGATTTAAAATATAGGGAATTTAACTTAGATAAATACCCTCTACAAATAACATTAAATAATGGATATAACCCTCCTGGTTAATGAGTTATCACTCAGTGTACTTTGTCATGTAAATATCTTGCCATTCGCTACATTAATAAGTGCATCTAACAACTAATAATTACGAAGTTCTTATTGCAAGCTGCATTGTTTTATGTTTTGAATTTTACTATGGAGGACGTAACTGATCGTTAGTAATATACAATAATATAATATCAAGATTTAGAAGTTCGTAAAAGACGATGTTAACTTAGATACTTAATGAAACGATTTTTTCTACTTTGACGAGAGTTTAAAAAAATACATCATAAACCCTTTCTGTAAATGTTATTATTTTGGGTTCAGTTACGTGTCTACTGTTACTTGACAGTAATTATTTCCGCGGAAACTGGCAGACCTGATAATTATTTGCATTTTTTAGGATCAAGTCAACCTATTAAAAATAAAGACCTTTTGGAAACTTGGCTTCTGAGTCCTAAAAAAGGAATAAAAGTTATAGTGGCGAATAAAATACAAGAACTATTGCATATAAACAAATGTCCAGACAATATTCGCCAAACAATATTGAAACTATCAGAATTTTATTCTTTGAGAATTGGTTGTAAATGGAAAGCAAGTTCTCGGAAACGTGAAGTATTTCTAAAGAGAAATGATGCGTGGCTACAAAAGAACTTGTTACTTCCTAAAGACGTAAAATCTTATTTATCTTCAATAGCTATACCATCTGTCCCAAGTACCAGCAGGAGTAGGCCTCAAAAACAATTTGAAGAGTGTAGTAGAAAAGTAAAAAGACTTCGTGTTTTTGAATGTTGATATTCCTAAGCCAGGTTATGGTACAACAAACGATTAGTAATGCCAACTTATCATCAAACATAACAGGGGTTAATGAAAATTTAATAAATAATTTGAAAATAATTTTGAGAATGATTGCTAGTGGAGAAAGAATAAATATGGAAAATTTCAAAATTCTAATTCATAATACAAAACAACTTTATCTAGAAAATTATGAGTGGTATTATATACCAAGTAGTATGCATAAACTATTGATTCATGGTCCAGATATAATATCATATTTTGATTTGCCAATAGGAATCTTGTCTAAAGAAGCTTTAGAAGCAAGACAAAGAATTTCGGAAAAATCGCCTTTCTCATACGAGAAAATCATCACGATTAAATACTAACAAAGATTTAATTAATGTTATGCTCATTACATCTGATCCCTTCATATCTACCCTTAGGAAAGTCAATAGACATAAATTTACCCATAAAAACTTAGATATAAGTGAATATCTGCATTTGTCAGAATCTGAAGGAGCCTCTTTTAATTTACCTGCCCAGTTAAATCTCAGCAACACTGAAAGTGAAGAATCTCAGGAGCATAGACTTTGAATACACTACGTTTCTCAAGAGGAATAATGTTAAATAATTTTCGTTCTTTTTTTTATGTTCTTTATATTTATAAATAATGTGTTATTCTACTTTTTATATAAAGATAGTTTAATATTGTGTCTGTTATAAATTTACAAGTCATTACTTTTTCAATATTTGTTGAGTTATTAATTTCGCCCTTTTCTCCATACAATCGTCCCACTGTGGATCGTGGGGTTTGAGTCCTACCCGAGAAGATTTATTTTTCCCTATGTATTTGATTTATATAGTTAGCATACTTAGTGCTGTAAAGTTCATTCAAGAACTTGTTTAAAATATACTTAAGTAGGTATGTATGTACTACTTAAGTAGGTAGGTATAGGTACCTAGTGCACCGACCTGTTACATATTTCTGTAGAATTAAAAATTTATAGTATCAGTACCTTAATAGAAAAAAAGAAAATAAAGAAGTCTGCTTTATGAGTGTTATTTAGTTTTTTTTAAACTATTATCTATTTATTTTTAAGCCCTCTGCCCTTAATAAGCGTGCAAAATTTCAAACCACTGACGACGAGGCGACGTTTTGAAGTTACCAAAATCGAGTTCAAAGATCCCGCTACATACAAACATCTACTTAGTGTAATATAAATAATAAAAAGCGTAATATTATTAATAAAAATATATGAAAGACCCGGTTAAACAGTGAAAGTGGAGTTTCATTATTCGTAATTAGTGTTCTTGACATTGAATATCCTAATTAGTTGGAATTAAATGCGGATATTACACATTAAAATATATATAACTGTTTAAAGTGATTTATTCGCACTAATACCTACCGACGTACGGTGTTGGTCAGGGGCGGATCCAGCTTTCCAGCCAGGGGGGGGTCATAGTCGAGGTCAAAACACGAATTCATTTAGGTACAATATGTACCTACTTAAATAAAATAAAAAAATAATAAATAGGTAAAGTTCATTAATTAAAATTCTGAAACGATTCTTATTAAAAAAAAACGTATTTATTAGTTATATGTACAAGCAAGCCGCATGGCCTGCGACTCGACTTCGCCCGGAATACATTCGTAAAGGGACTACAGGACTCTTTATAACAGCGCCATCTACCGACGCTGAACCTGAGCTAAGAACCACATCTCACTTCTCAACTAGTTTGTTTCAAGATTTGGGCACAATTAAACACCATCAAACATAAAAAAACTACTATATTAGCCATTACCGCCCTTTTCTCGAAGATAATGGAGTCCATTATTACCTGCCAGCTCCTTCGGTATTTTGAAGGTTATCAGCTGCTCAGTGACCAGCAGTACTGTTTCCTTAGGGGTCGGTCAGCTGGTGATCTTCTAATATACCTGACGCATCGTTGGGCACAGGCGATAGAGACCAAGGGAGAAGCCAGGTAAAGTAGTTAGCCAGCCAAGGTAGTTTGGACATAGCGAAGGCCTTTGATCGGGTCTGGCACAAAGCACTTTTATCAAAGCTAACTTCCTATGGGCTATGGGCTTCCCCAGAAGTTGTGCGAATGGGTTGCTAGCTTTTTAACAGACAGAAGCATAAAAGTCGTAGTCGACGGTGAATGCTCTGGCTCTATATCTGTTAGCGCGCCTCCCCATTCCGGAGGCGAGTCGGGGACACCGTTGTTCTCCCTCCTGAGGAGGGCCAGACCGTAAGGGATGGCCCTGGGTCAGCCGGGGTGCGAGGGATATGTCGATGAAAACCTCACCTCCGGCCTAGCACCACGACCCACAGTCGGCATGCGGTTTTAGTCGGTTCGAGTCCGAAATAACCTCCCCTTTCGGCTCCGGTAGGGGAGGTATCAGAGGGGATTTCCGCACGCAAAAAAAAAGGTCTATATCTGTTAATGCTGGTGTTCCTTCAAGGTTGTGTGCTATCGCCTACTCTGTTTCTCCTGCATGTCAATGACATGCTGCAAATTAGCAGCATTCATTGTTATGCGGATGACAGTACGAGCAATGCCCTGTATACAAGATTGCTCTGCACGAGTTGGAGGGCCACGGTTTCCGTCCTTCGAACATCAGCAATAGCTCTCATGTACTCTGTGGCATTATCCTATGCGCCAGTGTGGTACCGAAGCGTGCACACCCACAAAATTGACACCCAATTACATGAAGCCATGCGCACCATAACAGGGATAATTAAATCTACTCCACTACCATGGCTTCCTATTCTGGCGCACATCCCGCCTTCAGAACTACGAAGGTATCAAGCTGGGGCCAACGGGCCAAAACGATTGGAAAAAATGCTGGCAGGTGACCAACGGAGAGCCGATGCCAGCACAAAGGACAATTGACAACCTGCTGCGTGACCGCCTGATCTCAGGGTCTCTAATCTAGTTCGATAGGGTCCTTATGGAGGAATTCGACCTTGGAGAGCAGTGGGGGGCGTCGTGGGAGGCGTTTCAGCACTATCCCTGGAAGGACCTGGTACCTGACCCCACCACGGTGTGGTCAAGGGTCAACCGGTTCAGAACTGGACACGGGAGATGCATGGTCATTTAGAGGGTAAAGCTAAATTAGCCTCTAAGAACCTTGGGGTGCTCAATAGATTGAAACAGTATTTCACTCCGGCTTACCGCCAACAACTTTATAAGGCGCAAGTATGGCCACATATGGTATACTGTTCTTATCTCTGGGCAGGAGCACCTCAATGCCAACTTCTCCCTCTGGACCGCATCCAACGGAAAGCGACTCGAATCGTCAGCTGCCAGGATTTTTCAAATCGCCTAGACTCTTTGGCACTGCGTAGAGATGTGGCTTCGCTCTGCATCTTCTATCGCCTATACTATGGGAAGTGCTCCGAGAAATTGTTCGGATTGATCCCCGCCGCCTCTTTCCACCATCGGTCCATGCGACAGCAGTTCCACACTCACCATCTGGACGGCTGACAGTCCACATCTGTGCGTTTCTCGAGAAACTTTCTGACTCGCACAACTAAACTGTGGAGTGAACTGTCGCCAACGGTATTTCCAAACCAACACGACCCTCAAACCTCCAAGAAAAGAGCGCACTCTCTTTTGAAAGGAAGGCAACGCACTTGTGACTCCTCTGGAGTGACTCCTCTCCCTATTCCATAATGAGGAGTAATGCAATGATCGGCTCGAAGGCCGACCGGGGCCGCCGGGGTTGGTCGTTCGGGTGCGATTCGCGGGTTGGTATTTCGTTCATTTTTTGAACAGAGTGAGCGGCCAGTTCGCGCGAGTTGCGCGAGCTGGATATGTGGGGAGTGAGATTCATAAGTAGGTAGTTATATGCATGACTTACCTATATGGGATTAAGAAAATAATCAGAAGACGATCTGCCCAGGGGGGGGTCATGACCCCCATGACCCCCCCCCTGGATCCGCGCCTGGTTGGTTCCCAGCTCTTACTGTGGTAGTCGTAAAAGGCGACTATGGGACAGTGCTGTTCTCCATTCGACAGTAAACATACAGCCCAAGACAAAGGGCCTGGGCCTCGATTCTACTAAAGCCTAACTATTGTCAAACCACAGAGATTGAAAAAAGCGGCATTAAAGTTTACACTTTATTTCTACATTTTAAGGTCTAAAATTAAATGACAAAAGTTTCATTACACTCTTTTATTCACTCTGCTAACAGTTATTTATTATTGAACTTTAATACATCGATTTAAAGTCTATAATGTATTGCCGCTTTTTGCAATCTCTGTGGTTTGACAATAGTTTTGCTTTAGTAGAATCGAGGCCCTGCTAGACAGCAATAGGGACGCCTCTTATCTGATTATTCCGAACCGGACCCGAAAACCTGACCCGGTTGCGGGTTAGGTTAGAAACTTGAAAATATGTGATATTTGTTCCGAACGTAACCCTATTCCTAACCTGACCCGACATCCCCTTCCTATCAAAATCCGAATTGCGCATATACTGTTACTTTTAATAGCCGAAGTGGGGTAAATCCAACTTCTGTAGGTTAGGTTATGTTAGAACTGTGACCACAACGCGCGAGCCAGATGTCAGTGAGAAGTGCCAGATCTGCGCAATTCGGGTTACGATAGGAACGAGACTTCGGGTCAGGTTAGGAAGAGGGTTATTTTCGGAACAAAGTTCAAAGTTGCTATCCTAACCCGCGACCGGGTCAGGTTCGGAATAAACGCTCACACGTCGTGGGACCGGAAATTAAAATTGGCGGAATGTGGGTGCTAATATACCTCTGCCTACCCATTCAGGGATTTACAGACGCGAGTATATGGATAGTCCCGACGACGTTACAGTTGCTATTCTGCTGTCATAGTCTCAGAGAGACTATACTCCAATCGGTTAGGATAGTTAACTAAAGTGACTAAAGGTTAACAATCTTGGGGCGACGAAAACATATTAAATAAATAAATTATGATAACTAACTGACCAGCTATACTGTGCTCAGATGAATTATTTCACATGATGCCCACAGCTACATTCTATCAGCGCACCGCTCGCGATAGGCAAGGAATTCATCACCACACACTGCATCCGAAATCGGTGCGTACCGTGCGGTATGAAAGGAACTTCATCCCACGCACGCTCAAGCTGCGGAATGAACTCCCTGCCATGGTTTTCTCAAGCGACTACAATATGGGGTTCTTCAAGAGGGGCATTAGAAGGTTTCTTCAGGGTAGGCACCACGAGTGTAACGCCCCTGGTGTTGCATACGTCCATGGGCCGCGGTAACCACTTTCCATCAGGTGGGCCGTGTGCTTGTCTGCCACCTAAGTGGTTTAAAAAAAAGCTAGTGGTTCAATTTTGGTTTTTGGTCTACAAAATAAATTCTTAAACAGAAAATCCATACTAATATTATAAATGCGAAAGTAACTCTGTCTGTCTGTCTGTATGTTACGCTTTCACGCCTAAACCACTGAACCGATTGTGATGAAATTTGGCATAGGGATAGGTTAGACCTTGAGAAAGGACATAGGCTATGTTTGGTCGCGATAACCGACATCCACGCGGGCGGAGCCGCGGGCAAAAGCTAGTAATATTATAAATGCGAAAGTAACTCTGTCTGACTGTCTGTATGTTACGCTTTCACGCCTCAACCACTGAACCGATTTTGATGAAATTTGGTACATGGGTAGATTAGACTATGAGAAATGGTACATGAGTACTCTATACGGTTAGGTACTTCTCTGAGATTTTATTATATAACCGTTTTAATACCCAACTATTTAAAAAAATGCTGATGATAATTATATTTTACGTATTTTTTTTATATTAGGTACCTAGTTATAAACTTTTTAAAGCAAGCATGTAATGTAATCAATTTTTATATTAGGTATAAAAATTATTTACGCATGCTTGCTTATGGTTTTAAGAGGGCACTTATATTATATTAAATTTCTTGTCTCTATGGTTCGCTGGTTTTAAATTGATTACCTAAACATTCTTACTCAATTTTATTTATTTATGAATATTGCTGAATATATACGCAAATATTACGCATTACAATCAAATTATTTTTCCTGTGATATGGCAATTTTTAAATTCATAATACACTTTAAACTCATTTTATACTCCATTCGATTAGTACACTTAACTAAATGTAAACAATCTTGATGCGTTTTGATAATTAATCTATACATGGTGTAATCGTTAAATCAGTCCAGGCCATTATTTCGTGACTATTGCAGATATCAAAAAAACTTTAAACTGATATCGAAAGCACGTTACCTAATGAGTAAAATGATATCAATAACTTTTTAAAAATCAAACGAGAGGTATCTTACATTTTGACATTAAACACTCCCATACATTTATATGAGATTAGTAGAAAGGTTTTAGTGTCCTTATTTTAAAAGAATATTTTAGCTTAGTACTAAGGACACCAAAACCTTCTACTAATCTCGTACTAAATGTATGGGAGTGTTTAATGTCAAAAATGTTAGATACCTCTCGTTTGATTTTTAAAAAGTTATTGATGTCATTTTACTCATCAGGTAACGTGCTTTCGATATCAGTTTAAAGTTTTTTGATATCTGTAATAGTAACGGAATAATCGCCTGGACACACTTAACGATTACACCCTGTATATTTAAGAAAGTCGTGTTAGTTACCTACACTATTTTAAACTCAAGAACGGCGGTACCGATTTGGCTGAAAATTAGTGAGGATGTAGCTTAGAACCAGAAGACGGACATAGGATTTTCATCCCGTTCGACCTTTATTTTTTCTTGGTACAGGTTCCTGTGGGTCGCGGTCACGGGATCAGTATTCCTGTTACCCTGGTACATCGATCTCACAGATACTTTAAGGAACTAGAGGGTGCTAGAGGATCCAAAATGCTACAATTTAGACCCAATTTAAAAAAATATATATACATACATTCATTAATATTTAAATAATTGCTCGGGGCCAAACCGCGTATATCGGCTAGATAAAAAAATAAATGTATCAATAGTTGCATTCCAATAAATTTGCCATCACTAATATTTCACAATACAACTACCAAAGTAGGTACGTACTTATTTTAATTGCCTATTGACATACTGAAGATGAACTGACAACTGATCTTAAAGAATGAGGTTATGTGTCAGTTAAACATTTGTTTTATTGTTCTTGGGAATGCATTCCAGAGATGTGAACTCCTGTTTGAATGAGGTTTCACATCCTAGAACCTATAACACAAGCAAGCAAAGCAATATCGTTTCTGTCTTTCTGTCCCTACTTTCGAAAAAAAGGTGTGAGAAACGTCATATCAGTGATTGCTAGTGCCGAAGAAAAGTAAGTACTTACCTTTTTTTTTGTTATAGTAATTAAGTATTTTGTTTACGTGTACTAGTCAGTTGATCACAACTGCTTGTATAGATAGGTGACTTAGTAACTTACGGATATTTTAATTGTCCTCTTTCGATTTGAAGACAAACACAGCACGTTTTATTCAATTGTTTTTTCACGAGAGAAGCACTGCCTCTCTAAAAAGGCCGAATAAGCAATATTGCAGAGCAATTAAGCGTGAACTCATTGATTTGATGTTAGTTATGGTTTTTATGGACAATTTTGGGATTTCGACTTTTATTTTTTCCTACACAAATTTGATCAGCATTCGATACTGAGTTTTTTTTGTAGTATTAGAAATTAGTGGTAAATTAGGTGCAGTAGAAACTCGATTAACCGGACTAATTGTTGTCGATAGGCATTCGGATAATCGAAAATCCGGATAATCGAATGTATGAAGAATAATGTTGTGTTTATTAAAAATAACAAATACATAGATATCAACGAAAATCAATGTTTATGAAGAAATTAACACTTACTTATGTATGTATGTACATACATATTTTCATAGATTACATACATAATACTAAACTGCAGCATTAATCATGAAATAAAATATTTAGGTATGTATGTACGAATAATTTGTTTACAATAGGTATGTATTTGGTAATTTGCATTTGGTAATCATGAAATAAGTAGGTAATAAGTTTAATTTGGTTTAAAATATTTGGTAATTGTCATTTAACGTAAGCAACTTTTTCTCTACATTGCTGCTATATCACGAATTCGTTTCAGTTGTAGTAAACTCACAGTATCACTCTCTGTTTGTTTTTCAAACCACTTGGGAGCTGTTTCCAGAGCATAAAATGCTACATCATGAGATGGTCACAATTGCAAACGAACTAATACAATAACGAAACGCGCGGGGTAGCGATCCCACACGGCGCGGGCGGAATATGCAAGTTCCGACACGTACATGCTTGCATAAATTCGACTTGTAGGTACATATAAATTGGTCGCGGTTGGTAGTCCGGATAATCGCGAATCCGTATAACTGAGGGCCGGATAAACGAGTTTCTACTGTACTTTAAAATTGATACGTCTGTATTTGTCTTAGCGGTTTATTAGTTGGTCCCTTCACAAGCCGTAATTCTATTCCCGCGTGCTGACAAAGGCTGCGGTGTGATACATATATCCAGAAAAAAACTTAGTTACAAAAACATTTTTTTTTTTCAGGTAAGTTAACTGACACGAAACATGGCTACAGCAAAGAAAAAATGTCGACAATATAGTGTCGATTATTTGAAATATGGTTTTGTTCCATCAGAGGCAGACAAACAATTGCCCATGTGTCTATTATGCAACAAAGTTTTGAGCAATGACTCTATGAAACCATCAAAGCTCGAAGATCATCTAAAAAGGTGTCATACTGATAAAATAGGTAAAGATTTAAAATATTTTCAAACATTGAAGGAAAAATATGAAAAGAGACCCACCATGCACAGTATGTTCGCTTCAACAGCTCAAAGTAACGATGATGGCTTGCGGGCATCTTACAATATCTCATTACTTATAGCAAAATGTGGAAAACCGCACACTATCGGAGAACAATTAATTTTACCCGCTGTTGAAGAGAAGCTGTCTTAAAAACTGTTTTGCACAAATCTCCATTTGACGTACTAAAAAGAATTCCATTAAGTAACAATACTGTACAAAGACGCATTGATGAAATGAGCTCTGATATCGAATGTTTTTTGTGCAATCATCTGCAAAAAACTCATTTTTCTATACAACTGGACGAGTCAACGTTACCCGGTAATGAAGCATTATTATTGACATATGTCCGATATATTATGGAGGAAGAAATTCACGAAGAATTGCTATTTGCCAGAACTTTGGAGACTGACACTAAAGGCGAATCAATATTTAATGTACTGAGCAATTTTTTTACGGAAAAATCGATTCCATTTACAAACATTATTTCAGTGGCAACAGACGGAGCTCCTGCAATGGTCGGGCGATATCGTGGGCTTATAACTCATCTCAAAAGAATTATACCAGGGCTTACAGCTATTCATTGCGTAATCCACCGCCAACATCTTGTGGCAAAACATTTAAGTGACAGGTTGAACCAATCTCTTAATTTTGTAATAAAAGCTGTCAACAAAATCAGAAGCAATGCATTGAATACGCGTTTATTTGCTCAATTGTGCGACGAAAATGATGAAGACTTCCAGCGACTGCTCTTACATACTGAAGTACGCTGGTTGTCGAAAGGTGCATGCTTAACGAGATTTTACTCTGTTTTCGATTCCGTATTAGAGTTCCTAGAAAGCAGAGATCCAGATTTAAAACAAAACTTGATCAAATTCAAAACAGACATTGCGTATTTGACAGATTTGTTTAAAAAATTTAATGATATTAACTTGCAGTTACAAGGGGACAGCCTGAATTTAATAAAAACAAAGGGGATAATTTCGGCTTTTCTTGGGAAATTGAAATTAATGAAGCAAAACATTAGTCGGCGCGAATTCTCTCAATTCCAAACTTGTCACAGGTAGAATGTATTGATGAGGATATCCATACCTACAGTCAACATTTAAGTGCCCTGCATGTTGACTTCAAAACCAGGTTTGAAGATATGCTGACAATGGATATACCACCATGATATACCATCCATTTGATGAAACGGAAGTGGCCAATGTAGTATTACAAGAGGAGCTGCTCGAGCTAAGCACCAATGAGGAGCTGAAGGTGAAATTTAGAAAAGGCTACCAAACATTTTGGCTGCAAGCAGAAATACCCGAAAAATATCCTGGACTGTGGGAAATCGCAAGGAAATTTTTAATAGCTTTTTCCTCGTCATACCTTGTAGAAAGGAGTTTTAGTGCCGTTTCAAATCTCTTAACAAAAAAAAGGAGCAAATTAAACATCACAGAGCGGGGGGATTTGCGGTTATTGCTCACAAAAATAAAGCCTAACATTGATCGTTTGCTGACACTCCACCAAATACATCCTTCCCATTAATTAAAATTATGACTTACCTTTTTAATTTTTTCTTGTAATTCTATTCTTTTAATAAATAAAGTGTTATAAAATGTACCATTTTTCGTTTTTATTTTACCTATCGGAATATAGGGACAGAACTCAGAAGCGACACTTTTTCATTTTTTGGCGACTTTAAGAATGTGGTAGAAATGTAGCAGCAGGGGGTCCATCGAAACTAGTAACATTTTGAAAGTGGTCCACGAGAAAAATAAGTTTGGGAACTACTGCTCTAGAGCAATAATAATGTATGATATTTCATTATTGCACAGTTTATTTTTTAATCGCACCAAAAGGTGCCAATCTCATTGGATTAGCTCTATTCAGCCAGCCGATATCAAT
Source organism: Eilema sororculum (assembly GCA_914829495.1). Taxonomy (NCBI): domain Eukaryota; kingdom Metazoa; phylum Arthropoda; class Insecta; order Lepidoptera; family Erebidae; genus Eilema; species Eilema sororculum. The sequence goes on from OU618551.1 coordinate 9,431,229, forward strand.
ACTTTTTTTTTACGTACGTATTATTCGTTTCTACTACTTGTTCCAAATTTAAAAAATGATTGCTGCTAACTCTGATTTTTAAAATTAAGAAATTTAAAAAAGTGATTTGGCGGGAACTTTGTTAATTTGGCTTGACAATATTTTTGGAACCGATAAAGTGTGAGTTTCTTTTATCTACTATACCTATAGGTAATAGTTGAAAGAAAAGCAGATTATGCACCTCGCCTTAAGTAATTTATATTGCCCTCGTGCCTCTTAGATTAGAGCTCTTAGATCTAAATCAGGCACTCGGTGCAATAATAAATTACTTTGTGCTCGATGCAATAATCTACTATTAATACATAAACATATGCGGACGGAAGGCTAGTAAGTAATAACTTAAAGATGTTTTACTATGTCTAGCACACGCATCTTTCTGATGCTGACTGAATCAGCAAAGATCTTGATGAGCAAAGGGCTCAAATTATCTTATTTCTTCTATCTTCTTCTGCTTTCCTCCCCTTCTGTTGACGGATTGTTGTGATATTTGGTACACACCTTTAGTTCAGACGATAATACAATTTAAATAAATAAATATTCCACAACATTCTACACAACGCTATCTATTTTATAGCTTGTGTTATGGAATCTAGAATGCTGATAAACATACTTATATACTTTGTTTTTGTAAATACATACATATTATACATAGAAACACCCAGACCAATGCAAAGAGCCATATTCATGCACACAAATATTTGCACTGAGCGGGGATCGAACCCGCGCCTCCTGCGTGGCATTCGCGTGCACTACCGCCACTTCACAGAGACGGTCCAAATCCTGTGTAATCATTAAAACAGTTTGATTTCCTCTTAAATCATTCGTTTTAAGATTATTTTGAGACAAGATAATTTTGACATTGACTGTATTACGTGTGCAAAATTTCAAGTTGATCACAAGATTATGATAATTATCCTAGATACTAAGTTATCATAGAAAAGTTGCACACGCAAGTATCAAGGACCTATTGACAAGTGATTGACAGTTGATTAATAAATTTTGAAGTTGATCATCATTGATATTAGCCCCGACGACGCGCGCAAAGAGAGGGGTGTTATAAGTTTGACGTGTCTATCTGGTTGTGGCATCATATCTCCCCAACGGATGAACCGATTTCAATTTAGTTTTTTTTGTAATAAAGGTGACTTATGTGCAAATGTTTTTAGACATGTTTGATGAAAATCGGTTGAGCCGTTCAAAAGTTATGGGGGATAAAGTGGGGATTGGGAATGTCGGCGATTTATTAATTTTTAATCTAAGATAATCATATCAAATCTATAATATACCTATCATCTTGAATACACACATGTGATCTCATAGAGTTTATCATAGATACTTACTGTTCGCATCGGCCGTTGCTATTTGCGTGTGCAAATTTTCAAGTTGACTATACTCTTTTTGCGGTATTTACATAAAGGTAAACAATGTTGTAGCGACTTTTTATAAAAAACACATATTAAATAAATAAACTAGGCTAATTAACTAACTAACTTCTATCATCGCACCGCTCGCCATAGGCAGGGAATTCATCCCCATACATTGCAACCGAATACGCTGCGCACCGTGCGGTATGAAAGGAACTTCATCCCACGCACGCTCAAGCTGTGGAATGAACTCCCTGCCGTGGTTTTCCCAAGCGACTACAATATGGGGTTCTTCAAGAGGGGCATTAAAAGGTTTCTTCAGGGTCGACAGCACGAGTGTAACGCCCCTGGTGTTGCATACGTCCATAGGCGTTAACCACTTTCCATCAGGTGGCCCGTGTGCTTGTCTGCCACCTAAGTGGTATAAAAAAAAGCTAGTGGTTTGATTTCGATTATTATTCATTAAGAGTCCGTACTACCTCAAATGACATAGCATAAACGTGTATAATATCAAAAGTTCTAAAGCATGGACTTTTTAATTCATTTGTGGTAAAGTTGAGGATATATACTAATGTTTATGTGTGGCAAAAACACGATTACGTAAAATTTTCTTGATAGAAAACCATTGCAAAGTTACCTCTAAACCGTACAAATAAAACGATATTATGGATTAATTACGCAAAATAGGATCACTAAACTTACACAATAATTGCAGTTTAGTGGTTAAGAGACATTATGTGTTTCAAATTTTACAAATATACATTGGTTTCTGCGTAACTAGCAAATATCTAAATTTTTACTCAAGCGATACCATTAAACTTAGAACCGCCCTGCCGCCCGGCCTCCTCCTCAGTGTTGCTTCGGCTATCATACGGGGAACTTGTGTCGCACGCGCTCTGCGCAGACGATTACGATAGACGATACGAAAGTATTCAAGTACCTATCTTTTGACAGGCGAAATGGTTAATAAAGTACCTAAACTGAAAGAGGAAAAGTGTATGTTGGCGTAAAAAACATTAAAACATAATATATGAATGATGTATTATGTAGACAGCCTCTGTGGCGTGGTGGTAGTGCACGCGACTGCCACGCAAGAGGCGCGGGTTCGATTCCCGCTCAGTGCAAATATTTGTATGCATGAATATGGCTATTTGCATTGGTCTGGGTGTTTCTATGTATAATATGTATGTATTTACAAAAAAAAAAAAAGTATATAAGTATGTTTATCCGCATTCTAGATTCCATAACACAAGCTATAAAAGCTTACCATGGGTCTAGATAGCGTTGTGTAGAATGTTGTGGAATATATTATATTATATATAAGTTTTATGTAAATTATCATTACAATATGCACACTTTTCTCAAAAGTTTGTTTATTGCCATAACTTTCTTGATGTCTAATTACTAGCTACTTTACCCTATCGATTGATACACGCGTGAACTTGGCGGCCGAGCCTCGCGTCGGCCGGCCCGGGGTCATCGCGGGAGTGAGATAGCGGCATCTGCGCGCGAGTAGTACCGGCGCGAGTGCGTTGTTGAGGCGCGCGGGGGTAAAATTTGAATTCGAGCTGGAGTGGTACGGACTCTTAAAATGAGTTTCTAAAAAGACATATTTATTAACTGACTTCTTTAATAAAACATGACGTTAAAAAAACACGTGAAGACAATTTATTCATTAATTTTACCTCAATCTAATGTTTTGAACTTGTTTGTTGTTTCTTATTATGAGAAATTGGCCTACAGTCATTTTTAGGTTGGTGGATTATACTTAAGTACATTAAAAAGTTACGTTATAATATATTTATCTATTAAATAACGGTTATATAATTAAAATTAGATAGATATGCATATAGGTTAAGCTGATAATAATGTGTGTGCTAAAATACCTACATCAATATTTTTATTTATTTGTCGAAACAGTTACAAACTTTTTAGTTATTTAATCACAGGTGGGACGATGCTAGCCGATAAGTACCAATTTCAATCAAAAATGGCACCCATTAACTTGAACGTTCTTCACTAAAAAACGTTTCCTTATACTAGAAACTTTACAAAAAACACTATAGTTAATACGCAAATAATAAACTTTATAATGTCTTCCTACTTTGTTGGTGTGATCAGTTCAAGAAGTCTCGTTAAATAGTAATTAAGTATAGTGCACGGATTTTGTTTGGCCGTTTTTTATGCGAACTGATGGAAAATGTACAAACTGTCTTCGCGTTTTTGGTCATAGCTCCGGTTCTATGTACGATTGAGAACAAACTTAAGCAAGCATTTATATCTGACGAAGACCTTTCTTATTGTATCAAAAACTGTATAATTGTAAAAGTTTTTGTAGGTATACATCCGCAAGGAAACATACTAGAATTGAAATCCATCTGAATCCGTTTAAACTTAAGGCAAAATGGAAAGATACCAGTGTCTACCTCTTTGAGATATACACGGGTGATTAGGTATACCGGGTGTAAGGGGAACGCTCCTGAAGCCGAAAACCCCTAGAAGTATACTTTTTTTTTCTTTTTTTTTTTTTGTTTTCTTTGTTTTTTTTTTATAAAGAATATTAGAACCGAAGTTACTAATATTCCCTCTAACCCCTCCAACTAAGCCAAATTGCTTGTGTTAGGAGTGGGTTCACGTCGGTAGTGTAATGGCCAGGATCGAACCCGGGACCTACACAGTCAAGTGTAAACATATTGAAACTTAAGTCTAAAAATATTCTTAAGGCATTAAGATATTTTTTTCTTTTCCTATGTTTATTTTTATGCTATTGTCACTTCATTGAATGTGCGGATTAAAAATATTTTCTTACTTTCTTTCTTTGTTTTTTTATTTTTTTAAAGCATATTAGAATCGAAGTTACTAATATTCCCTCTAACCCCTCCAACTAAGCCAAATTGCTTGTGCTAGGAGTGGGTTCACGTCGGTAGTGTAATGGCCAGGATCGAACCCGGGACCTCTTGATCGTAAGGCCGACTCCTTAACCACTAAGCTACCGACGCTTCTATATACTCCAGGTATATATTATAACACATTGGCATAAAAATAAAATCGATTTGGACAAAATCAAATTTTGTTTGTTATTTTTTTAAATTTATTTTTCTTTATTTACTCTCCATCGTGTTAGTAAAGCTAAATGAAATTACAAACACCATTAGACACAAAAAAGCACGCGCTTGTCACTTGTTTTTTTTTGAAGTGATGTTTTTTTTTAAAAGTACCTTTTCATTTAGCTTTACTAACGCGATGGAGAGTAAATAAGGCAAAATTAAAAAAAAAATATGTTTTTTCTCCAAATCGTTTTTTTTTTTTCATTTTTTTTATACATGATGTGTTATGTACCTGGAGTACTACTAGGGTTTTCGGGTTCGAGAGCGTTCTCCTTACACCCGGTATGTTTGTATAACTTACAAAACAAACAAAAAAACACTGACAAATAAACATGGCGCTCGCCAGTACATTTCGCAACCGGGGTCATATTTCGACAGCTCACTTATCGTGTAGTCGCGAATTGATAAAGTTTATATACTCAAGGTTTCTCGATATAATATCATACTTACTTCAGTAATTCTTATACATATACGACTACTAAAACTACTACTAATATAACTGTACCTATAGTAATTTTTATTTTTATTGTTATTTTTATTTTAATAATATAAATATATAGTCGTATATGAAATGTAACAAGTTATATTAATCCAAGTAAATATTCATCTTTTTCTTCCTGAAAATCAGAAAATAAAATTACCTATTTTGATTTGATTTGAATAACAGGGGATTGGAACCGACTGAATCCGCACGCCGTCTCTGGGCCTCGATTCTGCTAAAGCCAAACCACAGTGGTACCACCGCCACTGCAAAAAACGGCATTAAATAATAGACTTTAAAGCGACGCAGTTAAAGTACAACTTTCAATACCTATTCCACAATATTCTACACAACGCTATCTAGACCCATGGTAAGCTAGTGTGGAAACAAGAATGCGAATAAACATACCTAAATACATTTTTTTGTAAATACATACATATTATACATAGAAACACCCAGACCAATGCAAATACCCATATTCATTCATACAAATATTTACACTGAGCTGGGATCGAACACGCGCCTCCTGCGTAACAGTCGCGTTCACTACTGCCACGCCACAGAGGCTGTATGTAACCGGGAACCCATATTATCAAGCTAGTTATAGTTTTTTTTTTTGTGTTCCACTTTAATCTGCGATCAGTCTCTTTTTTTTAAACAATGAGCAGATGTGTATGGTCAGCATGTTTCTGGGAAAAGGGAAGGGATCCTTCGATCTCTTCTTCCTTCGGTCACGAATCCAGCTCGATTATGTGGTTCCTTTTTAGCCGCTTGGCGTAGTTTATATACGTAAGTTCTACAGCATTGGATGCATAGCTATTCGCTGTTTGTAGGTGGTTGAAGAACCTCTTTATTTCTTCGCTGACTATATTATTTTGAGCTCTTATTATTTTTTTTATCGTGCAATAAATCCCTACGGATACCACCCCCACGGAGCCGGTGGATGTCGGACTCGAACCGACTAAAACGCACGCCGTCTTAGATCCTTGGTTACCGGAAGTGAGATTGCCAAAAGCATATCTCTCGCACCCCGACAGCCCCAGGACCATCTCTTTGGAGATGGTCCCCTTCGGGTTGTGTGGACCACAGTGCCCCCATCTAGCCCCGGGTACGGGGAGGCGAACTTTGCGTCGCCGCCGCGGCCTGCTTCTGCTATGGTGACAGGCGGCTCCACCGGTCACCCCCAGGCCAGCGCTTATTTTGAGCTCTTCGTGCAGTTCACTATTCCTCAGTTAAAGTAAAAAGTTTAGCTAGCTAAAGTAGCCTAGCTTACTTTAAGTCTCGGAATGGACCATGTGTTGAACTGGTTGGCCTCGGCCTGTGTGACGTCATTATAACTGATGTGTACACAGCGCATGGCTTGTTTTAAGTCTTTATTAAGCACAATACTACTGCTACACAGAATAATATACTTACAATAGTTAACGGCGTATATCTTGCCCCCTAAGTCCGTGACAAAAACGAATACCTAGTACGCGTGCCGACTAAAAAAACCGCTTGCTCCATACTACCTACCAGCTAAAGTAAGAGGTTTTACGTCAAAAACATTAACAGAAACAATGACTTTAACGGTTTCTGCTAAATATGTTGCACCAGTTTATTTAGTAGCTCGGTTGAAGTTATCAGGGTCTCTTATGTCGATCAGTTGAGATACTCCTTCGTTTTATACTTATAATCTTCTTTTAGACAGATTTTAACCAATTTAACATTACCAATGACGTAACCGGCCGTGGCCGCTTACGTCATTGACGTCATAAATTAACTGTTGTCAAATGGTGAACCTATTTTGTACCTAACCGATACTTTAACATCAGTGTTAATGTTAAAGTAAGATGGTGAGATCAAGCCTTAATGATTTTATTTATACATCCCACGTGGCGTCTGATCCCGTTGCCGCTGCACCCACTACTATATTAAGCATGTATTATAAATATAAACCCTCCTCTGGAATAGCTCTATCTATTAAAAAAAACCGCAACAAAATCTGTAGCGTAGTTTTAAAGATTTAGGCATACATAGGGACATAGAGACGCGGAAAGGGAGTTTGCTTTATACCATATACTTAGTGATGATATACAACGTTTAGCGTACTCTCAGAGGTAGAAAAGGGTCTCAATGTGTCAAGAATGATCATCCATCCTAATACTGACCTGGCTAGTAATGCTTAACACGTTCGCGCGCGATAATTTTACTCAACACTATACAGAAAATTACTAAATATTTCCATACATTGTAGAAGCGCTGTTACAACCGTACTGTGGAAACACAATGTACAAAAATATTGTGGCGATACCACATGTACCCAGCGCCATCTAGCGACAGCAAGCCGAACTACTACGCCACTACTACGTCACTACGAGTCCTGCATCGCGAAAGTGAAGTTCGCGCGCTGGTACAATTTATGTACAACATCCCAACGACAATCGTTGGTCCGCGGCCCGCCAGGCGTGATCACCTTGCCTGGTCGGAGGATCCTCCCTTTGTATTGGAGGAACATCACACCTCGTTCCTCCACAATATCATCCTGAGATCAGATAGTTATACGGCTAGTACAAACGCAACGGTGACAGCCGTAGTTCATCTTTGTGCAGACTCACACATAAGTATCACATACTGGTCACAGTTCAATCCCGCCTAGCGCATTGCATTTTGACAGTACGCTTGTAGTGCAACCCTCACACAGAATGCCAGTGGAAATGTGTTGTATTAAATATCTTATTGAAATTTAACTGCTCAAGCCGTACTGAGGATACGAAGAATTTGAAAATTTACGGCTGTAGCCGTACTGTCAATATTTGAGATAAAAAAACGGTTATAGCCGTTACCGCGCGCGAACGTGTTAACCTTGCAACGTGCTAACCTACGGTTAAGCACAGACTCCTCTAATCGAGATCAAACTATTTAAACTGCAGTCAAACAAGGTCTTAGTGGTCAGTTCGTATGACAATGACCCATTCAGGCAGGATGCACCGCCATTATCTGAGACGGATATACTAAGTGGATAGTGTACATGCATAGTACTCATATAAATCTTCTCGTATAAATCTTGTGTCATGGTTTGTGGTCACATTTCTCCGAAACGGCTCGACCGGTAATGATTATTTGTGTTTTAGGGATCCGTACCTCGAAAGGAAAAACGGAACCCTTAAAGATACACACTTCGTTGTCCGTCTGTCTGTCTGTCTGCCAACACCTTTTTCCCAGGAATGTGTAATGGAATCAAGTTTAAATGCATGCCACATACTCAGGTCCATAACACCTAGAAGCTGTCCAAAAATGAAACTTCTAAGTCAATGCAATCTTTTTACCCGACTGCCGAAGGAAGGAGGGTAATGTTTTTCGAGACTATGTGTGTATGTATGTATGTGTGTATGTATGTATGCCCATTTATTTGGCACGGCCTACAGCCTGAACGGCTTGACGGATTTGGACATGTGAGGTGTCATTTGATTCGCCGTGATTGTGTTAGTGACACCAGGTATATTAAAATTTCTAGAAATAAAAATGGTGGATTTTTGGCGCCAAAACGTATATTGACAAAAATATTTTTGACTAAAACTTATCGAATAGAGTACTAAAATGAAGGAAATTAGAAGGAGATTACAAAAAGGTATAAATATGTCATATCATAACTAAAAAGTATAAAAATATTTTTTTTTGTGAGGAAATCCCCTCGGATACCTCCCCCGCCGGAGAAGGAAAGGGAGGTTATATCGGACTCGAACCGCACGCCGACTGAAGGTCGTGGTGCTAGGCCGGAGGTGAGGCTGTCATCGACATATCCCTCGCAGCCCGGCTGACCCAGGGCCATCCCTTACGGTCTGACCCTCCTCGGGAGTCAATGCAAGCTTAAGTTACATAACCCTCGGTGTGCGAGTCCGATTCGCATTTGTCTGGCTTTTTTTACACTCAAGTGGCAGACGAGTACACGACCCTCTTGATAGAAAGAGGTTACCGTGGCCTATGGACGTACACAACACCAGGGGCGTCACACTCTTGCTACCAACCCAGTAAGCACAGAGAATTTGTACAGTCTGTGTAGAAGACAGAGCAGGATAAGCATTTGTTCTTCATAACATAACAACATAAACTCACGCCCGTATTCCCCGAAGGGGTAGGCAGAGGTACTAGCACCCACGTTTCGCCAGTTTATGTTTAGGTCCCAAGAGCCTATTGCCATTAACCGGGCACTTATAAACCTGCGATAAATACACACATAACTTCGAAAAGCACCGAAAAGTCATTGGTGTGTGCCATGGTAAACCTGGGATCGAACCCGAGACCTCGTCTCAGCAGTCCATTACCCTTACCACTAGGCTACCGCGGTGTTCTTCCCATAGCACAAAAACTCTCCAGTGAACCACATCGGAAGTAAGTAGGCACTTTTTATGGCAGGCTTATAACTACGTTCGTGAATATAATGACCATTTCACAATACTTTCGGTTATGGCGTGCGTCCATTGTTACTTTCTAAGGGTTTCTATTTTTAGATTACGTCAGAGTGATTACAAATCGCCTCCAGTACTCAGGCCCGGAGGGATCTTATTATGAATGGTACCATGAGCTCTTCTAATTAGTCCCACTCTCTCCTTTCCTTCATAGGACAACACGTGCAGGGTTAAGATGCCATCCGTATACGGTGCAGAATATACCTGCTAGAACCAAGCGTTTCAGTGACTCATTCCTACGCCGCACCATTAAGACCTGGAACTCCCTGCCAGCTCACGTGTTTCCTTCTTCCTACAGTCTCGGGTCCTTTAAGCGGGGCGTGAAAACGCATCTGATGAGGCCGTCAAGCTGAGAGCCACCATTGTTAAGGCAGGGCTAAGATGTCATCCGTATACGATGCAGAATATACCTGCTAGAACCAAGCGTTTCAGTAACTCATTCCTACGCAGCACCATTAAGACCTGGAACTTCCTGCCAGCTCACGTGTTTCCTTCTTTCTACAGTCCCGAGTCCTTTAAGCGGAGCGTGAAAAGGCATCTGATGAGGCCGTCAAGCTGAGTGCCACCGCTGTTAACATGGTACATGTTTACGATAGTGACCCTCTTTCCGAGACTTTGCCTTTGAGGAATGGCCCTCAGGTGCCATTAAAACGAGTGCCCAATACTGAATACTTCTTATTTTATTTTTCAAAACCATAAAATTGAGAATTTTTTAGACATAACGTCTTGTACAAGTTTAGTGTAGACTTTGGAAAGAACTTTTAAAATCATCAATTTAAAATTATGACGTTCTATGTGCTTAAACTGAATAAATGAAATTGATTCTTTGATATCCATTAAAAAAAATGTTGCTTAAACCCTGCAATGTGCTAATGTAGTCAGTTTAATGATTTAGTAATCCGATAATCTGTCTGTCTGTTGACCTGCCACTGTCTAAGATGAATCACCCGCCTGTCACCGAAAGTCGTCCGAGGTCAGAGTGATGAGAATCTGTCGTTGTGAGATTTACCTTGATTTGACAATTGATAGGTCACTGACCGGCACACCGGTGACCGAGTGCAGTGAGAGATAGGTCACGGAGATACTTCTTTCGGCTATTCCCAGACATCCAAGTCTATTGTTCTCGTAAAATAAACTTTCATATATTAGTTAGCTCTACATCCATAACAATTAAAATATCAAATATTGTTTTCTTTCCCAAGACATCCATAATCCATAGACAAGTATTTAAGGACGGGCTCCGCGGAGCATACGTCTCAAAATCTGTCAAAATACAGACGCAGCCGTGCAAAAAAAAAAAAAGTCCCAGCCGTGCACGCACACACTAGATGCACAGTGGGCTGCTAGATGCTCTTTACCAGTAAAAATAATGGTGAAAATTGTCTTACGAATGATGAAAAAAGAAAAAAAACACTATTTTATGCGTTTTTCAGCCTAGTGGTATGGGTAATGGACTGCTGAGACGAGGTCTCGGGTTCGATCCCAGGTTTACCATGGCACACACCAATGACTTTTCGATGCTTTTCGAAGTTATGTGTGTATTTATCGCAGGTTTATAAGTGCCCGGTTAATGGCAATAGGCTCGCCACCTATTACATTGGGACCTAAACATAAACTGGCGAAATGTGGGTGCTAGCACCTCTGCCTACCCCTTCGGGGAATACAGGCGTGAGTTTATGTTATGTTATGTATGTTCAGTAACTTTGGAGTGATTTTTTAGATTGATTACTAAATGTATCATCAAATACATTATTATAATTACATATCATCAGCAACATTCTATCATCGCACCGCTCGCCATAGACAGGGAATTTATCCCCACACATTGCATCCGATTATAGTACGCACCGTGCGGTATGAAAGGAACTTCATCCCACGCACGCTCAAGCTGTGGAATGAACTCCCTGCCATGGTTTTCCCAAGCGACTACAATATGGGGTTCTTCAAGAGGGGCATTAGAAAGTCCATCAGGTGGGCCGTGTGATTGCGGGTGAAGCCGAGGAGGTTCAGCAAATGTTGACAGCCTCTTCAGATACTTTGCTCGCGACTGTAGGAAGGAATATTTTTTCGCTGCAATTTTTTTGACAGTGAGCGGTTAAACACAATTTTTTTACGAACTTTTTTAAATAAGAAAATTATCATCCGCAATTACTATTAAGAAATATTAGTGAAGCTTTTGCCCACGGCTCCGCCCGCGTGGATGTCGGTTATCGCGACCAAACATAGCCTATGTCCTTCCTCATGGTCTAATCTACCCATAGGGGTTTCATCAAAATCGGTTCAGTGGTTTAGGCGTGAAAGCGTAACATACAGACAGACAGACAGAGTTACTTTCGCATTTATAATATTAGTATGGATTTCGTTTGTTAATTTTCTCCCCCCTTTTAACTCCTCCAAGTCCACCAACTAAGCTAAATTGCTGAGGAGTTGGTCCACGTCATGCACTGAAAAAAGCAGTTATATATCCCATTTATAAAGGAGGAGACAGAGGTAGTGCAAATAATTACAGGCCCATCTCGGTCTTATCTGCCCTCTCGAAGATTCTTGAAAGGGTCCTGGGCAACCGGTTGAAGACCTTCCTCGAAACACACAATATTATATCTACTAACCAGTATGGATTCCGCACGGGTGTGTCAACTGAGGATGCTGTCTTAAATTTGACGCAGCTGGTTGCTAGGAACCTGGATAAGAAAACCAAGTGTCTAGGTATCTTTTTAGACTTAACCAAGGCCTTTGATACGGTCTCAGTTCCCTCACTTATTTTGAAGCTGGAACGAGCAGGCGTAAGAGGAATTACCTTGGACATTTTTAAAAGTTATCTCAGTAACCGTACCCAACGGGTAAAAATTAATCATCATCTTAGTGACGAAGAACCTGTCTTATACGGAGTCCCTCAGGGAAGTATTCTAGGGCCAATCTTGTTTCTAATCTATGTAAATGATCTATGTAATATGACACTCCCAAATGCACAAATGTTTGCTTATGCTGACGACTCAGCTATCATAGTTTCCGGACCAACTTGGGTCAGTGTCAAAAATAGCGCAGAATTAGCAATGATAAAGGTAACAAATTGGCTCAATACAAATCTCTTAACCCTTAACTACCAAAAAACTGCCTACATACCTTTCTTTCTCCGCCAAATCTCCTCCCCGGACTCTACTTTCTCATTAACAGCGCACACGTGCCCACAACAAGCAGCACCCTGCACATGCCCGAAACTTAAAAGAACAGAGGTTGTACGATATCTGGGAGTAGAAATTGATACAGGGCTAAAATGGGATGAACATCTGGAAACATTAACCACCAGAACAATGAGGCTTATACACGTCTTCAAGTCACTCAGAGCTTCAGCAAACTTTGACACTCTAAAAATGGTCTTTAAAACGCTGTGTCAATCAGTTATAGGATATTGTATCCCGGTCTGGGGTGGAGCAATGAAGACCAACCTACTGAAGCTCGAGAGAGCTCAGCGAGCAATCTTAAAAGTCATGAGTCGAAAACCTATACGATATCCCACAGATCAGCTGTACAATGATTGCAACGTTCTGACGGTCCGTCAACTATACGTGCTCCGATGTGTCCTAAGGAAACACAATAGCATTCCCCCTTCTAATCCCAGAAGACGAACAAATTATCCTTCGGGCACACTTCATAGAACTACCTTTGCTAAGCATCAGTTTTATATCATTAGTACTCACATCTATAAGGGTGAATATCAAAAGCAAAAAAAATACACGGCAAGCCTGAGAACGGTAGTGCAATGTGTTGGTTTTACGATTTTGATTACTTTTCATAGTATAATAGGTACTTCTCTACCATGGCAAAAAAATTTGTTGAGTAATGTCCTCTATTACATAAAAAAAATTAATTACAAAGTGTCATTTTATCATTTCGGTGACCTGTCCTGAATCGAATTTCACTCGTAAAATATCTTGCCCTGCAGTTGTATTTAACATTTGGACTAAAATCTAATTTTGTATGAATAAATTATAATATGACCCATAGAAAAAAACTAATATTGTTTGTTTATCTTATTTCTTATACATTGTATTAAACAGTCTACTTCTGTCCTGTAAAAAGTTATCATTTTGGTGGACAGTAAGTTTTAGTTGAGTAACTTCGTCAACATAGCGTTTTTGCGCCCCCCGTGCCTTTCCTTACTTCGAATCAGGCCACCTCCATTCGTTGGAGCGCACGAACGCGTCACAAAATCACCGTGGATTCCCGCCGAAAAGTAAGTATATCATTTCAGTGATATGGGGACAAAAATAGTGTCATTTCTGTGGCCGTTATAGCTCGTGTTAGGTTCATTCAATTTATTTCAAAATTTTGTTTTAAATTCGCCGTAAGATATGTTTTGTTACAGCAGTGTTGACATTTTAATATTAATTCTAATATCGGAGTTAAATGTAAAACTTAGTATTTTTATCACCTCGGTGTTATCATTTCAGTGGATTCGGTGGACTGTAATACCGACAACAGTCCACTTAAATGAAATTTAACTTAAAAATGATAAAATCATAAGTTTTAGAGATCCTTGAGTCTAAGATTGAATCATAAAAATTTGGTGAGATAATTCTAGATATTGTAGGTTCAATATTTGGGATTAATTTGATGTGTTAATATTTGTTTTTTTTTTCTTTTATTTATCACAATACAATAAAAAAAACAGTTTAAAATATCTCGTTATAAAATGGATAATAGATGTACTTACTTCTAGACAATGTGTATTCTCAACGATAATGTGATGTTCAATGTTTAAAAATTATGATTTGGATTTTAAGATGCCGCGACCTAAGCTACAGACCAGAAAGGAAAGGTTGGAAAAAAGAAGGTTATATGAAAGAAGAAGAAAAGAGAGAATTAAGAGCAATGACGTCATACGCGAAGAGTTTCTTAGAAAAGACAGGGAGAGATATGCTAGAAAAAAAGAAGCAGGATCGATTCATTGAATTCATTCATTCTGTTGCAGTAGTGACTAGTGATTGCGCTATTTTCATTCTTTTCGCATAAGTACATAATCGGATTATATAGCCAAACTGTTTGCAATAATTTACGATAACGTGATCTAATTTTTTTTTGTTATGTTTAAGATGAAGTGTTTAGCTCTTTTGAACATACTTACATTATTTTTATAATTTTTCTTATTAAATCATTGTGTCGTAAAAATATAAGAGTTGATTTAGTAGAAATAGTTTGAAGTTTTACATACGAAACACTATTATTATTACCAGTAATTAAAAAAACCCGACTTGCACTGAAAAGACCGAAATAAGTTTGATAGCAGTCGGTACCCATTAATTTTCTTTCGGTTTATGATTGGCAAATGGGTACCGCCTGCTATCAAACTTATTTCGGTATTTTCAGTGGCAGTCGGGTTTTTTTAATTTTTTAATAATTTGTTTTATTTTATACTTTTTAGTTATGATATGACTTGTATATCTTTTTGTTATCTCCTTTTAATTTCCTTCATATCGTATATACTTGAAATAAAAACTTATAACTTAATAATAACTTAAAATCAATAACTAAGAAAATTAGCGACTGTTTTGTTAAATAACTTTAAATCGTTATATATCCTAAACTATTATTTTAAATGAAAAATGAACCTTAAGATGATTTTAAAATATCTATTCAACGACACCCCACTTGACATAGTTCATCTACTTTTTTTTTTCATTTTGACAAAATTTTGGCGTCTGGTTTTCGCCGTGGTAAATTTTGATTACTGTCATGTTTTTAGTGACACTCGCAAGGTTAAGACGAATCGATTGACGTAAGAATTATCAAAATCGGCCTATGCATTTGGTCTCTAGAAAGCCACATAGAAACAAACATACATACATAGACTGATAAACACATTATCCTCCTTTGCGTCGCGCAGTCGGGTACGAACATAACACTCGTTCAGAAAAAAAATTAACTTTTTTTCTCTAATATAATAGTTTGATCTTATATTTAATAAATATCACAAATACAGTCTAGTGATATCTCTATGAAATTTATTTAGATTCGTTTCAGACAATCTACGGAATCCTCCTAAAAATAAATGATGTCCTTGGCTGTATCATTTCAGTGGGCTAATTTCATTCCGGTGCACAGTCTAGTCATTTCGGTGGACGATTTATCATTTCAGTGGACACTTTTCATTTCTGTGGGCTCCCAAAAATTCAATCTTAAATATTTCAGTAAGTTTTGATGTTACATGATGTCCACTCACGCATATGTTACAAATAAGATTAAAGTTTATTTTCGTTACAAAATATATTAACAAGACATTGTAATAGAAAAATCTCACCGAAATGATACAAAAAAATCACTTGTTGAAAATCACCCATAAACAGATTCACAAAAAACTACAGATCATTGATTTAAATAAAAACGAGTTAAAATCCAACCTAACAACATGGCTTCTCCAACAGGACTACGCACAAACCGAAGCCTTAATGACATACATCGTCTAAAACTACAATCCAATCATGCGAAAAATCAACACCTACTCACATAAAGCCACACACTACTATACATACACATATACATACACACACACTCTACGCACACACACACACACACACACACACACACACACACACACACACACACACACACACACACACTCACACACACACACATACACCAAATCTTAATATATAAATTTTAATATTTAATATATAACTAGTGCATCACGGGTCGAGCGACCGAGCCTGTTGACTGTTCTCTGGTAAATGAATAATGTAATGTTTAAATAGCCGAACACTGTCTCCTAAGACACAGGATATCCTAGTTTAGGAGACAGGGTACATCAAAATATGTTAACATAATTTACTTTAGATTAGTTAACAATGTATATTTTTAAGGTCAATAAAGTTTTATTATTATTATTATTATTATGACGCCCTTCGACTTTTGACACCCCGCGCGTCTCTCTTTCCACCCGCATTCGGCGCGTTTTTATTAGGAGAAATATCAATGGAGCATCTCCGTTACTTAATCATATTCTGTCCTCCGTGGATTAAACCTTTTTTTTACACCGGCCGTGGTCAGACCCCCTGTGACCGGCCGGTCGGTATAAAAAATACCTGGTCGAAACGTAAGGTTGTAGAAAGGTGGAAAGGTACGTAGTTACGTACATACCTATCTATATCATGCTCACGTTATACTTGTTTGGTGAGCGGACCATTATAATTGACTACCGCAGCTATTCTGTCACGAAAAAGTCATTATGATAATTAACTGAACTTAATTATACGAGTACTTACTTACGTCGTCGGTAGTGTAATGACCAGGATTTGAACTCAGGAATAACTTCGATCGTAAGGCCGACTCCTTAACCACTAAGCTGGCGAGGTTTTGTATGTATGTATTTAATAATATATGTTTTGTATCCGTCCAAACTGACCCATTTATAACAGTAGGGCGATAAATTGGTGTGAATGACACATATAAGAAGGTCAAAGGAGATTGATATGGTTCACCAACTTTCAAGACCCCTCTGTCAATATCTTTTGTACTGAGAAAGAGATCTAGTTAATCCAGACAATACAACCAACATAAAAAGATCTTGCAATCTATATAAAATGTGGGAACTTGAGGATCTTTTTACACTGGTTTGATTATAACCAGTGTAGACAGGACTATTATGTGGTTTGAAATGTTCTCAGTGAGAGGTCTTGTTATATCAGTTATGTTTGAGTAATCTTTGACCAGTCTTGGCGCCAGAGATAATTATATTTATAGTTTTAATTATTGTTTATTATGAAAATATAGATATCAATTGTTGCTAAGTCAGACTTGTAGGTGCGGACGTTAAAGTTGATTCACACATACATAAACATACACACAACATAATAGTCATGCCTCTTTTTCATTGGGGTAGGCAGAAACATCATTTTTCCTCTTGCTGCGTTTTGCTTGCGCAGTCGGAGGGGGATCGCTGGAGACATGACCCCCTCCCCCTCCCCCAAATCGCGAAAAGTGGTCTAAAAAGTAATTTTCTGAAGGAATTTCCGCACTATATAAAAGTGAACACAAACTTCAGTCAACGACTAGCTACGGTCTAGAGTTGGCTGTGATAGATATGTCTTACATTTATATGGAAAGCTTCCACCGGCTTCCCTTTTTTCTTTTTAAAATGTACATGCACCCTTCGCCAAACAAAATTCAAACCGATTTAGAAAGGAAAAATTTTGTGATCAGTTCAGCGGGATTTGA
Organism: Eilema sororculum; assembly: GCA_914829495.1. Classification (NCBI taxonomy): domain Eukaryota; kingdom Metazoa; phylum Arthropoda; class Insecta; order Lepidoptera; family Erebidae; genus Eilema; species Eilema sororculum. The sequence goes on from OU618551.1 coordinate 9,448,879, forward strand.
ACCTGCGATCCTTCTCTTACGGCCGTTCCCAATAACATACTTACAGTTAAAGATAGATTGCAACAGTCAGATTTGACGTATCGGCTATTTAAATTCAAAAAAATGGTAACTGAGTATTTTGCAGGAAAGCGCATCGCTGTATAATTTTATTTTCCGAAATTGGTGTGAAATAGGAGTTACTATGTTTTGAATTTAAACAGCCGAGCACTTTATCCGTAGATGCGATCTATCTTTAACTGTAAGTACGTTATTGGGAATGGCGGTTAGAGGGACAATGCTTTTGACAACTAAGCTACCAGACCCAACGCCCGAACTAATCCAAATATTTCCTCTCTTTATATTATACATCCGTTTTTGAGATGACGGTGAAGTAATCTACCGATTGTCAGAAGCAATGAATGATTTTTCAATCATTTTAAACTTCGAATACATCGGTAAAAAAAGAAACAAAAACATTGATTTGTGATTAATTCGCCTACAGTCCGTCAAATCTAAGAAGTACCGTTTGACAGTTCTGACAATTGAATGATAGGGATGGGATGAAAAATCGATTACTATAATATCCGAACTTTAAGAGATCGATTACTATAATATCCGAATTTTAAGAAATCAATTGTTATAATTAAATAAAAGAAATGTTTAGGATATTTTTTTATTCACTACTAGTACTAGTATCGTCGTCTTCGTCATCATCGTCATTTAAATTAATGACCAGTTGATTGTCCATTACATTATCAAAGTGTACGTCTCTTTCTAAGTCGTCCATTATTATTTTCTTTGTTTTTTGTACTACTTTACTCCAATCTTCCTGTGTAACTTGGGCACATGCTTCCTTTAATAAACCTTCCATTTTCTTGACACTGAAGGGTGGTTTTGTGTTGTGTCTTGCTGCATAACCTGTAAAACAATAATGTAACTATTTGATAGCAGACGAAAACCATTGTTTAAATTATAAATGTTAGAAGTACTCGTGTTATTATTATAATATTATAAAATATTACCTTTAACTTGGACCCAAATCAGTTCAATGGCATTATATTGGCAATGGTACGGAGGAAGTCGTATGACTTTGTGCCCGTGCTCTTCTGCCAATTGGTCAATTACATATGTCGGTTTTGGTGGTTTATGCAATTTCACTAACTGTAATAATTCAGCTTTTAATAGTGACATGTCGGCATCCACTCCTTTTCTTTGCAGCCATGCCACCAAATCTGCTTTCTTATTGGCTGACGTAGGTGCTTTATCAATTTGCACAGAGTGGTATGGGGCATTATCCATTATAATTGTGCTGTTAGGAGGGATATTCTGTAATAAATTTAAGAACCACTCTCGGAACCTTACTGCGTCCATTTCTTCATGATACTCTTTAGTGCTTTTGGATTGGAAAGCTAATAAAGAGTTTGCCACGAAGCCTGTAGACGCTGACCCAGCATGGCATATTATGAGGCGTCCACCTTTTCCTATCGGCACCTTCGAGCACGAAGCTTCAGAATCATCAGTCCATGTTTTCGGCACAGAATGGTTGGAATTTAGCCAAGTTTCGTCCAAAAATATTACATTATCCCAGTTTATAATTTGTTTAACTTCGCGCAGGAATGTTAGTCGCTGCATAATTATGTCATGTCGCTCCATAATAATTTTTCGTTTGTCAACTTTTTTGTATCTGAAGCCAATTCCTGTTATTACCGTTCTCAACGACTCTATGCTTCCCTTATACAGCCCGGCATCTTTTAAAGTTGCACATAACTTTGCCAATGTTGGAAATTCGCCTCTTGTAAAATACCCGTATATATGGTTTCTAATAGCATGACTATCGAATTCATCGATGCCTGTCACAGGTTTATTTCTTTTTCGTTTTTTCGGTGTGTGAAGTACGTTACTGTCACTCCCCGAAGGCCCATATTTTTCACTTAATATTTTGCCAACGGTGCGGCTACCAATACCGAGAGCTTCACCGACGCGATCCCGAACTTGTGTAACTGGCAGTAGAAGTCCACCATTTTGAGATTCACGCTCAAAATACTCGTGTAATTTCACCACCAATTCACGAGCCTGGCTGTTCAAAGTACGTCCTCTTTTCGACATTATTAATAAACACTTGCTTAGTTCGGAGTCCAGTATAAATATTGCCAAGGTAAACGGATAAAGAATGATCAGTCCAGAAAAGTAATAGCCAAGTCACAAATTGTAAAACACAAACGAGAAAGCAAGTACGCGCACAGTCAGCTTCCAAGATGGCGAGAGACTGCTGACGCCGAACCGACCGAGCGGACCGCGTGCGCTTGTAGTTGGCAGTGTTGCCAGAAAAAAAAAATTGTAGAGACTTGGACACCTGCGATTTTGCCTATTGACCTAAAAATAATTAAATTAATTTATTTTAGGGTATCTGTGTATTCAGTGCATTATGCGGTCGCGCAGTAACGTCGTTAATTTATAACATCAGGCAACAACATTTTTGTGAATGGGTTCTACATACCTTATTTTTATTAGTTTTAGACGTAGAAATAAGACTTAGAAGAAAAAATTGTAATTGTAAAATCAATGGATGTGCTTGTTAAAAATTTGTTTATTTCTCTGTAATATGCAAACCCATACTATCATACACAAAAATAAATGTAAAAAACACTATCCCTGACTCCATTTACTATTTCGACAGCGTTAGCGCGAGAAACCCCGACTTATTTGGGCGCGAAAATCAAAAATCGACAAATCGCTTTCGACAACTTTTTAAAGAAGCAAATATAATTGATTTATAAATACGTATTTTTGGTGAATGGGTTTTCTCTCATATTTTACGATTACATAACTATTTAGTTATGTAATCGTAATATGTGAGATAAATCCCATTCACATGAAAGTGTAATTTGTAAATAATACATTCGATTTTTCGTATATGTAAACGATTTTTTTGCATACAAGTGTATCCGAAGAGTCGCAACACTACGTGCAGTGACCTAACTACGTAACTTTGTAATGAGGTCAAGAATATAACTATTAGAAATTATTTACTGTGTAAATATGTGTTATTTTGCTTTGTTTGAAAGTTTTCAATTACATTTAGATATTACCTAAGAATTGTACATTTTTAGATACAATAATGAAATCTTTCTAAATTCATGGTTTTATGAAAAAGGTTATCGAAACTGAATAATGTACGTATGAACAAAGTTGTTTCGGTTTGAAAAATATGAAACGTCAAACGGTACCTCTTAGATTTGATGGACTGTAAAGGCAAATAAATATAATGTCAAATAAAAAAAAAATAAAAAAATTGTACATTTTATAATGTTAAGCTTGTGTGTGCTCTTATCAATTACTGTACACACAGTCACACCTATTTTCTTGTTTGTCACGATCTCCTCTCTCGCCGGTCTGCAGGGAGAAATTCTACTATATAAAAATAAGTCGGGTTTTCCTTCCTGACGATATAACTCCAGAACGCCTTTACCGATTTGGCTAATTTTGGTCTTGAATTATTCGCGTAAGTCCAGGGAAGGTTTTTACGGCGAGAAAAATTCGAATAATTGCCGGGAACCGACATCCACGCGGGCGGAGCCGCGGGCAAAAGCTAGTTTCTTATAGAAATAAGCAGTAGGTACAAATGTACCAACTTTTCAACATCCATTGTATGTTATGTTTGCTTTGTGTGTGCATAAATGGTAAATAAATAAAAAAATATATTCCATAACAATCCACACAACGATATCTAGACCCATGGTAAGCATATCTTAATTATCTTGTGTTATGGAATCTACAATGCGGATAAACATAGTTAGATCCTTTTTTTATTGTATATATACATACTATACATAGAAACACCCTAGATAGGTACATATAGAAATACTTAGGTATTACTGGCCGTATAGAATTTAACAAAAAAACTAAACTCAGCTAAACTGTGTCGTTGGTGCCTTGGTCGCAACGTCAGCGTCATTAAACCGGAGGTGACAATGCGACCTCTATGATTTTTGCTCACTCGATATTTTCTATGACAACTGCACAGTACGCCTAAAAGAAGTGTCGACTTAAAAAACCGCTAGCACTTGCAATTTTTTCCTCATTGTTACTCAAAATTATGAGCATTTGCTACATAATTATTTAGTACAACGAAGAATTAAAATGTCTTTGTTAGTATAAAGTTCAGATAATTGCTGATAACACCATTCTCTTGTTGGGTCAATCGTTATCAGAGTAACTGTGACAGTCTGGAATGTCTCCTTAGAACATTAAGTTCATCTTCAATATTTAAAATCGCGTAAATAATATTCACAGCCAAAATTACGAAAAAGAACGCGTAATTTAGATTACTTTCTAATAGTGCGACATTCAAATTTTGTTTAAAGAACGCGTAATTATTATTAAACATTCAAAATAAACGCGTAATAAATGTGTAATTTGATTTTTTACCGTGTATAAAGTTATGAAAAGTATTGTTTATCGTTTTGTGAATATAATTTGGAAGGTAAGTTAAATATTGATTTATTTATTATCACTAGCTTTTGCCCGCGGCTTCGCCCGCGTAGATGTCGGTCAAACGTTTATCACCTATTTTACCCTCTTAGTAGTTAAATTTTGAAAAAACGCTGTTACACGTGTTCTTTATTTCTTATAAGACACAGGTTTCTCAAATTTAGTACATCTAGCTCTGAAAATAACGCTTTCGTACAAACTTTCATCCCTTGTTTTATCCCTTTAGTAGCAGAATTTCTAAAAATCCTTTCTCAGTGGATGCTTATATATAAAATACATCTACTGTCAAATTTTTAAGTTTGTAGGTCCAGCGGTTTAGGCTCTGCGTTGATGAATCATTCAGTCAGTCGAGACAAATATTATATGTATAGAAGATTAAATCTGTGTGTCTCATATCTGCCTACTCCTTAACAGTAAAACTGGCGTGAATATAATACAGATTAAAAACAATATCGTATAAGCACTCGACGCTCTACCTAGCAAGTGAGATGCCTAACTAAATGTAGGTTTCGTAATCACGATATGCGCATACGCAGTGTGTCCATTGTTCGGTCACACTGGTCACACACAAGCGAGATAAAATCTGGTAATATAGATCATGTGACACATATCGCGGCACGAATCAACTGATTATAATCTTCAAAGTAATGTGATTGCGTTTGACTGAAAATGTGGACGCTGTTAAATTGGTACAATCGCTATCTATGTTGGCGTAACACCTACTATACTTTTTTTTGTAACGATACTATTTACTTATTAATTATACTTAATCCATACTAATATTATAAATGCGAAAGTAACTCTGTCTTTCTGTCTGTCTGTCTGTCTTTATGCGCTTTCACGCCTAAACCACTTTATTATCGTATTAATAAATAATAATAAATATTCCACAACATTCTACACAACGCCATCTAGACCCATGGTAAGCTTTTATAGCTTGTGTTATGGAATCTAGAATGCGGATAAACATACTTATATACTTGTTTTTTTTTTTTGTAAAAACATACATATATTATACATAGAAACACCCAGACCAATGCAAATAGCCATATTCCGACCACTGACCACTGAACCGATTTTGATGAAATTCGGTATAGGGATAGATTAGACCTTGAGAAAGGACATACGCTATGTTTGGTCGTGATAACCGACATCCATGCCGGTGGAGCCGCGGGCAAAAGCTAGTTATAAATATATGCTAACTAAATTTTAATGTACAATATCGAAAAACATCGGAAAAAATGAAATGCTCAAGTGAGACTTGAACTCACGAACTTTCCCTTACAGGGGGAATGCTCTTCCAACTGAGCTATTGAGCCACACCTGAATCATTTAAAATTTTCCTTCTCTTTATACCCGTCCTTAAGGGCGACGGTATTGCCATCTACCAACATTCTTACGAACTCTTGGAAACAATGAATGATTTTTCAACCATTTTTAAACATTGAATTTTGATGACTCCGCCCAAATATTTAAATGAATTTTTTATAGCACTCACTATGGTAACTTTTAAATTCCAAATGTACTTACTTTGTATTTTTGAACTTAAAAGTTAACATAATAAATGCTATAAAAAATTCATTCAAATAAATGTACAATATATAAAAAAATGAGAAACAAAACAGGGGTGGAAGACACTGTAACTTTAGGCATCGTAGAATTCCTCCCCATTGATTCTATCGGTACTGTGCCCGGCGTGGCTGGCGGCATTACCCCGCTGAATAACGATAGCAATTCTTTAAGCGAGGTAGAGGCTAGCCCTATGGTCACGGGAAGAGTCAATTAGACGCTTTGCTATCTCTTTGAAAAGTGCGCGCGCACTTGGACTCCATTAGGTTACTAATGCTACTAATGCTACTACTGCCCCGGATAGGTGATCAGCCCCTCTATGTGGGTCATTTCACCCAATTCCCCTACAACGACTGCCGTACATGTTCGTATATCAACCGGGACCGACAGCTTAACGTGCTCTATGAGGCACGACCAGACCAATGCAAATACTCATACTCATGTACAAATATTTGCATTGAGCGGGGATCGAACCCGGGCCTCGTGCGTAGCGGCCGCGTTCACTACCACCACGCCACAGAAGCTGTCGATATATGACGTGGCTAGATTTTTTCGGCTATATTTCGAGTTCACCTCCCAGCCTGAGGCACTGAGGTGTAAATAGTAGCCAGCCACTGACAGAGTATTTCAGGTCGCCTTTATAGACATCCATCTTGACCAAACAACTATTGACAGCTGGGCCAGGACCGAATCTTAATGTGCCCCTCATGAGAATGGAAGCGCTCAGATGAAATGTCACTATGCGGTCACTCACCCGAATGACAACCGCACAGGTAACTTAACACACTTCGTTTACCCCAGAATATTAACAATCACTCTACGTGCCAAATGAACATCCGGCTACTGTACATACATTTAATTAAAATGTCAGCACGACATTAAATTTTTCAAGGTTCCTTATTGTTTTTAATTTTATTGTGATACAGATGTTGCGAAGATAATTATAGTATAAGAGTCAAAGGCTGAAATTCTTCCAGTCTTTTGCGAAACTGCCGTACAAGGAACCCACAGAGGATAGACGGAGATGCCCCATTGATATTTCTCCTAATAAAAACGCGTCGCCGAATGCGGGTGGGAAGAGACGCGCGGGGTATCAACGTCGAAGGACGTCATAGGTATAACGTTTCTACCGAATGAGTCCATTTGACGTTTGGATGGCACGCGACTCGATTGCCTTGCAACAACTCCGCTATCATTTCCTTCTCCATGAAGGAACCCAATTGGACTTGGAATAATTTCTATTAGATCTAAATTTTACATTTAAACGGGGCGTTAAAAGGCTTCTGATGAGGCTGTCAAACTGAGGGCCACTGTTGTTAACAAGGTACATTTTTACGATGGTGAATCTCTTTCCGAGACTTTGCATTTAGCTTACCATCAGCGAGGTGAAGTCAAAGTGACGTGTCCTATTATAAAAAAAAATACTCTGCCTTCACTTCACGGTTAAAATTTCGTAACTTTGAAGTTAATATTGTACGATTATTTTACACAACGCTACCCAAGCTAAGTAGTGCTAACTTGATCATTGTTTTTCGTAAATAAATAAAACATTATTTTCTCTTGTTACACAAAAAAATATCGGTAAGCTCTTAGTTATCATAAATATATTTCAATATCATTTATTATATATATTTTTTTTAATAAAAATGCTTAAAACGGCTCTTAGACTACAATATCTGTAAAGAAACCGTACTCATGTCGTAATTATCCCAGTAAGCAGGTCGCACTGCGGTTGGCAAATACTTACTATTATTATCCGCGTAATTTTGTGCACCAAGAACATATAAAATTACGCGTTTTGTCGTTCAAGGGTAAACGTATTTACTCGTTCATAATAAAAACAAAAGGACTTTTTTATGAAATTATTTTTTTAATGAAATTTTACAGCAATGAGGATGCTAATTATTCAAATCGATTTGGAAAGGAAAAAAAATGATCGGCCCAGGTGGAATTCGAACACCTGATGCTTCTCTTACAGGAAGAATGCTGAAATAAAATAATTTATTTGCCAGAATGGAGGTAAACAAGGTGTAGATTTTTTTAGTTACAATGGCCCGTTTACATCCTACCATTATGGTGTGCTTTGACCACTAAGCTACCAGACCCACGCCCGAGCTAATCGAAATCGTTCCTCCTTTCTAAATCGATTTGAACAAAAGAACCTATTTATAATCGTGTGGAGTAGAATAGGGCCACCCATTTCTTCCTATGGGTGTCGTAAAAGGTGACTAAGGGATAGGGCTGCTCTCCCACCGACAGTAAACATGATTTAAGTCCTAATACCCCACGTATTAGGACTTAAATCATGGACTGAAAATCAAATGTGGGTGTTAAGAAACACCTCTGCTTACACCTTCGGGGATTTATTATTAGTGTGAGTGGTAGAACATCTGTAGAATCACCTGAGAAAGGTCCGAACTTCAGACTCTTTAGGATCTTAAGTTAAAAGTTAAAACACACATAGCTAGAGATCTATGTATGACTACATACGTCGTTTATTACAAAGCAAGGCTCCGTTTTTTTTTATTCATAAAGCTGTTTTAAAACTGGTTATATGAGGTCATGTGCAAATAAAATAAAATGATCGTGAATAAGGATAATAGCAAGTACACAGTTTTGATATAGGAGGTCGGAGACCGAGTGAGAATCGGTTAACATCGGCTTACTTCGGTTTTGTTCGGTTAACTTTAGTAACTTCCAAAATCTCTTCTACGGCTCTCCTACCACAGGAACTACTGGTTCGAAATGTTTTTTTTTGCGTTGAATAATTCGTTTATCGTTGGTTATAATAGGCTATATATCATCACGCTACTACTTAAGGGAGCGGAGCAGTAATTAAGAATGTCAACGAACCCGACAGATTCCTGTACATTATTTGAAAATTAATAAATAAGTATCGGGTTGAAGTACATCACGGGCGAACTCGGGGTGGGTCGTCTAGTAGGTATATCCTCAAATATTCGAATATATCGGGAAAAATGAAATGCTCAAGTGGGACTTGAACCCACGACCTTTCCCTTACAGGGGTAATGCTCTTCCAACTGAGCAATTTTTTTTTATACCTACATATTCCACAACATTCTACACAACGCTATCTAGACCCATGGTAAGCTGTAGCTTGTGTTATGGAATCTAGAATGCGGATAAACATACTTAGATACTTTTTTTTTGTAAGTAGGTATATACATATTATACATAGAAAAACCCAGACCAATGCAAATAGCCATATTCATGCATACAAATATTTGCACTGAGCGGGGATCGAACCCGCGCCTTGTGCGTGGCAGTCGCGTTCACTACACCGCCACGCCACAGGGACAGAGGCTATTGAGGCTAACTGAGCTACACCTGAATCACTTCAAGTATCCCTTCTCTTTATATCCGTCTTTAAGGGCGACAGTCAAGGGAACATTTCATTTTTCCTGATGTACTTACTCGAATTTTGAAGTTAAGCATAATAAATGGTATAAAAATGTCATTCTAATATCCTTAAATAGTCTCAATCATCAAAATAATCATTCATGTAAGTCATTACAAGTCATTGATTTACATAAACCAAAGGAACCCGTTGAAACGGTATTACAAATTTACAAGTTGATAAATTATCACGTCGTTGCCATGAACCGTTAGCGCCCACCGTCGCCAGGTGGTGTCCACAGTCAATTATCAACTGGTTTTACAGTTTTTTCGACACGCAAACATTTGGATCGATAACTATATGAACTGCATCTCCTTTGCAGCACGACAAAGACTTGGCATTGGGTATTATCCTATAGTACCTAATTATAAATTATCTGACCCGAGCTTTTTAAATTAAGAATGGTAAAAGAGCGGTAAAAATTGCGTCGGTTCTTATTTTATAGTTTGCATTTTTTTTAATAATCCACCCAACCTATAATAGTAACTGATTTGACTATTTATGTTAATTTTATGACGTCACTAAATAGTTACCTTTTAACTTATCGTTTTGACGTTTAGTAAAAAGTAACTAATTTCGAATACATAGGGAAAAAGAATCTTCTCGGGCGGGACTCGAACCCGCGATCTTTTGCTTACAGGGGGAATGCCTTGACCAACTCCGCTACCGAGATACGCCCGATGTGATCCAAATTTCCCTTCTTATCCGTCTTCAAGGCGACGGTGGAATCATCTACCGATATTCTTACGAACTACTCATCGGAACCAATGAATGATGTTACAATCATTTTTAAATATTGGTTTTTGATAACTCCGCCCAAATACTTGAATGAATTTTACAGCATTAAGTATGCTAACTATACAAATCAAATATATAGGGAAAACTATTTGTCCGTCTCGTCTGTCAACGCAGTGACTTCACTATTTCAGAGAAACAGGAGCAATTGTTATGAGTTATGACCATCATTTTATTTTAAAATTACTTTATTTTTTTATTCATTCATTTGGGAAAATACTCCGAGGATAATGAGAGAGAGCCATATAAACGTCGCTTCTAAAAGAATACTTTCGTCAACTTTCTAAGACGTTGAAACAATACAAATGAGTTTCTAAAGCGCACGTTCACGACAAGACAGCTGACTTGCACACCGTACACAAACAAGTACAGTAAGCTTTCGAGCGATGTCACTTGTGTGGGTCAAGCGATGACCCCTACACGCTCAACACATAAGAGACAGCGTTTTTAACCTCCGACGCAAAGAGAGAGGTGTTATAAGTTTGTCGTGTCTGTCTGTGGCATTATAGCTCCAGAACGGATAAAACGATTTCAATTTAGTTTTTTTTTTGTATTAAAGATGACTTATGTGCGAGTGTTTTTAGACATGTTCGATGTTTACAAATTGATATCCGAATCCATTTAGTACCTAAGTAATTTTTTTTTTTGATCGGTCCTGGCGGGATTTCAACCCGCGATCCATCTCTCAGGCATCCATTACACATACAGTAGGTTTTGCTGTCAGTTTTACTATATGAATAACCTATCGTCTAATGCGGTGACTGACGGTTGAATGAAGTATTTTTATTTCAAACATCAGTCACCGTAATTCATGATTGATGGCGTGAATGACGCTTGCATGAACGTGTAATGGACGCCTTAGAGGAAGAATGCTTTTTAAATCGATTTAAATTTTATTAGCATACTAAGGGCTGAGTGTCATTCTAGTATGACACTCAGCCTGAATCACGATTTATCAGATGACAGATGGTATAGACTGATAGATTGACATATTGCCTATATAGGTAGGTAATCTATCCTCATATAAATCGAGATTTAGTCTGTGTCATTCTAGATTACGGGTATAAGTGCTTTAAAGTTTAATTAAATCGCTATCCGCTTATAACTTCCGCTCATCCGAAGTAAGTACATGTCCTCATATAGTTGTATTACGTATCGTCACTTGACTGACCACTTCGCCTAACAGTATTTTATTGTAGCAACATGCCAGTAATGTTTTCTCTAACGTGTTGCTCACGAATTACTTTGTTTGGTTGAACTCTCTACGCTCGTTAGCAGTGAGTTCTCTCTAACAGTTTTAAATAATGACTACGCAGTTCTTAAATCACTATAAGTGCTTGAATGAATTTTACAGCAAAAGTATACTATTGAATAAATTTTTACAGCATTAAGTATGCTAACTATACAAATCGAATACATAGGGAAAAAGAAGAATCATCTCGGGCGGGACTCGAACCCGCAGTCTTTCCCTTACAGGGGGAATGCCTTGACCAATTCGGCTACCAAGACATCGCCCGATGTGATTCAAATTTCCCATCCTATACGTCTTTTTTTTTAACGTAAAATTTGAATCACATCGGGCGATGTCTCGGTAGCCGAATTGGTCAGGCATTCCCCCTGTAAGGGAAAGACTGCGGGTTCGAGTCCCGCCCGAGATGATTCTTCTTTTTCCCTATGTATTCGAAAAGTATACTAACTAACTAAACCATAAGAACGGATATATAGAAGGGAAATTTGAAGCTCATCAGGCTTGTCTCGGTAGCCGAATTGATCAAGGCATTCCCCCTGTAAGGGAAAGACTGCGGGTTCGAGTCCCGTCCGAGAAGATTTATTTTTCCCTATTATTCAACTGTAGGTGCTATAAGTAGTTATTACCAGAAAGATCTTGACGAAAAAAGTGTTCAAAATGATCTTAATTCGTTGGTATATATCGGGGAAATTGAAATGCTCAAGTAGGACTTGAACTCACGACCTTTCCCTTACAGGGGGAATGCTCTTCCAACTGAGCTATTGAGCCATACCTGAATCACTTAAAATGTTCATCGCCATCTATTGGATGTATAGTTAGTAGGTTATAGGATAATTAGTCGAAGTAGTTCTTAAAGTTTTATCTAGGTGGCGTTATTCATGAAAATGCGCATGGCATATTGCGAAAATGGCATTTTACGAAAATGGCATTTTGCTAATGTGACATCTTGCGATGTGGCGTTTTCAGAATATGACATTTTGAGAATATGGCATTTTGCGAAATTATTATGTGTCATTTTGAGAATATGGCATTGTGCGCCTAATCCCTCTTTATATCCGTGTCTTCGTTTTTCGTTGGTTTTCCTACATTACTGTTGACGGAATGTTCTGATATTTGGTACACACCTTTGGTTGGATAATAATACAATTTAAATCAATAAAACAGTTTGATTTGCTCTTCATACCTTAGGTTTTGGATCAATTTAAAACTTTTTAGTCAAGATATTTTTGAGACTGACTGTAGAGCGTGTATTTTACAGACGGGGCAGTAGATAAGGGCATGTAGCAGACTAAACTTTTTGAGATATTAAGAACTGCATCACAGACTTTTTTAAAATCTGACAGTTATCAAGAAAATGCTAAATAACAAAAAAATCTTGAACCTTTGGAGTTTTTGGCGGGAAAGCGTAGAGGACGCATCGCGGTATTATTTTATTTTTCGAAATTGGTGTGAATTCGAGTTTTTATGTGTAAAAACGGTGGATTTTTAGACATAACGTCTTGGACAACGCACACGAGTGTAGGAAAGTGGCATATTACAGTGAATTGTGACTCTACGTGTTCAATCCAAATCTCCCCAGAGAGCTTTTAGTAAAGTCCCTACAACTTTACTGAGGCTGCAAGGCAGCTATCATCTCATTCATCGTCATTAATCGTCATCATCAACATCATTAACCCATTATCATCATCGTTATCAATTATTTTAACTGAAGTTATAATATCATATACTTGACATTGGCTAAATGCGCAGCAAGAAGCCAGAAAAAAAATCTTACGTTGCCTGGCAAGACTTTAAAAAAAAAACATCTAGAATTTCGTTCAGTAGTTTTTGCGTCCACCACGGACAATGATAAGAATTCAGAATTCTTAAACACAATTATTGTTTCTGTATCGTTATTAAAACACCGCAAGTGTTATTAAAATAAACAGCAATTTTAATGTTTTGTTAAAAGTGAGATTTCTGAACGCACATTCACGAAAAAAAAATCTCCTTTATGCAAGTTTCCTAACAGAAGCATAGCTGAAGAGAGAATTCCCACGGCTCCCCGCAATTGTTTTCTACCAAGAATCATGTAATACCTAGTATTGTTCTCAAGAGAAACGACGCGTCGCCGATAGCATGACATTCCGTAGTTTTATTGGCAATAAACAATATATCGACACTTTCATAGCGAATTACTTTTTTCAATTGATATTGGTAAAAGTAACAGCGGTATTATTTCGTTGTGCGTGCAGTTTTTTGATATACCTAAAGATGTATTGGTGAAATTGTTTTTTTTTATGGAAAGAAGTCTCCCGCGCTGATGTAACAGTGACACAAAATTTATAAAAAAAACCTCCATTCGGTTAGGTAATATACGATTCATATATCTTGGATCTAAATTGTGAAATCTGCGGTAGCCTAGTGGTTTGGGTAATGGACTGCTGAGACGAGGTCTCGGGTTCGATCCCAGGTTTACCATGGCACACACCAATGACTTTTCGATGCTTTTCGAAGTTATGTGTGTATTTATCGCAGGTTTATAAGTGCCCGGTAAATGGCAATAGGCTCGCCCCCTATTACATTGGGACCTAAACATAAACTGGCGAAATGTGGGTGCTAGCACCTCTGCCTACCCCTTCGAGGAATACAGGCGTGAGTTTATGTTATGTTATAAATTGTGAAATAAATATAAAACGCATTTTGTTCTGTAATCACTACACAGTATAAAGCAAAGTTGATTTCGACATCCCTATGTCCCTATGTATGCTTATATCTTCAAAAATACGCAACAGATTTTGATGCGGTTTCTTTTAATAGATAGAGTAATTCAAGAAGAAGGTTTAAATATATAATACATGTTTAATATAGTAGAGGGTGCACTGGGAACGGAATCGGACGCCATGCGGGCGGAAAAAAATTGGTGGAGTTCGCCGGATCGGTCGGCTAGTAAGTAATCTGTACTTGGTCAGTTTGAGCAGTGTCTTCAAAATGCATCCAAGAAATGACTGCGCGTAGATAGGTATATGGTTGCAGTTATACTTAACTTAAGATAAACAATTTTATCTATGAACGAGCTAAAAGTGCTTTGATATTATTTTGGTCAGACCAATCTGCGGTAGCCTAGAAGTGGTATGGGTAATGGACTGCTGAGACGAGGTCTCGGGTTCGATCCCAGGTTTACCATGGCACACACCAATGACTTTTCGATGCTTTTTGAAGTTATGTGTGTATTTATCGCAGGCTTATAAGTGCCCGGTTAATGGCAATAGGCTCGCACCTATAACATTGGGACCTAAACATAAACTGGCGAGATGTGGGTGCTAGCACCTCTGCCTACCCCTTCGGGGTATACAGGCGTGAGTTTATGTTATGTTATGTTATGTTTATGCTCAGACCAAAAAGTATAAATTACGAAAAAGAAATCTCACAATGTAATTAAATGTTTATGAAGTAGGTTCTAAGTATATTTTAAAGTGACAATTATTTATTATTATATACTAGTTTATGTGTCGCGATATTTTTTAGAAAATTATAGCAACCTGTTCAAACGGAAACTATCTGTCTTACAAGTACACACAGTTAGATAATTTTATTTATTTATCACTAGCTTTTGCTCGCGGCTCCGCCCGCGTGGATGTCGGTTATCGCGACAAAACATAGCCTATGTCCTTTCTCAAGGTCTAATGTACCCCTATACCAAATTTCATCAAAATCGGTTCAGTGGTTTAGACGTAAAAGTGTAACATACAGACAGACAGACAGAGTTACTTTCGCATTTATAATATTAGTATGGATTATATACTAGTTTATGTGTGTCGTGATATTTTTTTTAGAAAAATTCAAAATTCAAAAATATTTTATTTTGCATAGACCATTAAATCGGTACTTACAAAACGTCAACATAAAGTAAATATTAAATACTAACTAATACTATTAAATGGACCACCACCGGTTCGAAACGCGGCCCAGACCTGAGAAGACTCCGGCAAGAAACTCAGCGGGCTTTTTTTTTTTGGTCTATTTACAAAACATTTACTTAGCCTAAAATCATCAGCAGCCTTCAAACGGAAACTATCTGTCTTACAGGTACACACAGTTAGATAATGTTATTTATTTATCATTCCATCATCCGTATGGTTATGGAGAATGAATACGAGTACTTATCATAACCTCATTTTGACAACTAACAGAAAAATACGCAGACGACATCGCTGCGAGAGAAGGAACATCTATCTTCTATCAATCTAATATATAAAATTCTCGTGTCACAGTTTTCGTTGCCATACTCCTCCGAAACGGCTTGACCGATTATGATGAATATTTTGTGAGCATATTGAGTAGGTCTGAGAATCGGCCAACATCTATTTTTCATCCCCCTAAATGGTGCAGCGGGAACGGGATCTGATGCCACGAGGGTAGGAAAAAATTGCGGTACGAAGTTCGCCGGGACAGCTAGTATAATATAAAAGTGAACCCCTATTTCCCTTGTTCACGAGATGGCGCCTGAACGGCTGGACCAATTTCGCTAATTCTTTTTTTGTTGTGTTCGTTATTGTTAGGAGAAGGTTCTTTTGAAAGAAAAAATAAAGAAAATTTCGCGGAAGATTAGAAAATTTAAGGATCTTATCCACTATATAAAATAGCTGACCCGACATACTTACGCATGATATACGGAAACCATAGAACTAATTTGTAGGTATATACTGGAGCACACAGTAGGAAATAGTAAGCCAAAACCTCCCACAGGAGGACAAAGGAGGAAATAATAGGCCAAAGCCAACATTGGGAGAGGCCTATGTCCAGTAGTTGCCACCGTGAGGCTAATCGATTGATTGTTAAATTGATACATCCGAGAACCTTTTCTTCTTGTCATTTGTGAAACAACTGAGTGACAAAAATAGCGAGTATTGAATTACAACTCGGATCTAACATTGGTCCTGTGATCTGCTAAGAATGGAAATGGCTATGCCCGACAAATATATTATAAACAGGGGTGTATATATATATATAAAGGGGGTCGGAACACAACGCTATCTTGAATTTAAATCGATTACCGCCATCTATCGCGGTTGCGATCTCAAATCGTTTTGTCTATTGTCACTTTGACATCCAACTGTTAAATTATTGTACAAAACCTCGGACTAAAGCTAACCATTCACCTACCGGCAACGGACGCAACAAACGAAACACATCAAACGGATTTTTTTTTCACAATGCGTCCACCTGACCCGCAGTGGTCGCTTTTTGCCGCCGCTATTGCCAGCAACCAGCAACTAAATAGCCGACACCATTTTATACGGATTTTCGTAGTGAGCGCAAGTGTGATGTTTAAAAATGCGCATAGGTACCTAACGTGTATCGACAGGACGACCGTCAAAATGCAAATGGCGGAATCCGCGCGGCGTAGGTACGTCCCAGTACGGGCCAGCGCGCGTGTACAGTAGGCCAAAGACTCCCAACATTGGGCCTTGGGAGATGTCAATTCACCTCTGCCTACCCCATACGAATATCATAAAATTTCCTGTCATTTATCTTTTAAATTATGTTGTTTCAGAACAAAATGAAGGCGATAGCAGTATTCTGTTTAGTGGCGATGTTCTGCAGCGTGCTCGCTAAGGGCAAGAAGGAAGATAACAAGGTGAGTTGCATCTATCTCTGTTAATAGACAGAGACACCTTAGATTTTGTATAACATCGTACTTACACATAAACAAATAGAGTTTTATTCAGCTTGAATGTTTTGAATCTTTGACAGATGTCAAATATGACATGTGTCACATTGAAAGAAGAAAAATGGTTTTCAATAAGACTTATAGCATGTTATCATCTGTAGAATTTGTTCCCCATGTCATATACATCCATATATCTTTTCTCCCTTCGGGGTAAGTAGTGACAACTACTCCTGTCTTTAGTAGTAATTAGGAATTTACGAGCTTGAATGTCTTGATACGAGTACTTGCAATATTATCGAAATGTCATTGCGAACACGTCCATCTTTAGATAAGAAAGTCGAGGCATTGTTTAAGAGGCCACCGTGAGCCACCTACAGTATACCAGACGGCCACTAAACCAAAGGTAAGTTGCAGCATGGTGTACGAACGCTAAGAAAATAATCTTTGGAAAAAAAATCACACGGTAGCAAAATCGACTGCAGCGCCACGTGGCGCCCGCTTGAACCTTTATTTTTGTTACCCAAAAATTAGTAAAGGTACGATGGACTTCGATGTCGCCCATTGGTCGTGGAGGTCCAATGGCAAACGCTTCACGGAAAATATCAAAATTCCTCACACTCGCCACATTGCTCACAGCGATGGTACGATGCGCGAACGCTTGGGGTGCGGCCGCTTCCTTCTGCGAGTAAGTAATGCTCGAGAGGGAGGCGGCCGGTCGGGTCCGGACTAGACTCCGGGCCCAGGAAGCCAGCGCAGAGCGAAGGCGAACCGGACGTTGGAGGTCGCAGAACGACCTCCGTCCTCCATGAGCGCTGGCCTGGGGATGAACGGTGGAGCTGCCTGTCACCCTAGCAGAGGCAGGCCGCGGCGGCGGCGCAAAGTGCGCCTCCCCATAACCGGGGCTAGATGGGGATCCTGCGGTCCCCACAACCCGAAGGGGGCCATCTCGAAAGAGATGGTCCTGGGTCAGCCGGGGTGCGAAAGATATGCTTTTGGCAATCTCACCTCCGGCAACCAAGGACCCAAGACGGTGTGCGTTTTAGTCGGTTCGAGTCCGACATAACCACCTCCACGTGCTCCGTGGGGGTGGTATCCGTGGGGATTTATCGCACGATAAAAAAAAACCTTTCAACCGCATTACAGTTAGAAGTCAACCCCAATTGAGTAGGAAAATGGCTTAAAGAATGTCGATAGATATGCGAGTACCTATGCCTATTGCTAGAGGCGAGATTCCCAAAAAGTCTGCCACTGAAAATGCTTATAACATAACAGGCATCAACTGTCGTAAATTCAAATTTGAATTGGACTTTGCGTAGATTTAAACATTACAGGAAATATAGGTACAGTGAACATCAGATCGATTTTAATGAACAAAGTGCTCGAAATGATCTTACTTAATTCCTTGGGTTGCCTCCCTTGAAGTTGACGAATTGTTCGGATATGTGGTACCTTTAGTTCAGCCTTCGTGACGTGGCGTTAGTGAACGTGACTGCTACGCAGGAGGCGCGGGTTCGATTTCCGCTCAGTGCAAATATTTGTATGCATGAATATGGGTATTTGCATTGGTCTGGGTGTTATATGTATAATAATATGTATATATTTACAAAAAAAAGTATCTAAGTATGTTTAACCGCATTCTAGATTCCATAACACAAGCTAGATAAGCTTAACATGGGTCTCGATAGCGTTGTGTAGAATGTTGTGGAATATTTTTTATTTATTTATTTATTTGAACTTCATGCACAAATGTACAAAGGCGGACTTAATGCCGTAGGCATTCTCTACCAGTCAACCTAATAGGTGGTGCAGAGAACAACAGAGAATATATATTATTAATACAATTTAAATCAATAAAACCGGTTTGATTTGCTCTTAATACCTGAATTATAAGATTATTTTGAGACTTTGTAATCAAAATATTTCTGACTATGACTGTATATTATTAGAAAAATATACTCAAGAAATTATCTGAGTTATATTGCAAACCTCATCAAAAAAGGTGCTTTAGTTTAGAAGATCTAAGCGTAGCAAAGAAATACTTAGTTAAATAGATATGTAAAGAAGACAACCTAATAAAAATAATATCTTTGATTCTTGTTCTAAAAGGGAGCCGTGCCATGCTTGCCTTGTATGAAAAAATATACTTTCGAAGCTACGTATAAACCGCCCACAACAAAAAAAGTGCAAGCCAAACGCAGAATGCAGCCTAAGAGGAAAAAATGGCGCCAAACCGTCAAACCTACACGCACGTCCAAAAGTACACCTCCATCACCAATATGGCCGTCTGCCAACATCACGAAAGTATGTTATATGACTTATATGCAATAAAGTAAAGCCAACGAGACGAGAGAAAAAAGGTAAACAAAGCTACCATTACTGAGTTACGTTGCGATAACTAGCGATTATTTTCTCTGTCCTTGTCGCACATATTGACAATGGCCGATCGAAACTGTCAGATCCGCCATCTTATGCAGCGTTGCCAGATTGTAACTTTTGTTACAATTTTCGTAACTTTTGACCCCCTTATGTAACTTCTCCGTAACATGACTCAAAATGGAACTTTATTGTAACTTTTGCCGTATAGGTTTGGGTCAACATTAGTGTTCTGTAGTCTGTGGTCAATAATGTCAATATTATTCAATTCGCTATCCGTATTATCAGAAATACCAACCTTGGTATTGTTAGAGAAATCTCTTGTATGGAGATGACAACGTTCTAACAACTTCAAACCTTTTTTCCCAGTTATAAAGTTTACTTCTGTTCGAACAACTATCAATCAAAGAATAATATAATATTTTCAAATCATTCATTTAAGTTCATTCACTAGTGTGGTACTAGTAAAAAAAAATATATTATTTTTATCTACTGTAGAAGAGCTATTCTCTTAATTAAAAAGATTTTGTCTCGATTCGATTCGAAAATTTCTATCAGTAAGTAACCTATAAAAAAAATGTTCTCGTCTTCGTTTTATTTGATATCATGATCGTTTTTAACATTTGACCGAGGTTAAACTAAATAAACGCAGCAGAATATAATTAACCAACAATAATTTTAACCAAAGTAATATACTACAAAATAAGACTTGACATAAAGGTCTACCTACCATTGTCATAAAATTTGACATAGACAAAAAATTGTCTTCAACTCTGAAAAGCTATAAATCCAGTAGGACTAGTAGTTCTAAGTCCAGTCAAATTAGACCAAAAATAAGAGTAAAGTTTACTTAAATCCCCACCAAGCTGAAAATCGGTAAGATTGTTTAAAATATCATTAAAAACAAAATTTGAAAGTTCCCTATCATTCCCGTCTAAGGAAAAACAATTATTCAAGGTCAAAGGTCAAAAAAATGAGTTTTTCGCGATTTTCAACAAAACGGTACGATTATCATAAAAGTACTTCAGACAAAAATTGTAGATTATAAAATTATCTATAAAAAATGTTTCAACAGCTGTGTCAAATGTTTCCTACGAGCCACCGTTTCTGAGATATACCAATTCAAAAAGTTATAAAAGTTATTATCTAATCGTAATTTAAAGTCCTCGGTAACTGAGTATTCGCATTTCACAATGTCCAAGGAGCACTACCCAACGGTTAAACCAACGATTAACTTACTCACTACTCCTTCTGCTGATTATAACTGCTGATTGATAACAATTTTTATAACTTTATGAATAGCGATGTTTATGATGATGACATTTCTTAAATTGATTAACAAAGTGAGTTGTGGCTAATCAAAAGTCATTACTGAATTAGTTGGTATATTATTAATTTTATTATATGTTTTTTTTTTCAGGTTTTTGTATAGGTATGATACGTCAATGTGACTACACTTCGTGTGATGGGAAACAGAATCGATAAATAGTTTAAGATGATGACTGTTTTTAAATTGATCAACAAAGTATTTCTGAATTAGTTGTTATATTATTGATACATCATTCGTTTTATTGTTTTCGTTATCATAAAAAAAAAACGAAAAATTGCTGCATTTCCTTAAGTAAGTTAACTTTCCTAAGTCGTTACTTAATAGGACTGAAAACATCTTAGATAAAATGTAATAAAGGGCCTTAATAACGTTTGTATTGAAGTTTTCCTCGTGAAATAAGGTATCGTAACTTTTACCCTGAAATTGTAACTTTTTAAGCAGTCCTGTGTAACATTCGACAATATCCAACTGGCAACACTGATCTTATGAGCAATTTCATTCCTGTCTGGAACGCGCTTGAAGTGATACGTAATCATTTTCAAATAAGAAGGTTTGGAACCGCTGAAACCTTTCCTGATCATATTACCTAAAAAGCAAATTGCCACCAAGAAAGAGTAACTAATTTTTAATTCGCCTATGAATCAAAATGCCTAAATCGCTAAACGACTTATTTTCATAATGCCTAAGACTAGCTTACTAGAAAGACTAAAACTTGAAATGACTACGTTATAAAATGACTTGAACGTAAAATTACCACTTTTTTAAATGCCCTCCGAATCAGAAGGTCCATAAGAGAAAAAATATTTTATGCATTTTTCTCGGTAGGCTATCTGGTTCTTTGACATGTTTAGACATGATTATTTTAGGCAATTTGCTTCGCAAGCTTTTTGCTTTATAGGCTTCATAATTTTTAGCCAACTTGCTGTTTGGGAATACTGAGTTTTAGGTAATTTGCTTTTAGGGATTTAGCTTTTTAGACTTGACCTTTAGGCATTTTGCTTCGTAGTCAATTTGATTTTTAGGCAACATGACCAGGACTCGCTGAAACATTGTTTACCTTTTTTCTCTCGCTTCGTTGGCTTTAGTATTATAAAAAAATAAATATGGTAGTAGACAGAGAGTTAGTAGAAGCTAAAGCTTAACAAAAGATCGTTCTTCATTGTCAAGTTGTTCGCCGGTGTTTATACGTCGGGATTCAAGTAAAAACTGCTAATAAAATCTATATTAATCATCATCATCATCAGATCATCACTATCACTATCATCACTATCACTAGGACATAGTATGAAGAAAGGTCGCTTTCCGCGTCTGTCCGTGTGATGAAATGTATCCTATGTCCGTCTCCTGGTTCTAAGCTACATCGTCACCAATTTTCAGCCAAATCAGTACAGCCATTCTTGAGTTATGAATAGTGTAACTAACACTACTTTCTTTTAAATATAGATTTTGTAGAAGATAGATTCATGTCTTTCTAATACTGTACAGTCTCGAGATTATCGAGACTCACTACACTGTACAGTCTCGAGACGTGATACACGAGTGTATACAGGCACTGAAGAATCTATTCGATTGGTACCTAAATGGTCAAATGCCGAATTTCAGTCAGCAGCACGAGTGTGACGCCCCTGGTGTTGCATACGTCCATAGGGCACGGTAACCACGTTCCATTATATAAACCGCTTGTTTGGGGGCCAATGGTATACGGAGCATACCGTATAGGTACAGTCAGCATCAGAAAAATGTTGACGAGTAGAGTACTCAAAATAATCTTAAAACCAAAATTTCAATATTATATTGATAATTAGAGTACTCAAAAAGTTGTAAGCATCCAGAATAGTCAAACTATCTTAACAATCGGTCTTCCAGAAACATGTAAGTAAGCAGAGTGTTCATTTTCATATACATACACAATCACGCTACTCAATGGTATCTAGTCAAACAAAGTGTTCAAAATATCTGGACAATGTCATTTAATCGCATTTTGCATCCCTTTTTTACTTATGTAGCCATCCTTTACACATAATGATGGGATAATGTGAGATAGATGTATAAGTTAGAAAAGGATAGAAAATCTGTCAAATTAATGACAATTTCTTTTGTATTTTTTATAGTTGCCAGTTGCTTAAGCCATAAACTATCCACTTGAATTTGTGAGAAAAGAGTATGAATACTTACGTAAAAAATAAGGGGTCCTGCAACGCAAGATACACCTATGTACTCAAAAATCCACTTCTCGTATTCTCTAATACGCATTACTACATCGACATGACATAGACGCAAAATGTCTACTCTTTGAAAATAGGTACAGTTAGATACGAAACTATTTAACAAACATATTATAATAGAGTTTTTTTAATAATTAGATTATAATTTATAATAGAAGTTTTTTTTAATACGTCATAAACCGCAATTTTCGCGTTCTTTCTCTTTTTCTTTCTCTGTGAAATAGTTATTAAAGTCAAACCTATTTTGTTTTTACTTTTTACCCGAATAGAGACCTTAAGGCTGAAAAGATTTCGATGAAAGTGGTCACTAATAAAGGTATATAAGAGTACATGAAATATAAATCGATACTAAACCGTGAATTTTTGGCGCTATATCTAATGGATTTTGTTATTTTTTTAAATTAAATAAAGTATAAAATACATAAAAAGGACCAAAAAAAGCAGGTGGAGGTACCCATTTGTAATTCATAAATCCAATGATAATAATCAATGGGTTCCGCCTAGTTCCGCCTGCTATCAAACTTATTTCGGTCTTTTCAGGAGCAGTCGTGTTTTTTATTTTTAATAATTATTCAAGCGACAGAAAAATTTAGAAATACGAAACCCTATTCCATACTATGATTTATATTAATACTAGCTGTGCCTGCGACTTAGTCCGCATGGACTTATATCTACTTATGTAGGTTTCAAGTAATTTACACATCATACGAGTATTTATTTCTTACGTATTCATACTCTTTTCTCACCAATGCAAGGGGATACAAATGGCTTACAACTGGCAACTATAAAAAATACAAAAGAAATTGTCATTAATTTGACAAATTTTCTATCCTGTTCTAACTTATATACCTATCTCACATCATCCCATCATCATGTGTAAAGGATGGCTACATGAGTAAAAAAGGGATGCAAAATGCGATTAAATGACATTTTCCAGATATTTTGAACACTTTGTTTGACTATAATCAGCTCGGCGAACCTTGATCCCTATGACAGTTCATACTAGTGACGGGTCGTGTCGATATATCGCAACTTTTTATAGGCAAAGGCGTGACTTGCATTCAGCCACATCGATAAACATGTTTTTAAAATATAATCTACATTACTATAATTATAATGCTTGTTATATTTACAAGTATCCGTGTATTTGTATATGGGGTTGCCAATATTCCGATGCAGAGGTAACATGGTCGGACTGTATAATTTTAATGTGAATTAAAATTTTAGTTATAGCAACACTATCTGATCTGTCACTACGCTAGTACTGTCAGTTCGCTACGCCCGCGCCAGTACGAGTGCTAACGCCTTGTATGCGCCACGTGTTTTGTTGTGTCAACGGAATCCTTTGTTTATTACTATTGTTGTTTTCTGTTTTTGTTATTGTTGCTGTTTTGTTTTTGTTGGTGTTTCAAAATGCCGAAAAGACTGAGAAAAACTGTACTCAACAGTGAAACGCGGGAGTTTGTTGTACGCTTGCGTGACTATTTTGCTCGCGAACTACAAAATGGCGGACCTTTGTTGCCACTTGACAACGTACGCGACCGTGTTGCTGATGCTTTGGGAATTGGCAAAGCTACCGTTTCCCGAATTACAAAGGGGAAGTTCGGCGAATCGTCGATGGAGGAGAACAAATTATCAACTCCAAAGAAGAAAAAACATAATAGGGCACGACCCGTAACTAACCCCGATGATTTCGACATGGCAGCGATACGAAACCATATTTACGGCTATTATTTTCGAGGTGAACTGCCGACTTGCACAAAATTATTAGCGTCGCTGAAATCGGCTGATTTATTTAAAGGTGGATTCACTTCTCTCAGACAGGTTATAAAAAAATGTGGATTTCGTTATGGGAAGTGTGACAAAAGAAAAGTGATAATGGAGCGGAAGGACATTGGATTGATGAGGTGTGATTTTCTACGACAAATAAAAAACATCGAGAACTGGGACAAGGTGGTTTATCTGGACGAAACGTGGCTCAACGCCAATCACTCAGTCTCCTAAACATGGACAGACGACACAGAGAAATCCTGTACCAAAGCACCAGAAGGCAAGGGCCAGCGTTTGATTATCTGCCACGCTGGCACAGCCAAAGGTTTTGTACCTAACTGCTTGTGGGCCTTCAAATCCGTGAAAACAAGTGATTATCACGAAGAGATGAATTTTGAGAATTTCAAGAAATGGTTCACAAAACTATTAGACAATTTAAACGAGCCCCACTACATTTTAATGGACAACGCCCCATACCACTCTGTGCAAATTAATAAAGCGCCTACCGCGAACAACAATAAAGGCGAAATAATAGAGTGGCTGCAAAACAATGGTGTGGCAGCTAATACTCAAATGCTGAAAAAGGAATTAGTTAGATTGTTGAACCTTCATAAACAGCAAACAAAGAAGAAATATTTCTTGGATGAGATGGCAAAATCAAAAGGGCACACCGTGATTCGGCTACCGCCCTACCACTGCCAATATAATGCAATCGAAATGATATGGGCGCAGATCAAAGGTGGGTTGATTTGTATTTATTTTAACATGTTTTTATTTAGGTCACTGGTGACTGTCTAGTCGGCTAGTACTATTTAAAGCTATTTTATTTCACTAGCAAATTGCATTTTTATTTTTATCCATGTGCTTATATCAATTACACACTTTTAACGTACAAAATTATGTACTTATAATGTACTTACCCCGATCTCGCTCTTTGACTTTGCATCATTTTCAATCTAAACCATTATTGTTTCAGGTTGTGCAGCCAGGCTTAACACCACTCCACCATTCACAGCTAATAAAATGCTTACGTTGCTACAAGAGGCATGTAGTCAAGTGACTCCGGACAATTGGAGGAAAGTGGTTGAAAAGACGAAAAAACTATGCTTAGATGATTGGAATCGAGACGTGCGATACGACAATATAGTAGACCAGCCGTTTTTAATAAACATAGGAGAAAGCAGCTGCAGTTCGGATTCCGAGTCTGAGACGCAATCGGTGACACCATTGTCAGATTCAGATTAATGTATATTAAAAAATCATAAATAAACCGCTTTTGTTTTATTTGAGTAGGTATATACAATAAATTTGTTAAATCTCCTTTATTTTATTATCGCAAACAACTTAAATGATTATAAATCTGACACTAAGAGCGTAGGTGCTCTATTGATGTATTTTGTACACTCGTTTCCATTTTCGATATTTGTTTATCGATACTTTTCCGCACTAGTCGATATCTTCCAAACGGAGTAACTTTTGCAGGACGTCAACGTAAAGTCTGATTGAGATAATTTCTTGTAAGTGTTAATAATTATTATAATTCCAACGGGATATTATTGTAATTGCATATATCTGCCTAAAATTAATAAATATCATTTTTAGACACCGCCAATTCGATTATAATATAACGGTGACGCTACTACAAGGTTGTGTCGTGGGAATAACTGTCAGTGTCATAGGGATCAAGGTTCGCCGAGCTGATTATAGATACCATTGAGTAGCGTGATTGTGTATATGAAAATGAACACTCTGCTTACTTCCATGTTTTTGGAAGATCGATTGTTAGGATAGTTTGACTACTCTGGATGCTTAGAACTTTTTGAGTACTCTAATTATCAATATAATATTGAAATTTTGGTTTTAAGATTATTTTGAGTACTCTACTCGTCAACATTTTTCTGATGCTGACTGTACCAATGCACGTGTACACAATGGCGTGGCTTGCCATAGGCCGTCATGGACCATCGTGTACAAGGTTTTTATAATATTATACTAGCTTCTGCTCACGACTTCGTCCGCTTTAAGTTCGGCATAGAAAGGTATAGGACACACTGCTTTTGTTCCCGTGACCCAGATAAAGTTCCTTAAAGTTTTTGTGAACCTGGTACTTCATGCAAATGTACCAGGTTCACAGAAATATTGATCCTGTGACCGTCCCACAGGAACCTATACCCGGGATGAAATTAAAGATCGTACGGGATAAAAAGTATCCTAGGTCCGTCTCCTGGTTCTAGCTACATTCCCACCAATTTTCAGCCAAATCGATACAGCCGTTTATAACTATCACAACTTTATTTTATACTAGCTTTTGCCCGCGGCTCCGCCCGTGTGGATGTCGGTTATCGCTACCAAACATAGCCTATGTCCTTTCTCATAGTCTAATCTACCTCTATACCAGATTTCATCAAAATCGGTCAAGTTGTTTAGGCGTGAAAGCGTAACATACAGACAAACAGACAGAGTTACTTTCGCATTTATAATTTACTAGCTTTTGCCCGCGGCTCCGCCCGCGTGGAAGTCGGTTATCGCGACCAAACATAGCCTATGTCCTTTCTCATGTTCTAATCTACCTCTATACCAGATTTCATCAAAATCGGTCGAAGGTTTAGGCGTGAAAGCGTAACATACAGACAAACAGACAGAGTTACTTTCGCATTTATAATATTAGTATGGATATATAGATTATTACGTCATATGACGTCGATCATTACGCACTTCTAAACATTCATTAATCATCATTATTATCAATAGATTGCATCCAAGACTTTCACTTCGAGCCCCTTTTTAGAGCTCAATTATGTTTGTAGTAGTGGTAGAGTTTATTTTCCAGGAAATTAGAATGAATGAAACCGCTATCTCTTCCCATGTGTCTAAAATAAATGAATAGTGATTAAAGGTATAGCATCAGAAAAATATTAGTTACTCAAAGTTTATACTCAAGGTTTCTCGAGATAAATAAATAAATAAATATTTCACAACATTCTACACAACGCTATCTAGACCCATGGTAAGCTTTTATAGCTTGTGTTATGGAATCTAGAATGCGGATAAACATACTTATATACTTTTTTTTTGTAAATACATACATATTATACATAGAAACACCCAGACTAATGCTTAAAGCCATATTCATGTATATAAATATTTGCACTGAGCAGGGATCGAACCCGCGCCCCCTGTGTAGCACGGCTACGCCACAGAGGCTTTTCGTTTATTTTAATTTATAATAGAGTGTCACCGATCAATGATGTCTAATGAAACATAAGGTCAAAATAATGTTAATATTGTTATTTAGACACATTTTGTATCCTTTTATTATTTGTATCGACATCCCTGGGTGGCAGCGATTCCACTACTGGATTTTTCGTATCACACTTCTATACTAGTTTTTTCTGTTCTGGACATCCCTTTAATATTTGGTCTGACTTTTGTTTACACATTTGGTTTTTACAACGATCTTGACTGCAAAGTCGCAAAATGATCTTAATACGTAGGAGGAGATATAGAGCATATCAAACTGTTTTATTGATTTAAATTGTCTAACAAATATCAGAACAATCCAGTCAACAGAAAGAGGAAATCTAGGCACTAAGATCATTTTGACTACTTTACTAGTCAAGATCGATTTGATTCTCTAGCGGCTTCCTTCTCCTTTGGGGTTAAGTGGTCAGACATCTGTCGCACCCATAAAATCCAAAAGAATGAGAATCAGGAAAGGGGTTTTTGACTCTAATTTGCAAGCTTTGGATGAGTCTTAAACCCCCTATACACTACTCGCGAAGTTGAACGAAGTTAGGCGAATACGATAGTGTGGAGATGCACTTCGGCTTACCTCGTCAAACTTTACCTCGCCTCGGGCGACTTCCATTTGTTGTCGGTTTTTGCGCCCGAGTCAAAGGGCCCGATGTTGCACGAAGTGCGTTCACGAAGTACCTCTCTACACTACTCGGCCGACTTCCGTACTCAATAGTTATAATTATTGCGTGTGACACATATTGTGTTTATTATGAACAAAATACAGTCTTCACAGGAGGAAAATATGTTGTTCCTCGAAACTGTGCAAGCAGAGCCTATTATTTGGGACCTCAATATCATTAATGTCATAAGGACGAACGTGCGCAGGCTTTCGGCACCTTAGAGCGAATGAGCTCCTCGCGAAGTTGAACGAGTGTGTGGTGTCGCACTTCGGACTGTAGGCAAAGTTGCTCGAGTACTGCGCCGAGGAACTTCGCGAGTAGTGTATACGAGGCATTAGAAGGTTGCTGCTTGGATGAGAGATTGAGGAGTTACTAACAGATGCTATTACCCTACAGGTGAAGATTGCGGTGTACTACGAGTCCCTGTGCCCGGATAGCAAGTCCTTCATTGTGCAGCAACTGGCGCCTGTATGGAGGGACTTCCGGGGAGTTGTGAAGGTCAAGCTGGTGCCGTACGGAAAGGCCACGGTAAGTGAAGTCCAATGTTTGGTATTCTACATTTATTTATATCTAGCGGTTGGCCTCATGGTAGGCCGTGCTGTGTTATAAGTGAGCGTGCTCCGAGCGAGGAAGAGAGATGAAGCAGCTGTACACCGTATATTTCTCTTTTTTAAATTAATTCCCTCTTCTCCCTGAATCTGTGAGTGTGTAACGGGTACGTATTTGAATACCTAAAATTAAAATGCCTAACGCTAAATAACCTATGTTTAAAATACCTAAAATTGGCTTTTTAAATTTAGGTATTCAAATACGTAGCCATTTTAAACTTTCGGTATTTCAAATATAGGTCAAACAACCATTAGGTATTTGACTGAATTTTTTATAGCATTTTCAATGCTAACTTTAAAGTTCGAAAAACATCGGAAAAAATGAAACGCTCAAGTGGGACTTAGCTCAGTTGGAAGAGCATTCCCCCTGTAAGGGAAAGGTCGTGAGTTCAAGTCTCACTTGAGCGTTTCATTTCTTCCGATGTTTTTCGAACCATTAGGTATTTTAGATTTTAGGTATTTTAAACATAGGTGCCGAACGTTAAATAACGTTCGGCATTTTAATTTTAGGTATTCAAATACGTACCCGTGTATAACACTAGTTTTATTCTAAACACAAAAAGCTCTAAAATTCTTTACGAAGGGCATTAGATAGTTCCTTACAGGGTCGGCAGCACGAGTATGACACCTAGTTTTTTCTGTTCTGTGACACCGCTGGAGTCGCACAAGGCCATATAGGTCACCACTACACAACTTTTTTTTTTCGTGCGGAAATCCCCTCGGATACCTCCCCTGCCGGAGCCGGAGAGGCAGGTTATGTCGGACTCGAACCGACTAAAACCGCACGCCGACTGTGGGTCGTGGTGCTAGGCCGGAGGTGAGGTTGTCTTCGACATATCCCTCGCTCCCCGGCTGACCCAGGGCTAGCCCTTACGGTCTGGTCCTCCCCGGTAGGGGGGACAACGGTGTCCCCGACTCGCCCCCGGAATGGGGAAGCGCGCTTTTTCAGCGCGCCGCCGCCGTATCACTATACCTATATCAAGGGGGCGTGTGCTTGTCTGCCACGGCCACCAAGGTGGTATAAAAAAACTGCGCGTGTTTCGTGACGCACCCTTACAACTAGGTATAGCAATTACCCTCCTTCCTTCGGCAGTGGGATAAAAAGTGTCGTTACAAGTTTTGGTCTCATTTTTTCCGTCTAGCCCCCTTTCGCAACGCGCGATAAGGAACATCGTACCAATAACTTACTAATTGACGTACAAATGATCAAGCTATTTTGTACTCCTATATTAGATGTCACTAACACATAAAAACCGCTAGATGCAGAATAATTTATATCAATAAAAAGCAGTTGATTTATTCAAGGCGTCATTGCACATGCTTGCAGTTTATAATTAATATTCATCATGCTACACTATAATATATGAGCTGGGATCTAACAGAAGATATCTACAGTCAATTACCTACTTATTATACCTCGGGACATACAATTTTGTTATTGGACATAAAAGAAGAAATCGCTTCATCGATAAGGCGCGTCATTGTACATTAAACTGTATACATGCTACCTAGGTACTTATTCTAATGTAAATCTATTGGTTTACAATAAAGAATTATCTATCTATCTAAAATGTGACGCGCAGTACACATTTCTTGGGTGTCTTTTGAGAATAGCACGGAATACGGCAGTGGATCCCCCAAAAACACCAATTCGGCGTTCGGAAACCGCTCCTGCGCATCATCTGCCGCCTGACTCAGGTATTCAAAGAGTCGAGTTACCTCTGCATCTCCCGTATGGGAGCGGTAAAGGCACACATAGATCTGACTCGCGGAGCCATGGTCTACGTGTACCCACAGGATGGAGAAGGATGGGTCCTCTAGACAGCGCAAACGGCGACAGCAAATATCCGCCCTAACAAACACGCACACCCCGGCTTTTGCTCGGAAATTTTCCTCGATAACATAGCCGGGGTAAAGCAGGTAGGTCGTGTCGTCAGGGCGGCGTATTTGTGTCTCCGTCAGAAACAGCATTGCTGGTTTCGCCGTCTCCAGGTGATGGTGGACGGCGTTGAGGTTTGTATGGAGCCCACAGATGTTCGTGGACTCCACCTCAAATAGTCGTGTTGTGGGAGACTCCTTAGCCGCTCTTCTGACTCTATCTTTTTGGTGCGCTGTCATGGTAAATGGAAAGGAATGGATGGGAAGGCGTGAAAAAGAGGTGATTGTCGCCGCAGCACCGTGTGACAATACATGGGACATTAGTTTTGTCTATGATTGTGACGGCATGACGAGAGCCGACGCGCCGAACGGAAGGGCCCCCGTACCCCCCCCGAATATGGTCGCCGGGCTCCCATCCGGTCGCCAACCGGCACGACGAGCCATATCGGGATTATGCGCGACCTGGTGGGGCAGCCTCCCAGGGTGGTTAGTCCCAGTTGGGCCCCTGTACTATGCCGCGGGCGGCCAGCGGCACCACCGTTTCTACAGGTCTCCCTATTCGGCGCGGCGCCCCGCGTCACACCCCACTAGACTACGCCAAAACCCACCGGTCCCACTAGTGCTGCGACTACCATCACCTCGGCCCGGCTATGCACTTGCTGATCCCTGAACGCAATCCAACCGAAATTGGATTACTATGGAGGGTTTTTCGCACTTGTGCACGGTGGTACCAACCCGGTCGAAATTAGTGACAAATTTGTGCCATCAAATTTCTACCACCAGTGGAATCCCTACCGGTCCCGAATACCTACCGATCTATACCAGACAGGGATGATTGGTGAAGCCCCCTTTTACCCTAGCAAAATGAGGACGGGTTGGTACCGATGGTACGATGCGCGCCTTCTCTTTCCGGGGTGAGATATGGACACAGTGGTTCTCACACTCAAGGGACCCGTTTCTAAGCGGTCGGTTGTCCAGGGTGGAGCCGGAATTGGAGGAAAATGCCCAATTGGGCCAGCTTATAATCCAGCATTCGAGAACCGAGACGGCGTGCGGTTTTAGCCAGTTCGAGTCCGACTTAACCGCCCTACTGGCCAGCCCATATGGGCGATTCTTTGTAAGAAAACTAAGAAACGAAACTCCTTTTTACCCGACTGCGCGACGCAAAGGAGGGTAATGTGTTTATCAGTCTATGTATGTAATGTGTGTTTTTCTATGTGGCGTTCTAGAGACCAAATGCGTTGGCCGATTTTGATAATTCTTACGTCAATCGATTCGTCTTAACCTTGCGAGTGTCACTAAAAACATGACAGTAATCAAAATCCACCACAGCGACAACCAGACGCCATATTGTCAAAATGAAAAAAAAAAAGTTGATGAACTATGTCAAGTGGGGTGTCGTTGAATAGGTATTTTAAAATCATCTTTAGGTTCCTTTTATCATTTTTCATTTTAAATAATAGTTTAGGATATATAACGATTTAAAGTTGTTTAACAAAACAATCATTCTTAATTTTCTTACTTATTGATTTAAGTTTTTATCTCAAGTATAAACGCTATGAAGGAAATTACAAAAAGATATACCTACATGTTAAATCATAACTAAAAAGTAGAAAATAAAACAAATGATTAAAAAAAAACCCGACTGCCACTGAAAAGACCGAAATAAGTTTGATAGCAGGCGGTACCCATTTGCCAATCATAAACCGAAAGAAAATTAATGGGTACCGCCTGCTATCAAACTTATTTCGGTCTTTTCAGTGGCAGTCGGGTTTTTTTTTTATCATTTGTTTTTAATTGACTTATAAATAAAATTAAAATAAAATAAAAATATTTTATTTAAAACAACAGAGGCCCATATCTTGTTAGTTTATTCTTAACATCTATGTTAGTAATATAATAAAATAAATAAATAAATATGCAACAACATTCTACACAACGCTATCTAGACCCATGGTAAGCATAGCTTAACTAGCTTGTGTTATGGAATCTAGAATGCGGATAAACATACATAGATACTTTTTTTTTTTGTAAATACATACATATTATACATAGAAACACCCAGACCAATGCAAATAGCCATATTCATGCATACAAATATTTACACTGAGCGGGAACCGAACCCGCGCCTCCTGCGTAAGCAGTCGCGTTAACTACCGCCACGCCACGGAGGTTCTCATCAAATATTCAATTGTCAAATTGCTGCTGTCAAATTATAATGTAATACAATGGTTTAACTTGTTACATCAGGTGTTACCTTTGATAGATTCATCACGCCACATGTAGCTTGATGAATCTACCAAAGGCAGGCCCATCCATCCTCTCCGCGAACAATCCCAGAATACCGTTGGTGCCCCCCCTGACCCTACGCAGCAACGAGGCTACCTTGAAACGCCACAAAGCGTGAAATTTATGCAATTTTCTGTTTCAGCATGACCGAGTTGGTGGCAAGTGGCAGTTCCTTTGTCATCACGGCGCTGACGAGTGCTATGGAAACAAGGTACTGACTCTAATTATCCTATAAGGCACTGCATTGCTTGATGTGTAGCATGCTAATCAAATTATATTGGGTGTAAGGGGAACGCTCCCGAAGCCGAAAACCCCTAGTAGTACTCCATACATCCGTCCGGTACATCAAAAAAAATCTAAAAAAATTAAAAAGTAAAGATTTTATTTTTATGCCAATGTGTTATTGGC
This sequence comes from Eilema sororculum, assembly GCA_914829495.1. Classification (NCBI taxonomy): domain Eukaryota; kingdom Metazoa; phylum Arthropoda; class Insecta; order Lepidoptera; family Erebidae; genus Eilema; species Eilema sororculum. The sequence continues at coordinate 9,482,831 of OU618551.1, forward strand.
ATAAAAATAAAATCTTTACTTTTAAATTTTTTTAGATTTTTTTTCGTTTCACATAACATAACATAACATAAACTCACGCCTGTATTCCCCGAAGGGGTAGGCAGAGGTGCTTTTCGCCAGTTTATGTTTAGGTCCCAATGTAATAGGTGGCGAGCCTATAGCCATTAACCGGGCACCTAAAAACCTGCGATAAATACACACATAACTTCGAAAAGCATCGAAAAGTCATTGGTGTGTGCCATTGTAAACCTGGGATCGAATCCGAGACCTCGTCTCAGCAGTCCATTACCCGTACCACTAGGCTACCGCAGATTTTTTCGTTTTATTTGCATTATTTATTCTCCATCGTGTTAGTAAAGCTAAATGAAACGGTAATTTCATAAAAAGAACATCACTACAAAAAAAAGAACTAGTGTCAAGCGCGTGCTTATAGAATAGATTATAGGTACTTAATCTGTGGTCTTCCGTCGGAGTCGTAGTCGAATCATCTAGTATTTGTTCTGTTCACGCGATATTATCTTAACTAGTGATAATTGCAACTGATTACTCGTAAGCCCACACAGCACACGCGATGCAAGGATACTATGCGTTTTTCTTTGACATTATATAAAACCATCTTGTTTCATTGGGACGGTCACACAATCGAGCGTCAAGATTGTGCTTATTCCACTTTACCTCATTGACTATCCCCGTTGATAGGAATTATTAAACTTTTTGTTCACTATTCCCCGTTGACGCATTTTTTTTTTAATAATTGCGATTAGTGAACTAAACAGTTCACTAATCCCCATCAACGGGGATTGTCAATGGGGAAAAGTGGAATAAGCCCAAGATTGCTTGGTGGAATATCTTTTGAAGTTCAAAAGCACAAAATATTTCGAGCGGTATAGACCACGCGAAACAAAAGACGCGATTGCGCGCGCACGACAGTTTAGAGAGAAGCGCTGAGCGCACATTCTTTCCCTCTCTTTCTCCCACAATCGCGCGGTTTGCGTGCGTGTATACTACCGCGTAATCCGCTGCTAAAAGACGCTGCTAAAAACTAGCACCGTCTCGTGACGTGACCCGCTTTTGGATACGCAAATACTGTTTTCGCTCGAGATAGACTGTTAGCTTGCTTAATGTAAGATGCGCGATTAGGTCAAAGCTGCTACTACCTAAACTTAATTTACTAAATAATTTTCTTATTCTTGTGTCAACGATTCACTTTTATTCAACATTAAACTATTCGGGAATAGAATTCTGCCATCTTAATCGCGCTGTCAGTGGCTTTATTGAAATCGTCTTTAGTACAGGAGGTAGGATTAAGAGACAAAAACAAGTGCGTCATAGACTGCGGTTAAGGTCGGGTCTCGGACCCCCCTAAGACGATTAAGAGACCTCCATACTCCATAGGAGGTTCTGTCTGGGAGGTAGCTATCTATAAGACAATGGATATCATAATTTTAATTATTTTTGTTTACTAGATCCAGTCGTGCATCTTGAAGGACCGTGCCCTCCAAGACACGGAAAAGATGGAGCTCGTCATCTGCCTCATGAGCCAGGCCAACCCTGACAAGTCATTGGACACGGTGAGTGAACAATACACTGAGCGGAAATCGAACCCACAGACTGCTTCGATACAGAGGCCGTCAAAATTACCTATCGGCAACCAATCCATCATCCTTTTTACTCACTTTTTTATATAGGTAGGGCACGTAAATTTGACTTTAATTCGCAAAGTCTCGGAAAGAGGGTCACCAGTACACCAGTACATGTACACCTACGTAGGTAGGATGATAACAATGGTGGCACTCATCTTGACGGCCTCATCAGATGCTTGTTCAAAGGACCCGAGACTGTAGGAAGAAGGAAAAACATGATTTGGCAGGGAATTCCAGGCAATTTCATAATTGGGTATTCTACTGACTAGTCAAATAAGTTACTTTTTACTAAACGTCAAAACAATAATGTATGAAAAAAGATTTAGTGACGGCATAAAATTTAATAGTCAAATCAGTTACTATTAGGTATAGGTTGTGTGGAGCGGGAGAGGCGGCGCGAGCGAGAAAGACTCGCGGATCGCGCCGCCCGCGCGCGCAGGCAACTCGGGCGTCGGAGGGCACTGACTGACCTCCGTCCCCCATGAGCGCGGGCCTGGGGGAGACGGGTGGAGCCGCCTGTCACCCCAGCAGAAGCAGGCCACGGCGGCGCCTCCCCATTCCAGCGGCGAGTCGGGGACACCGTTGTCGGGTATCCCGAGGAGGGCTAGACCGTAAGGGATGGCCCTGGGTCAGCCGGGGTGCGAGGGATATGTCTATGACAACCTCACCTCCGGCCTAGCACCACGACCACAGTCGGCGTGCGGTTTTAGTCGGTTCGAGTCCGACATAACCTCCCCTTCCGGCTGAAGGGGGGAGAAATCCGAGGGGATTTCCGCACGAAAGAAAAAAAAAAAAGGTATAGGTTGTGTGGATGATTAAAAATAAATAAAAACTATAGGTACTATAAGAACCGGCGCAAGTTTTACCGCTCTTTTACCATTCTTTATTTAATAAGCTCGGTTCGACAATTTATTTTAACTATAGGATAATATCCAATTATTATTTTTTGTTTTTTCAGTGCTTAACTCAAGTGAACAAGATGGGTGAATCAGAAAAGATCAAAAAATGCGCGTCGAGCGCGCAGGGCGACGACTTACTAGCCGCCTATGGCAACAAGACAGACAGTGTTGCCAGACCGCTGTCCTTTGTACCAACTATTGTAATTAATGAGGTATGGTATAATTTGTCCCCCCTCCCGAGGAGGGCCAGACCGTAAGGGATGGCCCTGGGTCAGCCGGGGTGCGACGGATATGTCGATGACGACCTCACCTCCGGCCTAGCACCACGACCCACAGTCGGCGTGCGGTTTTAGTCGGTTCGAGTCCGACATAACCTCCCCTTCCGGCTCCGGCAGGGGGGTATCCGAGGGGCTTTCCGCACGAAAAAAAAAAGGTATCATTGAAATTAAAGTAAAGCCAACGAAACGAGAGAAAAAAGGTAAACAAAGTTTCAGCGGTTCCAAACATTTTTATTTGAAAATGATTATGTATCACTTCAAGCGCGATCCAGACAGGAATAAAATTGCTCATAAGATGGCGGATCTGACAGCTTTCCTTTACTACGAAACACGCAACGACAGCTGTCGCTCCGCTATTGTTGCGTCGTACGTGTGATATATGCGACAAAGACAGAGAAAATAATCGCTAGTTATCGCAACGTAACTCAGTAATGGTCGCTTTGTTTACCTTTTTTCTCTCGTCTCGTTGGCTTTAATTTAGTACCATATGTGGACGTAGGCAACCTCCTCTACAGGGTAAAATTATACTATTGTTCACAACCAAGAGAGACATTTCGAAAACGATGATAGCACTGGGTCAGCTGCGAACGAAATGCCTTATGGTGTCACCTTAAACGATAAGTGGGTTTAGTTGGTTCGAGTTCGACATAACCACCGCAACGAAAGAAACTGCGAAAAATAGTCGTTTGCCAAACTAAAAGGAGAAGTTGTAAACGGAACAGTGGCTCCAAGGTAAAATCCGAAATGGGACTGAATATTATATCGTCCTAATCCCACTTCTGAGCTTGTCTTAGAAATCATTCCTGCAGACTTCTATAGTGACAGATAAACATTTTAAGTTATCAATGGCAATATTAACGTACATGTTGCCAACAGCAAATTTTATTTTTCTGTGAGGCATCTCGTCTTTCAATAAGTTTTTCTATTCTTCATAGTATAAAGGTTATACGTGATTAATACATGAAAGAGGTTATTATCAAGTTATATTTTTCCACAGATATTCAATCAGGCTACTCAAGATGAAGCTTTCACCAACCTCAAAGGAGTCGTCTGCCGCGTGGCGCCTCACAAGCCTTCAATCTGCTAGATATACGAATAGACACCTTTAGCTATGACATAACATCTAGTTACCTACAAACAGTGGCTTATGTACTAGATCGGCTGTTTAGAACAAAATTTTTGACATCTATCTGTCAAAGCACGCGCCTTTTTCAATGTCACTGTCTGTATGACAGCTTTAAAAAAATTACGACTATCTGTCAATAAGCGCGCCTTTTTTAATGTCATCTGAATGACAGCAATAAAAGGCTATTTACTTTTTTTTATTCTGTACAGCCAGTCTAGCAATATGTACGTGGAGTCATTGCCTACAAATAAAGATTTTATGTTTAAAAACACAAAGAAAATGCTCGATTCATAAAGTGAGGAATGATAGGTATAAATAGGTAGGTATGTTAGTATGTTACAACAAGACTTATTTTTAAAGTAGGTGGATACAGTGGAAATTATTAATTAATCTAAATCTAAACTTAAGATCGCATAAATTCATCATAAATCGCTGAAATCGTAACTTTAAAGTTAAAAGCTCTCGAGAATAACACGTTTTATCTTTTCGGTGGGTAGGTCTAATGACGTCACACTAGCCAGAGCAAAAAAATGGTTTCCCGACTCGCCGTCTCCGACCAAATAAAAAGCAGGTCACTCCTCCACACTTTTATTCAAAAATGGCGCGAATACCGTGTATTCGTGCTTAGGCAAGGGCGCGTATCAAATTTAACTCAATACGGCCCCTGACATTTTTAACAGTGATGTTTCAAAATAGAATTCGTGTTCCATTCATCAGATTAGTTTAATTTTTTTTTATTTCCACCCTAAAAGTTTAATGAACTAGCCTCATTATTTGATGCTACTCCAGTTATGTCTAAAAAGAAACTAAGTGAGAAGTACAATGGACTCATTGTTTAGTCGTAAGTTTATAAAGGGTCGAAAGGCAAAGCACGTCATCGTAATCCGTAGATCCGTGAGACAATAACGGAAGATCCGGGTCAGCATTTTCATATATAGTGCTGCTTACCCATACACGGAAGTGGTACCCCTTGGGATTTCCGCTCAAAAAAGTACGCCTATGCTACAGTTAACAGAAATGCCGTCGCGGATCTCCCGCCTTTACATATGGATATTCCTTTGTATTATTGTTTAATAATTCTCTATTAAAAATAATACAAATTAATATTTGTAAGTAAATAAATGTAAGTATTGTATGTTAAGAAATAAGACATTATTTTTTATTTCCTTTTTGTAATAAATAAGTACTTATTTTATTTGTTTTATTTTATTATTGGGTCTTTTATCATGAGTTATTTCCCAAGCAAAAATATCTGGGCGTATTAATTTGGCGAAAGAATTTTTTTTTCAACCCTCATACATTTTTCCTTTCACCTGAACACTATTCCCAGACATAATCAAACTTTATTTTTCTCTCGCCAAATTAATACTCCCAGGTGATTTTGCTACAGTCCGTCAAATCTAAGAAGTACCGTTTGACAGTTCTGACAATTGAATGATAGGGATGGGATGAAAAAATCGATTACTATAATATCCGAACTTTAAGAGATCGATTACTATAATATCCGAATTTTAAGAAATCAATTGTTATAATTAAATAAAAGAAATGTTTAGGATATTTTTTTATTCACTACTAGTACTAGTATCGTCGTCTTCGTCATCATCGTCATTTAAATTAATGACCAGTTGATTGTCCATTACATTATCAAAGTGTACGTCTCTTTCGAAGTCGTCCATTATTATTTTCTTTGTTTTTTGTACTACTTTACTCCAATCTTCCTGTGTAACTTGGGCACATGCTTCCTTTAATAAACCTTCCATTTTCTTGACACTGAAGGGTGGTTTTGTGTTGTGTCTTGCTGCATAACCTGTAAAACAATAATGTAACTATTTGATAGCAGACGAAAACCATTGTTTAAATTATAAATGTTAGAAGTACTCGTGTTATTATTATAATATTATAAAATATTACCTTTAACTTGGGCCCAAATCAGTTCAATGGCATTATATTGGCAATGGTACGGAGGAAGTCGTATGACTTTGTGCCCGTGCTCTTCGGCCAATTGGTCAATTACATATGTCGGTTTTGGTGGTTTATGCAATTTCACTAACTGTAATAATTCAGCTTTTAATAGTGACATGTCGGCATCCACTCCTTTTCTTTGCAGCCATGCCACCAAATCTGCTTTCTTATTGGCTGACGTAGGTGCTTTATCAATTTGCACAGAGTGGTATGGGGCATTATCCATTATAATTTTTTTTAAATTTTAAATTTTTTAAATTTTTTAAATTTTTTTTTAAATTTTTAAATTTAATTTTTTTTTAAATTTAAATTTTTTTTTTTTTTTTAATTTAAATATTTCTCAACATTCTACACAACGCTATCTAGACCCATGGTAAGCATAGCCTAACTAGCTTGTGTTATGGAATCTAGAATGCGGATAAACATACTTAAATACTTTTTTTTTTTGTAAATACATACATACTATACATAGAAACACCCAGACCAATGCAAATAGCCATATTCATGCATACAAATATTTGCACTGAGCGGGAATCGAACCCGCGCCTCCTGCGTGGCAGTCGCATTCACTACCACCACGCTGCTGTTAGGAGGGATATTCTGTAATAAATTTAAGAACCACTCTCGGAACCTTACTGCGTCCATTTCTTCATGATACTCTTTAGTGCTTTTGGATTGGAAAGCTAATAAAGAGTTTTCCACGAAGCCTGTAGACGCTGACCCAGCATGGCATATTATGAGGCGTCCACCTTTTCCTATCGGCACCTTCGAGCACGAAGCTTCAGAATCATCAGTCCATGTTTTCGGCACAGAATGGTTGGAATTTAGCCAAGTTTCGTCCAAAAATATTACATTATCCCAGTTTATAATTTGTTTAACTTCGCGCAGGAATGTTAGTCGCTGCATAATTATGTCATGTCGCTCCATAACAATTTTTCGTTTGTCAACTTTTTTGTATCTGAAGCCAATTCCTGTTATTACCGTTCTCAACGACTCTATGCTTCCCTTATACAGCCCGGCATCTTTTAAAGTTGCACATAACTTTGCCAATGTTGGAAATTCGCCTCTTGTAAAATACCCGTATATATGGTTTCTAATAGCATGACTATCGAATTCATCGATGCCTGTCACAGGTTTATTTCTTTTTCGTTTTTTCGGTGTGTGAAGTACGTTACTGTCACTCCCCGAAGGCCCATATTTTTCACTTAATATTTTGCCAACGGTGCGGCTACCAATACCGAGAGCTTCACCGACGCGATCCCGAACTTGTGTAACTGGCAGTAGAAGTCCACCATTTTGAGATTCACGCTCAAAATACTCGTGTAATTTCACCACCAATTCACGAGCCTGGCTGTTCAAAGTACGTCCTCTTTTCGACATTATTAATAAACACTTGCTTAGTTCGGAGTCCAGTATAAATATTGCCAAGGTAAACGGATAAAGAATGATCAGTCCAGAAAAGTAATAGCCAAGTCACAAATTGTAAAACACAAACGAGAAAGCAAGTACGCGCACAGTCAGCTTCCAAGATGGCGAGAGACTGCTGACGCCGAACCGACCGAGCGGACCGCGTGCGCTTGTAGTTGGCAGTGTTGCCAGAAAAAAAAAATTGTAGAGACTTGGACACCTGCGATTTTGCCTATTGACCTAAAAATAATTAAATTAATTTATTTTAGGGTATCTGTGTATTCAGTGCATTATGCGGTCGCGCAGTAACGTCGTTAATTTATAACATCAGGCAACAACATTTTTGTGAATGGGTTCTACATACCTTATTTTTATTAGTTTTAGACGTAGAAATAAGACTTAGAAGAAAAAATTGTAATTGTAAAATCAATGGATGTGCTTGTTAAAAATTTGTTTATTTCTCTGTAATATGCAAACCCATACTATCATACACAAAAATAAATGTAAAAAACACTATCCCTGACTCCATTTACTATTTCGACAGCGTTAGCGCGAGAAACCCCGACTTATTTGGGCGCGAAAATCAAAAATCGACAAATCGCTTTCGACAACTTTTTAAAGAAGCAAATATATTTGATTTATAAATACGTATTTTTGGTGAATGGGTTTTATCTCATATTTTACGATTACATAACTATTTAGTTATGTAATCGTAATATGTGAGATAAATCCCATTCACATGAAAAAATATTTGTTTGGTTGTCAAGTGTAATTTGTAAATAATACATTCGATTTTTCGTATATGTAAACGATTTTTTTGCATACAAGTGTATCCGAAGAGTCGCAACACTACGTGCAGTGACCTAACTACGTAACTTTGTAATGAGGTCAAGAATATAACTATTAGAAATTATTTACTGTGTAAATATGTGTTATTTTGCTTTGTTTGAAAGTTTTCAATTACATTTAGATATTAAGAATTGTACATTTTTAGATACAATAATGAAATCTTTCTAAATTCATGGTTTTATGAAAAAGGTTATCGAAACTGAATAATGTACGTATGAACAAAGTTGTTTCGGTTTGAAAAATATGAAACGTCAAACGGTACCTCTTAGATTTGATGGACTGTAACAAAACTGTGCCCAAATTATTTTTTATCCGAAACCACTATAAAATCACTCAGTATACATATCAACGTCACGGAGGGATATCCGATCTCGATGCATAAAATAGCTGAAGACTGACATGGCCATAGTCAAAGTTAATCTGTAGCATGCCGGGTACAAACTGACAACATGTTAAAATGTATGAAGTATCAGATAGCACGAGTGTTAAAATGTACAATCTATTAATGACAAAATATCCTGATGTCAGAATGTACAAAATGCTAAAATGTTCAATCGACAATATGTATTTATGACCAAATGAGCAATGGTCAAAACATACAGTTGCTGAAATGTTCAATTGACAGTATGTACTTTTCTTGTCTTAACACTAAATTCAAATAAAATCCACAAAACTTACAATTTTATTAATGTATTTATACTTGTCTTAACACTAAATTCAAATTAAAATCCACTTATATAATTGCAGTGACATAGCAAAATCTAAGTATTCTTCTACATTGAAGTGCATGTAGTACTTCAAATAGATATGCGCTAAAGAGATGTTATCTATTTGATTAATTATCTATTTGATGTAAACATTTTATCATTTATTCATTATTACATTTGTACATTTTGACACTCATGCAATATTACATTTGTAATTTCTAGCATCATTGCATTCCAACATTTGATCGTTACAACACTTTGACGATTTGAAACTATTTTACGTTTGTAAATTTTGACACTCATGCTATCTGGTACTTTATACATTTTAACATGTTGTCAGTTTGTACCCGGCGTGATCTGTAGGTATAAGTACAGTAGACAAAGGTACGGGATCGCACTTCACTACTATAAAACAAAGTCGCTGTCGCTGTCTGTCCGTCCCTATGTATGCTTAAATCTTTAAAACTACGCAACGGATTTTTAAAGCGGTTTTTTAAATAGATAGAGTGATTCAAGAGGAAGGTTTATATTGTCGGTCTATGGCCTCCGCCTAACCGGACTATGGCTCAGCTGACTACTGACCGAGTTTCAGCCCAGCTGATTTGGAGTCAGCTGTTATTGGGGTCACTGACCCGTGAGGTAGGTACTGCCCTAATATCTTTGCCAGCTGGCTGATGCCCCTAGACCGGCCAGGTTCACTGCTGAACCTTTGTACCGTCGCTAGGGTGCTCTGACTACTTGGACCGGAGGGTTACCGTAGCCAAGGAAGAAAAGACAGCGAAGAGGAACTGTATTTATTTCAGAAAATGGGGCTAGTTATATTGCCAAATTTATCGATAACCCGACATTATTTCATCGAGCTTATAAACTATGCTACACCAATCAGAAGAGGTTATTTATTTACATAAGAAATCCTTAAAGCTATTATATACAATATAGTTACAAATTCTGCCGTGTGGCGCTTGTGTCGCGGGTATATAACTGACACATACGTAAAAGGCGGCGGCTCGCGCGGGTGTGTCGCATTGATGGAAATTGTTCGCCGCGTGCAGACGTGTTTGCGGGGTCCCGCGCTGCTGTTGTATGTATTATGTCCCTACAATATGTTTACATGCTCAATATAGTAGAGGGTGCAGCGAGAACGGGATCAGACGCGACGCAGGCAGAAAAAATTGGCGGTGCGAAGTTCGTCAGGTCAACTAGTTTGACGCAATCGTATCTTGGTAGTCTAGTGGTATGGGTAATGGACTGCTGAGAAGAGGTCCCGGGTTCGATCCCAGGTTTACCATGGCACACACCAATGACTTTTCGATGCTTTTCGAAGTTAGGTATGTGTGTATTTATCGCAGGTTTATAAGTGCCCGATTAATGGCAATAGGCTCGCCACCTATTCCATAGGGACCTAAACATAAACTGGGGAAATGTGGGTGCTAGCACCTCTGCCTACCCCTTCGGGGAATACAGGCGTGAGTTTATGTTATGTGTTTATGCAACCGTATCTCCTTTGTCGATTGTACTGTAGTAGGTACTGCTCTTCGCAATGCGTAAACCTACTACTATTTATACTGTTGATTGATGGCACTTGGTGGAATTCATTGTTACACATATTGAGAAAACTTGTACTTTTTCCACAGTATTTATTCTATTACACCTGACCGGTTTCGCCTTACAACATTCTCAAAGGTTCACATTTACCAAAGGTTTTGGATGTTCTCAATTCCTAAAAAAACGCAAAATGCCGTACGGCGAAACCAGTCAGGTGTAATAGAATAAATACCGTGGAAAAAGTACAAGTGTTCTCAATATGTGTAATAGCCCCTCTAAACGATGGGCCATCACAATGGTCCACTATGATGGGCCAGCGTGTGGAGGGCTTAGTGGTGTCGGTTGGTGCGTGCGATGGTCTTGAGTTGGCTTTGTTGTCGGTTTTTCGGCCGCACATCAAAGGTAGTGGGCCAGCGATGGCGGTACGCATCTACAGTCTACACGTGGCCCATTCCACAGTGCGCGCTCGAACGGGGAGGAGTGAGGACGTGCCCGCTACTTAAAAAAAAAACAAAAATGATGAAGACGTGGACTCATAATGAGGTCATACAATGTTTAGAATTATATCGGCAAGAAACCATTATTTGGAATCCCACGCTTCCACGTTCATCTCAGTCAACGTTCAGATCACAACTCTGGAGTGTCAGTGAAAAGTGATTTATCTCGAAAATCATAGTTTTGAGAATATCCAGTTTGAAGTTTTAAAAAATTGTCACTCATTTTACAGTGAATTAAAATAAAAACATGCTACTGCTATTAATAGACACAATAATAGCGAAGGTTTTTATGGCCGAATTTGAGGATTTATATGTATAGTTTTTTTATAATTTATGAAAATATACAGTTATATCAATAAACACATCAAACATTTATTAAACAATTTCGTGACTATTAATACAAATTAACTTGATTTACTTTACACATTGTCTATAGGTTTCGTGACAAATGGTACAATTTTTTTTCATTCTATTGTTGTGCTCTATACAAATGAAAAAATAGAAAGTGTTGAAATAAATATTATTCATTTAAGTAATAGTGAGTTGTATTGAGCGTTTAATTATAAATTTGTTAGAAAAAACACATTCATATCATTAGACACCTCTAGAGTTTATAAAAATATGATGTGTACTTTACGTGTATGTTACTCAGGTAGTACTACTAGTGAAATAATAGGCACAAGGTTCCGGGAACGAGGAACTTATGTTCTATGTCACCCAGTTGCGTAGAATCGTTGACAGCTACTAGTAATGATGTACAGTAAGCTTCAGAGAAAACGAACCCCCCTTGATAATGACATGAAAGCATTGAAGTTTTTTGATACGTAACGTATATGGCATGTTGGTCTAGTGGTTATGAGTTATGACCGACGCTTTGAGTATACGGTAAGCGGGGGTTCAAATCCTCGGACACGAAGTTCTTTTTGTATTTCATATGTAATTATTTTTTTAGTCTCTTAAGCACTTTTTGTTAATTATTATTTAAGGAATCAAATTTTATAGTAGGTATGAGGTTTGTAAGAAAAAATAGGCTTGTTGCATAAACAATATTAATTTATTTCTCGAATTACATTTCTAGGACTACATGGAGGTCATTTCCTGGTTGAGTATACAGTTTTTCTATCTGAGTTAAATTAGGGTTACTTATTTTTAGATTTCACCTGACCTCTATTTATTGACAAAAAACAATACCCTAAGTGAAGTATAAAATGTTTAATATTAGATATTTCTAGAAACATAACTACAATATTTATTTAAAGTTGCCAACATAAATTTTTTACACTCTGAATAATCTTCGAATATAAAATAATGGTTGAAAAATGAAATGTTATTTGTGCCTGTGAATCACAAAGAAAGAACCAACATGCTAAACTATAACGGGATAGCAATATACATCTTCCTCTTTGATCACATTTTCTGATAAGTAACCCTTTTAACACAACATTAGAAAAATATGTGAGGTCAGATGGTGCATCGTTAACACATTAGAAGATTACTAAACTTGTAAACAAGAGTAATGGAATATTAATAATTTACTTTTATTATTATTAATGTTAGGACACTTTATACACAGCGTCATCTAGCCCAAAATAGCACCTTAATGTGATAACTGATAAGGATACTAGACAACTGATATAATATTTATTTTAGATATTTTTTTAGTTATATTACACCCAGACACATAACAAATAATCGTGTTCATCACACAAAGATTTGTCCTGGGTAAGAACCGATAAACTGCATTAATAACGGAGAGGATGGCCCTCACTGTCTATCACTTCTCGAAGACGACTTTTCATCCCCGAAACCATATTAAAACATGCGGCACTATTTCGCATTAATTCCCAAGTTCTGTCTACCTCTTCATCCATTTTTTTTTACTTTATTTCACTTAAGTCCCAGTTTGAAACCATCTGACCCCACAAGTTTTTTAAAGGATTAAGATCCGGGCTTTTAGCCGGCCACTCAAACACCGTTATATCTTCTTGTGCATTTAGCCAGTCTTGCACAATTCGGGACCGATGCACTGAAGAGTTATCCTGAACCAGGTAAAATTGTCCTTCTGGATATGCGACCCGCACTGAAAGCAGCATTACGTCTTTCAACACTTCTAGGTATCGCTCACTGTTCATGCGGCCACCTATTTCCAATAGCTCGCCTGGGCCCATTGAAGACATCCATCCCCAGTAACCTAAAATAATAAACCTTTTCAAATCTGTTGCAATATGTAAAACAATGCCAGGAGCAATAATAATTAAAATATATATAATATATATATACAGTATGGATACGACATATAGGCATTTACGGAAACAGTGAAGCGTCCTGGTCCATAGGAATGAAACAAAATTAAATTTAAACTCAAATTCGCAGATTTAAAAAAAACTAAATTTCCTAACAAACTAATTATTAAAATAAAATGTAGAAAATGTAACCACTTTTATAAGTCATTGATTCATTCACAAAAATACACGCTTAGAATTTGCACGAAGCAAAGCGGCAACGTGCCGCCAGCTGACGCGCGCTCGTGACCTACCTACTAAGGTAAGATTAGGCACCTATCACGAAAGTTCACTTAACGTTATAAACACCACTTTTTCACGGCAGTGCTTAAAAATGTGAATCTAAATTTTAGAAATGCCCGCCACTAACTTGAAAACATAAAATGATATCGCCAAACTAACTGTTCAACAGATTTCGGTTAGGTACCTACCTTGCTTTCAATTTATCAAATGCCTCAATAATACGGCTGCGAGTCACTTTCAGAGACACGTTAGGTACACTATACACTTCGTTGTTTTTTCAAAAAAAGAATACGTAACAAAACTCGCACAACAAATTTACTAGGTAGGTATTTAGACTCATTTTCACCGTTAAAATTAAGGATAGAATAGCTAAACAAAAAATAAACACAATTCACAAACACAAAAAGAATAGATTAGTGTCAATTTCACTTTAAAAACAAATTAAAACGAGAAAATAAACCGAGAGGATCAAAGAACGACACGCGGTCCCCAGTGACGTCGCGGTTACTGACAACATTCCAGAAATTATCGAAACATAAAATTGTACCTAGGTTAATAAGGTAAAGGCACCAATATCCATCTTTGAATATGTTTATTTTAGAATATTTTATTTATTATTAACCTGATTGATGAATAGTTGGAAGGTATTTATTGTCAATTTTCATGGTGTTCATTATCATGTCATCGTGCGTAGTTTTCCTGTCAGAGTTGGAGGGTAGCCTGGGGTAGCCCGGTAGTCGCTCCCACAAAAGCCAAGATAAACCAAATGAAAATAAAGATTAGGAAAGCAGCCCTCAGGCACCAAAGTACAAGATATGGATGCAACCGGGATTAACACTGAAATTATGAGCTTTAAATTCTTCATTACGTAGATATTAATACTCTTAATTATTGAATTTGTTATGGAAAAATTATAAAGAAATCAAATACAAAGTTAATCATTGATAAGCAGGTACCTACTTATCAAATCAAAAAGTTTTATGTGTAATCAAAACAACCATTATTCTCTGTACCTACGAGTAACAGACTGCCGTTAATCAGAAATTTACCCTACCGGCGGCACCCTTTGAGGTATTATGTCTCTCTCATTACAATCGTATTTTTACGAAATTGATGAATGGAAAAATGAATGAATACACAGAACGGCAACGTCGCATCGTGCAATTTTAATAGTAATAAGGGTTTCCATCTGCAAAATCCGTAAACCAGGACAAGAAGTTTTTTTTATACTACTAAGGTGGCAGATAAGCATACGGCACACATGATGGAAAGTGGTTAACGTGGCCTATGGACGTATGCCACCCCAGGGGTGTTACAGTTGGGCTGCCGAGCCTGTAAAAACGTCGGACGCCAGTCATCTCCGGAAAAGTCAAAACCACCAGATACGATAAGAAATCTTATCCGGGATTTCGTGCATGCATACCCCACTTTCCCAAGAGGTTCGCTCGTTCACTAGTGTACCGGAGCCGGACATGGCTAAAGAAGAACCAAGTAGGCAAGTGGAGGTAACGTGGAACATCGGCACGCCGTATGTACTTTCCAGGCGGACGGTGGCCGTGACGGCCGGCGGCTGTTACTCTAAGCTCATTGGGGACATCTACCTGGTGATGGTCTCACATGCACCACATGGGCAGGTCGGAGTGGGTATAGTGCTCTCGGGTGCTACGTGGCTACAAATCCGGGGAAACTCGGACGGATGGTAACCCTAATGGTAGTATTTTCGTGCAATTTAGAGTTCATTGATAACTGCGATTCTACGGAGTGTTTAAAGTTGTTCAAAATTTTATAATATTAAAACCCTAGTTTCTGCCCTTAATACTGGGCCGATTTTGTTCAAATTTTTCCTATTTGAAGCTATGGGGGTACCAAGTATATGGTTTCAATTAATGCCTATATGTCGTATCCATATTGTATATGTATATATGTATATATACCTATATATATATATAATGAGAGAGACATAATACCTCAAAGGGTGCCGCCGGTAGGGTAAATTTCTGATTAACGGCAGTCTGTTACTCGTACAGAGAATAATGGTTGTTTTGATTACACATAAAACTTTTTGATTTGATAAGTAGGTACCTACTTATCAATGATTAACTTTGATTACTTACACTTTGTATTTGATTTCTTTATAATTTTTCCATAACAAATTCAATATCTAAGAGTATTAATATCTACGTAATGAAGAATTTAAAGCTCATAATTTCAGTGTTAATCCCGGTTGCATCCATATCTTGTACTTTGGTGCCTGAGGGCTGCTTTCCTAATCTTTATTTTCATTTGGTTTATCTTGGCTTTTGTGGGAGCGACTACCGGGCTACCCCAGGCTACCCTCCAACTCTGACAGGAAAACTACGCACGATGACATGATAATGAACACCATGAAAATTGACAATAAATACCTTCCAACTATTCATCAATCAGGTTAATAATAAATAAAATATTCTAAAATAAACATATTCAAAGATGGATATTGGTGCTTTTACCTTATTAACCTAGGTACAATTTTATGTTTCGTTAATTTCTGGAATGTTGTCAGTAACCGCGACGTCACTGGGGACCGCGTGTCGTTCTTTGATCCTCTCGGTTTATTTTCTCGTTTTAATTTGTTTTTAAAGTGAAATTGACACTAATCTATTCTTTTTGTGTTTGTGAATTGTGTTTATTTTTTGTTTAGCTATTCTATCCTTAATTTTAACGGTGAAAATGAGTCTAAATACCTACCTAGTAAATTTGTTGTGCGAGTTTTGTTACGTATTCTTTTTTTGAAAAAAAACAACGAAGTGTATAGTGTACCTAACGTGTCTCTGAAAGTGACTCGCAGCCGTATTATTGAGGCATTTGATAAATTGAAAGCAAGGTAGGTACCTAACCGAAATCTGTTGAACAGTTAGTTTGGCGATATCATTTTATGTTTTCAAGTTAGTGGCGGGCATTTCTAAAATTTAGATTCACATTTTTAAGCACTGCCGTGAAAAAGTGGTGTTTATAAAGTTAAGTGAACTTTCGTGATAGGTGCCTAATCTTACCTCAGTAGGTAGGTCACGAGCGCGCGTCAGCTGGCGGCACGTTGCCGCTTTGAGCTGTACCTATAGTATGTATTGTGCAAATTCTAAGCGTGTGTATTTTTGTGAATGAATCAATGACTTATAAAAGTGGTTACATTTTCTACATTTATTTTAATAATTACTTTGTTAGGAAATTTTTTTTTTTTTAAATCTGCGAATTTGAGTTTAAATTTAATTTTGTTTCATTCCTATGGACCAGGACGCTTCACTGTTTCCGTAAATGCCTATATATCGTATCCATACTGTATATATATATATATATATATAAATATATATATATATATATATATATATTTATTTCGGGGTAGAGAATAATAACTTAGAATAAACAAATTTTATGTTTTTATTTATATATTTATTTGTTAGAGAATATAATCATTTACTTACCTAATGTTAACCGCAGCATTTTTCGTCGGTAAATATAACAATTTTGTTTTCCCAGTCGGAATTTAAATAACGAGTGGCAAAATTTACTCGGTTGGTGCGATGATCGTCAGTAAGTTGAATCTTTCTGGCTGGCTTATAATTTATGGATGTTCACAGCGTGTAGATGTCGTCGAACAGTGCTCAGCGACACTCCAAAAGTCTCAGGGTCTCAGCTCAGCACATCCTTCACAGCTTCCACAATATCACGGTGCCGCTCTGATTCATGAGTATAAGCAACTGGGTCCTTGGCGTTCACATTAATATCACTCGTCGCTTGATACCTTCGCATCCACCTACGCACTGTATTTCTCTGTAATGAAAATGATAATAAATAAAAGAAACTCCAAAAAACTGACTTGTAAACGAAAATATAACTTGATTGATTAAGCAATATAAATAGGTATATAATATAGGTATTTTTATCGTAACTCTTACCGTTATGCCCATATCTCGTGCTATTTTCTTTATGCTTTGTTCTTGCTCCCAGAGAACAACAATTTTAGCTTTCATAAATGTTGTTAATCGAACCATACCTTCAATTTACTCAAAAAACTGATCAAAAACTTAATAAATTGAATAATATTACGAGGAGGATTAATACAGCAATGCAAATTACTACGAATTATAAAGTGACCTTCAATCACAGTTTAGTAAATAAGGCGCAGAAGTATTCTATTTGCAACTTTAGCGCGCTGTAACAGATATTATAATACTATAGCCACAGCTCATATAGCAGATAAATTTTTGAAGTAAAACATGACGGTAGTGCAATAAGCTGTATCAAGCGTAATCTATTGAACTAAAAAAGAAATCTATACAAATTTCAACCTTATCTTTTAGTCAATTGAGTAATTATTATTGTTACATATGGTGGAAGTTGAAATTTAAACCTTATGGTCTAGAAAATTACACCGTAATCAATAATGAACTGTGTTCGATAAAAAGAGTAATGTTATTCATAATTTCGTCATTATTATTAAGTGAACCGATAGCCTAGTGGTATAAGGCACGGTCTAAATTATCGGCTGGCGCTGGGGATGCGGGTTCGTATCCTCAAGCGGCAGTGGCTTCTTTTTGTGAGTATATTGTATCATGGTATACAATTGAGCCGAAAGACGAAAAATATCATAAATTACAAATATGAACATGCAAATAAAAGGCAGATAAAGCTGCTCGCTCGTTCGCAGCTCTGCGACGATCGCATCACGTGACGTCATTCGTGAGTCATGTGACGCGGCCGGCGCAGGCGGCGATATTCTTTAAGTATTGAGGGGGTCTGTTTTCTCTGACGCTGGCTGTACAATCAATCAATCAATCAATTAGCCCACCACAGTCCACTGCTGGACATGTCTGTCCCAATGTGCGCCATTTCATCCGATCCTCCGCCTTCCGCATCTAGTCTATCCCAGCCACCTTTTTCAGGTTGTCAGTCCATCTGGCTAGGGGGTATCCTACCTTGCGTTTGCTTTCTCTCGGTCTCCACTTTGGGACTCGTCTGCTCCAACGGCCATCGGTCCTTCGACAGATGTGGCCAACCCATTGCCACTTGAGCTTGCTTATTCTGCGAGCTATGTCAGTAACTTTGGTTCTGTGTCGGATGACCTCATTTCGAATTCTATCCTTCAAAGAAACTCCAAGCATAGCTCGCTCCATAGCCCGCTGCGCGACTTTTAGGTTATAGACTAGCCCTACCGTCAGTGTCCACGTTTCGGCACCGTAAGTCATAACAGGTAGGACGCACTGGTCAAAGACTTTTGTTTTCAGGCATTGCGGTAGGGGAGAAGAGAAGACTCGACGTAGTTTGCGAAATGCTGCCCAACGAAGTTCGATCATTCTGGCTAGTTCTTTCTTGAAGTTGTTTTTACCGAGCTGGATTACCTGGCCCAGGTATACATATTTTTGCACAACTTCGTGCGTCACCCCTTCGATGGCAATCGGTTTCGGTGCAACATGTTCGTTGAAAATTATCTTGGTTCTATCCAAGTGTACACCGAAGGCCGGCGCGTCGAGAAAATCATACAAACATGGCACAAATCGCTTCTTTCCAAGCTACCAGCCTTTGGCCTGCCTCCCGGACTGTGCAAATGGGTTGTAAGCTTACTGCAGGGGCACCTTATTCGCGTCTTTATGACGGACGAGCTTCGGAGTTCTTGCAGGTAAATGCTGGCTTGCCGCAGGGTTCTATCTTATCTCCCACTCTCTTTCTTCTGCATATCAATGACATGCTTTCTAACGGTAGCATTCATTGCTATGCAGACGACAGCACCTTTACACGGGAGTTATCACGCACATACTGCGGCCAAGCCGTCTGATATCGCGGAAAAAAGGCAGCTGCTTGTCACTGAGCTGGACCGGATCCTAAACCACATTTCTCAATGGGGCGTTGAGAACCTGTTCGACTTCAATGGCAAGAAGACGCAGGTATGTGTGTTTACAGCAAAGGTATCTTCTTTCCTTCCCCTTCCCACTCTTCAGAGCACGCCACTGCCACTGCAGGATAACCTCAATTTCCTTAGTGTGGATGTTCGCTGCAAACTGAATAACAAAAGCTATATCGAGAGCATCATCAAAACAGCCTCGCGTAAATTCGGAGTCCTGAACAGATTGAGACATTTTTTCACGGTGGAGCAGCGGTGTCTGTACAAGACTCAAATTCGTTCCTGCGTGAAATACTGCTCGCATCTTTGGGATGGCTCAACAAAGTACTTACTAGATGCTCTCGACGGGTTGCAGCGACGTGCGGTCTGCATTATTGTGAAACCTGAGGTCACGAACACCCTCGAGCCTTTGCAGATGAGTAGAGTTTGGCAGTATTCTACCGTATATACCATGGTGAATGTTCTGATGAGCTCTTACAATTTAGTCCCAACCTCTCCTTTCCTTCACAGGACAACACATACAGGACTAAGATGCCATCCGTATATGGTGCAGAATATAACTTCTAGAACCAAGCGTTTCAGTAACTCATTCCTATGCCGCACCATTAAGACCTGGAACTCCCTGCCAGCTCACGTGTTAACTTCCTTCCTTCCTTCTTCCTTCTTCCTATAGTCCCGGGTCCTTTAAGCGGGGCGTGAAATGGCATCTGATGAGGCCGTCAAGCTGAGTGCAACCACTGTCAACATGGTACATGGTTACTTCCTCCTTCCTCATTGTCCGAGACTTTGCCTTTAGCTTACCATCAGGCGAGGTGAAGTCAAATTTACATATCCCTTATAAAAAAAAGCTTATGATCTTTATAATTGAATGCTACATTAATTTACTTTACTTAAATAGCATTATTATTTTCATTTGCATAGAACTTGTATCAAATACTAATAAAATAATGCTAATAAAAATTTTACGTATTTTGTGTATAATGATACAACTTACATACCATAAGCATTGTGCGCCGTGAAGAACGTCGAACCGAGACTGGCGATTCGGTCGCATCACTAAACAACGTTATTCCTCTTTCACTTGGGTATTCCTTCTTGTATCATAATATTACCATCCCGTTCACACAGTTCAAGGCGGGAAGGCGATCGCGGGAGGTGTTTGCTGAGAATTTGTATTACTTTTTACTTAAATTTAGATGATGACAATATTTGAATAAGCTTGTGATTTTGGTACAACTATAATTGTATTATTAGACACGTATACCGACATTGTATTTATATTGATACTAATTTACCTATATCACTCGACAAATTTAACGACTGTAATATATCATGGTGTTAATTGATTCTCTAAGAATTGTATAATTTTACATATAACTTTATTAAAATTTATTTGTTTTTTTACGTCATAAATATAATTGTATCACTTTTCACGAACCAATGTATGAGTAAATTTAAAATGTATATTAATGGAAGTGTACTTATATTACAATGCACTAATTCTAATCTATACATCTACATTGTGTTAAACTCGTTAATTCCATTTGTATCATTATACAATACAGAAATAAAAAACATTGTTTAGTTCAATTTGATATGATTTTAAAAGTATTATTTTACACAATTGAATTGGTGAAAAAACGTTCAGTTATATCATTATGCACCAAATCAACTCGCTCATTTTAAACCCTAGAGATACGGGGATAAGAGCTAAAAATCGATATTTTTTTATAGATCTTCTATATGAAAAAAAAAAATAAGTAATATAACTCGAGATGTATCACTTTTCACTGACGCTCCAGAACTGCGTGTCGCCATCGTGTAGTTGCCTCGCCAACTCGTTCGCCAATTCGTATGGCCATATCGTGTGGAGCCAACATAAACCTACTAGATTATCACTTAGCAACGAGCCCTTAAAAATCTCATGTTAATATAGGCAATTCTTAAAAAAATAAAATATATAGATAACTTTGCAACTCAATTTATTTACACAAAGGTCTCCTTAATAGATAACTTACAATAGTCAAAATTAATTATTTACAATAGTCATTACTATCCTATTCACTTAAATCAACCACAGGATTTTTATATACGTAACATGATTTTATATTAGAATAAGCACTGGCGTTAGCCGTCCTTTGCCTTAGGATCAATCCCTAATGAAAGACCGGTGTTTTGAGGCAAAATTACAAATCTATTTGAGGTTTATCTACAGGAGAAAAATATCAAAGTCATTTGTAAGCGAAGCCTTCTCGCTATCATCTCTAGTTCAAAAGTCTGACCATCGCCGGCCACTGCCAACCACTGTTCTTCCAGTGGGGATTGACCCTTAGTCCCCTGCTTCACTAGAACGCCACAGCCACGTCACAAACCACATATCCAAGCAGTTTCTATAGAATGTACGGTGACCAAGCCGTCGTGAGTGGCAATACTAACTGTTGGCGACGTGTTCTTAACGCCCTAGTGAGGCAGGGGACTAAAGCCCGGATTCTAGATTGAAACTCAGCCTGAATCGCGATTTATCTAGACAGATTGATAGTTTGTCATATTGCCTACAAAATCTGTCCTCAGATAAATCGCGATTCAGGCTGTGTCATTCTAGCATACGGGGATTAGTGTACGAATTCGTAGCTGACCGCATCCAGCAGAAGCAAATACTCTGTCATTACGACACTGGTTCCTATATTGGGTGTTTTTATCGTCGTTTCGGATAAAAAGAATTTGAGAAGAGTTTCGAAAGCAAAATCATCTGGAAGTATTAATTTGGCGAAAGAAAAAAAAATTTTTTGTTAAGTTATGTATGGGAATAATGTTCAGGTGAATGAAAAAATGTATGGGAGATATATTTAGAAAAAAAAAATGTTTTCTTTCGCCAAATTAATACTTCCAGGGCCTCGATTCTACTAAAGCAAAACTATTGTCAAACCACAGAGATTGCAAAAAGCGGCAATACATTATAGACTTTAACACGATGCATTTAAAGTTCAATATTAAATAACTGTTAGCAGAGTGAATAAAAGAGTGTAATGAAACTTTTGTCATTTAATTTTGGACCTTAGTGTATAGAAATAAAGTCTAAACTTTAATGCCGCTTTTTGCAATCTCTGTGGTTTGACAATAGTTTTGAGTTAGTAGAATCGAGGCCCAGATGATTTGTTTCCGAAACTGTGCTCAAATTCTTTTTATCCGACTATAAAAATATAACCCTGTATATGTCTATTGGCGGCTCTAAACTCGCGCGAGCCGCCTGTAGGATCTCGGCACGAATCTTAACGAGTGGAGGCGGCAGGAGTGCTAGCAATCCACACTCTCGATATACTAATTGCCCGCTACATCTAGTACTCCGCACAATTTGACTCGCGCCCGTAAAACGGACATACAACGAAGCGATAGTGAAGCGAGCCGAGAGAGGCGACGGGAAACGAGCGTTCCTTCCCGTACCTTCGAGAACAGTCTGCAGCGGTTATGAGATCCGGTTCTTAGCATTCCATGGATTCACCGTGCGGTCGCCGGGTCCATGGCGTGGTACAGAGAGGAACACTGTGACAGCACCTGGGATTAGGGTGGCCACCTTGTGATGCATCAGCGCTCACCTCCACCGTCAGCCGTGTTCCCCCCTCTACCTATCCAAATTTGGTAAGATCCTATCAACGCCGTTTTAGATATTCGTTTGAGTAAAGAGCTTACTGAAGCTCTTGGCAATCATAAGTTATACAGGGATTTAGGTGGAATTCCCCTTGCTCCTACTTCTACGGCGCGGCGTAGAGTTTAACCACATAGCCATTTTTGGTTAACTCGTTGGTCAAGTCAAAGTATTTGTTTATTTTTATAGCGTGCTCTTTAGGTATGTTAGTTTCCCACGGTACTGTGAGTTCTACTAGTACTGCACGCTTTTGCTGTTTTGAAAATTGGAATATATCGGGACTGGATGACGAGGCACAAACATCCTCCGGTATTTTATAGTGTTTCTCATACGAATCTGCGAGTAATGTCCAATCAGCGGCTGCTATCAAAATTGAGTACGGCTTTTGGTTTGTCTTTTTTGAGCAGCCTTCCTTTACAAACGCGACGTCCATTTCTTTGGTTTGTGGTTAAACCCTTTTTCGCTCTAGCTACCGCCAAACTTACCGCCTCACGTACGATTTCTAATAGGTACCTTATCATGTCGGCGCGAGTAATGACCCCGGTCTAATAGCGTCCTACAACCCACCAGTAGGTGCCTAGCAGTACCAATTGCTTCACCACATGAGTTACATGTTTTATCTGTGGCTTTTTCCTATCTGACGAGACTGCTTTGGTCGGGGAGGGTCAACTGGAATGCATTGACATAGAATTTAAGGAGAGCCGGTGACCAGTCGTATATTAAGGTACGCCATTTTAAGGCTATGGGGATACAAAATTCTCCTAGTGTTAATAGTAGTACGTATAATATCTTGGACGTAAAATGTGCTCTTATACGCACAGTACACGTTTCTTGGATGTATTTTGAAGTACGGGGTGGTACTGCGGAGATGAGAGGCTCAAATTCACCAAGCATAGATTATTACAAAACAATCTGAGCGCTCCAGGGGCCTTTTATATCTCTCGATTTAGGTCGAAGATTTTTTTTTCAAGATTATTTCATGGAGCAAAGAAATCAATGTCACGATAAGCAGTGTTTGCTGCTGCTGTCATATACAGTAATTTATCTTCAAATTCGTATCGTTAAACGTGTGCGAGATAATGAAACATAACTCAAAAAAAGGAGGTTTATAAAAGACATTCAAGATACATAATTCGATTCCAGAATCTATACAGAAACATTACGATCAAAAAAGAATCGATTCAAACCATAATATCGATAAACCGAAAACATAATTATATAGAATGGAAATTATTTTCTATTCTTAAGTCCTGCGTGTCAGTTCGTTATGTAATAAATATTTTAAACACAATATTTACAAAAGTTATATACATCATTATATCCTAGTTAATGATCAACCACCTCTTTATATTAGAACAAGAGCCCGCGTAAGCCAGACTTTCATCATGGTAAGACTGATTTTATTACTAATTATAATAAACACATTTTATAATAACTTTGCATGTATGTTTGTATGTAACTTTGAACTCAATTTTTGGATTCTTCATCAAAACGTCGGATTTAAAATTTGCACACCTATCAAGTAGCAAGTATAATATAATACCTAAACATTAAATTGTAAAAAAAATAAGAAATCAATGTCGAGTTGCAAAGGTTGGCCATCGTAATCCAACGTGGAAAAGCGGCAAGTGTAATGGATTCTTTTGCACCGGGAGCGGTGAGGGGCGGGTTATTGGATTTATTGAATAAATTGTATGTCGTGACTTAATGTACTTTTATATTTAAGTAAATGACATTTCTAAACATAAAAAAATAAGTAGAATAATCAAAAAACTATAACGCCGTAAGAACGGATAAATAGAAGGGATAAATAGAAGCCGAATTGGTGAAGGTATTCCCCTTGTAAGGGAAAGACTGCGGGTTGGAGTCCCGCCCGAGAAGATTTATTTTTGCCTATGTATTCAGCTCTATAATTTAAAAAAAAACGTTTTGTTTGGCTTGTATGCCGCTCATTGGAGGCTTGAAGGGAAAGAAAAGCATGGGCCAGAGACTCGTCTGTCTATTAACACTATGACTGCAGTCTGGCGTCCACCAGCTCTTGGTCTATATGTATAAAAACTAATATATATTTATAAAAGTACACACAGTAACTTTTTAGGTGCAAAATGTTCAACGTTATTCGTTTTTATTCTGCTAATTAGTCAATATTAAGTTAAGGCTACGTTACACTTGACAGAAATGCCAGGGCGGATCTAATAAACATTACGTGGAAGATCCGTGATGGCATTTTCAATAAAAACACTACGCGGTAGATCCGTGAAGGCATTTTCAGCAAAACACTACGCGGTAGATCCGTGATGGCATTTTCAGCAAAACACTACGCGGTAGATCCGTGAAGGCATTTTCAGCAAAACACTACGCGGTAGATCCGTGATGGCATTTTCAGCAAAACACTACGCGGTAGATCCGTGAAGGCATTTCCGTTAAATGCAGCGGAGGCCTTAAAGTGTACTTCCCTGGTTAAGCACACCCATCTGTGGTGGGAAATCAAGGATCTACTACAAAATACCTCAAAGAAACATAACTCTAATATAACTTAAGGAATGTAAGGTAATACAAATGTAATACGATATAGAGTATTATGAAAAAGGATCAATCCTCACTGAATGAGCAGCGGCTTTTTAAAGCAAAATATTACAAATAATTTTGAAGGCGAATGTCCCAATGCGGTGCTGCGCGAGTTCATGTCTAGTACCAACCTCTGGCCGCCGGCGGCCGCTGCCTGCCGCTTCTATTTCAGTAGGGATTGACCATAAGAATCAAAATTACAGCCAGCCGAACCACATAGTCACTCAACAGAAACGGCTCCACCTATTAGCGTGATTATAACGTGAAATACGCAAATGATACCTCGCTCCATCGCGTCGACATTAATACCTTGTCCAGAAAGGTCGAATTCGCCGGGAAACGTTTCCGCGACAATAATCGCGCGTTAGAGGGCTTGCGAGTATTGGTGCATAGACCAAAACATCGCGCCCACAAAAATCGCGCGGATCCAAAATACGCGCATAAATCGCATGCACTATGCCAGACTGTCGACTCGCGCGTAATGCACGCGAGTCGAGATACTAGGGACGCCTTGTTGCCCCCAGTTAACGCGCGAACTCTAGAGCGAATGCACGTATTCAGATTCTGATTCAGATTTTGATACGGAATTGTTTATAGCTCGCGCGTAGGTACGCTCTTTCTGGACGAAACGGTCGCGCGTGTTACGCACGAGAGAATCGCAGGGAATTCGCTTCATCTGGACAAGCTCTTATATGCAATAACATGTATTGACGTCCCGTAGCATTAGATCCGGGACAGCATTTCCGTCAAATGTGTGCAATAGATTCAACAAAATGAGCGGTCACATCCTGTATCAGTTTTTTTTTTGTAATGTAAGCAAGTATACAGCCCATTTGATGGTATAGTGTTGCTACCAGGGTAGGTTTAATAGCAGTAGTTTAATAAGTACAATGAAAAACCTTAATTTTTGAATATTTAACATCATAGTGAGATGGATATCCAGCAATAACAAAAAGCGTTTCAACTGAGAATAGGACAGTCAGCCGCCATTTGCCGCCAACTATTAATCTAGTGTATTTGCATGTGCCTGCTTACATGTGTACCGGCTTGCAGATGTACCGGCTTGTAAGTATGCCGGCTTGCAGGTGTACTGGCTTGTAAATATGCCAGCTTGCAGGAGTACCGGCTTGCATATGTACCGGCTTACATGTGTACCGGCTTAAAGAGTTACCGGCTCGCAGATGTACCAGTTTGTAAGTATGCCTGCTTGCAGATGTACCGGCTTGTAAGTATGCCGGCTTGCAGGTGTACTGGCTTGTAAATATGCCAGCTTGCAGGAGTACCGGCTTGCATGTGTACCGGCTTGCATATGTACCGGCTTACATGTGTACCGGCTCAAAGAGTTACCGGCTCGCAGATGTACCAGCTTGTAAATATGCCAGCTTGCAGGAGTACCGGCTTGCATGTGTACCGGCTTGCTTGTATACCGGCTTGCATATGTACCGGCTTACATGTGTACCGGCTTAAAGAGTTACCGGCTCGCAGATGTACCAGCTTGTAAGTATGCCTGCTTGCAGATGTACCGGCTTGTAAGTATACCGGCTCGCAGATGTACCGGCTTCTAAGCATGCCGGCTTGCAGATGTACCGGCTTGTAAGTACACCGGCTTGCAGATGTAACGGCTTCTAAGTATGCCGGCTTGCAGGTGTACCGGCTTGCGGGTGTACCGGCTTGCAATTGCACCGCCTTACAAATATGCCGGGTTGTAGGAGCAACTTGGCCCCAGAGACCTATCGAACCCCACACAGATTGAAACGCATAGTAACTCACAATTAAATTAACTACTATCAGAGTGCACCTCAACCACGGTACCGCTATGTTTTCTTCTCCAATGATTCTTCAATTCTTCTTTCCTTACTGCTATATGCGAGCACTGATCACACGGATACATCTTCGCATTACTGCCACAAGCCCTAACATGGTTCAACACGACTTTTTGATGTTCGGAGAAGAATCCACACTTTTTGCACTTTGAACCGTCTTTCACTTTCTCTATAAAACTGTCCACCATCTTATGCGTTTGTAGATGATACACTAAAGACACGTTATGCGTGGCCACATGATCACATAAATGACACTTATATTTCTTGCTATGTTTCCTTAGATGTTTTGTAAACTGCGATTTACTGGCTGTAGTGTAACTACATATCGAACACACTTGAATGACTTTTTCATGTTCTTTCAAATGATTATGGTAAGTTAAACTATCCATTGTTGTAAAATTACACTGTATGCAGTAAAAATCGTACATCCTCTTCCAGAATAGCTTTTTGAGGCTTGAGTTGGCTTTTTTTTGTTTTTTTGCTGCGGACATCAGTTTTGATGGTCTCTTTTTAACTAGTTTTACTAAAGGCATGTCGTCTTCATCCGTTTCGTCTGATACTTCGACTGTGTCGATGTGTGGCTCTTCGAGAATTACGTCGTCTTCATCGCTGGAAGTTAGGAGACTTACTGGATCTTGATTTCTGGAAAAGTAAGTTTAAATTCAATTTTATGCTTATTAAGTTCAAAAAGGGTATGAAAATATTTCTCACTCTCAGTCAGTCATTCAATCAGTCACTCAGTTTATCATTCCCTCACTCGTTCAGTCAGTAACTTATTAAGAAGGCCAGATCGAAAGAGATGGCCTTGGGTCTGCCGGAGTGCAAGGCCGAGGGATATGTCTAAGACAACACTTCCAGCAACATACGACACAGAGAAGCCGTGCGTTCAAGTCCGACATAGGGTCTTGACGCAGAACGTCGCTTTCGCTAAGTGTCATCGTGAAAAATTTGGTCACTTTAGCACAATGTCACTTTCGCAAAAATGTCACTTTTTCAAAAATTTGTTTCCACTAGTCGCTCCAGCGGAGGGGGTATCCGTAGGGATTGTACGCACGATAAAAAAGTTACTAACTCATTTCAGTCACTCACTCATTCACTCATTTAGTCCCTCACTCATTCACCTCCCCTCGGATTTCCAAATCGGTTCACATCTCCAACAATCGGAAACGCCCTTCCCGATCGGAGGATACTTTTTGTCACCTCCAAATACACTTTTAGATCTAAGCTCAATACAATTTCAGAATTACAAATTTGCTTAGCTCCAAAAATATACAATGAGATACCTAATAGCTAGAAAACATTGAGTATTGACATGTTTAAAAAAAATTTAAAGGACATGCTATATGATAAATGTTATTATAATATTACTAGCTGTCCCGGCGAACTTCGTACCGCCAATTTTTTCCTACCCTCGTGGCGTCAGATCCCGTTCCCGCTGCACCATTTAGGGGAATGAAAAATAGATAATAATTAAATGACGATTGATCATTTTTCTACCGGAAAGAAAAAATGATTAAATTACTAAAATGGCTATTAAAAAATAAGGGTTGATCGTAGAAGGGTGAAAATTGAGGATTGTATGTATTTTTGTATGTTGTATCATAAAAAAATAGAAATTAAAAATTTTGTCTAAAAAATAAAAATTTAGGGGTGGACTACCCCTAACATTTAGGGGGATGAAAAATAGATGTTGGCCGATTCTCAGACCTACTCAATATGCTCACAAAATTTCATCAAAATCGGTCAAGCCGTTTCGGAGGAGTATGGCAACAAAAACTGTGACACGAGAATTTTATATATTAGATAGACTATTTTTTATATGATACGATCTGCGGTAGCCTAGTAGTATGGGTACTGCTGAGACGAGGTCTCGGGTTCGATCCCAGGTTTACCATGGCACACACCAATGACTTTTCGATGCTTTTCGAAGTTATGTGTGTACTTATCGCAGGTTTATAAGTGCCCTGTTATTGGCAATAGGCTCGCCGCCTATTACATTGAGACCTAAACATAAACTGGCGAAATGTGGGTGCTGGCACCTCTGCCTACCCCTTCGGGGAATACAGGCGTGAGTTTATGTTATGTCATGTTATGTAAAATTTGTACGCCAGAACCGGCAGAATATGAGATCTGAACATTATGTACCTAGGCAAACAGCCTCGAGCACAGCGCTGCAACAGCTGATAGAGCTTGTCATTGGTCTATCGCCAGTGACGTCACTGAGTCTGACCAATAACACTCTTTCAAGGCTGTCGCAGCACTGTGCTCGACGATCTATGCTTAGCGAATTACACAGCTGTCCTGGTTATCCTGCTATACTTACTTGTCAGGCGCCTTTTCTTCCTCTACCAAATTGCAAGCTACCTCTTCATCAGAGTCTGGTTCAGGCAGCATCAGACTGCTAGGGTCAATGTCTACTTGTACGCTCTCCAGGACTATGAGACAGTCTTCATTGCCAGCTTCATTTGTGGTGTTATCTGAAGACAAAACAACATTAATGAATGGCGTGGCAGTAGTGCACGCGACTACCACGCAGGAGGCGCGGGTTCGATCCCCGCTCAGTGCAAATATTTGTATGCATGAATATGGCTATTTGCATTGGTCTGTGTGTTTCTAGGTATAATATGTATGTATTTACAAAAAAATAGTAGTATATAAGTATGTTTATCCGCATTCTAGATTCCATAACACAAGCTAATTAAGCATACCATGGGTCTAGATAGCATTGTGTAGAATGTTCTGGAATATTTCTTTATTTATTATTATTATATTATTCCAGAATCTCCTGGCGATGTGGAACCTCTCAGCCTTGGAGGGACTTTGCCTCGCTAAGTGTGTTCTACAGCCTATACAATGGTTTATGCTCAGATGAATTGTTTGACAAGATGCCCACAGCTACATACTATCATCGCACCGTTCGCCATAGGCACGAAAACAGTGCGCACCGTGCGGTATGAAAGGAACTTCATCCCACGCACGCTCAAGCTGTGGAATGAACTCCCTGCCATGGTTTTCCCAAGCGACTACAATATGGGTTTTTTCAAGAAGGTTTCTTCAGGGAAGGCAGCACGAGTGTAACGCCCCTGGTGTTGCATACGTCCATAGGCCACGGTAACCACTTTCCATCAGGTGGGCCGTGTGCTTGTCTGCCACCTTAGTGGTATAAAAAAAAGGATAAAATTCAATGAGGCGACTGAGTGACTGACTGAAAGTTTGAGTGGCAGAACTATTAGACGGCTTATTCCACTTTTCCCCGGTGACAATCCTCGTTGATGGGGATTACTGAACTTTTTGTTCACTATTCCCCGTTGACGCAATTTTTTTTAATAATGTGGATTAGTGAACTAAAACGTTCACTAATCCCCATCATGATAAATTCTATTAGAACTAAAAGGTTCAATAATCCCCATTAAGAAAATAAAAAGTAGATGATTCATTTATAGTATTTTATTTTTAACGTACCAAATGGGGATTCGTATCACTAATCCCCATTATAAAAAAAAACTGCGTGAACGGGGAATAGTGAACCAAAAGTTCAATAATCCCCATCAACGGGGATTGTCAACGGGGAAAAGACTAACTGACTAACAACATGGAAGATTATGGCGTCAGACATTTTGGACATAAAAAGCTTGAAGGGTGGAAGCCAGCAAAAAACCGACCTCTCTTTAGAGTTGGGAAAATAACAGGCAGGTATGTATTGGTTTAGTTAGACCAGTGATTCCCAAAGTGGTCCAGGTGGACCCCCAGGGGTCCACGGGAGACTTGCTGGGGGTCTACGTAGGCGTGAACAAAAAATGGGGGTCCATAAGATGCTAATGGGGGTCCACGAAAATTTATCTGCTTTTCTTGGACATTATTCACACATAGCCACTAGTCCCAAACTAAGCAGAGCTTGTGTACTATGGGTACTAGACAACCGATAAACATACTTA
Organism: Eilema sororculum; assembly: GCA_914829495.1. Taxonomy (NCBI): domain Eukaryota; kingdom Metazoa; phylum Arthropoda; class Insecta; order Lepidoptera; family Erebidae; genus Eilema; species Eilema sororculum. The sequence continues at coordinate 9,514,113 of OU618551.1, forward strand.
AATACTTTTTTTAACAAAATGACCAAACAGCTGATCGAGGTTTGTATGGGAAGTCGAAAAATTTAATGTCTGTATTGGATAAGTCGTAGAACAAACATTGTTCAGGGTGACCTATAGACCACGTGGCCAAGAGGTTTTAAACGATTTACGATACACCCTGTATATAGAAAACACCTAGTAGACAGATACAAACAAACATGTTCATGCACACAAATGTTTGTACCCCGCGGGATTCGAACCCGCGACCTCTTGGTTCAGAAGCAGCGTCCACTACCACTGAACCAAAGTGGCCGTCAATAGTAAAGAGCAAGCATAGTTTTTATAAGGGCCTACCTACATTATTTTAAGTACCTAACTAAGCAGATAATATTTTAATACGGCAGGCGACTGTTACTTGTCTAAACTTGCGTATGATATTACGTACAATTTCGTGTACAGACTTGCAAAGCGCTATCCGCCCGACAATGCTTAAACTTGTTCAGACATGAATTTGATCACCACTATAAATACTTGATGCCAAAGGCAAACTCATTCATTTGTTTCCGGAATTTCGAAAAAAAGGTGTGAGAAACGTCATATCAGTGATTGCTAGTGCCGAAGAAAAGTAAGTACTTACCTTTTTTTTTGTTATAGTAATTAAGTATTTTGTTTACGTGTTGATCACAACTGCTTGTATAGATAGGTGACTTAGTAACTTACGGATATTTTAATTGTCCTCTTTCGATTTGAAGACAAACACAGCACGTTTTATTCAATTGTTTTTTCACGAGAGAAGCACTACCTCTCTAAAAAGGCCGAATAAGCAATATTGCAGAGCAATTAAGCGTGAACTCATTGATTTGATGTTAGTTATGGTTTTTATGGACAATTTTGGGATTTCGACTTTTATTTTTTCCTACACAAATTTGATCAGCATTCGATACTGAGTTTTTTTTGTAGTATTAAAAATTAGTGGTAAATTAGGTGCAGTAGAAACTCGATTAACCGGACTAATTGTTGTCGATAGGCATTCGGATAATCGAAAATCCGGATAATCGAATGTATGAAGAATAATGTTGTGTTTATTAAAAATAACAAATACATAGATATCAACGAAAATCAATGTTTATGAAGAAATTAACACTTATGTATGTATGTACATACATATTTTCATAGATTACATACATAATACTAAACTGCAGCATTAATCATGAAATAAAATATTTAGGTATGTATGTACGAATAATTTGTTTACAATAGGTATGTATTTGGTAATTTGCATTTGGTAATCATGAAATAAGTAGGTAATAAGTTTAATTTGGTTTAAAATATTTGGTAATTGTCATTTAACGTAAGCAACTTTTTCTCTACATTGCTGCTATATCACGAATTCGTTTCAGTTGTAGTAAACTCACAGTATCACTCTCTGTTTGTTTTTCAAACCACTTGAGAGCTGTTTCCAGAGCATAAAATGCTACATCATGAGATGGTCACAATTGCAAACGAACTAATACAATAACGAAACGCGCGGGGTAGCGATCCCACACGGCGCGGGCGGAATATGCAAGTTCCGACACGTACATGCTTGCATAAATTCGACTTGTAGGTACATATAAATTGGTCGCGGTTGGTAGTCCGGATAATCGCGAATCCGTATAACTGAGGGCCGGATAAACGAGTTTCTACTGTACTTTAAAATTAATACGTCTGTATTTGTCTTAGCGGTTTATTAGTTGGTCTATTCCCGCGTGCTGACAAAGGCTGCGGTGTGATACCTATATTCAGAAAAAAACTTGGTTACAAAAACATTTTTTTTTTTCAGGTAAGTTAACTGACACGAAACATGGCTACAGCAAAGAAAAAATGTCGACAATATAGTGTCGATTATTTGAAATATGGTTTTGTTCCATCAGAGGCAGACAAACAATTGCCCATGTGTCTATTATGCAACAAAGTTTTGAGCAATGACTCTATGAAACCATCAAAGCTCGAAGATCATCTAAAAAGGTGTCATACTGATAAAATAGGTAAAGATTTAAAATATTTTCAAACATTGAAGGAAAAATATGAAAAGAGACCCACCATGCACAGTATGTTCGCTTCAACAGCTCAAAGTAACGATGATGGCTTGCGGGCATCTTACAATATCTCATTACTTATAGCAAAATGTGGAAAACCGCACACTATCGGAGAACAATTAATTTTACCCGCTGTTGAAGAAGTCTTAAAAACTGTTTTGCACAAATCTCCATTTGACGTACTAAAAAGAATTCCATTAAGTAACAATACTGTACAAAGACGCATTGATGAAATGAGCTCTGATATCGAATGTTTTTTGTGCAATCATCTGCAAAAAACTAATTTTTCTATACAACTGGACGAGTCAACGTTACCCGGTAATGAAGCATTATTATTGACATATGTCCGATATATTATGGAGGAAGAAATTCACAAAGAATTGCTATTTGCCAGAACTTTGGAGACACTAAAGGCGAATCAATATTTAATGTACTGAGCAATTTTTTTACGGAAAAATCGATTCCATTTACAAACATTATTTCAGTGGCAACAGACGGAGCTCCTGCAATGGTCGGGCGATATCGTGGGTTTATAACTCATCTCAAAAGAATTATACCAGGGCTTACAGCTATTCATTGCGTAATCCACCGCCAACATCTTGTGGCAAAACATTTAAGTGACAGGTTGAACCAATCTCTTAATTTTGTAATAAAAGCTGTCAACAAAATCAGAAGCAATGCATTGAATACGCGTTTATTTGCTCAATTGTGCGACGAAAATGATGAAGACTTCCAGCGACTGCTCTTACATACTGAAGTACGCTGGTTGTCGAAAGGTGCATGCTTAACGAGATTTTACTCTGTTTTCGATTCCGTATTAGAGTTCCTAGAAAGCAGAGATCCAGATTTAAAAGAAAACTTGATCAAATTCAAAACAGACATTGCGTATTTGACAGATTTGTTTAAAAAATTTAATGATATTAACTTGCAGTTACAAGGGGACAGCCTGAATTTAATAAAAACAAAGGGGATAATTTCGGCTTTTCTTGGGAAATTGAAATTAATGAAGCAAAACATTAGTCGGCGCGAATTCTCTCAATTTCCAAACTTGTCACAGGTAGAATGTATTGATGAGGATATCCATACCTACAGTCAACATTTAAGTGCCCTGCATGTTGACTTCAAAACCAGGTTTGAAGATATGCTGACAATGGATATACCACCATGGATCATAAATCCATTTGATGAAACGGAAGTGGCCAATGTAGTATTACAAGAGGAGCTGCTCGAGCTAAGCACCAATGAGGAGCTGAAGATGAAATTTAGAAAAGGCTACCAAACATTTTGGCTGCAAGCAGAAATACCCGAAAAATATCCTGGACTGTGGGAAATCACAAGGAAATTTTTAATAGCTTTTCCCTCGTCATACCTTGTAGAAAGGAGTTTTAGTGCCGTTTCAAATCTCTTAACAAAAAAAAGGAGCAAATTAAACATCACAGAGCGGGGGGATTTGCGGTTATTGCTCACAAAAATAAAGCCAAACATTGATCGTTTGCTGACACGCCACCAAATACATCCTTCCCATTAATGAAAATTATGACTAACCTTTTTAATTTTTTCTTGTAATTCTATTCTTTTAATAAATAAAGTGTTATAAAATGTACCATTTTTCGTTTTTATTTTACCTATCGGAATATAGGGACAGAACTCAGAAGCGACACTTTTTCATTTTTTGGCGACTTTATGAATGTGGTAGAAATGTAGCAGCAGGGGGTCCATCGAAACTAGTAACATTTTGAAAGTGGTCCACGAGAAAAATAAGTTTGGGAACTACTGAGTTAGACCCATGATATGTTTAAGTAGGTACTGCCAAGCGAAATAAAAAATATTTTCTTTCTTTCTTTGTTTCAGTCCGTATTTACATGTCTTGGAGAACACATTATGCCGTCGGTACCTGTTGCCATCAATGGCAGTCGTTACGGGTAGTTGGGAGCCCTAAAGAGTCCAAGAACCAGTTTAACTGCAATACTTCGATATCGCTAATAGGTTATGGAGATTATATTGCAATAGATAATTATTCACGCAAAACTGGATACCCCTTACTTGCTCTCTCAAATTACCTTCAACACCAGACATAGCGCACGCAGATCCAATCATCCAAATCTCTTTGCCTTACACGTTTATAGAAACAACATATTGTACTATAACCCCCTGGTCAGGATGGCCCGCCAGTATAACGATTTGGCTTTAAATAACTCTGGACATGATATATTCGCTAAATTCACAACGTATATTGGTTCACTCAAGGGTGTCCTTTATTCCACACGTCCACACCCAACTGTGAAATTTACCTAATGTAATGTAATCATCTATGTATTGGTATTTCTTTCAATAGTTATTACTTAGGGTTAACTAATCTTTCTTGGTCTTTTTGTTTACACAAGTTTTTTGGATTGCAATTCCGACTTTGATTGTATAATCTTATTTTTATTATTATCATAATTGTAATCTGTGTTGTGTAAGAAAAATAAAAAAAAAATAGATTCATGGAAAATATCGAAGTTCAGCCAGAAGCCAAAGCCGGAAGGTGAGGTTATGTCGGACTCGAACCGACTACAGCCGACAGCCTCCGTGGCGTGGCGGTAGTGAACGCGGCCGCTTCGCAGGAGGCGTGGATTCGATCCCCGCTCAGTGCAAATATTTGTATGCTTATATATATGAGTATTTGCATTGGTCTGGTCGTGCCTCGGAGAGCACGTTAAGCTGTCGGTCCCGGTTGTCATACGAACATGTATGGCAGTTGTTATAGGGGAATTGGGTCAAATGGCCCCACATAGAAGGGCTGATCATCCGTCCGGTCAAACGGCGTCCCCACTAGGAGTAGTAGTAGAGGGTCGTGGTACTAGGCCGGAGGTGAGGTTGTCTTCGACATATCCCTCGCACGACCCCAGACTCCGTGGTTAAAGCATCTGGCAAGAAGAAGCTTTCAGAATACTCACCCTTATCTACTGCAATTTCAATGAACACCGGTGGCGCATCACCCTGGTCATCCACAACTATAGTGTCGTCTCTCTCGCTCCCACGTGGATACCCTATCTGCTTCTCCTGCGGCAGGAGACTGTTCGGCTTGCAGTTTTTTATCTGGTAGTTGGTTATCATGTCTTCAAAGTCCGGCTGTTGCCTTGGGTCTGGGAGTATGTCTCTGTAATAAGAAGGTTTATATTGTAACTAGCTTTTGCCCGCGGTTCCGCCCGCGTGGATGTCGGTTATCGCGACTAAACATAGCCTATGTCCTTTCTCATGGTCTAATCTACCCTAATACCAAATTTCATTAAAATCGGTTCAGTGGTTTAGGTGTGAAAGCGTAACATACAGACAGACAGACAGACAGACAGAGTTACTTTCGCATTTATAATATTAGTAAGGATATTAGTAAGGATGAAGCATTGCAGTTAGACCAGTTGTTGGACTTTTTAAGGCTGCCATAGATGTTCGTATGGCAATCGGGACCGACGGCTTAACGTGTCAAAAAAAAAGTAAAAAGTCAAAAATCATTTATCCGTACTAATATTATAAATGCGAAAATAACTCTGTCTGTCTGTCTGTCTGTCTGTCGGTATGTTACGCGTCCACGCCTAAACCACTGAACCGATTTTGATGAAATTTGGTACAGGGATAAGTTAGACCTTGAGGAAAGACATAGATTATGTTTGGTCGCGATAACCGACTTCCACGCGGGCGGAGCCGCGGGCAAAAGCTAGTTCTGCATAGACTATTAAATCGCCACTTACAAAACGTCAATAATGCTCTCTGAGTCGACCAGACCAATGCAAATACCCATATTCATGCATACAAATATTTGCACTGAGCGTGGATCAAACTTGCGACTCCTGCGTAGCGGCCGCGTTGACTACCACTAGCCACAGAAGCTGTCTGAATTCAACTGTTTTGTAAAATAAATAAAATCTAGGCTACTCTAAAACTGAGAATAATATGCAATAAACCTTTCTACCAATTGGGAATTCTATTGACTACTCAAATTAGTTACTTTTTACTAAACGTCAAAACGATAAGTTATAAGGTAACTTGTATGAAAAAGATTTAGTGACGTCATAAAATTTAATAGTCAAATCAGTTACTATTATAGGTTGAGTGGACGATTAAAAATAAGTAAAAACTATAAATAAGAACCGACGCAATTTTAACCGCTCTTTTACCATTCTTAATTTAATAAGCTCGGTTAGATAATTTATTTTTACCCGACTACGGCGAAGCCAAAAGGAGGGTTATGATTTTGACAGGCTATGTATGTATGTATGTATGTGTGTATGTATGTATGTTCATTTGTTCCCTCATAGCTCCTCAACTACTTATTAGAACTGGACATATGAGGTATCGTTACAAGCGGCTTGATCGTCCGATGGTTATAGGCTATATGACGTGTCACTCAATCTTGTGTGGCGCCCTCTAGCGCTCATAAGGTACTGTGTAAAAAAATAAATTTGAGATAAATATGCCGTGTTTGGTATCAAATGAAAGGGCTTAAGAAGTACATTCCAAATATGTATAAATTATTAGCTTTACCTTGCCCCAAAATAATGTAAATAAAAAATAAAGTTTAAAACTAAAACCCGACTACCGAAAAATCACACTCTAAAATGTAACAAACAAGAAAATATCAAGGATAGCCGTGGTCGTATGCCACTTACTCTAACAAAACAATATATTCTAGGGTAAAGTGGCATACGACCACGGCTATCCTTGATATTTTCTTGTTTGTTATAACTATAGGATACAATTACAGACTCACCTTTCTATACTGCTATTCGAAGAATCTGTACTATCCTTAACAACCACTTTACATATCATGCTAGATTTAGTTTTTCTCTTTCCTTTGGACTCTTTTCTCCTCTCTTTACGGACCTTTATGGTTGGTTCAAATGTATTGCCAGTGGTAGAATCTGGTTGAGGAGTTTCGATATTTTCTACTATTTTCTTGTCTGGTATTACTGGGTTTCCTACCGTTTCCTTCTCTGGTCTTACTGCGTTTTCTACCGTTTCCTTCTCTAGACTTACTGAGGTATCTACTGTTGCTTTCTCTGGTCTTATTAAGTTTTCTACCGTTTCCTTGTTTGGTAATATCGAGTTTTCTACTATTTTTTCTTCTGGCGATACTGAATTTTTTACTATTTTCTCGTCTGGTAATTCTGAGTTTTTTGTTACAGTTTCAGACTCTAATGATGTTGCTTCTGTATTTTTTACATCTTGAGATTTCTGTAAAAGAAAAGAAAATAATATGATGTGTATTTTTTTATGGATTTGGATAGGAAAAAAGTAAACGTCTTAAGCCTAGCGTCCACCTACCCGAACCGCACATAATGCATTATTACGCTTTGTATAGAAAAGTGCGATCCGTACGATGCGGGTAGGTGGACGCACTTTTTCGACTTTACATTCAAAGCATAAAAGCCTTGCATGCGGTGCGGGTAGGTGGACGCTAGGCTTAATACGGGACTTAAAGTCCCGTCCAGTCTCTCACAGCAGGAATACTAAAGAGATGAGCTACATGGGCCACATTGGGAGAGGCCTATGTCCGCAGTGGACTGCGGTGGGCTAATAATTGATTGATAGCATATTCTACACATACTATCTTTTGCAAGTACAAAAAATTAGACATACAAAATATTTGAACTGGATGGGAATCGAAACCAAGACCTCAGATGCACCAGCAGCTATTTAAGCGGCGGACAAGCACACCTGAAGGAAAATGGCTATCGTCGCCTATAGACGCACAATACCAGGGGCGACCTTGTATAAACCTAATGTCCTTCTTGAAGAACCCCATATTGTAGTCGCTTAGCGAAATTACAGCGGCTCTAATAGTGGATTGTATAACAAGAGAGCGAAGTAGTATTTTTAAAGCGAGGGCGCTACTTTGAATCAAGAGCAAAGCGAAGGATTCTAGAATAGAATCCCGAGCATAACGAGGGATTCTAACGTAGAATCCTGAGCGCAGCGAGGGATTCAAAGTACACCGCCCGAGAGAAAAATAATTCGCTCCCGAGTTATATATACTCTACTTACTTTTCATCACCGTTCTATGAGAAAATATTTCTCCCGATATTTCGTGGGTAACAAGTTTTGTACGGCGTTGTTAGCTTCTATATTAGTTTCAGGAGTTAATGCATTGTCACTTCCATAACTAAACGTAGAACTCATATTATTTTGCATAATACAACTTAAATAGGTACCTAATGTACTAATTACAAGGACAGAGAGGTAATTGGCGCTCTTTGTTTTTTTTTAGTTAGCACAGGTCATCCCGCGCTGTGCAGCCAACACGTACCAGCCAGTAATCTCTGCACTTTGCGTTCGATTTCTATGAATGTTAATGTTCCAAATTCAAATCACTTTGCCGGCCCGCTGCTTGGCTCTGAACAGAAAAGAGCTAAACAGCTAAACTCGCTACGCTCGAGATTCTATTCTAGAATCCTTCGCTTCGCTCTTGATTCAAAGTAGCGCCCTCGCCTTAAAATTACTACTGCGCTTCCTTGTTATACAATCTACTATTCGTTACTTACCTTTTGCAGTAGAAGTGTTGGAACCACCTTACTCTTGAGGCGCGCCTTGCCGCGCACAACCTCGTAATCATCTTTGTCAAAGTGCTGATTACAAACCACTGTGCCCAAAGGCACTTTGGATCCGATGTTCAGTACATCTAACCATTTCCGACGGAGACTTTTTCTTGTTGGAAATCTGAAATATTACAATACTTATGTTTATATACACAATTTGCTGTTGCCCACGGCTCCGCCAGCGAGGATGTCGGTTATCGCGACCTAACATAGCCTATGTCCTTTCTTAAGGAAAATCGGATCAGTGGTTTAACCGTGAAAGCGTAACATACAGACAAACAGACAGCGTCAATTTTGCATTTATAATATTGGTATGAAAGTTGGATTACTTTAAAGAAAGACAGGAGAAAGAAAGAGAAAAGACCGAAATACAAATAATTTATTTACGTTCCTCACAGTGTGCATCTCATAATATCTAGCTAGTGGATAGCATAGCATATGTATATGAAACAGTAACAATTGGTTTATTATGAAGGTATTTTTTTTAATCAGTTATGTTGTGTATGCGCAGCGCTGGTTTTCAGATGGAGATGGAGATTACTAGTTACCGGTTTCAACACGAAATAAATTCTTAAAAATTCTGTAACCGATAGCACCACCATCTAACGACGCGAAAACTACAAACATACATATAATAACGCCTGTAAATTCCCGAAGGGGTAGGCAGAGGTATATTAGCACCCACATTTCGCCAATTATGATTTTAGGTCCCAACGACGTAATAGGGGGCGAGTGCTTTACCGTCTAGTGGGTCCCTTGTCTTGGGCTGTATTATTTGTTTGTTTACTGTCGGATGGAGAACAATCCCTTAGTCGCCTTTTACGACACCCACAGAAAGAGCTGGGGTTGTTCTATTCTACTCCACCGGCCAACCAATATAACCAACACGGGTAAACGCGAAAACTAGATAAAAAATTAGAGGATATATATAATAACTAGCTTTTGCCCGCGGCTCCGCCCGCGTGGATGTCGGTTATCGCGACCAAACATAGCCTACGTCCTTTCTCATGGTCTAATCTACCGCTATACCAAATTTCATCAAAATCGGTTCAGTGGTTCAGGCGTGAAAGCGTAACATACAGACAGACAGAGTTACTTTCGCATTTATAATATTAGTATGGATAGAAGCCATCTATGAAGCTGGTTGTTCCATGAGGAGGAAACGCAACCTGGGACTCTAAGGACCGGTTTTTATACTACTTAGATGGCATACAAGCTCACGGTCCACCTGATGGTAAGTGGTTACCGTGGCTTATGGACGTGTGCATATGAGAGTCACACTCGTGATGCCGGCCCTGTAAGATTTTTTAAAGTGTGTAGCCTGGTGGTATGGGTAATGGACTGCTGAGACGAGGTCTCGGGTTCGATCCCAGGTTTACCATGGCACACACCAATGACTTTTCGATGTTATAAGTGTATTTATCGCAGGGTTTATAAGTGCCCGGTTAATGGCAATGGGCTCGCCACCTATTACATTGGGACCTAAACATAAACTGGCAAAATGTGGGTGCTAATACCTCTGCCTACCCCTTCGGGGAATACAGGCGTGAGTTTATGTTATCTTATGTTATGTACCTATGTAGTTCACTAAACTATATTATATATACATGCCACCCATAATATACATGCCTTAAGTCGGAATTTGGCTGTTCAAACAATAGTGTGTCATGTAATAAACCATTTATGTATGTACCCATTTTCGCAAATAAATTATTATGAATCGCAATTGAATTTTTCACGCTTATACAACGCCGAGTTGGTTCGACTCGTAGTGTCGCTCGACGAGGTATATAAGTTCTTTGAAAGAGTAATTGCGAAGCACCTCTCTAGATTGGGGCCCTCGCTCGTTACATGGGGTCAATATGAGGGGGCCGGACATGGAGAAGGAAATGATAGCGGAGTTGTTGCAAGGCAATCGAGTCACGTGCCATCCAAACGTCAAATGGACTCATTCGGTCTGTGACGTCATTATTTACTCTAGTGAAACGTGTTGTCATTTTTGGTCAAAAGTTCAACAAGAAAAATAGCTTTAACCTGATTTATGAATGAACTGTGAGGTACCAGTGTGTACAAATTGTACAGATAGGCAAATGGAAGTGGGGAGGAACGTCATAGCTATGACGTCATTTGACTTTTGGCAACCCGCGCGTCTCTCTTCCCACCCGCATTTGGCGACGCGTTTTTATTAGACGAATTGATATTTCGTCTAACAAAAACGCATCTCCGTTACTTAATCATATTCTGTCCTCCGTGGGGCCGGATAACTCCAGCAAGAGACTCGACGCGAATATCGTGCGGTCCATAGCCCACGTAGAAACTGTAAAACTGCAAATGAGTTTTAAATGTAGTCTGATCTTGCCCGGATTACAATTAGTGTCCGGCCCTGGAAGCTCCCCAGACGCCTTCTAAACTAGGCCAAATCCGGGGCCTATCCATTAAATAAAAATAAAAACACTGTCCAACTTACTCAAAGTAAACTATGCCTTCTTTTATATCATGGCAGCCGTCAACACAACAAACACCCATAGCGGAGTTATATCTGGAAATATAAAAAGAAATTAAAACCTGTTGACTCAAATGTACGAAGTTCTAGGATCTTTGAGGTGCAAACCAAATACACCTGGTAGCGAGTATATCTAGATGGCACCACCGTCGCCCTTAAAGAGATTTGAAATGAATCAGGTGTGGCTCAATAGCTCAGTTGGAAGAGCATCCCCCCTGTAAGGGAAAGGTCGTGAGTTCAAGTCTCACTTGAGCGTTTCATTTTTTCCGATGTTTTTCGAACTTTAAAGTTAGCATTAATAATGCTATAAAAAATTCAGTCATATATCTACTCATTGAGGAATAACGCTCTGGTATAGATGAGAGGGTTAGATGGCGGTTGCTCCAACAAAAATAATAACTTAAAGTCTCGCATTTATTATTTTTATTTTTATTAACTTTTATATATTCGGTGGAGCAAAATTAACATTATAAAGAGTTGTAAAATGTATACTGGTATAGGGTATGATGGGGTTGACATATCTGTATTGATAAAAGCACCCCAAAAAACATGATTAAATAAAACTCAGACAATGCCTTGTAGAGCATGTTAAACTGTCAGTCCCAGTTGCCATACGAACATCTATGGTTTTTTTTTTCGTGCGGAAATCCCCTCGGGTACCACCCCTGCCGGAGAAGTTGTTGTGGGTAGTTGTTAAGGTCATAATATGACAGTTGCTCCACAGAAAATTTCGAAGTTCAGCTAAATCCACAGGTAAACTGGTAAAGCAGACCCTAGCAATTGAAAAGCATCAGATTTGACTGGGATTAGCGCTACGATGAAGAAGAAGAAGCTCTTGAAGTGCGTAAGGAAAGACGCAGATTCAAAACATTGTTATATTCTGCCTCAAAAAGCCTCTGCTGACAACTGTTCTTTCAGGGGGTATTCCGGATGATCCTTATCTCTCCTACCTATTGGTGCATCAGATTTTTTTTTAGATATGATATTCTGGAATACATTCCATCCATAAGTTCCCTATAATCACAATTAGATAAGAGACTTCCACATCGAATCTGGATAGGCTGATTCTATTAATTTGGTTAACTTGGTTTTTGTAGGAGCACAGCGGTTTGACTCCTAATTTTGAAAGGAAAAACTATACCCACAGTTTGTAAGAAAGTTGGAAAATGGCTCTGCCGTTGCCCTTAAAGACTAAATAAAGAGAATAAAGAGAAGGGAAATTTGTAGCGATTCAGGTGTGGCTCAATAGCTCAGTTGGAAGAGCATTCTCCCTGTAAGGGAAAGGTCGTGGGTTCAAGTCCCACTTGAGCGCTTCTTTTTCTCGATTATTTCGAACCGGAAAATCTATGTTAGTTCTCTTCTGGTGTACTGGCTACCAGGTGACCTAGTGACCTAGCTTAGGCCACAAAGATCTTGATGGGGCCCATAAAGACACAGAATTAAATTTTAAAATAAAACATATTATTATAAGTAGACCATATGACTTTCACAAAAAATCCTATAGGGACATTCATTGTTATGTTTAAAAGTAGTATCTATAAATAAAATGTAATTAGAAAAAGTAATTTCAAAAATACTAATTACCCATATTTTTCAAAAATTAAATGCAGTGGCAACCCTAGCTAGTCCAACTCACATCCAAAAAGCAATAACTGGTATCGCCCTATTCTGAAAACTACATCGCTTTTATATCGCAACAACTACATCGACCTTATAACAACTATGCATAAGAGCCATAATGCCATATCAAAACATAATATTTACGATATCGTTGCGATGTAATTTTCTGAATAACACTGCGTCGATAATTAATTCAAAGATATTACAATCGATATTAAGAGCACATTATTCCCAAAAATTATAAGTTTCAATGTTTGTAAACAACTCCTACGGTAATTAAGCCGCGAATATATCAACAACAGGTTAGAAAATATAAAATCTAAATATAAAAGCTTACCTGCGTTTGTTACGTGTAAAACGGTAAACAATGTTGGAATATGTCGAAATAAATAATATTTGACATTTATTTCAACCACTTTTATACAAAATCAACATAATTTCCGGCTTATTTATTTAAAATTGGGTCTTGGAAAAATATTTACAACAAGCTACCTTTTTTAGCTGTGACGTTTGATAGAATTGATAGTGATGTGCCGGTTTATATTACAGATTATAAATATTGAAGCTCTTATAATCGATTGTATAAACACTGATTTCTTCCTGTCTGAATAAGTGAAACTTGGTGAAACTTTAGAAAAAAGAAGTGTTTTAATTTCTTTTCCATGAGAAATAGGAACATTTATCGTAAATAAAAATAGCGTAAGTGGTTTGAGCATATTAAATGAATATAATTAGCTAACTGAAAAAAACGCTTTATTAAATTATAAATAAATTCACTTGAATAACGATGATATCGATTCGATGTTATATAAATCTATCATACGATTATTCGTCATTATGAAAATTGTTATCTGTGGCCGATATTTTTATTGACTCGATATTCTCGTTAATACAAACGAACTGCGTTCTCGAAGTTGTTTAGCCGACTTTAAAAAAGATTCATTCAGTATTCGTGTTTTTAATCCTAGATCATTTACTTATAATACCTGCTATAGTGACTATGTAAACTTCATCCAGGTGGCAGATAAGCACAGGGACCACCTGATGGAAAGTGGTTACCGCGCCCTATGGAACGTGTTCAACACCAGGGTTTTTAATAGCTTTCGCTAAGAACAAGGCTTTCAGATCAAAAAAATATCTCACCAAATTTAATTGCTACATTATGTACTTACGTTTTAATGATTACTTAGCCTGTTTAAATGAATACAAAAAAATAGTGTCTACTTGATAGTCATCATCTTAGCGCGGGGTCAGATTTCTTTCTCCAAGTATGTCTTTGGTTTTTACGAGAGTGACTGTCTGACATTATTTGCTCTACCACATCAAGCGCTTCATGCTTTTCGGCCTTGGCCTTCTTCTAGAAGACCCATCGTTCTCATAATCTGTAATTATGAGGACTTCATAGCAACTGTTTCTCCATAGTACCGTTCTCCCCTTTTTCCTCCCTGAATATTGCTTCTAGAACAATATTTTTGTTTTCGTAAAATCAAGATCTTCTGTATGCATGCCCCTGTTATTTTATTTTTGTCGGCAGTCAATAAAATAAGAAAATATGATCGTCTAAAGATGATGAAAAATAACTAATTCTTACCGGCATGTTTGGAGGACTACCAGACAAATTCTAAAAGGTTTTAACGTTATAAAAAATAACAGGAACATGGATACGCTATTTCCTAATAAAACGGTGTCAAAAATATTTAAATCGGCGTAGTTTTCGCTGAAAAATACAATTTTGCCCAAAAAAATTGTGATAAAATCGGCCTGAGCTGCAGCTATCCTTATCGCAATCTACCGGGACAGGAGTGAGACGGGAGCAAGGGCAATAGTATAGGCAATAGGATTATTCGCTAGCTAGGAAGTCCTCTTAAACCTATCCTTTTTCAATAAACAATTATTATAATTTGGTATGTTTTGTGAGAGCTTCTTCAAGAAGTCTCATCGTTCTCATAATCTGTCATTAAACCTGTCCTTTTTCAATAACCTATTATTATAATTTGGTATGTTTTGTGAGAGCTTCTTCTAGAAGTCTCATCGTTCTCATAATCTGTCATTAAACCTGTCCTTTTTCAATAAACAATTATTATAATTTGTTATGTTTTTTGTGAGAGCTTCTTCTAGAAGTCTTATCGTTCTCATAATCTGTCATTAAACCTGTCCTTTTTCAATAACCTATTATTATAATTTGTTATGTATTGTGAGAGCTTCTTCCAGAACTCTCATCGTTCTCATAATCTGTCATTAAACCTGTCCTTTTTCAATAAACAATTATTATAATTTGTTATGTTTTGTGTGAGAGCTTCTTCTAGAAGTCTCATCGTTCTCATAATCTGTCATTAAACCTGTCCTTTTTCTATAACCTATTATTATAATTTGTTGTTTTGTGAGAGCTTCTTCTAGAAGTCTCATCGTTCTCATAATCTGTCATTAAACCTGTCCTTTTTCTATAACCTATCATTATAATTTGTTGTTTTGTGAGAGCTTCTTCTAGAAGTCTCATCGTTCTCATAATCTGTCATTAAACCTGTCCTTTTTCTATAACCTATTATTATAATTTGTTATGTTTTGTGAGAGCTTCTTCTAGAAGTCTCTTCGTTCTCATAATCTGTCATTAAACCTGTCCTTTTTCAATAAACAATTATTATAATTTGGTATGTTTTGTGTGAGAGCTTCTTCTAGAAGACTTACAGTTCTCATAATCTGTCATTAAACCTGTCCTTTTGTTTTGTGAGCTAGTCGATCTCGGCCAGAAATAAAATACATATATAGTATAAAATTATATTTATTTACAATGTGGAAGCATCACAAACATTGAATATCAGTACACATTCAGTCAACGAGTAATTCTCTTACAAATAATTATAAGTTCGAAAAACATTTGAAAAAATGAAATGCTCAAGTGAGACTCGAACTCATGACCTTTCCCTTACAGGGACTGCTCTTCCAACTTAGCTATTGAGCCACACTTGAAGAGCAGTCCCCTTGTAAGGGAAAGGTCGTAAGTTCGAGTCTCACTTGAGCATTTCATTTTTTCCAATGTTTTTCGAACTTAAAAGTTGGCATAATAAATGCTATAAAAAATTCATTCAAAATAATTATAATTCATACCTACGCCTCCACGGCCGGCACCGTAATATAGTATTTTTTTAATTATTTATTTTTTACAAAATTTCTTATAGATGATCCTGTTTATTACAACATTGATATAGGCTAATTTTTCGGGTTCCGTACCTCAAAAGGAAAAAAATAAACTCTTACCGCCGATCCCAATACCATACTGACAGTTAAAGATAGATCGCATCTACGATGCTCGACTGTTTGAATTCAAAACATAGTAACTCCTATTTCACACCAATTTCGGCAAATAAAATTATACCGCGATGCACTTTCCCGCAAAAAATCAGTTACCATGTTTTGAATATAAACAGCCGATACGTCAAATTTGACTGTTGCGATCTATCTTTAACTGTAAGTATGTTATTGGGAACGGTCGTTAAAGGATCACTTCGTTGTCCGTCTGTATGTCTGTCAAACCTTTTTCTCAGAAATACGTAAAGTAAAGCCAACGAAGCGAGAGAAAAAAGGTAAAACAAGTTTCAGCGGTTCCAAACATTTTAATTTGAAAATGATTACGTATCACTTCAAGCGCATTCCAGACTGGAATGAAATTGCTCATAAGATGGCGGATCCAATAGTTTAAACCGCCTGTGCTGACAGCTTTCCTGTACTACGAAACACGCAACGACAGCTGTCGCTCGGGTATTGTCCCGTACGTGTGACATTGCGACAAGGGCAGAGAAAATAATCTCTAGTTATCGCAACGTAACTCAGTAATGGTCGCTTTGATTACCTTTTTTCTCTCGTCTCGTTGGCTTTACTTTAGATGTATCAAATTTAAATTCATACCACATGCTCAGGTGTATAACGTCTTGAAACTGTGCAAAAATTAAAGTTTTGCGTCAACGTAATGAAAATATATTGCAGTTTATGTAGCATAAGTTCGTTCCTAAATCCAAACCCTCGATGCGCGATTCCAACTCGCACTTGATCGGCTTTTTATAACAATCAAACATACTATTTTTGTATAGCTAGATTTGTATGAATTACATAAAGTACCGAGTAAAACGGGATGAATAGAGATAAAATAGTTATTAAATATTTTTTTCAAAATTTTATTTTAAACTAGTTCCATAGTTTCACTTGAGAGAAAATAAGTAATTACAGAATTTAGCTTACGATATTATTTCTATTCACACTTATTCACCCAATTTTACGGTAACCATTCACGAGTATATTTTGCTCTCCATTACTAACACATCAGCCAGTGAATGGCTGACTTTAAGCGAAAAGAACAACTATTTACATTTCCTGTATGCATATTACATATTATATACCTACTAAGCTTATTCAATTAATATTTACAAACTAAATTGTATAAGAGCTAGGCAGTAATTGAATACATCTTTTTTTTTAAATCGGAATAATGTCAAGATTTTGGCGGGACGTAAACCCTTGGGCCCAGACTGTGTCAAATAACATAGTAGCTACGAATTTCGTGCTAACGAAATCACTTTTTGCACCACAACCCAAATAAGTCAGCGGACTCTATGTTGCTTTACAAACTTAATAGTACTAATAAACACTAACAATATTTTGCAGAGACAATGGTTCATATACTGGGTGTAAGGGGAACGCTCCCGAAGCTGAAAACATCTAATAGTAGGTACTCCAGATACATAACACATTGGCATAAAAATAAAATCGAATAGGGCAAAAAAACATTTTTTTCTTTTTTTTGCGTTATTTACTCTCCATCGCGTTAGTAAAGCTAAATGAAACGGTAATTTTATAAAAAATATCAGTTCAAAAAAAAAAACTAGCACCAAGCGCGTGCTTTTTTGTAACGGTGTATTTAGTAGTACTTGGAGTACTGCTAGGGGTTTTAGTCGGTAGGAGTCCGGCATAACATCCATGAAGGATTTCCCCCACGGTCAAAAAAAAAAAAAAAGGGGGGGTTTTCGGCTTCGGGAGCCGGTACGTATACAACAAGACAATACTCGACACGAAATATATAACCACTTGAACGTCCGGCGCGCGCATTAAACATTACTGTCTTACGTCCAACTATTCGTGATTGTGATCGCCGCGCATGCCGCGCGTCCTATTCATTACAAAAAGCTATGTAACTCCTACTATAACATACCTAAATTATAGAAAAAAATACTGTAATGTAGGTCTAAGAACGTAGATTGTATTAATATTCTATTTAACCTTGTGCTGTTATCCTGATTTACATAAAACAGGGTAGAAAATGAGGTTCGGCATAAAAAAAGTAATCATTATTTTCTATGACAACAACATTTTGACGTTAAAATTATACTAAATTTAGCACTCAAAGCTATATTAATTCAATATAATTGTAAAGAGTAAGTCTCAAAGTTCATTTTGATGTATAATAATTGAAGAAAGATGTAATAAAACTGCTATACTTACGACATAATCACTGGCACTAAAACACTTCACTCACAAGACGTCAAGTCAACTGACTTAGATTTTTTTTTTCTCAACAATCGAACCTCTTACACTGACATCTAGTTGTTATAAGTTGCTCTATTTCATTAGCAAGCATTCTAAATCAATACAAACGTCATTGTAGTACGTCATTTATAAACTAGATGTCGGTTTTCTAAACTTGTTGCTCTGGACACTATAGTATCCAGGACGTAAGACGCAATATTTTTTTTGGATACCATGCTATCCACAGACGTTCAAGTGGATAAAGAAGAGAAAGGTCTGGCTATCGGTTTGGTCACAATGTTGCGAAAATGTTCAACATAATTCGCAACGCGATTAGCTACATTTCCAACCAATCGTAATCACTGAAAATAGTGACCAATCAAACCACCACCATATTGAAGTTTAAGTGGCAGCACTAGTGATGACTACGAATATTTGAAAAATAATAAGGCAATACCATAAACAATGAATCAATCAAAAGAACAGCTAGGTATGGATCTTTCTTCTGAGTAAAAAAGGTTAATATTCGTGGAAGTTTCCTCTTAGTAAAAAAAATGTTAAGTTCCATATTCACACAATTGGGCACATCACTAGTCTACCGTGTTGTAAAAGAAAAGAACTGACTCTTAATGATATACTCCGTGTTACCAGGGCCGGACTAGAATAAAATTCTTCCAGTCTATCAAAATTTTCTTCGTCGTCTCCCCTTATCCAGATTCTAGAACACTCGGTCCTGGTAACCAGAATCCTGTACAGGCTGGTTTGGTTTAGCCTGGGCACCGGCCACATGGTGGTGGTGCCGGAGGTGTCCAGGTCGCCTCGGGGGTGCCAGGTACTCAAACATGCTCTGTGTGTGTTGGGCCAACATGTTGGCCAGGTCACAGGGCATTGGGTCAGTCCAGAAGAAATCGTGGTTTAATGCTGTATCAGCGTCATACCTGGAACAACAATATTATATTTAGTTTTAGATTTTTATTATTTAAGTCGCAGTAGTTAACAAGTCAGGCTTATGGTGGCTTATGGTTATTACGTGACGTGAACACACTCTTATCACAAGTAAATTAATACCGTTTAACGTGAATTCAAGTAATTGTGGTGACTACAAATTAAAAAAAAAAGTCCTGCCAGCCTTTGTCCGTAGCCGCAGCTGCACGGATGTCAATAAAAGGCATTATCCTAAGTGAGTACAGCACTACGAAGGACACAATGAAGGCATTCCTTTATTGTGTCTTACGTAGTGTCGCGTGAAAATGTCACTTATGAAACTTAGTATGGAACTGTAACGCGGGCCCACCAAATTTGGGTTTTAAAAAAAGACGCGAGTGTCCTTGAGTGATATTTATTAAATTCAGTACACAATTAAGATTGAATTTTTTGGACGGAACTGGAAGCACTACCGTATGCTCTGGATGTCGCGGGAGGTCTGGCGTGCAGGTGTGGGGTGATGTCGCCGGATGGATGGAAGACGCTGACTAAGGCGTAAAGATGGGCTGAGTGGACAGAAAGACTTAGGGTTGCCGGTGTAACAGAACGTAATTTCACGCATGGCGTCGCTTACGCGTGTTGTTGCGTTTGTCGCTCACGTAGGACAACGGGTTATCGCGGTTTGCTCTTATCTCTGCTCGTAATCGTAATCGCTTGGGTATAACCCAAGCGATTACGATTACGCTAAACAAAAAAAACATCATTCCATTCAGTAATTATGGCGTCCATCGCAAACAAAAAAAATTCTAGAAAAACATTTTTAGTGCTCAAGTTTTTTTTTCAATATCTCCAATACATGTACAGATGCAACCACTTTTTTATAGGCACAGTGCTAATGAACAACTAAAATAAAATAACCACCAACCTCTTTGCAGGATCCAGCTGTAACAGCTTATCCAATAAGTCACAGCCGTAAGGATCCTTCACGTATGGCTTGAGACGTTCCTTAACCTTCCTCTTCTGACCCTTGGGCAGCTCCATCTTGGTGTACAGGTCCAGGTTCTCTACACCAGGCCAAACGTCTGGTGTACAAGACCCACACAGCTGCGAGATGAGGATTAGTTGCTGCTGTTCTGTTGGACCCTGAGAAAATTTGAAGAATATTTCATTCAGATATCTTTTTGTCGTAGTGAGGACTATATGGGCGATCTAAACAACTCTGTCAGATCAACCACTTATCACAACTCAGACTAGGAGGTTACTACTACTACCACCAGTGGGGACGCCGATCGGACGGATGGGTGATTAGCCCTTCGGTGTGCACCCTCTCTATGGCAACAAAATACACATTTTGTATGGCAACCGGGACCGCTGGCGACGGCTTAACGTGCTCTCCGAGGCACGACCAGGCATTGGCCAAACTGTGCCTCCTGCGTGGCGGTGGCGTTCACCACCACCACACCACAGACGCTGTCGGATTCTACAACTAAGTACGCCCTTAGGTGAAAGCGTCAGGCTTTCACCTCCGTAGCGTGGAGGTATTGAACGCGGCCGCTACACAGGAGGCGCGGGTTTGACCCCCGATCAGTCCAAATTTGTATGCGAACTAGTATTTTCATTGGTCTGATCATGCCTCGGAGAGCATGTTAAGCCATCTGTCCCGGTTGCCATATGAACATGTATGGCAGTTGTTACGAGGGAATTGGGTGAAATGGCTCCACATAGAAGGGCTGATCACCCATCCGGTCAAACAGCGTTCCCACTGTCAGTAGTAGTAGTAATAGTAGTAGGTGAAAGCCTCAGGAGCTACAAGGAGACTGCCATAGGCAAAGCCTAATTGACTATGGTATGACCATCCTGGTAATACTTTGACATCAAAAAAGCACATCTAATGTGACTATACCTGCATAATAGGTGACCTGGTCCACATTTCTGCCATGATACAGCCTGCACCCCACATGTCAACAGGTGGGCCATAGTTACGATCACCTGCATTAAACAAAAATCTTATTTTACTTCGAAAAACATTGGAAAAAATGAAATGCTCAAGTGAGACTCGAACTCACGACCTTTCGCTTACAGTCGCCCTGTAAGCGAAAGGTCGTGAGTTCGAGTCTCACTTGAGCATTTAATTTTTTCCAATGTTTTTCGAACTTAACAGTTAGCATAATAAATGCTATAAAAATTCATTCAAACTTATTTTACTTATTTACCACAGAACTTCAATGTCCCCAATTGATTGTGAAGGTCACATTAGTTTAGAAGGATCGGTACCTTAATGGTTAATTTATTTATTTTTGATTTTTGAAGAAGGCTTACAAACTAATCAAAAATTGAGTGTACAAACAATGTTATCAAATTGCGCGAGAATGTAACGCCCCTGGTGTTGCATACATCCATAGGCCGCGGTAACCACTCTCCATCAGGTGGGCTGTGTGCTTGTCTGCCACCTAAGTAATATAAAAAAAAAAAGGAGTCTGCCTTCAAATCGATAGGTCCCCAGTTAGAACCCTGGCCATTACACTACCATCGTGATCCCATTTCTAACATAAGCAGCTTGGAAGGGAAGGCTTTAGGGGGAATATTAGTAATTTCGGTACTAATATTCTTTAACAAAAACAATTGTCGAACCTTCATGCAAAATATTGAAGTCCAGCTGCATCTCGTTAGACTATAAAACTGACCCCAACCTATTTAGAACAAAGGCTCAGACAATGATGATGACAGTTTGTAAGAATGTTGGTAGATGGCTCCACCGTCGCCCTTAAAGACGGATATAAGGAGAAGGAAAATTTTAATTGATTCAAGTATGGCTCAATAACTCAGTTGGAAGAGCGTTCTTCCTATAAGGGAAAGGCCGTGAGTTCAAATCTCACTTGTGCATTTCATTTTTTACGATGTTTTTCGAACTTTAAAGTTAGCATAATAAATGCTGTAAAAGATTCATTCAAATGATGACATTAATTAATCAGCAGTTATTTTAACATGACAAACAGACAATCTTAATTTATTTATTAGTATTGAGCCATGTTTACTCACCTAGTAATAACTCCGGTGGCCGATACCACAGGGTAACTACCCTATTGGTGTATTTATTCACTTGCCCAGACTTTGCAACACTAAAAGCTCTAGCCAAACCAAAATCAGCCAATTTCAAGATTCCGTTCTTGGTAATAAGTACATTAGCGGCTTTCATGTCTCTGTGCAAGATTTTATTGCTGTGTATGTAGTATAAACCATTGAGCAACTGTTGCATAACCTTCTTGATCTCCCCCAAACTGAATTTAACGTTTACATTCGACAATAAACCAGCCAAATCGTGCTCACAGAAGTCAAATACTAAGTAAAACGTAGATCTGTATTTATTGTGTAATGTCGCCTTTGTACGACAAATCTCGATCAAATTAACAACATTTTCGTGTTTAAGAAGCTGTAAAATCTTGATTTCACGCAATGCAGTGATAGGAAAGCCTTCTTTTTCATTGTCCATGAGAACCTTTTTCATGGCGACAAACTTTTTGTTGCTATTCCTTTGGCGGGCTTTGAAAACTTCGCCGAAGGTTCCCTGGCCGATTTTTGCGACCTTTTCGTATTTCGAAGACTCGTCGCAGAAGGGAAAGTCGAAATCTTCGATATATTTCTCTTTTTCCCTCATGTTTAGGATTGTTGAACTTGTACTTATAACGGGTTGCGTAGGCTCCCGCGGAGCGCTAACGCCTTGCATTTTGGACGCAATTTTGACAGTTTTTCGTCAACTACCTTATAAATTATATATTTAACAATTACAAAAAGAGTCGTGGCACTTTAAAAAATATTAAAACAAATACCATTTCACAATAGAAAGCATTCACATAACACAACTTCAAAATTGTCAAAATAAATGACAGATGAGTTTGATTTTACCACAGATCACATATGGTACGCTTTAGAGATGGGCTATTAGCGGTAACAGTTTTTATACCCAAATATTTTGGCACTATTACAAAACGCGTTATGAAATTAGCAAATACGACGAACTGTTAAAAAAGGATTTCGACTTCACGACACACGCACTCACAGCCACACGGTCAACCACTGACTGCTGACTGACGTAGACTGACGCCTGAGTTAACCTAATGCAAGCCAAGGCGATGCAGGTTCCAGGTAAAATGGGTGGGAATGAACGACCACACGCACAACAGATTACCCTATCTCTGTGGGTCTTACTATTTTTTTGTATAGGTCATTAAGTCATTATAATCACAATGAATAAAATAATACTAATGAGTACTAAATACCGAATTATTTTTTAATGTGCAATTACCGATGATTTTTATTGCAACAATCATTAGTAAAACGCCGCGGCATCTTAATTAGGTGACTTAGGCGAACTATAAGCTTTCAGTGCAATAAAAATCAATTTAGTTTGTAGGTACTATCGTTTCGTGTACTTATCCGAAATATTATTCACTAATATCCTACACTTAATATTCTGATGTAATTACCAATTATTACATTCTAATATCATATGAATTAACAATGGCCCTTAAAAGAAAAACTTCAAAGTAAAAGATATTACAGCCCATAATGAAGTAGAATACTGCCGAGTGCACAATAACGTTGTACGTTGCGAGTAACGTACGTGTATGTTTTTAATCACATTAGATCCAGTAATATTTGCCCGCTGAAGGGCATTCTCGAGTATACTGAGGAGCAGGTTGTATCGTCTGACTTCATTGGTGATACACACTCGTCCATCTTCGATGCTGCCGCGCTGGTACCTCTCTCAATGACAACTTAAGCTCATCAGCTGGTACGACAACGAGTATGGTTACTCCAACCGTGTAATTGATCTCATCAAGTACATCCAGACCAAGGATTAAATGATTGTATGTAGATGAGAGATTAATGTTGATTATGAATGTTAAAAGATTATGATTTGTCGAGTTTTATGTATGTATGTCAAAGTAGCTGAATAATTTAGATTGACTTATGCTTAAATAGCATAAGTCAATCTAAATTATTCAGCTACTTTGACACTAGTGTAATCTGTAATTATCACATTTATGATAAATGCAGTATTGCAAAAGCATGTACCTACTCGTAACTAATAAATACTTTTTAATTGATTTCGTAAAGAAGGGGGTTCTCGGTTCGTTTGGTATTTTTTAAAATGTATGTACACCGATTACCCTGAGACTGATTCTTCTTTATTTTGAGGCGGAACAGTAGTCCCTTAAAAATAATAGTAGTCGATTCCAGTCAAATGTAATAGGTACTAGGTCTTAGATGATATACTCTATACATACTAGGCACCGACTTTTAGATCGGCAGCACCCGAACGGTTTTCCGATACGGTTTCCTAACCAGGAATTTAGATTGTTGAACATTTTGTGTGTAAATGAAGCATTTGGGTTTCCGAATCTAAATTCCCGATTAGGAAACCGAATCGGAAAACCGTGCGTGTGCGGCCGGGCTTAAATCTATATCCAGCATCTTGGTAGCTATTATTTCTTATTTACCTGCTTATTCTGCAAGAAAAATATTGTTAATGAATAGTAATGATGTTCCCTTATATGCCATTGTGTAATAACTAGCTTTTGCCCGCGGCTCCGCCTGCGTGGATGTCGGTTATCGCGACCAAGCCTTCTTCAAGGTCTAATCTACCCTTATACCAAATACCATCGAAATCGGTTCAGTGGTTTAGGCGTGAAAGCGTAACGTAACAGAACGACCTCCGTCCTCCATGAGCGCTGGCCTGGGGGTGACCGGTGGAGCCGCCTGTCACCCTAGCAGAAGCAGGCCGCGGCGGCGGCGCAAAGTGCGCCTCCCCGTAACCGGGGCTAGATGGGGACATTTTGGTCCCCACAACCCGAAGGGGGCCATCTCGAAAGAGATGGTCCTGGGTCTGCCGGGGTGCGAGAGATATGCTTTTGGCAATCTCACCTCCGGCAGCCAAGGACCCAAGACGGCGTGCGTTTTAGTCGGTTCGAGTCCGACATAACCGCCTCCACCGGCTCCGTGGGGGTGGTATCCGCGGGGATTTTTCGCACGATAAAAAAAAAAAAAAAAAAAAAGCGTAACGTAACATACAGACAGACAGACAGACAAACAGACAGACAAACAGAGTAACTTTCGCATTTATAATATTAGTATGGAATCCGCCGTCCGCATCGTTCAATGAACGTGATAAATAAAACCATTTTAAATTAATATTTTACAAAAGTCTTTTATTTTATTATACAATATTACGGTATATAAATAAAGAAGTATTGCCAGATTTCTAAATATAACTTACGCTACAGATTATATAATTCTAACTATCGCTAGGATAACTTTGACTTCGGTACATGGGGGTAAAATTGGATAGATATTTATTTTGAGTACGAGAGGATCATTCGAAAATTTTGGTACATGCTATGTATGGGCTATTTATTTGAAACTTATTTTACATAGATAGGGCAACATTAGGCTATGTAGTCACTTGCATCATATAGATAGTGCAACATTGGGGTTTAGTAACTTGGGTTGTTACTTGCTTTGTATAGATGAACATTGGGATGTTTTAGTTACTTTGTATAGATGGGGTAATATTGGGATATTTAGTTACTTGCTTCATATATATGGGGTAATATTGGGATGTTTCGTTACTTGCTTTCTATAGATGGGGTAATATTGTGACATTTAGATACTTGCTTTGTATAGATGGGGTAATATTGGGATATTTAGATACTTGCTTTGTATAGATGGGGTAATATTGGGATATTTAAATACTTGCTTTGTACAGATGGGGTAATATTTGGATATTTAGTTACTTGCTTTGTATAGATGGGGTAACATTGGGATATTTAGTTATTTGGTTCGTATAGACGGGGTAACATTGGGATATTTAGTTACTTGCTTCGTATAGATGGGGTAACATTGGAATATTTAGTTACTTGCTTCGTATAGATGGGGTAACATTGGAATATTTAGTTACTTGCTTCGTATAGATAGGGGTAATATTGGGATATTTAGATACTATCTTCATATAGATGCGGTAACATTGGGATATTTAGATACTATCTTCATATAGATGGGGTAACATTGGGATATTTAGATACTTTTTTTGTATAAATAGGTTAGCATTGCTAAGGGGAGATAGACTTTGGGATTGGGACTACATACATTGGGTAACTTGATAAACATAAAAATTACTTTGGTTACATTGAGTAACATTGATATTATTATTAACTTTATATTAGAGGTACAATGGAACATAACAAGCTATGTGTACAAAACATTTGGAAATGTAGTAATTACCTCTTGGAAACGAGTGAGCATAGAAAAGTTTACAATGGAATATCACCTCATAAGTTTCACAGAAAATTGACTTGTATATCCTAAACAGGCATACATTGAATACCTTTTTCTTTTCGTGCGGAAATCCCCTCGGATACCCCCCCTGCCGGAGCCGGAAGGGGGGGTTATGTCGGACTCGAACCGACTAAAACCGCACGCCGACTGTGGGTCGTGGTGCTAGGCCGGAGGTGAGGTTGTCATCGACATATCCCTCGCACCCCGGCTGACCCAGGGCCATCCCTTACGGTCTGGCCCTCCTCGGGAGGGGGGACAACGGTGTCCCCGACTCGCCCCCGGAACATTGAATACCAGCCATGTCAGATAGATAGATACTCTTTATTGCACAGCAAATAAATGAAAATACATCAAATAAATGAAAATACATCAAAATTGATTGTACAATAGGTGCAAAAAATATCGGGAAAATGAAATGCTCAAGTGGGATTTGAATTTCTATTCTCTTAATATCCGTCTTTAAGGGCGACGGTCGCCCTTAAATACGAATATAGAGTAGGGAAATTTGAAGTGATTCAGGTGTGGTTCAATAGCTCAGTTGGAAGAGCATTCCGCCTGTAAGGGAAAGGTCGTGGGTTGAATAGTGGAACATTGGGGTTTAGTAACTTGGGTTGTTACTTGCTTTGTATAGATGAACATTGGGATGTTTTAGTTACTTTGTATAGATGGGGTAATATTGGGATATTTAGTTACTTGCTTCATATATATGGGGTAATATTGGGATGTTTCGTTACTTGCTTTCTATAGATGGGGTAATATTGTGACATTTAGATACTTGCTTTGTATAGATGGGGTAATATTGGGATATTTAGATACTTGCTTTGTATAGATGGGGTAATATTGGGATATTTAAATACTTGCTTTGTACAGATGGGGTAATATTTGGATATTTAGTTACTTGCTTTGTATAGATGGGGTAACATTGGGATATTTAGTTATTTGGTTCGTATAGACGGGGTAACATTGGGATATTTAGTTACTTGCTTCGTATAGATGGGGTAACATTGGAATATTTAGTTACTTGCTTCGTATAGATGGGGTAACATTGGAATATTTAGTTACTTGCTTCGTATAGATAGGGGTAATATTGGGATATTTAGATACTATCTTCATATAGATGCGGTAACATTGGGATATTTAGATACTATCTTCATATAGATGGGGTAACATTGGGATATTTAGATACTTTTTTTGTATAAATAGGTTAGCATTGCTAAGGGGAGATAGACTTTGGGATTGGGACTACATACATTGGGTAACTTGATAAACATAAAAATTACTTTGGTTACATTGAGTAACATTGATATTATTATTAACTTTATATTAGAGGTACAATGGAACATAACAAGCTATGTGTACAAAACATTTGGAAATGTAGTAATTACCTCTTGGAAACGAGTGAGCATAGAAAAGTTTACAATGGAATATCACCTCATAAGTTTCACAGAAAATTGACTTGTATATCCTAAACAGGCATACATTGAATACCTTTTTCTTTTCGTGCGGAAATCCCCTCGGATACCCCCCCTGCCGGAGCCGGAAGGGGGGGTTATGTCGGACTCGAACCGACTAAAACCGCACGCCGACTGTGGGTCGTGGTGCTAGGCCGGAGGTGAGGTTGTCATCGACATATCCCTCGCACCCCGGCTGACCCAGGGCCATCCCTTACGGTCTGGCCCTCCTCGGGAGGGGGGACAACGGTGTCCCCGACTCGCCCCCGGAACATTGAATACCAGCCATGTCAGATAGATAGATACTCTTTATTGCACAGCAAATAAATGAAAATACATCAAATAAATGAAAATACATCAAAATTGATTGTACAATAGGTGCAAAAAATATCGGGAAAATGAAATGCTCAAGTGGGATTTGAATTTCTATTCTCTTAATATCCGTCTTTAAGGGCGACGGTCGCCCTTAAATACGAATATAGAGTAGGGAAATTTGAAGTGATTCAGGTGTGGTTCAATAGCTCAGTTGGAAGAGCATTCCGCCTGTAAGGGAAAGGTCGTGGGTTGAAATCCCACTTGAGCATTTGATTTTCCCGATGTTTTTCGACTTTAAAGTTAGCATAATAAATGCTATAAAAAACATTCAAATGTACAATGGGTGGTCTTATTGCATTTGCAATTTTTTGTAGACCATCTTGTTGACTATTATAGACTAAAAATAAATATAGCTGTGTCAGTATTATAACGCTTAGATGCTGAGAAAAATAAAAAAAACATTTTCATATCTTGCTGTTTACAATGATTTTGCACGCGACTACAATAAAAAAAACCGTGTGCTTACCATGATGTGATATAAGCAGCGAATCAGAAGGAGAGAGATAGAGCTATACACCATATATAGCTCTATCCTCTCCCTCTGGACTGCTACCCAAAACTCGAACGCTTATAAGCACATCATAGTAAGAACGCAGGCCTTAGTAAGCGCACATTTTATTGCGTGTATTCGGCAGTGAATTAAAATCCGGGCGTTTTTACCCCAAAAGGGGTAACCACGTAATTTTTCATGCGAAGCCGGGATGGATTACTAGTACATTAAGTAGAAACATTTTTATGTTCTAGTTATAATGCTTCATTGGTTTATTATGATTCCACAATTAAAAAATTGGACACCCTAAATTGTTATAATTTATTACTCTAGCAACTCCATCTAGTTGCAACTTTTTAAATTCAGTCTTCTTAAGTTTAAATATAGAATTCAAACACTCAGACGGTTATTAAACGGAGTTGCCATTACCATTGCAATTTAATATACCACGACGGACTTACAATTTACAATTAAAAATCAAATCATTGTCGATTCTAGATTCAAAATAAGTTATTTTTGGTTAGGTTTAATTTTTTTTTACGCCAGTTTTCAAAATAATTATTTGAATTTAAAAATATGAAGATAATAGTAGGATTTTACTAACGCTCAGTCTTACCAAATCTCTCGCTTACTCACAAAGTGAAAAGGATAGAAGAGAGACTTTGACATTATGTATATACAATACATGAATAGAACATGTCACTACCCTAACGCAAGTGATAAGATCATTAAAAAAACGTTTTTATATCGATTATTTTGATTTTATCGATTTAATTTTAATAATTTGATTTAAGGGAGAGTAGAGTATAATGTACGGTCTTTTAAATCATACCACCTATAGATTTCTAATTAAATGACACTTTTTTCTACACTGGCAACAATAAACTATGCTAGGCCTGTTAAAACATAAGCGGTATTCGCTGCCACTGTGGGTATAGATACATACCGCGCGGGTTTCGTTCAGGAATTCAGTATGAAGTTCCGCGGCTAGAGCGAAATCGTTGGTACCATAGTACCGCGTAGGTAACTTTCGCTTGTTGGACGAAACAGATTTCGCCAGTCGACGCGGAGCGGGAGCAGCGGCATGCATCCCGATACAAAAATTACTAACTGCCGAAAACGTCCCTTAATCTACCCAAAAGGATAGCGAAATTCACTTTGGTGTGAACAGTAATATTACCGGTAACCTCCCGGTTTTCTGTAACGCACGCGGCAGCGAATACCACTTATGTCTGAACAGGCCTTTAGTGTAGCCTCCGATTTGCCCACCATTTTAGACTCTGGCCAACGAAAGATGTGCAAAAAATTGGCGCCAAATTTAAAAAGCACTGAATATACACCGAAATAACGCAGTCGATACTAGAATCTTTTTCCTATTAGGCATGCATGAAAATTAGTCTATTATGGTACATGGCCAGAGTCTAGTCAGTGTTGGTTTTCCAAACTTTTTGCGCTATCTTTCGACGACCAGAGCACAGAATAGATAAGGACAGAAGTTGCACTCCTTTGATGTTGAAGAAAGCCACCGTTTTAATAACCTTGAGTATATTTTTATAGTAGGTACCTCTAGTGTACCTACACACATAAACAATGGTAACTGCTGATCTCAAAAGATCAACCACAATATTGTTTAGGTATACCTAGCAGCCTGCGGCAGCGGCGCGCGGTATGTACTTATAGCCGTATTTTGGGTATCCGCCGTTCCCAATACCATACTGACAGTTAAAGATAGATCGTATCTACGGATAAAGTGCTCGGCTGTTTAAATTCAAAACATAGTAACTCCTATTTCACACCAATTTCGGAAAATAAAATTATACCACGATGCGCTTTCCCGCAAAAAATCAGTTACCATGTTTTCAATTTCAACAGCCGATACGTCAAATTTGACTGCTGCAATCTATCTTCAACTGTAAGTATGTTATTGGGAACGGCCGTAAGTGACGGACGCCTGGCCAGAGTCTAAGCTGACATCTAATATGTTGCCAGTGTACAAAAAAAGTAATTTACTGAGAAATCTAGAGGAGGTATGATTTAAAAAGCTGTACATTACAATACTCAACTCTTCCATATATTATTTGCAGGATATAAATCAAAACAAGATGTGTTACAGTAACAAAAGATCAATCTTGACGAACAGTGTACTCAAAATGATCTTAACTCCTTGGTTTACCCACCTTCCTGTTGACTGATGGTTCTCATATTTGGTACACGCCTTTAGTTGGGACGATAATACAATTAAAATCAATATAAGTTTTATTAATGTAGTCCACTTAGAGCACCCAGCTGAATAGCACCTAGCAATGTCCACGAAGAGCACCTATCAAGATTTTTGGCAGGTGCTATTTTATTTTTTTATTAAAAAGAATATTAGAACCGAAGTTACTAATATTCCCTCTAACCCCTCCAACTAAGCAAATTGCTTGTGCTATGAGTGGGTTGACGTCTGTAGTGTAATGGCCAGGATCGAACCCGGTACCTCTCGATAATAAGGCCGACTCCTTAACCACTAAGCTACCGAGCACTAAGTTAAGCTATTCGTGGATACTTATTTATTTTTACAATTTTTTTTTATTTTTTTATTTGTTCGGAGGACCAGCAGCCACAACAAAGGTCTAGTGACTAAAATTAGTTACATACAGGCAATTAAAAGTTCTCACTGATACAATTCAAGAGTTTTTTTACAATGTGGACTTAAATTATATCACTTAATGGAACTAGAATTGTCCATGAAGAGCACCTTGGCTAGTGCTGGGATGTATAGGTTACATGCTGACTCATAACACATGTTGTTGTATCTTGGTGCTCTTCGTGGACATGGCTAGGTGCTATTCGCTCAGGTGCTATACAACTGGGTGCTCTAATTGGACTACACCGTTTTATTTGCTCTTAATACCTTGGTATTAAGATTATTTTGAGACTTTGCAGTCAAGATTGTTCTGAGGCTGACTACAGTTATTATTATCGAACACTTTTTTTTTAATAATTTCTATACTAGGCCATTTTAATATGTTACTCTTTCAATATATTCAAGAGTACCGTATCACAGAATCATGATAGCTCAACATCCGCAAATTCCGTCAACGGATCTGTAATCTTCTCTTTCGCCGGTTTATTTTCACTGTTCGAAGGTATAGATTCTTCTAGAATTTCATTTACAATATCATCTTGATTTTTATTATATGTTTTAGATTCTAAAGGATTATTTATATTAACCAAATCATTTTCTAAATCACCATCAGAAGATATCGAATTAAATTTGGAACCGTGATTGTTCGTTTCAAATTTATCATCACTCACCGCATCAAATTTTGTATCACCATTTTTCATATCACTATCATCACTTTTGTTAACAACTTTGATAACACTTTCACTATTTTTCACTTTATAGTCATCGTGACTATCAAAGTCCTCATTATAATCGCTGTAGTCATCTAAATCTCTTTCAGTTTCTGTGGGAGATCGTTCAGATCTACACCTTGACGGTGAAAGATTTTGTACGGCAGTTTTTGATACTGTTTTGAAGATATCTTCTATATTTGCTTCGGTGGCTAGCTTGAGGGATTGTTCCCAACCTTGGACTGTCTGTCTGTGGAGGTTCACTTGTCTGTCAGCTAAGTCCAGGAGGAGAGTCTTTATCTCGGTGTGGGTTTTTGGTAGCCAGTCCGAGAGTTCTGAGCGGAGTGCCTCGGAGGCCTGTTCTAACCTGTAGAAATAAAAATATCCTACATTCTACAACATTCTACACAATACTATATAGATCCATGGTAGGTAATCTGTGCCCATTGTAAGCATAGCTTAACTAGCTTGTGTTATGGAATCTAGAATGCAGATAAACATACTTAAATACTTTTTTTTGTAAATACATTCATACTATACATAGAAACACCTAGACCAATGCAACTAACCATATTCATGCATACAAATAGTTGCAATGAGCGGGGACCGAACCCGCGCCTCCTGCGTGGCATTCTCTACCGCCACGCCACAGAGGCTTTAGCATTTTAATTTCATGTTCTTTCACTTATCTTTATTACTTCCTATTATATACACTTCAACAGAGTGTCACACATTCATAGGCCATGCAGTAACCACTTTCCATCAGATGGGCCGTGCCCTCGTCTGCCACCCAAATGGTATATAAAAAATGGGCCTTAATAACTAACTTGTTTCGGTCTTATTTTCAGGAGCAGTCAGATTTTAGGTGTTTTTTCTTTAGCTATTGTTTGCCTTAAAGGTAATATTCACAAATATAAATTTTAACTCACCTATTATGTAAATCATCTGTTGTGTTGGTCCCCGATACGTATGCAGCTGAAACCAATTTTAATTTAATTAGTATATCTACATTTTGAAAAATATACATAACTATGCCGTTCCATGCTTTTAGTGCCTGAGCCTCACATACAAAGGGTGAGGCCCCACTTCTTAGAAATTTATAATCAAATAAAATAATAATAGATATTCCACAACATTCTACACAATGCTATCTAGACCCATGGTTAGCTTAACTAGCTTGTGTTATGGAATCTGAATGCAGATAAACATACTCAGATATTTTTTTTGTTGTTGTAAATACATAATTGCAAATAGACTTATTCAAATATTTGCACTGGTATGGTATGGTATCACGGGCTGTTATCCGCAACTCCACGACAAGGCGCGGTTTTTGCGTGAACAAATAAAAAAAATATTTGCACTGAGCGGGGATTGAATTTGCGCATCCTGCATAGCAGTCGCGTTCACTACCACCATGCACACCATATGAGAGAAATGTCTTTAAATTTCTATGAAGTTCTCTGCTCAACGCAGCGCAACGCTCAAGTAGGGCCTGGCTCTTAGTCGATGCACCTACTAAACTCTCCACTTGAGATTCAAGGTTCTACAGAAACTGCAGTCGTAATCACAAAAGCTGAAGGAGTTAAATAAAAAAACTAATGATTACAAAATTAAAAAATGCAACTGCCACTGAAAAGATCGAAATAAGTTTGACAGTAGGCGGTACCTACCCATTTGCCAATCACAAATCGAAAGAATATTAATGGGTACCGCCTGCTATCAAACTTATTTCGGTCTTTCAGTGGCAGTCGCAATTGTTTATTTATTTAATTTATACAGCTTTTGTGGTTACGACTGCCGTTTCTGTAGTACCTTAAATCAGCCGAGTGTTACATAAATCATTTCTCACCATGTATAGCGTCTCTCTGTTTAATCTTATCGGCGTGTGCGGCGGCGTACTGCGCCAACAGTGGCAGTACCGCTCGCTGTGTGAGAGGCGCACGCGCAGTCGAGTGCGCCCTATGAGCGCCCACTGCACCCGCTGCGCAGGCGCCTGCGCCGCGAGCCAGGCGGCCGCGGGAACCGCTCGCCCATGCGTCGCATGCACGTTTCATGCTAGAAGGTACAAGTTAAAATTAAAAATTTTGAAATTTATTTATGTACACATAAATTACATTTATATATAATAGTGAGATGAAATGTACAAAGGTGAGCTTAAGGTAATACGTACAAATATACATACATACAACATACACATATATACATAAGTACATATGTCTGCTAAAGTTGTGAGAGAAAGTAGTCTCTTGCTCGTCTTTTTTTTTAAATATTCGAAGATGGACTATCACGTATGGAGTGAGGAAGAGCGTTCCAAAGACGTACTGCAGAAACTGTAAAAGAATTGTCATAGCAGGAAGAGCTATGACCAGGAGTTCGAAGTAGAAGAGAGGAGGAAGTGCGACAGGGTTTACCCCTGGGCACAAGGAATTCAAAGCGCTCACGAAGATATGAAGGAGAATGATTGTATAAAAATAATTTAAAAAATGTTTACTGCAGCGCCCCCTAGTGGGTTGCCACCCTAACACCTATCTAAGAACATGCACCAATCAAACCCAAACCAATAATTAAAAACTACATCAAAATCGGACTAGTATTTTTGGAGAAAATTGGCAACATTGATTTGCATTAAAAATGCTTGCTGTAGCGCCCTCTGTTGAGTTGTCATTGCAACACCTATTTAAGAACATGCATCAATTAAAGCCGAACTTAAAACTGAAAACTGCATCAAAATTGGATTCGTAGTTTCGGAGAAAATGGCAACATGGATTTGCACAAACAAACAAACAGACAAACATCCTCTCACCCCAAGCGCATATACCATCTCCGTTCCGTCGTGGTTAAAAAGGGGAATTGGGTATTATCCTATAGTTAAAATAAATTATCTAACCGCGCTTATTAAATCAAGAATAGTTCAAGAGCGATCAAATTGCGTCGGTTCTTATTTTATAGTCTTCATTTATTTGAATGAAATTTTTATAGCATTTATTATGCTAAATACATCGGGAAAAAGAAGCGCTATTTGGGCGGAATCATCAAAAATCAATGTTTAAAAATTGTTGAAAAATCATTCATTGGTTCCAACAGTTCGCATAGTGCCCCATACCCGGGGCTAGATGGGGACACTAAGGTCCCCACAACCCAAACGGGGACCACCTCGAAAGAAATGGTCCTAGGTCTGCCGGGGTGCGAGAGATATGCTTTCGGCAATCTCACCTCCGGCAACCAAGGACCCAAGACGGCGTGCGTTTTAGTCGGTTCGAGTCCGACATAACCACCTCCACCGACTCCGTGGGGGTAGGTTATTTCGCACGATAAAAAAAAGTCACAGTACTTACCCCATAAACTCTGTACCCAGGGAGACGGTATTATTGTGTAGCTTGGTGGTCAAAGAGCACAGAGTGGTCAGCTTGTGTTGTAATGACTGTAGGTAGTCAGCGACTGATGTAAACTCTGGATCTTTTACCCTGAAAAAAAAATTGAGGATTAAGTGACGCCCGCGTGAAATTCTAAGCACGTTCCCGCAACTGGGAACAGGGCCTCGATTCTGCTAAAGCCAAACTACAGTGAGGCCGCCGCCACTGCAAAAACCGGCATCGAATGTAAGGCTGGCCACACCAAACACACTATGTCAGTTTCAGACGGCATCGGCACTGTGTTCTTGGGTTTCACGATTTTGATCGCTGGATTCCAGGTCCCGAATAGTTTGAATCAATCTTCACCTATTGAATTTTTTTTATTGTTTAATTTCAATAGCTTCACGCACAATCCGTGAATAATAGTGGCGAAAAGTGGAGAGGAAGTTGAGTTGATGAAGTTCAATCCAGTGATTGGTACCCGACTCGAGGTGTTCTGCAACTGCCGATTTGTTCGACAAATCGGCAGTTGCAGAACTGACATAGTGAGTGTGGTGTGTCGCCAGCCTTACATTCAATGTGAAAGTAATGGAGGGTAGGCGCACAAAAAATGTTATACGCACACCGCGCGACGCTCGCAGGCCAGTCAAGTCGTGACCACGGGTGCTGTAATGCACCCGAAACGTCGGCAAAAGTAAGTTTTCCAAAATTTATCGCGTGAAGTCCTAAACTATTATAAACTATGAGTATTATCCTATAGTTAAAATAAATTATCTAACCGAACGCTTTAAATTAAGAATGGTACATACGGTAAAAGTTAGGTCGGTTCTTATTTCATAGTTTTTATTTATTTTTAATCATCCATCCAACCTATAATAGTAACTGATTTGACTATTAAATTTTATGACGTCACCAAATCTTTTTTCATACAAGTTACTTTACAGCTTATCGTTTTGACGTTTAGTAAAAAGTAAATAATTTGACTAGTCAGTAGAATACCCAATTCAAATCAAAGTAATAACTTACCTGGGTCCATTAGCAGACTTGGCCTCCCCAGAACTGTACAGAGCACTGCTTAGGCCCCATAGGTTTAGCGCACTGTTTTCACTTTTGAATACCTGAAAACAAAATAATAAAGCATAATAACTCAAAACGCCATATTGGTCTTTGTCCCCTCCGATACTCCCCTGCCGGTCGACGGGGGCGGTTACGTCGGACTCGAACCGACTAAAACCGCATGCCATTTCGGCTCTTCAGATGGGTAAAAAGTAGTCCATTAAGCATTTTCCTCACATGTTCTGACGAGCTCTTCCAATTAGTCCCACCCTCCCATTTCATTCACAGGACGACACGTGCAGGGCTAAGATGTCATCCATTTACGGTGCAGAGTATACCTGCTAGAATCAAGCGTTTCAGTGATTCATTCCTATGCCGCACCACTAAGACCTGGAATTCCCTGCCAGCTCACGTGTTTCCTTCTTCCTACAGTCCCGGGTCCTTTAAGCGGGGCGTGAAAAGGCATCTAATGAGGCCGTCAAGCTGAGTGCCACCACTGTTAACATGGTAAATGTTTACGATGGTGACCCTCTTTCCGAGACTTTGCCTTTAGCTTAACATCAGGCGAGGTGAAGTCAAATTGACGTGTCCTGTATAAAAAAAAAAAAGAAAAAAAAACAACACAGCTGACCCATTGCCATCTCGGGTTTCATGTATCCCACCCCCGTAACTACTAACACGTAAACTAGTAAATAAGACACCATGGTTGCCACCCTCTAACGGTGGCAACCATGGTGTCCTATTTACTAGTTTTCGCCCGCGGCTCCGCCCGCGTGGATGTCGGTTCCCGGCAATTATTCGAATTTTTCTCGCTGTAAAAACCATCCTTGAACTTCAACGAACAATTAAAAAATAGTAGATTGTATAACAAGGGAGCAAAGTAGTATTTTTACGGCGAGGGCGCTACTTTGAATAAAGAGCAAAGCGAAGGATTCTAACGTAGAATCCTGAGCGCAGCGAGCGATTCAAAGTACACCGCCCGAGGGAAAAATAATTTGCTTCCGAGTTATACACTCTACTTTTCATCCGCGTTCTATGAGAAAATATTTCTCCCGAAATTTCGGGCGTAACAAGTTTTGTGCAGCGTTGTAAGTTTCTAAAATATCTAATTGTTTCAGGAGTTAATGCATTGTCACTTCCATAACTCGAAGTAGAACTCATATTATTTTGTAAAATACAACTTAAATAGGTAATGTACTAATTACAAGAACAGAGAGGTAATTGGTGCTCTTTGTTTTTTTTTTAGTTAGCACAGGTCATCCCGCGCTGTGCAGCCAACACGTACCAGCCAGTAATCCGTACAATTTGCGTTCGATTTCTATGAATGATAATGTTCCAAATTCAAATCACTTTGCCGGCCCGCTGCTTGGCTCTGAACAGAAAAGAGCTATTTTGTGCCCCGCTACAGTGACAGTAAAGTGACACTTTTCGAATAGAAGGGATGAAATAGTAGATTGTATTACAAGGGAGCAAAGTAGTATTTTTACGGCGAGGGCGCTACTTTGAATCAAGAGCAAAGCGAAGGATTCTAGAATAGAATCCCGAGCCTAGCGAGGGATTCTAACGTAGAATCCTGAGCGCAGCGAGGGATTCAAAGTACACCGCCCGAGGGAAAAATAATTTGCTCCCGAGTTATACACTCTACTTTTCATCCCCTTTCTATGAGAAAATTTGTTTCTCCAGAGATTTCGGGCGTAACAAGTTTGGTACGGCGGCGTTGTTAGCTTCTATAATATCTAATTGTTTCAAGAGTTAACGCATTGTCACTTCCTTAACTCGAAGTAGAACTCATATTATTTTGCAAAATACAACTTAAATAGGTAATGTACTAATTACAAGAATAGAGAGGTAATTGGCGCTCTGTGTTTTTTTTTAGTTAGCACAGGTGCCAGCCAGTAATCCGTACAATTTGCGTTCGATTTCTATGAATGATAATGTTCCAAATTCAAATCACTTTGCCGAACCGCTGCTTGGCCTTGAACAGAAAAGAGCTATTTTGCGCCCCGCTACAGTGACAGTAAAGTGACACTTTTCGAATAGAAGGGATGAAAAAGAATTGGCCAAATTGGTCCAGGCGTTGTTCAGTTATGCGCTTACCAACACATTTAGCGATTCATTTTCATATTATAGATTTAATTACCTTGTCTAACTCGTCATCGGCCGTGGTCAGAAATATTCTGAAGTCTTCACTGTGTGTTAGGATCGGGTGCTTAGCGACACGATCTATAACAAAAAAAATTGTGTCATACATTATGTAGTGTATGTAACCACAGGTGATCGGTGGAACAAGTCCTAGAGTGGAAATCGCGAATCGGTAAACGGAAGATGGACATTGCCAAGTCAGGAGTACTGGCGACTTGAAGAAGGTTGGTATAGACTGGATACGCAAGGCAGCGGATCAGAGACTATTTTTTTTTATCGTGCGAAAAATCCCCACGGTTACCACCCCCAACTGGAACCGGTGGAGGTGGTTATCTCGGACTCGAACCAACTATAAAACCCGACTACCGAAAAATCACGCTCTAAAAAGTAATAAACTAGAAAATATCAAGGATAGCCGTGGTCGTATGCCACTTTTCCCTAGAACATATTGTTTTGTTAGAGTAAGTGGCATACGACCACGGCTATCCTTGATATTTTCTAGTTTATTACTTTTTAGAGCGTGATTTTTCGGTAGTCGGGTTTTAGTTTTAAACTTTATTTTTTATTTATATTATTTTGGGGCAAAGTAAAGCTAACAATTTATACATATTTGAAATGTGCTTATTAAGCCCTTTCATTTGATACCAAACACGGCATATTTATCTTAAATTTATTTTTTAACACAGTACCTTATGAGCGCTAGAGGGCGCCACACAAGATTGAGTGACACGTTATATAGCCTATAACCATCGGACGATAAAGTCGCTTGTAATGATACCTCATTTGTCCAGTTCTATTAAGTAGCTGAGGAGCTATGAGGGAACAAATGAACAAACATACATACATACATACATACATACATACATACATACATACATACATACATACCCTGTCAAAATCATAACCCTCCTTTTGGCTTCGCCGTAGTCGGGTAAAAACGCACGCCGTCTTTGGGTCTTTTGTTGCCGGATGTGAGAATGCATGCCTTACTGTAATGCCTTCGGATTGTGGGGACCCTTTTTTTTCTTTTTCGTGCGGAAATCCCCTCGGATACGGTTATGTCGGACTCGAACCGACTAAAACCGCACGCCGACTGTGGGTCTAGGTGCTAGGCCGGAGGTGAGGTTGTCATAGACATATCCCTCGCACCCCGGCTGACCCAGGGCCATCCCTTACGGTCTGGCCCTCCTCGGGAGGGGGGACAACGGTGTCCCCAACTCGCCCCCGGAATGGGGAGGCGCGCTTCTCAGCGCGCCGCCGCCGTGTCCTGCTTCTGCTGGGGTGTGCGGCGGCTCCACCCGTCACCCCCAGGCCCGCGCTCATGGGGGACGGAGGTCAGTCAGTGCCCTCCGACGCCCGAGTTGCAGGCGCGCGCGGGCGGCGCGATCCGCGAGTCTTTCTCGATCGCGCCGCGGGTTGTGGGGACCCTAGTGTCCCCATCTAGCCCCGGGTACGGAGATGTACTCTTTGCGCCGCCGCCGCGGCCTGCTTCTGCTAGGGTGATAGGCGGCTCCATCGATCATTCTAAATCGATTTAAACATTTGGCATACTAATTGGTTTAAACATACATTCATTTAATCACGCCTTTATCCCCGGAGGGTTAGGCAGAGGTGAATTAACACCCACATTTCACCAATCAATGTATTCGTCCCACATAACAAACAGGGGGTGAGCCTAATGCAGTATATGTGGCACTATTGTTGACTTGAGCCATGCATCTAAGGCTGAGTCTGGGTTGTACATATCTGTCTGATGTTAAACAGCCCTATCCCTTAGTCGCCTTGTACTGTACGACACCGCATGGGAAGAGCTGGGGTGGCCCTAATTCTACTCTGCCGGAAACCACGCGGCATGTTAATTTTAAGCGTCGGTAGCTTAGTGGTTAAGTAGTCGGCCTTACGATCGAGAGGTCTCGGGTTCGAATCCTGGCCATTACACTACCTACGTGAACCCACTCCTGGCACAAGCAATTTAGCTTAGTTGGCGGGGTTAGAGGGAATATTAGTAAACTCGGTTTATAAAAAAAAAGGTTTAAAATATCTTTAAATTTTGGTACTTACCTAAAAAAGCGTTGAGAGCACAAGTCCTGACTGCCACGAACGCTGCTGAATATCTATCGAGCTGTTGTCTGGCAGAGTGTAGGGGGGGTAATGGAGGAGCAGCTACTAAAGGGTGGGCTGCTGATAGCCGCTTGTGCAGTAGCTGTGAATAAAAGTGTAAAAATAAACATAACATAACATAAACTCACGCCTGTATTCCCCGAAGGGGTAGGCAGAGGTGCTAGCACCCACATTTCGCCAGTTTATGTTTAGGTCCTAATGTAATAGGTGGCGAGCCTATTGCCATTAACCGGGCACTTATAAACCTTGCGATAAATACACACATAACTTCGAAAAGCATCGAAAAGTCATTGGTGTGTACCTGGGATCGAACCCGAGACCTCGTCTCAGCAGTCCATTACCCATACCACTAGGCTACCGCGGCTTTTTATCTCTTGTTCTTGTTGTCTTGTCTTGTATCATTGTTATAATAACACCTCTATTTCGCCAACTCCGAGTTTCGATCCCACGTGATAGGGGCGAGCCTATAGCCGTCAAGCGGGTACTTATTTATGGGATATATGTTCATTGTCGGATCTAGAAGATCCCTCCTTAGTCGCCTTCTATGACACCCATAGAAAGAAATGGGGTGGCCCTATTTTATTCAACAAGGAATCAACACGGCATGCTATTAGTTGTTATAGGTTTATTATTAATATTATTATTTAATTTATGGACGAGCAGCAACCTGCTGATATGTCCACTTCATAGTGTTGGAGTATAGTTCAGTACAGTACATTTCACTTTTATTGTTCACTGTTCATTAGCCATTTATCTAAGCGACACTTGAAAGTGTTTAGCCTTGCAGCTGACACCACTTCCTCATGCAATTTGTTCCACATTTGTACAATACGGTTGTTTAGGGAGTGGTAAGCTGTCAAGGTATGTGCGTGTGAGCGTGAGAGAGTGAGGCTGTGTCCACGGGATGA
The DNA here is from genome assembly GCA_914829495.1 of Eilema sororculum. Taxonomy (NCBI): domain Eukaryota; kingdom Metazoa; phylum Arthropoda; class Insecta; order Lepidoptera; family Erebidae; genus Eilema; species Eilema sororculum. The sequence continues at coordinate 9,555,876 of OU618551.1, forward strand.
GTAAGTCTTCCGCTGCCGCACAAATATATCATCAATATTTGGTAAGTTGTATTTATTTGTTAGGATTTTATAGCATTCAATGAGGTCACCCCTTGTTCTTCTATCATCCACAGACAGACATACCTTGAAATGATTGTACCGCCTCCGTACATGCGGCGGAGTCTGCCATCTTGCGCACACGCATCTCACACGATATGTTACATACGTCTCTAAGGTTGATAACTGCTTCATTGGAGCATCCACCTGTAATCAAAACAACGTAATGAACCAATGGCAGCCGGCAAAGGAGTCCTAGAGTGGAGGCAGCGAAAAGATAAACGGCCTGAAAAAGATGGATGGGAGAAACTGGATGTGGATGGCGGAGGTTTGAGAGACATGACGTACATTGAGAGAGGCCTTCTTCTTCTTCTGTCGAGTCTACGGTTTTTTTTTTCGTGCGGAAATTCTCACGGATCGGACTCGAACCGACTAACACCGCACGCCGACTGAAGGTCGTGGTGCTAGTGAGATGAGCGTGGTGAGGTTGTCTTCGACATATCCCTCGCACCCCAGCTGACCCAAGGCCATCCCTTACTGTCTGACCCTCCTCGGGCTCGCGTCTACGGCATGTCATATGTTGTTTGCCCAGAGTGTACCACTTTGAGAGCATTCTCAGAGGCAAAGGGAAAGGACTATGTCTAATTGATTGTTTATTATGAGCTACAATTAGTGTAAGCAGAGGTCTTATTCAGTGAAACATGTAATGCTTTTATGGGAGCAATTGCTGCCTAAATCCTTGCCTGCACAGGTCTTTTTTTATTGCAGTCTGTTCCATAGACATTCAACAATATTTAAGTAGTTCAGTTACTGCCTCATAAATACCTAAAGACCTCTATAAACAATTAAACCTACTCTCCAGCTTGAGGTTTGCAGAATCATCGGTACCTATATAACTGATGCAAGGTGCCATTACAATAAAATAAGAAGAAGAAGTAGTAGATGTTATGTGAGGTATATGTACAGTGACATGCCCTCTTGAATGAGATTTTAGAGTGTCTTGAGGGACTCTTAGTTAGTTTGTCTGGGCTGTTCCGCACTTAGCCTCTTGATTGGGCCATTGTGTGTACCTTGAGGGACACTTTTCTTTAGTCTCCTCACGCTTGGAAATATTTCGTCCATATGGTGGTATGCCAACACGTTAGGTTGCAGCTGCAGTCTGTCCTGCACACATTATTTTTTGTTTTATTCTTTTTTATTTGGATAAACAAACAGCAACGCAATATAATCAATGCTGCATTGGTCTCTATTACTTTTAAATTGATTCATAGGATCAGGGCTTGGTTAGACCAAACCCTAAGCTTCATTAATCATCCAGCAGATGCATCTCGCAAGTGAAGTTAGCTTGCCTGAAGGTCTTGGCAGAGCACACATACATATTATTTATTTATTATTGTGTACCTTCACAGCAATATCATATCCATGCTCCATAATAAGAGGCATTCCTTCATGGGTGTCATCCGTCACCGTGGTCGCTTCGGTGTCTTCGTTGTCAGCATCATTCAGCTCCAATACCGCTGAGCTGCTTTCGCTGGCCATTTTGCTGAAATAAGAAAGAATGAGTTGTTTTTGTGGTGTGTAAGTAAAAGTAGTAATCCTTCTTCAAAAGTAAATAAATAAATAAATAAATAAAATAAAAGTAAATGGCAAGAACGCTACGTCCAAGTCTGGTTACAATTATTTTCTGTGGCATGGGAGTAATGAATGCAACCGTAAACATAGAAGATCAGCCATAGTTAGACTGGAAAAAGCAGAATGCAGACTCTGAGGTGATAAATCTGGATGCAACTGGATGAGGGTCCGTTCACACAGACCGGCTCGGAGAGGAGAGTAGATTTTTATCATGTTGGATACAGAGTTTTGAATAATTGCAATAAAATTGATTGTTTTTTTTTTGCTGGCGGTAGGATCCGCGTGTTCCATTACCACTCAGAACTTCAAAATCAAATATTTATTATTATTATTATTTATTAGCAGGCAGGCAGTTGAGACAACTGTTAGTTGCCTGTATCCAGTTATCCATTGTTGGTTTTTTTATCAGTTGTAAGTTTATCAAGTTTGTTTTTAAATTGGTTTGTGGATTTAGCATTTACAACATCTGGCAATTTGTTCCAAGCCTCCACCACCCTGTTGCTCAAAAAGTGCTTTCTTTGTGTGCATGGTGTGCATGAATGTGGGTATTGGCATTGGTCTGGTCGTGCCTCGGAGAGGATGTTAAGCCATTGGTCCCAGTTGCCAAACAAACATGTATGACAGTTGATATACGGGAAATGGGTCCTATGGCTTCCCCACTTCCAGTAGTAGTAGTAACCAACTTATATGCATAAGAACATACAGACCAATGCATATTACAGATCAGTAAAATTAACTAAAACTCATTATGTACACATTCTTTGATGAGAATTTGCAAATTAGAGTACATCAACTCATAAATTACATGTTATAAATAGATATTATCATGATGTCCTTGTAACCATGGCTGCTAAATGCGACCAACCGAAACAATGGAAAACCTACTGGGGTTGTATGTAAAGTTCAATGAGAAGCAGCTTGTGAAGTTAAATTTATTATTGCATGTGTATTGTATGATAATAAATAAAAGAAAAAAAAACTGTGTATAGGCAGATGGTGGGTTGTTGCCTCTGCCTGCTCCAGAGGGAAAAAGGCATGAGCATATGCAGATATGTAAATACGATACGGTTGAATTACTTTTAATTCCATGTAATTTATTCATATTAATTTTCGACCTTGATTATTAAATTTCACTCGTATTGTTAAGCGATAAATAATAATATACGTAACCATTTTGAAAAATAACTTTACTTACACAAAAACCTTTGTTTATTTATTTTAAGACGATGCGCTGACAAAAACCATTTTTTTTTTAAAAGGGGGCGTACGCTCTATACTCTACACTTACGCAAACACTTTAGTTTTAACTCACTTGTGTCACTTGCATTAATAAGGCTTCCCAGATAACGTAATCATACCTGCAATTATCATATGACCGGGAAAGAATTCACAAAAATATGTGTCCCATTTAAAATACTGATCGATAATGACGTTCGAAATACTTTAAACATAGCTTGAAACACAAGCTAGGTTGTGAAAATTATGTAATACGACGAATTTGGCTTTGACTTACCTATTTCAAATGTAAAATACGTTTATTTTACAATCTTTTCATGGATAATCATATAAAATATTTTGCGAATTCGCGAAACAGACAACAAATGAATGACGTTCCATTTATCATTGTGAATATGATACGTACCGTTTACCGTTTAGGATGATGTGACGTTTTTGTTTTGTCAAATACTGTAACGGTACATACGTGAAATGGAAAGTAATTAAATTCGTGAATTTCACTTTCCCTCTGTGGCTTCGTCTATCTGACGATCTGTTGATTTCAAACGATAATTTTGTATTATTCTATAGTAACTTCCTCAGAACATAATCATAATAGCATAACATTTTAATTTCTTAATTTGTATTTTTCTTTTATTTCAAAGATTAAAATTTAGCACGTTCGTGAAGGGTTTGCAGCACCAAGAAGCGTACTTCCCGAACGTACCGAAGTTTTGAAAATGTCTGGCGTAGATTGATGTCTGGAAACTAAACCATAAACTAGCGGTGGGCGATCATTTAAAAATAGTTATCTCAAGATAAACTCGATTGTGCGAAAAGATATCTCGAGTAGTTAGTATTCGGCACTCGGCAGTCCACAACTCGACACAGAGGAGAGCGAGATAACATGTTTTAAGTCGACTCTGTTAGCCTCCGATTCCATGTCAGTCACGACTTTTTTAGTAGTCGCACTTACTAATACTCAGGGGCGGATCCAGCTTTCCAGCCAGGGGGGGGTCATAGTCGAGGTCAAGACTCGAATTCATTTACAATATGTGCTTTAATTTAAAAAATATATAGGTAAAGTTCTGTAATTAATATTTTGAAATTATACTTATTTTCAAAAATACGTTATACTAGCTTTTACCCGCCGCTCCGCCCGCGTGGATGTCGGTTATCGCGACAAAACATAGCCTATGTCCTTCCTCAAGGTCTAATCTATCCCTATACCAAATTTCATCAAAATCAGTTCGGTGGTTTAGGCGTGAAAGCGTAACATACAGACAGACAGACAGACAGAGTTACTTTCGCATTTATAATATTAGTATGGATGTACAAGCAACATGCGGCCTGGGACCCGACTTCGCCCGGAATACATTCGCAAAGAGACAATATTTCAGTGGAGCAAGTATGTACAACACCTCGGTCCTGCTGCCGTGCCATGACTCCTCACTCTCTTCAATGACTGCATTGCTTCTGTTAGGGTCCCACGTCTCTGGAGAAAGGCCAAAGTAATCGCCATACCGAAGCCGAAGAAACCTATGGACGACCCCAAAAGTTTCAAACCAATTTCTCTCCTGTGCCAAACCTTGAAACTCTTCGAGAGGGTTCTTCTTAATCGTCTAGCTAACATCATGGACCCCAGGCTGATCCCAGAGCAGGCTGGCCCCTCAATCTCACACGAAATATCGTGAATGGCTTTGAGACACGCAAAGTGACTAGCGCAGTTTTTGTTGACTTGTCTTCAGCCTACGACACTGTGAACATCAAACGCTTGCTCTGGAAGATGGAAAGAATCACTGGAGATCGCAACCGACGCTATCAGGTGCAATTGCACTCCTAAAAATGCGGCTGGAGAGTGCTGAGGATTGGCCTACCTCAAGGTAGTGTTCTGGCTCTGTTGCTCTTCAACGTCTACACCAACGACCAACCCCTTAACCCACGCACGACACGTTTCCTTTATGCTGACGACTTGGCTCTCACGTCACAGGGATCCTTTGAGAAGGTAGAGGAAAACCTGAATGACGCACTCGAGGAGCTAAGTTGCTATTACATCAGTAATGCCCTGAAGCCCAAACCAGCAAAAACGCAGTCGTGCGCCTTCCACCTCAGCAATGGGCTGGCAAAGCGAAAGCTGAAAATACAGTGGCGCTAATTGAAATTGAACACTGCTCACACCCCAAATACCTGGACAGGTCCCTGACCTTGAAAAAGAACCGCAAGATCCTCAAACAGAAGGTCTCGGCACGCAACAACCTCTTAAAAAGGCTGACGAGCACAACCTGGGGGGCCGCACCGCAGGTGCTGCGAACAACAGGGCTAGCTTTGTGTTATTCTGTGGGTGAATATGCGTGTCCCGTATGGGGTCGTTCTGCCCATGTTGAGCTAGTGGATGTAGCACTAAATGAGACATACAATAACAGGTTGTCTCAAACCGACTCCGTAACAAATGCTGTATCCTTTAGCCGGCATAGCACCTCCAAGCGTACGCAGAGACGTGGCGTGGCAGAGACGAGGTGGGATCAGCGACACTCCATGCACGGCCACCATCACGTGCCAAACAGGCTGAAAAGCCGAAAGAGTTTCTGGGCATGCGTTGCACCCGCCGATGGCGATCCCTCCTTGGCCAGGGTGGACCTATGGAGAGCGCGGAGCTCGCTACCATTCCCTTTCATTCCGCTGTCGGAGAGTTTGCCCCTGAGCACGACCTCTTCTGGATCAGGTGGAAGTCCCTAAACAGACTTCGGACACAGGTCGGTCGAAGCAAGGAGAATCGGTCAAGGTGGGGTTTCTCAGACAGCTTTCCTAACACGATGGAGAGTAAATAATGCAAAATAAAAATAATAAAAAAAAAGAAAAGAAATTGTCCAAATTGTTTGTTTTTTATGCCAATGTGTTATGTACCTGGAGTATTACTAGGGGCTTTCAGCTTCGGGGGCCCCTTACACCCGGTATTATAATAAACTAGCTTTTGCCCGCGGCTCCGCCCGCGTGGATGTCGGTTATCGCGACCAAACATAGCCTATGTCCTTTTTCATGGTCTAATCTACCCCTATACCAAATTTTATCAAAATTGGTTCAGTGGTTGAGGCGTGAAAGCGTAACATACAGACAGACAGACATACAGACAGACAGACAGACAGACAGACAGAGTTACTTTCGCATTTATAATATTAGTATGGATTACGCCCTCACTAAATTTTGCGTTCGCGATAGTTACGTCTTACGCCAGGCCGCTAAAACCGCATGAGTTGCATTGCAATGCAATGATCAGCTCGAAGCTCGTCGTTCGGGCACAGAATTTCGTTCATTTTTTGAACGGAGTGAGAGGGCAGTTCACGCGAAGGGCGCGGGCTGGATATGTGGAGAGTGTGATAGTCATAAGTAGGTAGGTATTATGCGTGTCATTCGTTAAATATGCTTGAGCTTAGATAACATTATTTTACTTACTTATACATTTTTTATTTTATTTTGTTCAATTTATGCATGACTGACCCATATAAGATTAGGAAATTATCAGAAAACGATCTGCCCAGGGGGGGGTCATGACCCCCATGACCCCCCCCCTGGATCCGCGCCTGCTAATACTACTACTTCCAGCGGGGCGCCGTTTCACCGGACTAATGATCAGCCCATCTGTGTGGGCTATTTCACCAATTTCCCCAATAACGACTGTCATACATTTCTGTATCTCAACCGGGACCAACGGCTTAACGTGCTTTCCGAGGCACGATCAGACCAATGCAAATAGCCATATTCATGCATACAAATATTTGCACTGAGCGGGGATCAAACCCGCGCCTCCGACGCAGTGGCCGCTGTCAATAGTCGCGCTTGCGCTATTACTCAAAGTGATCCAATCATCACCACTACCTACTCACTATCTTATATATAAAATTCTCGTGTCACAGTTTTCGTTGCCATACTCCTCCGAAACGGTTTGACCGATTCTCATGAAATTTTGTGAGCATATTGAGTAGGTCTGAGAAACGGCCAACATCTATTTTTCATCCCCCTAAATGGTGCAGCGGGAACGGGATCTAAAAAATTGGCGGTACGAAGTTCGCCGGGATAGCTAGTGTACATTATATAAAACAAAGTCGCTTTACGCGTCTATCCGTCCCTATGTATGCTTATATCGTTTATCTACGCTACAGATTTCGATGCGGTTTCTTTTAATAGATAAAGTAATGCAAGAGGATTGTTTATATATGTATATTAAGCGGGAACGAAACCTGACGCCACGCGGGCGGGAAAAAATTGGCGGTACGAAGTTCGCCGGGAAGCTAGTCAGAAATATAATTAACTACCTACTGAACCACACTCCATTAGGTTTGTTAGTTACTTATAATATAAAAAACTCATTAGTTAGGTATACCATTAAAAACTATATAGTTTTTATTCGTATATTGTACCTAACTTTTCGTAAAAAAATCCATTAATTTAATAACGTTCAATTTCCCAATTTGAATATGTCGAATGAAATCATTAAAAGAATATCTCGAGATATGAAAATGTGCAAATGCATGCAATGGCAAAATCTGCAATCGTCTCACCCCTTATTACGTACGTGGGAGCGAATAGAATTATTGGTGAAATATGGGTGATAACCATAGACATAAATATACAGACGTGAAGCTACTACGAAATTCATTCATAAAATCGTATTAGGAAAACGCCAATTCTCCATCTTGCTTTCCAACGTAGTGGGGATGTAGTAGCACCTGATTGGTCAAATAAAATTGCTAGTGATGCGGTGATAGAATTTTAATTATCGATATTTTCCCAAATATTTAAAGAACGAAGACCACTTTCCATACATAGTGAATGACTTTTGAAATGCCGTTGACTTTTTATTATTCTATCGCATAATGGTACTGGTATTACTGATGAATAGATACTCAAACATTTTTTACAAAAAAAAAAAAAAATTAAATAAAAATTCGTTTTTTTTTTGTCCAAATCGATTTTATTTTTGTGCCAATGTGTTATGTAACTGGAGTACTACTTAATATATATGTATATATATCGTTACTCAAAGACTGTAAAGAATTTTTGTAGATTCTACGTCCTTCTGGGCGAATTATTCGAAACTCCGGCTATCACAAGGAAAGTCTGACAGAAAGCCATAAGCACACTGCAACCTGAGAATACAAATAATCGGCATCCACTTAAGCTAATCACTTAATTTTTTCTTTCAAATGTATAAATTTTTAGTCTGTGCCCTTTTTATATCGATAAGTAGTTATCGACAGTTTACTGGATTCCCTACTAGGCCGCCATACTGCTTTCCATTCATTCATAAAATCCAAGTTTAGGTAGGCAGTTTTTTTTCGTAGGTATGGCACCTCTTAAGTATGAAAATAACTAGAGTATTTACTAATTTCATGACACATTTAAAGGAAATACCAATCTCATATATATTGGCTTTAATTAACTTAAGAAGACAAGTTATAAGTAAAATAATTTACGATAGACATTGCATGTTATTTGACATAATAGACAAAGCACTTTGTGATTAGATCACAAAGGAGATTACATGTCATTCACAAAGGAGATTATATGTCATTCTCCTCCTCTATAGTTTCTTCGCCAAGGAGGTAATCATTGAATCGTAGCGGTACTCTTTTAGGCCTTGTGGATCTTCTGATCTGCGGAGGCTCAACGTTCTGAGGCGGTGTTCTGAAAACATCTTCTTCTGCAATTTCATCCCTGTCCTCTAATACAGGATCACAAGCCTCTTCATTATCCACCAGTGGGCCTTCTTCATCTATTGTTGTAGGAAGTGGAGCTAAGTGCCTATTTGACACAGTCGTCTCTTGACCATTACGCCGTCGTACATGTGAGTAGCTAGGGTTTGTTTGAAGCAACTCAACTTCCTCAACATAGGGATCCGTTTTCGAGCGGACAAATTTCTTTAATAGTATGGGTCCTGGGACAAGCCACGACGGAAGTGATTCGCCCACTGGCGATCGTCTAGGGAAGTTAAACAACTTCTCATGGGGAGTTGCATTTATCGACGTACAGAGTAAAGATCGCACACTATGCAGAGAGAGTTTTAGGACTTGCTCCCAATTTTCAATTGGCAAGTTTTTGGATTTGAGGTTTAACTGAATCGTCCGCCAGAGCGTTCCGTTTAGTCTCTCTACCTGGCCGTTTCCCTGGGGATTATAAGGAGTTGTACGGGAAGTGGCAATGTTACAATTCTTCAGAAATGTTTGTATTTCTTCAGACATAAACGACGATCCTCTGTCACTATGAATATATAAAGGCAGTCCGTATTCAAAAAAAAGATTCCTTAAACATTTGATAACGGTTGTTGAAGTTGTGTCAGCACATGGATATGCAAAAGGATATCGAGAAAATTCATCAATAATGGTGAGTATATACTTATTTTTCGTGTTAGAGGGCAAGGGACCTTTAAAGTCTATGTTCAATCTTTCAAAAGGGGATACTGCTTTAATTAAGGTCCCGGTTGCTTTGGCGAATCGTGGCTTTACTTGTGCACATATACGACAAGCAGCGGTCATGTCTTTGATGTCGTTTATAGAATAGGGAAGATTTTTTAGTTTGACCCAATGATACATTCTAGTTATCCCAGGATGTGAGAGAGCGTCGTGCAATTCGTATAATTTATTGTTGCTTAAGAGCGCACAGACTCGAGATAGTGCATCCGCAGCTACATTCTCTATTCCAGGTCTGTAGACTATATCGTACTTGTAGCATGACAATTCTAGTCTCCATCTTTCAATTTTATCATTCTTTATTTTGCTGGTACGGTTTTGATTGAATATGTAACTTACTGATTTTTGATCAGTGATGAGTAGAAAATGTTTATTGATAAGGTAATGGCGCCATTTTCTTAGACTCTCCACTATGGCGCAGGCTTCTTTTTCCACTGAAGCGTGTTTGCGTTCGCTATCAGACAAGGTTCTAGAAAAAAATGCGACGGGACGTCCCTTTTGAGCTAAAGTCGCAGCTATTGCAAAATCTGACGCGTCAGTTTCTACCGTCAAAGTTTCCTCGTGATCTACAGCTACTAAAGCGGCTTTCTCAATGTCAACTTTTAATTGATGAAAACTATGTTTCGCATTTCCATTTAATGGAAAAGTTACATTATGGGTAAGAGGCTGTACTTTTTCGGAAAAATTTTGCACCCATTTTGCGTAATGAGCGAAAAGCCCTAAGCTTCTTTTGAGTTCAGCAGCGTTACGTGGTAGTGGAAGATTTATAAGAGGTTCGAGTCTGTCTTTGTCAGGTTCTATTATGTTATCTTTAATTGTATACCCCAAGAGGCTAATGGATGTTTTGTTAAAATTACACTTTTGTTCATTTAATGTAAGGTTATATTTCTTTGCTGCAGCCATAAATTGTTGTAGGTTTTTGTCGTGTTCCTCTTTATTTTTTCCGCAAACAGTGACGTCATCTAGATATGCAAATGTACCCTGAAGCTTTTCTTTGCCGATTACGTGTTCAAGAGTACGTTGAAAGGCAGCGACTCCATTGGTGACGCCAAAAGGAATTCTCCTAAATTGATATAGTTTGCCACAGGCTTCAAATGCCGTATAAATTTTCTCGCTTTCTAAGATAGGCACTTGGTGATAAGCACTTTTTAAATCTATCTGGCTAAAGTGATTATATTTAGCCACTTTTGACACAATGGATTCAATATTTGGCAGTGGATAAGCGTCCAGGTATGTAAATTTATTGATAGTTCTTGAGTAATCAATTACCATCCTCTTTCGATGAGATCCTCCTCCGCTGATAAGTACCTGAGCGCGCCAAGGAGATATGCTTGGTTCAATTATTCCATCTTCTAAAAGCTTTGATATTTCAGCCTGAATGAATTTTTCTTCGTAACCATCGTGACGTCTAGATTTGATGGCTATAGGAGATATGTCAGCAGATAAATGAGTGAATACTGATGCAGGTGGTACTGAAGCTTCCATTACGCATATTTGTAAAGGCTCTCTAGTGCCTCCAAATTGGAATTCAAGCTTGTCATGGTCCTTAAGAATGTCGTGGCCAACGATGACGTCAGCACACAAGTTGTTAATGATGAGAAGTGGACGTTGCTTATATATATGTTTATTGATTTCTAGCGTAGCGAAGCAGACCCCTTTAACATGTGACGTATGGTTAAGCGATGCAAGATTTATAGTTTGATTACAAGGTCGCTGTTTGAGATTCATCATTCGAGCTATGTTCTGATCAATGAAACTAACCGAGCTTCCAGTGTCGATCAACGCATCGGCGCGTGTGTGATTGACAGTAATGGCAATTGTAGCTTTCTCTAAACTGGACGGAGAAGCTGCAGAGTAAACAGTGTTAATCGCTTCGGAAGGACTTGTTGACTGTGAGTATTTGGCAGAAACGGCAGTATTTTCATAAGAGACATCATTACTAGTTGAAGAGTTGCTTCGTGATCGGTAAACTGAAGCAAAGTGACCTTTCTTCGAACATAGTTGACAATAAGCGTGGAAAGCTGGACATTTAATTCTTTGATGTACTCTCCCGCCGCAAAAGAAGCAACGTTTTGCCGTAGATTGAGGTGAAGGCGGGATCACGGCGTTTTTTGGGGCTGGCACAAAGTGCTGTGGTTGATCCAGTCGTGGAATAGGCATTGGAAGAGCATTGAGAATGCTTGGAACGTTAACCTCCATTGTCGTGGAGTCCTTTTCAGCAGTTTCGAGTATTACAGCTTGGGTGAACGCTTCGTCCATCGTGAGTGTTGGGTTTTCAAGTAATCGTTCTCTTATCTTAGTTGACAGAATTCCTGCGATAAAGGTGCTTCGTATAGCTTGCTTGCTATGTTCGCAGGCGGAGACAGCTTTAAAATTACAGCTTTGCGCGAGTAGTTGTAAAGCGCGACAGTAATCTGTTATCGTTTCATCATGTTTTTGTTTTCGTGCTCCGAGTGTGAAGCGAGCCAAAATCTCATTTTGAGGTTTCAGATATATTTTGTTCAAAACAGAAACTGCGTCGTCATATGTTTGACAGTTTTTCATATATACATATATGTTAGTTGTTAAGTGATTAACTAGTATTTTTAATTTTACAGCATCCGTAATGTCGTCAGGTAATTCTGCAGAAAGAAAGTTAGAAAATGTGTGGTACCAATGCACCCACTGCTCTGTTGCTCCGGGGGCGTTTGGTTCAATGTCAAATCGGTCGGGACGTAGGTATCTGGTTAAAGAACATGCTGGAATCTTATCAGTTTCTTTCTTCGGTTCAGACATTGTATTTAAGTTAATTAAATTGACACATTTAAAGGAAATACCAATCTCATATATATTGGCTTTAATTAACTTAAGAAGACAAGTTATAAGTAAAATAATTTACGATAGACATTGCATGTTATTTGACATAATAGACAAAGCACTTTGTGATTAGATCACAAAGGAGATTACATGTCATTCACAAAGGAGATTATATGTCATTTCATAATCGTACTTTGAATATTAATATTCCGAAATGTTTCGATTATGACAATCACTCGTACTCGCCCACCGCTACGCTACCACAGACTAAAGAAAACAGTTTATTGATTTATTGATTGTAAACTGTAAACAAATATAAATATAACTTTAAAGCTTTGTCATTTTAAAATCACCTTTTTACAGTAAATTTAAATTTTAAACGATTTTTGTATATATGAAGTCCGTGTAGTGTGCACAAATACAGCTCAGCCTCTCACCTCTGACTTCGACTTCTGTGTTTGTCTATAAATGAAGTGTTTGGGGCATATTGTTCCCCGCCGAAATATAAGTTTTTATCATGTCGAGAGAGGAACCTATGATTACGAGTGAGGATAAGGGTATGTACCAGTGCAAACTGCTGTTAATTAATTTCTGCTTTCCATTAAATTTTCAATTTTCTTCTTTGTTGTTACAATAAAAAGTGCTGGCCGGTTTATGGGCCCAGGACCCAGTATTTAAATATTTAAATAAAAGTACCAACTCACATCTAAATTACATCTTTAACTTACATTTACATTCTTTAGCTATACTAAATATTATAGAAATATACATAGTATTCAACAAGTAAGCTTAGTGGTATGGGTTATGGACTGCTGAGATGAGGTCTTGGGTTCGATCCCAGGTTTACCATGGCATACACCAATGACTTTTCGATGCTTTTTGAAGTTAAGTGTGTATTTATCACAGGTTTATAAGTGCCCCGTTAATGGCAATAGGCTCACCACCTATTACATTGGGACTTAAACATAAACTGGTGAAATGTGGGTGCTAGCACCTCTGCCTACCCCTTCAGGGAATACAGGCGTGAGTTTATGTTATGTATGTTATGTTATGTCAACAAATATAATCCCGAAATTCCCGTTTGGGAGTATCAGGATAAAAAGGTATAAAAAGCTTATAACACTCAGGGATAATACAAGCATTCTACTGGTGACATAATTGAAAAAAATGACTTGGAAGTTTTTGGTGAACTGATGACATACAAGCAAATTTATCCTCTTTATATCATTAGTCCACTGATGGCCTCTCCCATTTCTGCTGATCCTCACCCTTTCCCATCCAGTCTGCCCCAGCCACCTTTTCCAGGTCGCCAGTCCATCTGGCTAGAGTGAATCAAAGAACCGGGCCTCTTTTTGGGTCATTGTATGTGCTGTATAGGGGGCGTCCTACCTTCCGTTTTAGATTGTACTGTGTGATAACATTAGTAGGTATAGATGTATATTTGCTAACTCTGTGCCTTTCATCTAGATCTATTCTAGCCATTCTGGTACATTTTGTTTTTTTTTTTTAATTTCTATCTTTTTTCATTCAAATTTGTACAACACATAGATAATACTAAAAGAAATTCAATAACTAAATAGAACTATAATTAAGTACTAAAATACCAAGTATCTTTTTAAATATTGATTTCTTCGCTAACTTGAAGTTAACAGTTAGTTAAATTTTTAAGACTGAAAACTTAATAAACTATTCTTTTAAATATTAAATTAAAACTAACAAAGAATAGTACGTAATAGCAAGGGTTGCATCACACACGTTGCGTCCCACACCTGAGGCCTACCTATCTTCCAAGGTAGCAATGACCTACCATCCGTTCTTTTGCTATTGTCACCCACCAGCCCGTTAGGTTCACGAATGACTGGCATGTCAACGGTGGCAAGACCACTACAGATAAAGTTGTTCTCTTTAGAGAATCCCATTGTCTCTGGGAGAAAAGGTTACCAGGCAACTCATTGTTGGGACAAGCAACTTCCCAATTAATGACATCGGACTTGCATAACACCTCAGAGTTAACCTGTGTGTTTATAAGATTTTTCCTGGATAACTCCTCAGTACCGGGGACCGATGAAAAAAATACTGGAACAAAAATCCAAAATTTTGCAAATGCCAAGACACCCTAGTGAACTGGCAAGGAAGCTTTGAAGCCAGGCTCGGTTGTTCAAGGCCACATTTAATATTGTAATGAGAGTGTTTTGCAGTATGTTGTCAATTTTTGCCAAAAGTGTCAAATGTTGCCAAAACCGGGATGAATGAAGTGCATGAGTAAATTTAGGTACAAAAGGCAAAACCGAGGTATAGTAAAGACCGAATGAACACTTATTTTCTGTAAATGATCTGTGATGTTTTCAAGATTTAAATTTTTTTCTCAAAAAATGAATGAAAAACCATCTTCCAATTTATTTTTTCCTTTATAAGGTATAATTGAATCATAAACATTCTTGCAGTTATGTCTACTACTATTATAAATGTGTCTTTCATAATCTTTATATGTAATAAAGTAAATTTTTATATATTTTTGTAGATGACATACTCTCAGATCATCCAAAACCTAGTGGTATATCATTTAATCTCGACATAAAAAAACGTCCTACTCACACAGATAAAAATATACCATTATTCATACTTGACGATAATGATATTCCACGCAAGATTACACACAAGATAGTTCTTGTTAAAGGGAAGGTTAAGTTTGTGAAACTTAATGGTGATGATTGTGAAGAAATCACTATGAGTGATCATTCTGACGAAGATGAACTAAGTGAGGATAGTGATGATGTTATCGAGGAAAATTGGGAAGAGGTTACCGCGAACAATGATGATCTAAGCGATGACAATGATCAGACTATTGATGGACATCATGCTGAAATCACTATAAATAATGGTGACAAAAATGAGCCAATTAAAGTTAACGATAGTGATAATGATACCGATATAGAAAGTAATGAAATGTTTGAACATATTCAAATAATAGAAGAAGATGAAGCTCTGGATGAAGTTGCAGTCAATCTACCACCTGCAAGCGTGAATATAGAGGATAAACTAAGTAAGTAACCAAATATAGATTTCTCGTATCTCCCTAAAAAAGACTAGGGGAAATGGTAAATGATCCCCCTGGTGTTGTCATTGTCTTTCGAGCATTTTCCCAACCCAGGGTCAGCTATTAATTTTATAGAAACAACCGAAATTCAATTTATGTTCCCTGAAGCGACTGCCATCTAACTTTTACAACACAATTTTATTACACAACATTCTACACAACGCTATCTAGATCCATGGTAAGCTTAACTGGCTTGTGTTATAGAATCTACAATGCGGATAAACATACTTAGATACTTTTTGTAAATACGTACATATTATTATACCATGTCATAGGGCTTTTTATGGCTCCAATTACCTGTAATGACAACCTTAAAAGTTTGTACCGGGACCGACAGTTTAACGTACTCTCCGAGGCACGACCAGATCAATGCAATTACCCATATTCACGCATACAAATATTTGCATCGAGCGGAGATCGAACATGCGCCTCCTGCGTAGCGGCTGCGTTCACTACCGCCACGCCACAGAGGCTGTCAGCTACAACTATCTGCAACTACAACACACTAGCGATATCAAAGTTCTGTGATTGAACAATGTTGTAGGATTTTTTAGGCTTCCAACAACACATAACAACTGGTCATAAAATACTTTTTTTTTATACCACCTAGGTGGCACACAAGCACACGGCCCACCTGATGGAAAGTGGTTACCGCGGCCTATGGACGTATGCAACACCAGGGGCGTTACACTCGCGCTTGTTGTGTTGTATGGGAACAAAGGGTAAACATGCTCTCTGAGGCACGGAATCAGACAGCGCCACAAAAGCCCTGTATAGTAGTACTAGCTTTTGCCCGCCGCTCCGCCCGCGTCGATGTCGGTTATCGCGACCAAACATAGCCTATGTCCTTTCTCAAGGTCTCATCTTGACAGCCTCCGTGGCGTGGCGGTAGTGCACGCGACTGCCACGTAGGAGGCGCGGGTTCGATTCCCGCTCAGTGCAAATATTTGTATGCATGAATATGGCTATTTGCATTGGTCTGGGTGTTTCTATGTATAATATGTATGTATTTACAAAAAAAAAAAAAGTATATAAGTATGTTTATCCGCATTCTAGATTCCATAACACAAGCTATAAAAGCTTACCATGGGTCTAGATAGCGTTGTGTAGAATGTTGTGGAATATATTTATATTTATTTATTTATACTTATAGCAAATTTCATCAAAATCAGTGCAGTGGTTTAGACGTGAAATCGTTACATACAGACAGACAGTTACATTAGCATTTTTTTAAAAGAATAACAGAACCGAATATTCCCATATTCTATTCTAATATTCCCTCTAACCCCTCCAACTAAGCTAAAATGCTTGTGCTAGGAGTGGGTTCACGTCGGTATTGTAATGGCCAGGATCGAACCCGGGACCTCTCGATCGTAAGGCCGACTCCATAACCACTAAGCTGCCGACGCTTTGATTTATAATATTAGTATGGATATGAATTCTAACCAAGTCTTTTCAGAAGCAGCACTTACCAGCACGCGCACGCATCGGCCGGCTTCAAACGCTAATGTTGTGGGACAAGCCAGTGCCAGTGCAACGAAGTTGTCCGACAGTAAAATATTCAGTTCTAAACGACATGTAAAGGATGCCAAGGGAGGGTATGTAATTATTGTTACATTCTTACTCTATATCTCTCCAACCTAACACCTAGATATACTGCACATATGAGCACAAACACACACACACACACACATGCACACGCACACGCACACACACACGCACATACACACATACTAGTAATAAAAAATACTTCCATGTTTTTAATTAAATTTTTCTTTCCAGCAAACACATGATAATGGTTCCTTTACAAAATTATATGAATTTGTATAAAAAAGTAGCATTACTTCAGTCCCAAGTAGAAAAATCCAAAAAGGAAGAGAGTCAGTCCAGAGGAATAAAGAAATTTACTATTGTACGAACATCTAAAGAGAGCTATCTAGACCCGAAGTAAGCATAGCTTAACTAGCTTGTGTTACCTTACACTATTATCCTAGAACGATATTAAGTAGATCAACTGTGCAATCCTCAAAGCTACAGCGCCGAACACTCACTGCAAAAGCCTAGGGTACGCCGTCGTAGCAGCGGTAAGACCCATCATGGGGGAATGGCTAGAGAGAGACCTCCCGTATCGACTGACGCAGATTATCACCGGGCACGGGGGCTTCGGGTGGTATCTGCGTCTGATCGATTATGATTTAGTCCGAGAAGCTGAGAGGCCTCCCCATTCCGGGGGCGAGTCGGGGACGTTGTCCACCCTCCCGAGGAGGGTCAGACCGTAAGGGATGGCCCTGGGTCAGCCGGGGTGCGAGGCATATTATGTCGATGACAACCTCACCTCCGGCCTAGCACTACGACCCTCAGTCGGCGTGTGGTTTGAGTCCGACATAACCTCCCCTCCCGGCTCCAGCGGGGGAGGTTTCGGTGTGGATTTCCGCACGAAAAAAAAGGTGACAGCCTTGATAGACCTTTTCATTGGTCGACCTCCAGTGACGTCACCCAGTTCAACCAATGACAATCTCTATCAAGATCAAGGCTGTTATTTTAAAGCGAAAAATCCCCATGGATACCACCCCCACGGAGCCAGCGGAGGCGGTTATGTCGGACTCGAACCGACCAAAACGCACGCCGTCTTGGTTCCTTGGTTGCCGGAGGTGAGATTGCCGAAAGCATATCTCTCGCACCCCGGCAGACCCAGGACCTCTTTCGAGATGGAGCAGCGTTGTGCTCGATGTTGTATGTTTAGACAATTGCACAGCAACTTGTGGACCTGGAGGTACAGGAAAACATAAAAACAAAATTAAGTATACCAGCTTTGAATATCTGTGTGCGTATTAAGCCTAGTATCCAGTAAGCAACAATGATGCACAATGTTGCTCAGGAAAGATGCACAACAACGTCTTACAATGTTGTTTTTTCACGTATTGCAATTGCAAAGCAAACTGGAATCCGCGAGCCATATCACGCCAAATTGTTGCACAACAAAGACGCGCAACAAAGCGGAATAATATTTGTCATGTTGCTGAACCTGTTGAGCAACAAATGATGCCTATTGGATACGAGACTTATGGGCTTGCGCTGTGTCATACGCTAACACATGAGGGCGCCTTTATGTGCAAAAAACACAGCAAATTAAATGCAGATAAATTTTGCACAAATTCGTGCAAAAGCAAACCCATACGAATTGCACGACGTGGATACGCCCTCATGAGTGCAGTACGCATGAGACAGCGGAGGCAGTATTATAATATGTAGCTTATTTGATTAATGTCTTTGTTCTAAATGTTTCGTAATAAAACGTTCATGTTATAAAAATTGAAATAGAAGTTAATCTATGAGATTTAAGTGCCGGCAAACATCTTTAAACATTGAGCATGTATACTATACGGACCGCCCGAAACAATAAATCGAATATATAATCTGCGAATGTATAGTATATAGTAGGGGAGGCGACTTTGCTAAATGTGTAGTCACTTTGGCGTCGTAGAAATTTATTAGAATAGAAAGAATAATATTATATAAAGTAGCCACTTTTAGTGATGGAGGAAGCGTATACATAATATAAATAAATACATAACTATATCATACATCTAATTAATGTTTTGTACCATTCTATATAACCTAAGGTTAACTGGTAGAAAATTCCCATGGCATTAAGTCCGCCTTTGTACATTTATTTTGTATCTGTGAAAAAAATTTAAATAATAAATAAATGTACTTGTGTATTATTCGATGTACGAATTCTTTTTTTGCACACGCACACAAATTAATAGTAGATTATTGCATCGAGCACAAAGTAATTTATTATTACACCGAGTGCCTATTTAGAGCCCGAGCGTTAGCGAGGGCTCAAATCTAACAGGCACGAGGGCAATATAAATTACTTTAGGCGAGGTGCATAATCTGCTTTTCTTTCAACGATTACCTAAAGGAAAAAATATTGTCAAGTAAAATTAACAAAGTTCCCGCCAAATCACTTATAAATTTCTTTTATTTTTAAATCGGAGTTAGCAGCAATCATTTTTTTAAAATTTGGAACAAGTAGGATAGAAACGAATAATACGTAAGTAAAAAAAAGTATTGATATCGGCTGGCTGAATAGAGCTAATCCATTGAGATTGGCACCTTTTGGTGCGATTAAAAAATAAACTGTGCAATAATGAAATTTCATACATTTTTATTGCTCTAGTCTAGAGCATTAAAGACTCGCTTTGTACTGAGTTTTTAGTGTGATTGTGATGTAATTGAAGCATAGTTGGAAGAAAACTCTTACTGGCTGGACGAATTTGTCAATACGTAACTAACCTCCCTATCTATCTGACGCGCTCGAGTAACTACTGAATTTCCTTCTACGCCTCCCCTACTACTAAATTGTCAAGATCTTTGCCAGTCATTGTACAATTCAAAATTTTCGTGGCGACACTTGCGCTTCCTGTTATTTAATTTAATTTACTCGAGTAAGTGTTATTTCTGTATTGTAATATTAAATCTCAGACTTAAAGAATAACATAGACGCAACGTATAGAACAAGCAAGTGAAGCCACAAAAAGTAATACTAAAGTAAAATAAAACCAACGAAGCGAGAGAAAAAAGATAAACAATGTTTCAGCGGTTCCAAACTTTTTAAATTGAAAATGATTACGTATCACTTCAGGCGCGTTCCAGACAGGAATGAAATTGCTCATATGATGGCGGATCTGACAGTTTAGATCCGCTGTGCTGACAACTTCCCTGTACTACGAAACACGCAACGACAGCTGTTGCTCGGGTATTGTCGCGTACGTGTTATATGTGCAGACAGAGAAAGTAATCGCTAGCTATCGCAACGTAACTTAGTAATGGTCGCTTTGTTTACCTTTTTTCTCTCGTCTCTTTGGCTTTACTTAAGTGCCATCTCGCTCACACTCGTGCGCGCTCCCATAGAGTGTGAACAAGATAGCACATTTTAGTATTGCTAGTTCTATACATTCCGTCTATGTTATTCTATTAGTCTGAGTATTAAATTTATATTATTCATATTTTATTATACAATTAATACTTACCTATAATTTTTGTTTTATTCTAGAGAAAACATATTTTTTTTTTAGATATAACCATCTCGGTTTTGTTATTTTCATTTGAATAAAAAGGCCTTTTTATACCTATACATTTTTGTTCTTGTATTTTTTTGACCAACCCTCCCTATGCGTCCTCCCGTATAGTTACCCTCCTTCCCCAAATATAAAGCATATCTATATACCATAATAAATTGTAAAGTAATTGGTGTTTATCTGTACATTTGAGATATAAAAAAATATATTTTGGAATCCGTATCTTTTTGTCCGCGATGGACGCAAAAACTATTGTACGGATTTTGATCTTAAAAAAGTAGTTAAACGTAATTCACAACTACAAATTATAAAGTCTAGCCAACGGAAGCTGGTGCAAAAAAACGGCGCCATATTTGAAAAATCAGCAGGTTGCAACACCGACCATACACCGAAATAACGACGTTGACACTGTTGTTGATGTTTTTTTACCTATAAGGTATGCGTGAAAACTTGTCTATTAAGGTACTTAACCAGAGTACCTACAACATCATCATGTTGCAATCTGTTGGTTTTTCAAATTTAGCACCGTTTTTTTTGCGCCAGACTATACCGGAGTGCATATCCCCGAATACTTATAATACGAAGGTCAAACTGAAAGTTCTTAGAAAATCAAAAACTGATTACATTAGCCAGTTATTAGTTTTATTATATCTTTTCAAAATATTGTCCATTCACGTCAATACACCGCTGCATGCGATGGAACCACTGGGAAAAGCACTTTGCCCACTCGTCCTTAGGGGTCTCTTCAATGGCATCGCGATACGCAGCCACCGCTTCTTCAGCATTCATAAACCGCTTACCTTTAAGTTTTTCTTTAATTTTTGGAAATAAATAAAAATCACAAGGCGCGAGGTCCGGGCTATACGGCGGGTGACCCAGTAATTCAACGTTTGATGTCGCCAAATAGTCGATCGTTCGCTTGGCGGTGTGCGACGAGGCGTTGTCGTAGTGAAGGAGGATCCTACTGCGAGGTCGTTTCTCTCGAACTTTTTCCAAGACAAGTGGCAAACAATTGGTAGTGTACCATTCTGCAGAAACTGTTTTTTTGATCCTCTAACACAATTGTTGCGAAATGACCTATCCTTCCAAAGAACGAGGCCACCATTTTTTTTCCCGCACTTCGATCTCTCTTCACTTTAGTTGGCAACTCCTCGAAAGGAAACACCCACTGAGCAGATTGTCTTTTGGTTTCAGGATCATAACAGTAAATCCAGCTTTCGTCACCTGTTAGTATGTCGAACACAGCATTAGAGTCACCACCGTTAAATCTTTCAATCATTTTACGGCACCAATCCACACGATGGAGTTTTTGAGCCTCGGTCAAATTATGAGGTATCCACCGGGCGCAAAGCTTCCTGACCGCTAAATGTTCGTGGAGGATTTTGTGCACTTGACTGCCTAAGCTTGTCCGAATCTGCTGATAGGTCACTCTTTTGTCAGTCTCTATCATACGCCGCACAACACAGATGTTATTTTCAGTCGTCGCCGTAGAAGGCCGTCCCTCACGTAAATCATCAGTGAGATTAGTGCGACCACGTTTAAACTCATTAAACCAGTTGTAAACAGTCGCACGAGATGGGGCTTCATCGTGAAAGGCCAATCGTAGTCTATCATAACTTTCTTGTTGACTTAAATGACATCGAAAGTCATAAAAAATCATTGCACGAAAATTTTCTCGTGTTAAATTCATGTTAACGTGACACAGACAATTTTCAATTTGCCGCCAAATCGTAAAACAAATGATAAATTAATGAAATATATAGGTACTCAGTAATATTGGCAAAGAGTTCTATTTTCAAATTTTAGAATTATTTTTTTATTATATTGTTTATAAGTGGCCAGTTCTAAGAACTTTCAGTTTGACCCTCGTAATCCCCGAATAATCTTGGAAACCCGGTTTTCGTTCTCCTACTTCTCATTTCCATAACTCTTATGGGATCTGCTATCTTCACCCCTCCACCCTCCAACCCGTGGGGGACGATCTGCACCAGAGTCTCGTCCGTCTATCAACAAGTATACCGGCTAACACGTTAGGTTTATTTGGGCCCTAGCCCCCCACCAATAGAGGGGGTGATGTCCCCTGATCTGGTCTGGACATCGCCTATCCGGAAGACAGGCCCGCACCGCACTTGCGGGTTAACGTTTGGGTGGATCACCCAAGCGTTAACCCACAAAAAAGGGGTTCGACAAAGAAGGGGTCTGAAACTCTAAATATAACTTAATATTATTACCAATTTAAGATTATCCCGGAGTTCCAACGACTCTCAAAGAAATTTGTCGAAGAAACCTAAGCTAAAGGATGTAAACTGGTCTGATGCAGACATGGAGAAGGTAGTGTATCTAAGGCGGATGATCAGCCAAACCGCTTACATATATCTAAAGTATAAGATGCATTTTCCGTTGCCGTCTCTTTCGACTTTAAGAAAATGGTTGAAGAAAAAAAATATAGGTGAGTATTTTATTAACATATCCAATAGAAACGTGGGTGACTTGTGGTTATAGCCTACCCTCCTACTATCGCAAGGTCCCAGGTTCGATTCCTGACCATTGTAGCACCGATGTGAACCCACTCTTGAAACTAACTTAGTTGGCGGGGTTAGTGGCTATATTAGTAATTTCAGTTACTACCCTCTAATATTTTAAACTAAACAATAATAATGCTGATGCCGAAAAATCTGACAAGTGGGTCAGAGAATTGGGTACTATCCTATAGTTAAAATAAATTATCTAACCGAGCTTATTAAATTAAGAATGGTAAAAGAGCGGTAAAAATTGCGTCGGTTCTTATTTTATCGTTCTTATTTATTTTTAATCATCCACCCAACCTATAATAGTAAGTGATTTATGACTATTAAATTTTATGACGTCACTAAATCTATTTTCACACAATTGACCTTATTATAACTTATCGTTTTGACGTTTAGTAAAGAGTAATTAATTTGACTAATCAGTAGAATACCCAATTCCCCCTAGAAAGGGTCTGTCGGTACGGTACGTGGCATCAACTTCAATCCTGCATGTTGATTTCTACCGATTTAATATAAGAGCAAAAGTTTCATAAACGTTTTATATTTCAAGATGCAAGATTCAAAAAGAAAATGACTCATGGTAAAGTTACTGAATGCACTGTGAATTTGGATGCGGAGGATATAAAAGACATGGAATCGCAATTTACGTACGGCAATACGGATGCCCTTGATGGAGACAAACCCACTGTGGGAAAGCAACCTACGGATGTAGAAAGAGCTATGGTGCAAACCGCAATAGTAAAAACAGTAGTGGAAGAAACAGCAATGATTGAAACATTAAAGGTAGAAATAAAAATAGAAGAAACAGATGATGTAGAAACAACAAAGGAAGCAGAAATGGAAGAATTTGAAAGGGGAGAAACAACAATCGTGGAAGAAAAACCATTGGCAGAAACAGCAATGGCAGAAACAATAGTAGAAGAAACACCATTGATAGAAACAGCAACAATAGAAACAATAATGGAAAAATCACCAATGCTAGAAAAACATAAAATAAAGGAAGAAACTGCGATGGTAAAAACAGAAACGATAGAAACAGAAACGGTAGGAACAATACTTGAAGAAACACCAATGACAGAAACTGAAATGGTAGAAACAATAATTGAAGATACAAAAATGGTTGAAATGCCAATGATAGAAACAGTAATTGAAGAAACGCCAATGACAAAAACAGAAATTACAGAAGCATCAATGGCAGAAACAGAAATGCTAGATACAATAGTAGCAGAAACACCAATGATAGAAACTGAAATAGTGGAAGAAACATCACTGGCAGAAACAGAAATGGTAGAAATAATAATTGACGAAACATCAATGGTAGAAACAGAAATTGAAGGAACACCAATGGCTGGAGTAGAAATGACAGTTATAGTAATTGAAGAAACACCAATGGTAGAAACAGAAACAGTAATTGAAGAAACTCCAATGATAGATTCAGAAATGATAGAAACGGTAATTGAAGAATCACCAATGGTAGAAACAGAATTTGAACGAACACCAATGGCAGAAACAGAAATGATAGAAACAGTAGTAATCGAAGAAACACCAATAGTTAAAACAGAAATTGATGTAACACCAATGGTAGAAACAGAAATGATAGAAACAGTAATTGAAGAATCACCAATAGTTAAAACAGAAATTGATGTAAAACCAATGGTAGAAACAGAAATGATAGAAACAGTAATTGAAGAAACACCAATAGTAGAAACAGAAATTGATGTAAAACCAATGGTAGAAACAGTAATGATAGAAACAGTAATTGAAGAAACACCAATAGTAGAAACAGAAATTGATGTAACATCAATGGTAGAAACGGAAATGATAGAAACAGTAATTGAAGAAACACCAATAGTAGAAACAGAAATTGATGTAACATCAATGGTAGAAACAGTAATTGAAGAAACACCAATAGTTAAAACAGAAATTGAAGAAAAACCAATGGTAGAAACAGAAATGCTAGATTCAGAAAAGGTAGAAACAAAACTGGAAGAAACTCAGATGGCAGAAACAGTAATTGATACTGGACAACCACAATATATGGATGATAGAAGTGCTGTTAAATCTCAACCCTTGTCATCGGATCTTGATGATTTTGGTAAACAACGTGTACTTGGTATGTATAATTTTGGAACCTTAATTTTTACTTTCTATTTTTTACTGGTGTGAAATACTGGTCAATATTTTCCGAAGCCGATAACCCCTAGTTATGTAGTGATACCCCTATTTTTATGCCAATGTGTTATGTACCTGGAGTACTACTAGGGGTTTTCGGCTTCGGGAGAGGTCCCCTTACATTGTAACCGCTGAACGTGTCAGACGGACTACTCACCGGCTGACCCAGCAGAGAGATGCACGAGCTCTATGGGATCCCAGGGCGCCTTTTGACAGAGGAGAAAAGTGTGCGTGCGTGTGGGAGATCAGGGAGACTTCAGAGAAAACAACTATTACCTCTGTTGTACATACAT
Source organism: Eilema sororculum (assembly GCA_914829495.1). Lineage (NCBI taxonomy): Eukaryota > Metazoa > Arthropoda > Insecta > Lepidoptera > Erebidae > Eilema > Eilema sororculum. The sequence continues at coordinate 9,581,196 of OU618551.1, forward strand.
ATATTACTGAGAGATAAAATTATACAAAAGAGGATTACAGACAATAGAGTTACATATAGAAATACAAAAATGAGTATGTCTTCACCAGCTGCACCACGGTGACCTGCTTGCAGTAGGTAGCCAGAGTGTTATGGCTAGTAGTTGTAGTACACCTCGGTCAACCCACCGTTGACACAGTTATTTCTTGCAGGGTGAAGTGATATAGATATATAGGAAAGTTACATAAATTTAATAGAGAAAAAGGGAATACGTGACCCCGGTTGTCGGCCTGCTCGGCGTCTGCGCACGTTTCTTGCCGCACTCTCGACCAGCCAAGGTGCTTCACGTCGAGGTTACAGGCTTGCGCCGACAGCGGTTGGGAACTCGACCACAGAACACGCTGAGAAGGGGTTTGAGGACCAAGGTGTCCTCTAATCCCGTACTAGGAACCCTAAGAACGAAATGACACTAAGAATCGTCTAGATTGCAGAAGGCTGTCGATAAATACAAGTAAAAACACTTACCAAAAACTGGGCAACAAAGAATTTAGTTAAGTATAAAGTATTTTCCAAGACACAGCAATACAAACGTTCCAGTCACAATTCAGAGAGTAAAAAGGATTTATATTTAGCCGGGGCCGCAGTTTTATACCCCTATCATTGGAAGGTTCTCGAACACACTTTTTTTTTAGTTAAATTAGTGCGAACGATGATCAAAAACACCAAATCACGGTCGAAATCCTAACAACTTTAATATCACCCAGCTAAGTAGGAATCAAACAAAGTACAGCAACCTTTTGACTTGGTTGGATCATACTCACATTCTTTCCTTGAATACAACGGTTCTGAGCACGCAGAATTTGAACCTGTTTAATTTAACTGAGGAAATTTAATTTTAACCTAAATGAGATAGCCTATAATTAAACAATTAATTTTCCCATTTAGGTGCTATGAGTATTTCTAATTTCATATAATTAAAACATAAAAGAAATCGAACGCCATCTAGTGCTTAGCTAGTACAAAAGTTCCTACACCGAGGCACCGACTAACTGATGTGAGTACCACTGAGACTGCCATAGGTGGCGCTAGTAGTAATCAAATTACAGTAGATAAAATCTAATGTTACACCACCCCTTCCCTCACAGTATTCCCTGCGTAGTATGCGCAGGGAATATCAGCGACAGGATCTCAACTGAGAGATATCAAAATAAATTCCAAAACTCGCGATGACCACACTAGTTGTGAAGACCACGAACTCCAAACAAACAACCACGAACCTAACAGCTAACTAAAGAAACCAAACAAAATCACATTACTAAGCCAAGCACTCTAGAAGTGTCACCCTATTAACTGCCCGGATCACTGTATGCCCTTCATATAGGTTAGTGAGTAGGCTTAGGGTGGAAAGATACCGAACGAAGCACAGTGGCACTCCCACGATCAGCCGAGTGACAGAGAGACGGCACCGACAGAAGAAGGAGAAGGATCAGAAGGCTGTTCCTCCTCACTGTACTTCAAAATATCCTTAATGTGATAAACTCCCAGATCCTTACCATCCAAATCCGACAGTTCATATACTAAAGGCGAGCGTTTGGCGGTTACAATGCATTTCATAAATTTAGGCGCCAGCTTCGCAGTAAAGTTCTTGGCCTTGTTAGACAAATAGAAGGTTCTTTTGTACACAATCTGTCCCACTTTCAGTTCCACATGCCTTTTTCTGAGGTTGTAGTATTTTTCGTTACGCCGGTGAGCAACATCTAAGTGTTTTCTCACCTGGTCGTAGATACGATGTAATTCCTTCAACCTCTCACCAAAGGACACTGGGCTATCAATGGAGACAGTGTTAGGATGGCAAGGAATCTCTTCCTGCCTATAAAGAACTCCATCCCCAATGAATTCCCTACCGTGAACAAGAAAATACGGACTGAAATGAGTGGCTTCGCTCACAGCAGTGTTTAGAGCACACTGGAGTTCTACGAGATTCTCGTCCCATTTCTTGTGGTGCGACTTCACGTAGCAAGAAATTCCCTGAACCACGTTGCGAATAGCTCGTTCTGCCTGGTTGGTCTGCGCGTGGTATCGGGGGTTATAATAAACGTTAGGCACATTGTACTTAAGTAGTAAGTCCTTAAATTGTTTACTCACAAATTGTGGGCCATTATCCATATAAATGGTTTTGCATACCCCGTGGACTAGGAAAACATTCTTTTCTATGAATCTCGCGACTGCAACGCCTGTAGCCATCCGTATAGGACTCAACATGACAAATTTGCTAAAGTAGTCCGAGACCACAATCAAGTGAACATTTCCCTTGCTGGAAGTAGGAAATGGACCCAGTAAGTCAACAGAGATGGCCTCAAACGGTCTAGACACCCGCTTTGGATTACCCATGAGGCCAGGGCGAGATGTGTTCACAGGTTTGTACTGCTTACATGTCTCGCATTTGCCTACATATTCCTTAACGCTCTCGTACATCTTAGGCCAATAATAGTTGAGAGCGAGGCGTTTATGGGTTTTCCATACGCCACCATGGGCACTGAGTATGTCGTCATGGTACTTGGTGAGCAGGGGCAACCTGTCCTCCAACGGTACCACCAGCTTCCAATCAAAATCAGAGGTCAGAGAGTATTTATTTTTTGATAATCTGAAAAGACGGTTATCACGTATATCAAAGTTGGGAAAATGCCTAGGGTTCTTTTTCACACTGTTCAGAGTGTGGAGATACCAAGAGTCCTTAGTAACGCTGGTGTCGATTGTGTCAATCTGAATTCGTGAAAGAGCATCAGGTACCACATGGTCCTTACCCTTTCGATGTTCTATATCGAAGTCAAACTGACTCAACCTCATGCTCCAGCGCGCAAGGCGGCCTGTCGGATTCTTCAGTTTGTGGAACCACAGGAGTGAGGCGTGGTCAGTAACCACAGTGCATTTCTGTCCTTCCACGTACTGCCTGAACTGTTCCAAAGCAAAGATCACAGCCAGGAGTTCTCGCTCAGTGGTACTGTAGTTGACTTCGTTCTTGTTGAGTGAACGACTACAATATGCGACAGGGTGCTCCACTCCCTCATGTGTCTGCGTCAGTACAGCAGCCACAGAGAAGGATGACGCGTCGCTGAGAATCCTAAAAGGTAGTGAGTAATCAGGCATTTTCAAAATAGGAGCGGTGACCAAAGCGGCTTTCAGCAGATTGAAAGACTCTTCAGCTTCACGCGACCACTCAAAATTTATATTCTTAGAAGTTAATTTACATAAGGGTTTACTAATCTTAGAAAAATTATTCACGAAACGCCGATACCACCCAGCCATACCCAGGAATCTTTTCACCTCCTTAGCGTTGGAAGGTGTAGGATAGTTGAGAATGACATCAACTTTACCTGGGTCTGTCCGCAGGCCATGCTTGTCGACAAAATACCCGAGGTACTTCAATTCGCTACGACAGAACTGCGATTTTCGCATGTTGATCGTGAGACCCGCATCCTTAAGGCGCTGATAGACTCTATTTAAGAGGTCCACATGCTCCTCAAAGGTGCTGGCCACAACGATTATGTCGTCTTGAAAGGAGAACACTCGGTTATCGAACTCTGGGCCAAATAGACGGTCCATGAGGCGTTGCATCGAGGCGGAAGCACCTACAAGTCCGAAGCACATCACGTTGTAGTGAAAAAGGCCTCGCCTGGGGACAGTGAAGGCGGTCTTCTCGGCGGATTGGGGCGAATCAAACGGAATCTGCCAATACGCCGCACTTAAATCAATAGAAGACAAATATTTTGCATTATTGAGATGGTCTAAAATTTGGTTGATGTAAGGTAACGGATACGCATCGCTTTTAGAAACAGAATTGAGCTTCCGAGAATCAAGGCACAATCTCAGGTCTTCGTTCGCTTTCTCCACCATCACCACTGGTGAGTTCCATGCGGACTGAGACGGGGTCACTACTCCCATCTCCAGCATCCGATCTAGTTCCTCTTCCAGGGCTTTCTGCTTCAGGGGAGAGAGCGGGTAATACCGTTGCTTGATTGGCTTACTATCGCCCGTATCTATAGTATGATGCGCCAGAGATGTTCGACCTAGACCCACCTTGTCCGTGTTGATGGTATCAAATTTCTCAATAATGCTGTTAATTACCCGCTTCTGATCAGCGGTTAAATTGTTGTAATCCTCTAGACCACTGTTAAGAGACAGAGATTCTACCGGATTACAGTCACTAAAGTTGGAGAGATTGATATTCTGAGAGATCAATCTATCCCCTAATTGAAATTGTTGCCAGAAGTCTACTCCAAATATCATAGCAGTAGTGATTTCTGGAACAACATAGAACTTAATAACTCTGACAGCAGAATTATATTCAATAGGCAGAGAGATACAGCCCAGACATGGCAAATGAGAGCCATCTGCTGTAGTTAAACTAAAGTTAGGGCTGATGCTTCCAAGCTCAAACCCTAATTCCAAGAAAGTGTGGTGCGCTCCCTTACCCAGTACTGAGCAAGCTGCACCCGAATCAAGTAAACCTAGAACATTTAAGTTCAGGATCTTAACAACTAAATACGGTCTTATATCATTATCCCGTTTGGTAAACAGGACCCTATCAGAGAATGCATCAGACAGAGAAGCTCGCTCCGAACCGAATGGTGATCTTTTAATAAGGCCCTGACTTACTCGTTTTTTGGCTTGGCATTACACTTCGGACACTCAGGCGATTTGACTCCCTTCTGTCCACACCGGAAGCACACCAATTCCCTTGACTGTGTACAGCCATATGCAGTGTGGCCGACTTCACCACAGCGGAAGCATCCTCGTTCGCTTGAGGTCGTAGGACCGGCCACGGCAGAGACCTGCTGGGAAGTTTTATGAACAGTTTTATTCTTAAAATGGTGTAAGTCCGAGGTGATCCCAAACTTATCTAACGCTGGTTCCTGGAATGCCTCTGCCCTAGCACGCGCAAGTTCTAGGCGCTTCCCCAATCGCTTCAGGACGATTATCGAGTTTACCTCGTGAAGAGCCAATTCCTTCATATAATCGGGCCTAATATTATGCATCAGAATGTCCAGTTGTTCCTCACTGGACATTTTGCACGTTAATCTCGAGAACATGGCCTGCATCGTAGAGATGTAGATGCCTAATGTTTCAGATCGGGCCTGTGTACGCTGCCTAATTTCATTTCTGAGACGGTAATCGTAGTCGGGAAGGTCGAAAGTCTCCCTCAGCTCATCCAACATGCCCTCATACGAGGTAAAGTTATTCTTGTTGGTGCGGAACCAAGATAAAGCCGGACCGTCCAATAGGTCAGAGAAAGCTGAGAGGATTTTATCCTTGGTGACTTCCCGAGCACACCTAAGCTCTTCCAGTCTCTCAATGAATACACGTACACACGCAGAGCCATCAAATTTTATATTAAAAGAGTTTAAATTTACGGGTCTATCCCTTATTACTAAATTACCACTAATTGTGTCGGAACTAGGCGCGTCACGTCGCCTCGAACGGTCCCCTCCCACCACAGGCGAGGTGTAACCTACGCGGTCACGATGAATAGGTTCAGTCTCTCTATCCGAACCCTCAGAGTCAGAGTCAGTATCTGATTCAGCCACAGACAGAATTTTAACCAAGCGGCCACGGATATCTAAAAGATCTGGACAGTCTATACCACACCTAGCTAACCTAGTGAGAAGGTAGTTCGCCCTCACTGCAACCTTAGTCCGACAATTACTATTTGAAACGACTTCACCTGAAGAGAGTGTCCCTTCCAGCTCGAGAACTTTAGGCTCACAGACAGCCAACTCAGAGGCGGCAACAGCAGGTACCGTGGCGATGGCCTTAATGCTGCCACGCCGGACAAGCCGCAATGCAGTGCGCAGCTCACTCCGCAGGCCAACAACCGTCGCATCCGGATCCGCTGTAACCCCCATGGCAGAGAGTTCATTAAAAAGTTCATCTTTCTTAAGGTAGTTAATACACTTCTGTAATTGGGCCATAGTGGTCCAAGATTCAGTTTTTATCAAAACAATTAACAGTAATGGAGATTCAACTCACAACAGGTTTATAAATTATAAATGTAGGTTAAATGAAGTTTCCACAGAGACAAAATCAACTAATATTAACAGATAATACAATAAATATGCTTCCTCTAGGTCACAATTTGTGCGGTAGCTACAAAAATCTAATAATTTAGAATAGAGAAACTATATTAGCTAAATTTAAGAATAGCTTTGTCCAAGAAATATGACACCAGGTATACTTTCTTTAGATTAATAAATTAGGAGGTAGTTACAAAAAGTTTACTACTATTTTATATTATGTTACTTGATTTTGGGTAGATATTATAGAATCACCCAGATAAATATCTTCAGAATACTGGCTCAGCAACCCAATGAAGTGAATACCAGATGTTCAAATTATAGTTGAAGTTATAGAAATTTTCTTTATATAAATTACAAGTGATGTAGGTATTCAGCAAAATGTTAAAAAGTTAACTACAAATCTACTCAAGTCTATACAGTACAAAGCAGCTATGTATTTTTACTAACTACTTAATAATACACAGGTATAAACCCAAAACCATGAATGCTAGACACAGAAATTTCTAGACTAAAAGTTTGACACAGTACAATTACTATGTGAACAGACCACAATAAATATATATGTTTGTACAACACAGAAGCAACTAAATAGGAGGAAAAAAAAGAAAAAAGAAAAAGAAAAAAACTAGTTTGCCAAAAATATGTTTCCAAACTTACCGAAAGATGTGCAGTTTTTAAGATTGGAATTTGGAATTTTGGGGTCTCAATGGTTTTTTCTTGCCACTGGGATGATGGTACGATTGGCTGAAAAAACACAAAGAGGGTAAGTATTACATGCGTAACTGCAGCCGCACAACCAATTAGCGTCTTGGGTAGTGTCAGACGGAGGGTAGTGTTTCCTCCAAAGCGAACTCTCCAGACACCCACACACAGCGCACCCACAGAGAAGAGAGTTAGCCCCACGTTGGGCGCCAATTTGTAACCGCTGAACGTGTCAGACGGACTACTCACCGGCTGACCCAGCAGAGAGATGCACGAGCTCTATGGGATCCCAGGGCGCCTTTTGACAGAGGAGAAAAGTGTGCGTGCGTGTGGGAGATCAGGGAGACTTCAGAGAAAACAACTATTACCTCTGTTGTACATACATATATTACTGAGAGATAAAATTATACAAAAGAGGATTACAGACAATAGAGTTACATATAGAAATACAAAAATGAGTATGTCTTCACCAGCTGCACCACGGTGACCTGCTTGCAGTAGGTAGCCAGAGTGTTATGGCTAGTAGTTGTAGTACACCTCGGTCAACCCACCGTTGACACAGTTATTTCTTGCAGGGTGAAGTGATATAGATATATAGGAAAGTTACATAAATTTAATAGAGAAAAAGGGAATACGTGACCCCGGTTGTCGGCCTGCTCGGCGTCTGCGCACGTTTCTTGCCGCACTCTCGACCAGCCAAGGTGCTTCACGTCGAGGTTACAGGCTTGCGCCGACAGCGGTTGGGAACTCGACCACAGAACACGCTGAGAAGGGGTTTGAGGACCAAGGTGTCCTCTAATCCCGTACTAGGAACCCTAAGAACGAAATGACACTAAGAATCGTCTAGATTGCAGAAGGCTGTCGATAAATACAAGTAAAAACACTTACCAAAAACTGGGCAACAAAGAATTTAGTTAAGTATAAAGTATTTTCCAAGACACAGCAATACAAACGTTCCAGTCACAATTCAGAGAGTAAAAAGGATTTATATTTAGCCGGGGCCGCAGTTTTATACCCCTATCATTGGAAGGTTCTCGAACACACTTTTTTTTTAGTTAAATTAGTGCGAACGATGATCAAAAACACCAAATCACGGTCGAAATCCTAACAACTTTAATATCACCCAGCTAAGTAGGAATCAAACAAAGTACAGCAACCTTTTGACTTGGTTGGATCATACTCACATTCTTTCCTTGAATACAACGGTTCTGAGCACGCAGAATTTGAACCTGTTTAATTTAACTGAGGAAATTTAATTTTAACCTAAATGAGATAGCCTATAATTAAACAATTAATTTTCCCATTTAGGTGCTATGAGTATTTCTAATTTCATATAATTAAAACATAAAAGAAATCGAACGCCATCTAGTGCTTAGCTAGTACAAAAGTTCCTACACCGAGGCACCGACTAACTGATGTGAGTACCACTGAGACTGCCATAGGTGGCGCTAGTAGTAATCAAATTACAGTAGATAAAATCTAATGTTACAACATTCAGTATTTATAGTATGGATTGTTCATAGGCTATAGCCGCTATAATATCCTTAATTCTTGTGGGAACAAGATCGCTGTGTTTTTAAAGAATTGCGCAGCAGTTTTCCACGCTGTTAGCACGCCGGGTACAAACTGACAACATGTTAAAATGTATAAAGTATCAGATAGCACGAGTGTCAAAATGTACAAACGTAAAATAGTTTCAAATCGTCAAAGTGTTGTAACGATCAAATGTAGGAATGCAGTGATGCTAGAAATTACAAATGTAATAGTGCATGAGTGTTAAATGCACAAATGTAATAATGAATAAATGATAAAATGTTTACATCAAATGGATAACTGATATACAAAATCTTTAGTGCTTATCTATTTGAAGTACAACATGCACTTAAATGTAGAAGAATACTTAGATTTTGCTATGTCGCTGTAATTATATGGGTGATTTTCAACAAGTGATTTTTTTGTATCATTTCGGTGAGATTTTTCTATTACAATGTCTTGTTAATATATTTTGTAACGAAAATAAACTTTAATCTTATTTGTAACATATGCGTGAGTGGACATCATGTAACATCAAAACTTACTGAAATATTTAAGATTGAATTTTTGGGAGCCCACAGAAATGAAAAGTGTCCACTGAAATGATAAATCGTCCACCGAAATGACTAGACTGTGCACCGGAATGAAATTAGCCCACTGAAATGATACAGCCAAGGATATCATTTATTTTTAGGAGGATTCCGTAGATTGTCTGAAACGAATCTAAATAAATTCCATAGAGATATCACTAGACTGTATTTGTGATATTTATTAAATATAAGATCAAATTATTATATTAGAGAAAAAAAGTTATTTTTTTTTGCGGAACGAGTGTTGTGTTCTTACCCGACTGCGCGACGCAAAGGAGGATAATGTGTTTACCAGTCTATGTATGTATGTTTGTTTCTAAGTGGCGTTCTAGAGACCACATGCATAGGCCGATTTTGATAATTCTTACGTCAATCGATTCGTCTTAACCTTGCGAGTGTCACTAAAAACATGACAGTAATCAAAATTTACCACGGCGAAAACCAGACGCCAAAATTTTGTCAATATGAAAAAAAAAATAGATGAACTATGTCAAGTGGGGTGTCGTTGAATAGGTATTTTAAAATCATCTTAAGGTTCATTTTTCATTTAAAATAATAGTTTAGGATATTTAACGATTTAAAGTTATTTAACAAAACAGTCGCTAATTTTCTTAGTTATTGATTTTAAGTTATTATTAAGTTATAAGTTTTTATTTCAAGTATATACGATATGAAGGAAATTAAAAGGAGATAACAAAAAGATATACAAGTCATATTATAACTAAAAAGTATAAAATAAAACAAATTATTAAAAAATAATAAATACCGAAATAAGTTTGATAGCAGGCGGTACCCATTTGCCAATCATAAACCGAAAGAAAATTAATGGGTGCTGCTATCAAACTTATTTCAGTCTTTTCAGTGGCAGTCGGGTTTTTTTAATTACTGGTAATAATAATAGTGTTTTGTATGTAAAACTTCAAAATGTACTAAATCAACTCTTATATTTTTACGACACAATGATTTAATAAGAAAAATTATAAAAATAATGTAAATATGTTCAAAAGAGCTAAACACTTCATCTTAAACATAACAAAAAAAAATAGATCACGCTATCGTAAATTATTGCAAACAGTTTGGCTATATAATCCGATTATGTACTTATGCGAAAATAATGAAAATAGCGCATCGCGGCATCCTAAAATCCAAATCATAATTTTTAAACATTGAACATCACATTATCGTTGAGAATACACATTGTCTAGAAGCAAGTACATCTATTATCCATTTTATAACAAGATATTTTAAACTGTTTTTTTATTGTATTGTGATAAATAAAAGAAAAAATAACAAATATTAACACATCAAATTAATCCCAAATATTGAACCTACTATATCTAGAATTATCTCACCAAATTTTTATGATTCAATCTTAGACTCAAGGATCTCTAAAACTTATGATTTTATCATTTCTAAGTTAAATTTCATTTCAGTGGACTGTTGTCGGTATTACAGTCCACCGAATCCACTGAAATGATAACACCGAGGTGATAAAAATAATAAGTTTTACATTTAACTCCGATATTAGAATTAATATTAAAATGTCAACACTGCTGTAACAAAACATATCTTACGGCGAATTTAAAACACAATTTTGAAATAAATTGAATGAACCTAACACGAGCTATAACGGCCACAGAAATGACACTATTTTTGTCCCCATACCACTGAAATGATATACTTACTTTTCGGCGGGAATCCACGATGATTTTGTGACGTGTTCGTGCGCTCCAACGAATGGAGGTGGCCTGATTCGAAGTAAGGAAAGGCACGGGAGGCGCAAAAACGCTATGTTGACGAAGTTACTCAACTAAAACTTACTGTCCACCAAAATGATAACTTTTTACAGGACAAAAGTAGACTGTTTAATACAATGTATAAGAAATAAGATAAACAAACAATATTAGTTTTTTTCTATGGGTCATATTATAATTTATTCATACCAAATTAGATTTTAGTCCAAATGTTAAATACAACTGCAGGGCAAGATATTTTACGAGTGAAATTCGATTCAGGACAGGTCACCGAAATGATAAAATGACACTTTGTAATTATTTTTTTTTATGTAATAGAGGACATTACTCAACAATTTTTTTTGCCATGGTAGAGAAGTACCTATTATACTATGAAAAGTAATCAAAATCGTAAAACCAACACATTGCACTACCGTTCTCAGGCTTGCCGTGTATTTTTTTTGCTTTTGATATTCACCCATATGAGTGGATTTTATTTATTTATTTATTTTATTTAAGATTTATGCACACACAAAACAAACATAACATATATTGGATGAAAAAGTTGGTATATTGGATTTTAATTTGAATTTAGTGTTATGATAAGAATAAATACATTAATAAAATTGTAAGTTATGTGCATTTTATTTGAATTTAGTGTTAAGACAAGAAAAGTACATACTGACAATTAAACCTTTCAGCAACTGTATATTTGGACCATTGCTCGTTTGGTACATATTGTCGATTGAACATTTTAGCATTTGTGCATTCTGACATCAGGATATTTTGTCATTAATAGATTGTACATTTTGACACTCGTGCTATCTGATACTTTATACATTTTAACATGTTGTCAGTTTGTACCCGGCGGCGTGCCTCGTGCTGATGACAATCTAAAAGCATATCTTTTTCAGATGATAACTACGCTGTAGAAAAGGTAAAGCTTCCGGTAGGATGGCCTAGGACTTCGAAGGTGAGGTTGAAATGTTTCCTATGCATGAGGCTCTTTGAGAATCTAGTGGAAATGAGGAAACACGTCCTTCGACACTACCGTGATACAGAATGCGTTAATTATATGGATGCAAAGGTGAGAAAACTATCCTCCTTCCTACCGTCTTCCTCCAAGCCGATTCTAAACTAAACTCGAAATTTTTTAAGCTTTGAGCACAGCGCGGCGACAGCCTTTATAGACATTGTCATAGCCCATAGGTCGGACTGGGTGTCGTCACTGGAGACTTCTTCTTTTCATGTCAACGATTCACTTTTATAAATAACTAGCTTTTGTCCGCGGCTCCGCCCGCGTAGATGTCGGCTTCCGGCAATTGTTCGAATTTTTCTCGCCGTAAAAACCATGCTTGAACTACAACGAACATTTTGGAAAACAATAATTGGCTAAATTGGTCCAGGCGTTGTTGAGTTATGCGCTTACCACCACATTTAGCGATTCATTTTTAAAATAAAGATTACACTATTCGGGAATAGAATTCTGCCATCTTAATCGCGCTGTCAGTGGCTTTATTTAGATCGTCTTTAGTACAGGAAGAACAGGACACGAGAACAAATGCGCCATGGACTGCACGAGGGCACCGCAGTCACATTATGCCCGGGACTCGCATTCCCCACCTACATAGATTTTGTCTAGACTGACCAGTGTACTTAGACGATTAAGAGACTTCCATACGGGCCATAGGAGGAGGAGGCTCTGGACTGGAGACTGAGCAATGACAATCTCTGCTCGACGCTGTATGCTTAGAGACTTGCACAGCAGTTGGGGTCTTCATAGCGATTTCTTAGTTCTGCCGGGGTACGAGAGATATGCTTTCGGCAATCTCACCTCCGGCAACCAAGGACCCAAGACGGCGTGCGTTTTAGTCGGTTCGAGTCCGACATAACCGCCTCCACCGGCTCCGTGGAGGTGGTATCCGTGGGGATTTTACGCACGATAAAAAAAAGCGATTTCTCAGTTGCGTCCAAAATGTGCACTTTGGGGGCCGAGGTCCACTTACTATTTTTGATTAGTGATGTCGATATTTACGGGCGTTAATGCTATCTGACTTCCATACCCTGAGAGGATATCCTGCGCCAGAACTACGTCACCTGGACACCCATCAATGGACTGGTCGATCCTTATGTTTACACACCTTAAGAGAAGAACTCAGGAGGGAAATGTTAGGTTATACATATTTTCTCCACTTTACCCCTGAAGGGAACCATGGAGCATACCAATTTTACCCGTTCTACCACCGATGGTATAAACCGGGGGTACAGCGGAGCAAACCCTGTCTGTTGTTTAGAAGATGATAACCAAGGTAAAGTTGGTAGTTATATTGGGGTCAGATTTCAGCCGAACTACAAAATTGCCCCATTTCTATATTTTCCATAAACCAAGTAGAGCTAATCAGCGCACAAATGACGCGCCCCACCACCTCCCTTACGCAAATACGCGAATTAACGATTATTGTTTTTGGATTTGTTTGTCAAGTACCTAGTCATAACTTGACGGAACGCGAGAGCGAGCGGACGTCTTCTAAAGTAAAGTCAACGAAGCGAGAGAAAAATGGTAAACAAAGTTTCAGCGGTTCCAAACATTTATCACTTCAAGTGCTTTACAGACAGGAATGAAATTGCTCTTAAAATGGCGAATCTGACAGTTTAGAACCGCTATGCTGACAGCTTTCCTGTACTACGACTACGAAACACGCAACGACAGCTGTCGCTCGGCCATTGTTGCGTACGTGTGACATGTGCGACAGAGACAATAATCGCTAGTTAGAGCAACGTAACTCAGTAATGCTCGAATTGTTTATCTTTTTTCTCTAGTCTCGTTGGCTTTACTTTTCAATATGTGAACGCTAGTCCACACACAGAGCGTGCTCGGATTTATCACGCGACTTGTAGACCGCAAGGTTCCCATACAATCGACGTTTTGTACGCGCGCGCCCCGTTATTTCAGTTCGAAAATTCAAATTCAAAATTCAAAAATAATTTATTCTGCATAGACCATTAAATCGGAACTTACAAAACGTCAACATAAAGTAAATATTAAATACTAACTAATACTAGTAAATGGACCACCGGTTCGAATCTCGGCCCAGACCTGAGAAGACTGCGGCAAGAAACTCAGCGGGCATTTTTTTTTGGTCTATTTACAAAACATTTACTTACTTAGCCTAAAACTTATGGTCTAGATACAATGTTTTGCTTGAGTAGCATAGCTATCAGAGAAGCTATACCTTTTTTTGTTTTTTTTTTCGTGCGGAAATCCCCTCGGATACCCCCCCTGCCGGAGCCGGAAGGGGAGGTTATGTCGGACTCGAACCGACTAAAACCGCACGCCGACTGTGGGTCTTGGTGCTAGGCCGGAGGTGAGGTTGTTATAGACATATCCCTCGCACCCCGGCTGACCCAGGGCCATCCCTTACGGTCTGGCCCTCCTCAGGAGGCGGCTCCACAAGTCACCCCCAGGCCCGCGCTCATGGGGGACGGAGGTCAGTCAGTGCCCTCCGACGCCCGAGTTGCCTGCGCGCGCGGGTGGCGCGATCCGCGAGTCTTTCTAGCTCGCGCCGCCTCTCCCGCTCCGCCGTCTCCTTCACGACTATTACCTGCTCGCTGAAGGAGACGCCGGCCGCCCACGCGTCCGCGCAGCGGACCATTGCTGTGAGCAGGGTGGCGAGGGTGAGAACTCTCACTCCCAGGGCCGCCACTAGCTCCCGCCTCGGTCCGGCCCATGCCGGACACTCGGTGAGCGTGTGCAGCCCCGTGTCCTCGCTCGCGTCGCAGTGATGGCACTCAGACGTTGGCTCCTTTTCGATCCGACACAGATATCTCCCGAAGCACCCGTGCCCGGTGATAATCTGCGTCAGTCGATACGAGAGGCTGCCATGTGGCCTCTCGAGCCATTCCCCCATGATGGGCCTTACCGCCTCTATGACGGCATGCCCTGCGCGTCGTTCAGAGAAGCTATACCAGATCAATAGCCGATACTGTATGTATAACTAAAATTCTACGTTACAGGAACCGTATGAATGCGAATTCTGTAAGGAACCGCTCAGTTCCAAGTTCAATCTTGTATGGCACCACCGCAAGCACCTCGAAATCAATCCTGATAAGTGCTGGAACCTTGCTTGCAGCGATTTTACCACGGATAGTAAGGTAAGTAGGTGTCCATATGACGCAGAGACCGAGGGGTGCTTAGATAATTCAGAGAGGATATATATAAGAAACCCACACGGCCCACCTGATGGAAAGTGGGTACCGCGGACGTATGCAACATCAGGGGCGTTACACTCGTGCTGCCTACCCTGAAGACACCTTCTAATGCCCTTCTTAAAGAACCCCATATTGTAGTCGCATGGGAAAACCTCGGCAGGGAGTTCATTCCGCAGCTCGAGCGTGCGTGAGATGAAGTTCCTTTCATACTGCACGGTGCGCACCGTATTCGGATGCAATGTGTTGGGATGAATTCCCTGTCTATGGCGAGCGGTGCGATGATAGAATGTAGCTGTGGGCATCATGTCAAATAATTCATCTGAGCACAAACCATTATATAGGCGGTAGAAAACACACAGTGAGGCAAAGTCACTCCTGAGGCTGATCCAGAGGTTCCACATAGCCTGCGAGTATGGGATTATATTTATATCCAATAGTGATGGACGGAGCCGATGATCTGCCCTTTTTGGTTCAGATATTTCATCCATTACCCTGATCTCCCTGTGTGGCGAGGATATGGGATATCCAACATTCACGGCGTTCCGTCGAACCTATATGTTTCCTTGCAAAATCTTACGATCTATTCCACCTTCGAATCCTCCAGGTGTTCTATCTCCAGTGCTCACTCAAAAGCTCCAATCTTTTGCCCGAAGAAGCCTGCACCTGAGCATCGTCTGTCAATCAGGTGTAACGGCTTGCAACTGAGGTTTTTTCGTCGCGTTGTCGGTTTTGCTCCACCAAGGGTCTTATATATATAAAGTAACGCCAACGAAGCGAGAGAAAAAAGGTAAACAAAGTTTCAGCGGTTCCAAACATTTATCACTTCAAGTGCATTCCAGACATGAATGAAATTGCTCATAAAATGGCGGATTTGACAGTTAAGAACCGCTGTGCTGACTGACAGCTTTCCTTTACTATGAAACACGCAATGACAGATGCCGCTCGGCCTTTGTTGCGTGTGACTTGTGCGACAAGGACAGAGAAAATCATCGCTAGTTATCGCAACGTAACTCAGTAATGGTCGCTTTGTTTACCTTTTTTCTTTAGTCTCGTTGCCTTAACTTTTAGTCACATACTCCCTAGAAAGAGAAAATCCCAGACAATTTATTACTATAATCTTTTTCCTGGTAGCATCATAACAGCCTGTTTCCCAACGAGTGCTGCCATTACTTTGGAGGGCTGAAGTGTCCAGGGTGCTCCGCCTCGTTTAAGAGTCGCTTGTCTTTCGAAATTCACCGCGAACGTTGTGGAGAGGTCCTGAAGCGCATACTCCGCCGTCCGCCGCGGTGAGTGTGCTTATTTATACATCCCACTACCTTCTCTTTTTATACGAAGCACGTGTTATGTATCGGAGCTGAAGCTTGCATTCTCTATTTTTTTTTATAAAGTACACGTCAATTTGATTTCACCTCGCCTGATGTTAAGCAAAGGCAAAGTCTCGGAAAGAGGGTTACGTACTTATGAAAAAACACATTAATTGGGTATTATCTTATAGTTAACATACATTATATCTAACCGAGCTTATTAAATTAAGAATGGTAAAAGAGCGGTAAAAATTGCGTCGGTTCATATTTTACAGTTTTTATTTATTTTTAATCATTCACCCAACCTATAATAGTAACTGATTTGACTATTAAATTTTGTGACGTCACTAAATCTTTTTCATACAAGTTATCTTATAACTTATCGTTTTAACGTTTAGTAAAAAGTAACTAATTTGACTAGTCAGTAGAATACCCAATTGCCATAGGTTCTTTTCAGATATGCAATATTTTATTTTGCAAGGCATATTTTTTCAGAAAAAGCTAACATATTAAGTAGTATTGACAAGAACGACCTAGGCAAATAGCCTATTGCACAGCTGACAGCACACAATACAGATTAAAATCAATCTGTCAATGAATAAAAACCTTGTATTCCAGTATCAACTGCGTAGTGGCAGGCTGCGTCAAGAAGTTCGCCACCCGCAAGACTATGCGGCAGCACCATCGCACCGCACACCGGGAACAGCGACCACACGCCTGCGGACTTTGCAGCGCTGCCTACCGAAACGAGACCAAGTTCCACGAGTATGTATTGTATATCTTCATTCAAGAGCTAATCCATTACATAAATAAATAAATAAACAAATATTCCACAACGTTCTACCCAACGCTATCTAGACCCATGGTAAGCATAGCTTAACTAGCTTGTGTTATGGAATCTAGAATGCGGATAAACATACATACATAGATACTTTTTTTTGTAAATACATGCATATTATACATAGATACACCCAGACCAATGCAAATAGCCATATTCATGCATACAAATATTTGCAATGAGCGGGAATCGAACCCGCGCCCCCTGCGTAACAGTCGCGTTCACTACCACCACGCCACGGAGGCTGTCTTTATTACTTTATTGCATCCAAAGGTTCTTCTCCTCTTTTTATACCATTTAGGTGGTAGAAAGCACACGGCACACCTGATGGGAAGTGGTTACCGTGGCCTATTTATGTACGCAACATCAGACGGCGTTACACTAGTACTGCCGACCTTGAAGAAACGAATGGTTCCCTTTATGTCGAGTCCCGTTATGTCGAGCCAAAAACTTTGTCTCGCTTCTATTACCTCTATGTCGAGTCCCGTTATGTCGAGCCAAAAACCTTGTCTCGCTTCTATTACCTCTATGTCGAGTCTACGTTTTCTGTCCCATTTCTATTCCCTTCATGTCGAGTTTCTTCACCAAGCTTCTATTACCTGAAGAAGAAACCTTAGATAGATACAGTCATTCAAGATGAAGTTTTATATGTACTAGTGATCGCCCGGTGGTCGAGATTCGACCATAATTACTTTCAAAAATATAAGTTTCTAACAAAGTTTTTTGTAGCTTGCGATTTTATTTCAAAAAACCCGACTGCCACAGAAAATATCCAAATAAGATTGATATCAGGCGGTACCCATTTGCCAATCATAAAGCGAAAGAAAATTAATGGGTACCGCCTGCTATCAAATTTATTTCGATCTTTTCTGTGGCAGTCGAGTTTTTTTATTTTTTAATCATTTGTTTTATTTTATACTTTTTAGTTATGATATGGCATGTATATCTTTTTGTAATCTCCTTCTAATTTCCTTCATTTTGATACCTATTCGATAAGTTTGAGTCAAAAATACTTTTGACAACATACGTTTTGGCGCCAAAATCCACCATTTGATTTTCACTGTGTCACTCACACAATCACGGCGAATCAAATGACACCTCACATGTCCAAATCCGTCAAGCCGTTCCGGCTGTAGGCCGTGCCAAATAAATGGACGTACATACATAGTCTCGAAAAACATTACCCTTCTTCCTTCGGCAGTTGGGTAAAAAGAGCGGTTTTTCAGTATGTAACACTACAGAAAAATAATATATACACTGACGGACTCATAAACTGCATCAAAGTTCAGGTTTACTCTAAAAGGATTTTTTATAATAAGTATGCAAACTTTTTAGATTAAATTATATAAATATGGAAAGACTGGCTCTTAATCTTAAAAAAAAAAATTAAATTTAAAAATAGAACTGCAGTAAAACAAATGAATATAGCCGGGAAAAGAAAATTTACTTGTAGTATCAGATTTGCGTGTTATTTATAGCAAAGTTTTAAATTGATTCTCATTGATTTTTTTTGTTTTGTCAATTGAATTATTGTTACCAGCATAATTGTTGGGTTAGTTTTTTAACACATCGAGAGTTTTTGAACCATAATATGGATACTTCGTCCGAACAAGCGGCACAAATTGTAGCATTGGTGCGGGTGGGCTTGGATCAACGAACGATTGGTAGAAATTTAAATTTAAACCAGTCTACGGTTTCTAGAATATACAGAAGGTTTGTAGAGACAGGTTCTTACAGGAGGAGACGTGGTACAGGCAGAACTCGAGCAACCACAGGTCGTGATGACCGATTTATTGTTATAACTTCCCTGCGAAATCGTTTCCTCACGTCAGTTAACATCAAATCCGAGCTTAATGAAGTGCGTGAAGTAAACGTGTGTGCACGAACAATAAGAAGAAGGTTAAAGGAAGCGGATATCACCCCTTTTAGACCAGCAAATGGTCCAAAGTTGTCTAGGTACAGCTCACAGACAAGCTCGCTTAAGATTTGCGCGTCATCACCTGAATTGGACAGAAGAGCAGTGGGCCTCTGTATTGTTCACGGACGAGTGTAGGACATGTCTATATGGTGCAGATGGTCGCAGAAGAGTCTATCGTCGACGTGGGGAGCGATATGCTCAAAGTTGCATTGAGGAGCGTGTTCCTTTTGGAGGCGGTTCATGTATGGTCTGGGGTGGCATATCGATGAACGGGCGAACAGAACTTGTGTTCATAGACATGGTCCGTCAAAACGGTAATAGAGGGGGTTTGACAGCACATCGCTACATAACAGAGATATTAGAAGATCACGTGGTGCCTTACATGGGATTCATAGGCGAAAATTTTACTTTAATGCAGGATAATGCCCGGCCGCATGCAGCTGCACAAGTTCAACATTATTGCGAAGAGGTTGGGATACGTACAATGAATTGGCCAGCACGCAGCCCGGATCTTAATCCCATCGAGCATGTTTGGGACAATTTAAAAAGAGCTGTATATGCGAGAAACCCTTCGCCCACGACAGTGGCAGCACTAAGAACAGCACTTTCAGAAGAATGGGACAATATTCCGCAAGATCTTTTAAAAACCCTTATAAAATCTATGCGGAACCGATTAGAATCCGTAATAAGGGCACGTGGGGGTAATACACCTTATTAAAACACAAATAAACCCTTGCATAAAGTTTGTGTCTATTGTTAAAACCAATTTTTTAATTAAACCAATTTTTCTTAAATTTCTGTTTTTTCTTCAAAAAAAGTCTTAAGGTCCTTTCCAGTACATAAACTTAAACTTAAAGATATGACCCTACGCTGTTTTAAAGTTCACGAACCAATCTAGAGGTTTCAATTTAAATCTGTAAGTATAGAAAGTATGCATACTTGGTTAAAATATTTATTTCAAAGTCGTCTATTACTTTGATGCAGTTTATGAGTCCGTCAGTGTATTAACAATACAGGTGTGGGAAATTTCGTATTTGCAAGTTACCTGCGCCCGCGCAATTTTCGTAAACAGTTTTCGCTACACCTATTAATTTATCAATTATAATACTTACTTGTGTTAGGAGTGGAGTCACGTTGGTAGTGCCCATATAACTATCGCTTAATAAACATAACAAAACATAAACTCACGCCTGTATTCCCCGAAGGGTTAGGCAGAGGTGCTAGCACCCACATTTCGCCAGTTTATGTTTAGGTCCCAATGTAATAGGTGGCGAGCCTATTGCCATTAACCGGGCACTTATAAACCTGCGATAAATACACACTTAACTTCGAAAAGCATCGAAAAGTCATTGGTGTGTGCCATGGTAAACCTGGGATCGAACCCGAGACCTCGTCTCAGCAGTCCATTACCCATACCACTAGGCTACCGCAGATTAATAAAGATACCTAAAAAGGTTCTATCTTTTACAGGCACTTGCGCAGACACAAGACGCACGCAATCAGCAACTGCACCAAATGTCAAAAGGTGTTCTATGAGTATGGTGAACACAAATGTACTGATCTTGAATATCAGTGCCTTTGCGGTGAAAGGTAAGTACAATCTACTATCAACATATCATCTACATACAGTTAGCGTCATAAATATCTTGAGGACGAAGTCTCAAAATGATCTTAAAGCTATCTTTTTAAGAGCAAATATATATAAAGACGAAGAAAAATTTGAAATGAATCAGGTGTGGCTCAATAGCTCAGTTGGAAGAGCAGTCCCCCTGTAAGGGAAAGGTCGTGAGTTCAAGTCTCACTTGAGCGTTTCATTTTTTCCGATGTTTTTCGAAACTTAAAGTAAGCATTACTAATGCTATAAAAATTCAGTCAAATATTCGGGCGGAGTCATCAAAATTCAATGTTTAAAAATGGTTGAAAAATCATTCATTGTTTCCAACAGTTCGTAAGAATGTTGGTGGATGGCACCACCGTCGCTCTTAAAGACGCATATAAAGAGAAGGAAAATTTGAAATGAATCAGGTGTGGCTCAATAGCTCAGTTGGAAGAGCATTCCCCCTGTAAGGGAAAGGTCGTGAGTTCAAGTCTCACTTGAGCGTTTCATTTTTTCCGATGTTTTTCGAGCAAATCAAACTATTTAATTGATTTAAATAGTATTATTGGCCAAACAAAAGGTGTGTACCAAAGATCAGAACAAATAGTCAACTGAAAGGGGCAAAAAAAATAAAATAAGATAATTTTGAGTACTTTGTACGTCAACATCTTTCTGATGCTGACTGTACATCAATTAATAAAAAATAATATATTTTCAGTCTTAATAGTGAAGAAATGATGGAGATACACAAAATGCAATGCAAATTCGTTCCTAACGACAGTAATGAATACTCGTATAATGAAGATAAAAAACAAGCAGCAAAGCGTAAAAATGAAGACGACACTGATGAACCAAAGCCAAAAAAATTTTTAGATAGTATTCAAGATGATGTTGAAGTTGTAAAAAAAGTTGATGAGATTTTAAAAATGTATCGACGTAAATCAGAAACAGAAGTTACTTATATCGAGAAAGCTACTGCAATTGTGAAACCGCAACAACAACTTGTTCCAAAGCAAGAAAATGATCAACCAAAAGTTGATCCCATACCAGATGTTGTCAAAGAGAATAAAATACAGTTTGTTAAAGAGGAGAAAAACCAACAACATAATGCCGTAGAACAGTCAGATAATCAACAACAGAAAGTAATCGTACCGCCTGGAAATATTCCGCAAGAAGTACTTGTATTATCAGAAGATAATCAAAAGAAACTTTCTGAAGTACTACAAAATCGGCCGCAAAAATTTTTAGTAGTACCAGTAATACGACAAAAAAATATTACAGTAATGCCAAGAAATCAACAACAGGTTGTTGAACTGCAAGAAAATCTACTACAAAATATTGCTGTGCCAGGTAATCAACACGTTGTTGGAGTACAAGAAAGTCAACAACAAGTTATTGAAGTGCAAGAATATCAAGAAAACATTGTAGCACCAAATAATCAACAAGTCGTTTGTGTGCAAGAAAAGCAACGACCAAATATTATAGTGCCATGTAATCAATCTATTGAAGCACAACGCAATCAAGAAAAAAAAATTGGATCGCCATGTAAACAACAAGTTGTTGGGACGCAAGTAAATCAACAACAATTTATTGAAAAGCAAGAAAATCAACAAAATATTGTAACACCAAATAATCAACACCAAGTTGTTGGAGTGCAAGACAAACAAATAAATATTGTAGCACCTGGCAATCAAGAACAAGTGATTCGAGTGCAAAATAATCAGGAAGAAATTAATGTAGTGCCGTATAATCAACAATTTTTTGGTATGCAACAAAAGTATCAACAAACTATTCAGGTGCCAGCAAAGCGACAGCAAGTTTTAAAGTTAGTACTAAAAAGGCAACAACAAAATTATTTAGTGCCGGATAATCAACATAAAATAGTTGGAGTACAACAAAATCATCAACGAAATATTTTAGTGCTGGGAAGTCGAAAACAAGTTACGGGAGTGCATAAAATTCAACACCCAAATAATTTATTGCCAGGTAATCATGTTCTTGGAGTACAAGAAAATCAACTTAATATGGTAGTGCCAAAAAATCAACAACATGTTGTCGGAATGCAACTAAATCCACAAAAAGTTAATGAAGTGCAAGAATATCAAGAAAACATTGTAGCACCAAATAATCACCAGCAAATTTATGGAGTGCAAGAAAAACAACAGCAAAATATTGTAGCACCTGGAAATCAACAACAAGTTGTTGGAGTGCAAAACAATCAGGAAAAAAATAATGAAGTGCCATATAATCAACAAGTTGTTAATGTACAACTAAAACACCGACAAACTATTCTAGTGCCAGGAAAGCGACAACAAGTAGTAGGAGTAATAAAAAGGCCACAACAAAATATTTTAGTGCCAGATAACCAAAAGATCAAAAATCACCTACGAAATATTCTAGTGCTTAGAAATCGACAAAAAGCTGTTGGAGTGCAACAAAATCAACAACAAAATAATGTAGCACCTGGTAATCAACAAGCGGTTTCTAGAATGCATCAAAATCAACAAAATATTGTGGTTCCAGGAAATTTACGAGATGTTAGAATACAAAAAAATCAACATAGAAATATTGCACTGTCAAATGATCAACAAAAAGTTGTTGGACTGCAAGAACAACAACAAGATACTATGATGTCACGTGATCAACAAGGTACTGGAGTGCCACGAAATCAACGTAACATTATAGTGCCAGATGAACAAGAAAACGTTCTTGGTGTGCAAGAAAATCAACAGCAGAATACTATGATGTCACGTCATGAACAAGGTGCTGGAGTTTCACAAAAACAAGAACAAAATATTATGGTGCCATGGAATCCACAACTTATCGGAATGAGAGAAAATCAACAAGAAAATGCTATAGCGGCAGTGGCAGGAAACCGACAAAAGCTTGGTGCGCAACAAAATCAACATCACAATATTATAGCGGCAGATGATCAACAAAAAATTGTTGGAGTGCAACAAAATCAACAACAAAATAATGTAGCACCTGATAATCAACAAGCGGTTTCTAGAATGCATCAAAATCGACAAAATATTGTGGTTCCTGGTAATTCACGAGATGTTAGAGTACAAAAAAATCAACATAGAAATATTGCACTGCCAAATGATCAACAAAAAGTTGTTGGACTGCAAGAAAATCAACAACAAGATACTATGATGTCACGTGATCAACAAGGTACTGGAGTGCCACGAAATCAACGTAACATTATAGTGCCAGATGAACAAGAAAACGTTGTTGGAGTGCAAGAAAATCAACAACAGAATACTATGATGTCACGTCATGAACAAGGTGCTGGAGTTCCACAAAAACAAGAACAAAATTTTATGGTGCCATGGAATCCACCACTTATCGGAATGAGGGAAAATCAAGAACAAAATGCTATAGCGGCAGTGGTAGGAAACCGACAACAAAATCAACATCACAATATTATAGCGCCTGATGATCAACAAAAAATTGTTGGAGTGCAAGAAAATGAACAACAAAATACTGTAATATCGTGTCATCAACAAGGTGCTGGAGTGCCACGAAAGCAACATAACATTATAGTGCCAGATAATCAAGAAAACGTTATTGGAATGCCAGAAAATCAACAACAAAATACTCTGGTGCCATGTAATCAACAGGGTTTTGCAGTGACTCAAATACTACAACAGAATACTGTAGTACCTGGTAATCAGCAACAAAATATTATAATGCCATTAAACCTGCAAGTTGTCGGAATGAGAGAAAATCAAAAACAAAATATTGTTATGCCACTTAATCTCACAGTTGTTGGAGTGCGAGAAAAGAAAGTACTAGAACAAAATATTGCAGTACCAGATAATCGACAAGAAGTTGTTGGAGTGCGAGAGAGGCAGCAACAAAATATGGCAGTGCTAGGTAATCGACAACAAGTTGTTAGACTACAACAAAATGATGTAGTGGAAAGAACCCAACAACAGGTTGGTGTGCATAAAAATCAACACCAAAACATTATAATGCCAGATGATCAAGAAAACGTTGTTGAAATGCAAGAAAGAAAATCAACAACAAAATACTCTGGTGCCATGTAATCAACAGGGTTTTGCAGTAACACAAAATCTACAACAGAATACTGTAGTACCTGGTAATCAGCAACAAAACATTATGATGCCATTAGACCTGCAAGTTGTCAGAATGAGAGAAAATCAAAAACAAAATATTGTAATGCCACTTAATCTCTCAGTTGTTGGAGTGCGAGAAAAACTAGAAAAAAATATTGCAGTACCAGATAATCGACAAGAAGTTGTTGGAGTGCGAGAGAGGCAGCAACAAAATATGGAAGTGCTAGGTAATCAACAACAAGTTGTTAGACTACAACAAAACTATGTAGTGGAAGGAAACCAACAAGAGGTTGGTGTGCATAAAAATCAACACCAAAACATCATAGTGCCAGACGATCAACAAAAAGATTTTGGAGAGCAAGAAAATCAACTACAAGATAATGCAGTGCCATTTAAGCAACTAGGTTTTGTAGTGCCTCAAACTCTACAACAAATTAGTTCAATGCCTGGTAATCCACAACAAAATATAATACTTCCATTGAACCTGCAAGTTATCGGAATGGGAGAAAAGCAAAAACAAAATATTGTAATGCCATGTAATCTCCAAGTTATTGGAGTACCGGAAAAACTAGAACAAAATATTGCAGTACCAAATAATCGACAGGAAGTTGTTGGAGTGCGAGAAAGTCAGCAACAAAATATGACAGTACTAGGTAATCAACATCAAGTTAGTAGACTACAACAAAATGATATAGTGGAAGGAAACCAACAACAGGTTGGTGTGCAAAAAAATCAACACCAAAACATTATAGTGCCAGACGATCAACAAAAAGATTTTGGAGCGCACGAAAATCAACAACAAAATACTGCTGTGCCATTTAAGCAACAAGGTTTTGTAGTGCCACAAAATCTACAGCAAAATATTTCAATGCCTGGTAATCCACAACAAAATATAATACTTCCATTGAACCTGCAAGTTATCGGAATGGGAGAAAAGCAAAAACAAAATATTGTAATGCCATGTAATCTCCAAGTTGTTGGAGTACCGGAAAAACTAGAACAAAATATTGCAGTACCAAATAATCGACAGGAAGTTGTTGGAGTGCGAGAAAGTCAGCAACAAAATATGACCGTACTAGGTAATCAACATCAAGTTATTAGACTACAACAAAATGATGTAGTGGAAGGAAACCAAAAAGAGGTTGGTGAGCAAAAAAATCAACACCAAAACCTAGTGCCAGACGATCAACAAAAAGATTTTGGAGCGCAAGGAAATCAACAACAAAACAATGCAGTGCCATTTAAGCAACAAGGTTTTGTAGTGCCTCAAAATGTACAACAAAATATTTCAATGCCTGGTAATCCACAACAAAATATTATACTGCCATTGAAAATATATAATAAACAAAAACTAGAACAAAATATTGCGGTACCAGATAGTCGACAAGAAGTTGTTGGAGTGCAAGAAAGTGAGCAACAAAATATGGCAGTGCTAGGTAATCAACAACAAGTTGTTGGACTACAAAAAAATCATCAACAAAATATCATTGTGCCAGAATATCGACAAATTGTTGGAGTACAACTAAAATTTGTAGTGCCGGAAAATCGACCACCTGTAGTTGGAGTGCCACAAAATCTTCAACAAAACATTATAGTGCCAGGTAATCACCAACAACAATCATTTTCAGTATCAAAGGATAGCCAACAGAAAGTAATAGAGGTGCCGCAGCACAAAAAAGTTCTGATAGTACCAGTAAATAATCAAAAGAATATTATTGTAGTGTCAGACAAGGTACAAACACCCGAGACAGATTTAAAACCGGAAAATGACCAACAGAAAGACTGCATACTTCGAAAATTTGATAAAGGTCCCATAGGAAATTGTTTAAGAAAGATACCTGAAGGAACAACAATTAAACTAGAGACTAAACCGCAGGAACTAAATATAGATAAAATAATAGCAGATGTCAAAGCGAAAATTCGAGAAGAGCAAACTCAACATGTGAAAATTGCTTGTATACCTAACAAACCTAGATATACAAGTAAAGAAGCTAAGAAAAGAAAGCTAAGGATACAGAAATCTAGAGAAAAATATCGAAGGATCAATGATATATCTGAAAAAGAATCCTCTTTAGCGCCTAAAAGTATCAGAACATCTGTATCAGAAAGTAAGCCTACACAGACAGATAATGGCAAGACATTACTAGAAAATTGCGCCAAACTAGTGGAGAAGCAGTACTCTATGCCAGAAGTCCCTTATGAATTTGGTATTCCTATTATACCAGAATGTGTACCAAATATGGAGGTAAGTGTTTAGTTTTATAATATTCATTATAGCTTGGGTGTATGGGATAGATAATTCGGGAGCGCCGACAGAAGCGAAAACTTGAAAAACAGGGCCAATATAACATATTGATAAAACCGCCATCTACCGGATACTTCACTGATACTAGTTTTCAAACCATCTACTGGATGGCGCTGAACTATAAAGTTTAGTATAGCGCCACCTAGTTGAGGTTTCCAGAACCCCTCCTGCTGTACAACTCGAAATAATATTGTGTATGTATGGATGTGTATTGTCATTTATTTAGGCAGTACATACTTATCTTGCGTTTTTATTTTCAGATAAAGCAGAGTAAGAAATAGGAACAATACGATGTGATAATAAAATAAACTATAACATACGTCCATCGCCATCTAGCGGAGACAAACCGAATTATTACGTAATAACGCATCCTGAATCACGATATCATAATCTTAAAAAGTTTGTGAGGATAGTTATGAGAAAACGGCTGAACAGAACTGAATGAAATTAGGCACAGTGATATATTATCGTCGGAAATATTTCTATGTAAGTTACATTTTATACCAGGAATAGGTCCTTAGGTCCTGTGGAACAGTGTTAATCGTGATTTTTATAAAAAATATATACGGATACCTAAGTTTTTAAAATAACTGATATGAAATAAATATAAGTATTTCGACCTATGCATAAAATAAAGCCTCAAACACACAAGCGCGTTTTGGTCCATAATATTGCACGCATTACTACGCATGCGCATCCCTATGCCTGCACACAATTATGTGCAATAGTGTGTCGTCGCAGCCACTTCCTAAAACATAATGTAGGTAGGTGCCTAATAAAACGGAAAGCCGTCGGTCCCGGTGTCACACGAACATCTATGGCAGTCGTTACGGGTAGTTGGAGCCCTCAAAAGTCCGATTAGTCGAACTATAGAACTTTGATATCGGCAATTTTAGAACCGAAGTTATTAATATTCCCTCTTACCCCTCCAACTAAGCTAAACTGCTTGTGCTAGGAGTGGATTCACGTCGGTAGTGTGAACCCGGATCCTCTCGATTGTAAGGCCGACTCCTTAACCACTAAGCTACTATGGGGGTCAGATGGCCAAGTCCCAGAGTTTCGTATCAGCTATCTGTGACAAGTGCACTAATGCTGTAGACAAACCTGTGCAAGATTGCAAGGACAAGATTCAGGCAGCTATTCTTGAGGCGAGGAAGGCAGTGCTCGGTACGTCTAAGGGTGGAGGCAAGTGTGACAAGGACACCTGGT
Source organism: Eilema sororculum (assembly GCA_914829495.1). Taxonomy (NCBI): domain Eukaryota; kingdom Metazoa; phylum Arthropoda; class Insecta; order Lepidoptera; family Erebidae; genus Eilema; species Eilema sororculum. The sequence continues at coordinate 9,609,268 of OU618551.1, forward strand.
GGTGGAACGACACAGTCCGGAAGGAGATCAGGGTGAAGAAAGCCCTCTTTAAAAAGTGGCAAGCGTCCAAATCTCCCGAAGACCGCGACGAGTACAAAGAGGCTAAACGCGCCACTAGGAGAGCCGTAGCCAGGGCCAGACGAGACCCCTTGCAACCGCTATACAACAAGTTGGAATCGTCTGAGGGGCAAAAGCTCATCTATAAGTTGGCGCGCTCCAGGGCCAAAGCGGCGGAGGCTATAACCAAGTGCCGCAGCATTAAAGACCCCTGGGGCAATCTGTTGTACGAGGAAGTCGCGGTGAAGCAGAACTGGCGCTCATATTTCCACGAGCTGCTGAATAAGCAGCACAAAGAGGTGCAACCACCAGACCTCCCTCCAAATCAAGGATTAGTGCCACCGATAACGCCTGCAGAAGTCCACACTGCCATTCGTCGCATGAAGAACCGGAAAGCTGTCGGATCCGACAAAGTCCCCATCGAGGCTTGGAAGGTAATGGGTTCCCGTAGTGTGAGCATCCTCGCAAATCTTTATAACCGCGCGGTTTTCCTCACCGGTAAAATCGGATCGGTGCAGGATTGTGGCAGTTACCGCGGTATAAAGATAATGCCCTATCGAAGTGTCTGTGGATTCGGCATTCACCCTAAGGATGCTCACATCACACATCTTTATGTGGATGATGAAGATGAGTGTGTGCAGGTCAGATGGCAATCATTTTATAGAAAATATCGAAATTTCAATCGCATATAAGTTAGATTGGAATGCCGACTCCAAGTTACTGAATTGGTCTCAGAGATTGAATAACGCGTCTGTTGTTTGAGGCTTGTGATTAAGAAACCAAAATATTATTCTGTATTTTTGTCGCTAATATTAATCATACTTAAAAAACGCTTTAAATGTTCAATGTATACCTAAGTATAAATATTTTGTAAGTCATGCAAATTCCATTTTAATTGAAATAGAAATTGGAACTCTCATACAAGGTTGGGGGTTTCGAGCGTCTAAGAACAAACAATTTTTCAATACATACATCATCATTTGGTCATTGTCATTAGTAATAGTTGTTGTAGTATTAAGTAATTTTTAATGTTTTTACTATAATTTTTAATAAATGTGATATAATCAGTACCTAATGGTTTTTATTCAGACACCTTATTTATAATTATGAAAGGCACAGAGCGCTCCGTGCTGCGCTGACTGTTGGGTGAAGAAGCGCCGTATCCCATTCCATTCTCTAGTTCCATTATGGAACTACTGGGATTTTTTACTCCCAGTAGTTCGATGGAACTAACATCCTGTTGCCGAAATGAAGACCACACCATATTTAAAAATATGGCAATGCACATGGGGCCTGATGGGTTAACCAAGAATTATTTTATTTTTCTATGAGAATTACGGACGATTCTTCTCTAAGAAGTTTGGTACAGTAACTTAATATGTACGTAATAATAATAATATTAGGTCCTTACATATGAAATTGGCGTTTTGTATGGGAGGAACAAAAAGTCGAATATTTTTAAATATAATATATTTAATTAATCAAAGTATGAACCATTGTTTTCTATGCACTTTTGCCATCTCATAGGTAGTTCATTGATCCCTTTACTAAAAAAACCAGTCGGACGGGAATCAATAAAATCTGTGAAGGCGATTTGGACTGCCCCATCAGAGTTGAATTTTTTCCCTTGCAAGAAATTGTCCAATTTTCGAAAAAAATGGTAAATTGTTGGAGCAAGGTCCGAGGAGTACGGAGAATGTCTTAGACATTCCAATTGAAGCTCTTTTAATTTGGTAGCCGTCTGTTGTGCGGTGTGTGGTCTAGCGTTGTCGTGAAGCAGCAGTGGCGTGGAGCGATTGGCCAGCCTAGGTTGTTTAGCCGCTAGCTTTTCCATCATTGTTTGCAATTGCTGACAATAGACATCAGCCGTAATAGTCTGGCCAGATTTGAGAAAACTGTAATGAACAATACAGGTACTAGTCCACCAAACGCTCACAAGTAACTTTTTTGGAGTTAATTTTCGCTTGGGGCAGGATTTGGCTGGCTGGCCAGGATCCAACCATTGCGCTGAGCGCTCTTCCGATTATCGTAAAGAATCCATTTTTCATCACAGGTAATGATTCGGTTTAAAATACCTTCATTATTGTGCCGGTTCTGTAATGTAACGCAGCAGTCGACGCGCGTTTGCCGGTTTGCTTCAGTCAATTCGTGAGGTACCCACCTTTCAAGCTTTTTAATCTTCCCAATTTGCTTCAAGTGAATTAAAACAGTTTTATCACTAACACCGCAGCCTGCAGCTAACTCGGACGTGGTTTGCGATGAATCCGCTTCCACAATAGCCTTCAATACTTCATTATCAACTTGGGTCTCAGGCCGTCCACGGGGCTTGTTCTGCAGGTCGAAATTTCCAGAACGAAAACGTGGGAACCAAAAACGAACTGTGTTTTCTTTTGCAACATGACCGCCATAAACATCATTCACCCTTCGAGTCGTTTCCGCAGCACTAGTGCCACGGCGGAACTCGTATTCGTAAATAATGCGATATTTTAAGATTTCCATTTTGTAAAATGAGTGACGCAAACAGAAAAAAACAGAAGAAAAAAACAAATGAATGACGGTCATCGAAGCACAAATACATGAGTAAATAGCTGTACAAATTTGAATTTGGAATTCCTTACCAAAGAGGAGAAAATCGTGATTAAAGTGGCCAGTACGAAAAATGCCAATTTCATATGTAAGGACCTAATATTATGCCAGTAGTATGCAAATAGGTAAGTTTATATTCAACTGTACTTATAGTCATATAATGGAACTATTGGGATAAGATTGAAAAGGTATTCTAGTTCCATGGAAGAACCCAGTAGTTCCATAGTGGAACTAGAGAATGGAACTACTGGAATACAGCGGAATAATCAGAGGGCTAACTTACCTGCGCCTATGTTGCGATCTAGCAGCTTTGTAGCATCATTTAAGGGCTTCTCTGCTTCGGAGGGCAAAAAAAAGTCGCACACGGCTGTGAATAGCCGTAAGACAGAGGCCTAGACGGACCACCTAAACAACTCTGTCAGTGTTTGGCCACTAACAACAACACAGGTTAGGTGGTCACACGGCAGTCACTCACAATATAGCCGGAAAACACTGAAGGAAGCAAGACTGGTCTTTCTTCCGCAAGTTATAGCATAGCTTTTTTTTTCGTGCGGAAATCCCCTCGGATACCTCCCCTGCCGGAGACAGAAGGGGAGGTTATGTCCGAACTGCAGGCCACTGTGGGTCGTGGTGCTAGGCCTGAGGTGTGGTTGTCTTGGATATATCCCTCGCACCACGGCTGACCAAGGGCCATCCCTTACGGTCTGGCCCTCCTCGGGAGTTATAGCATAGCAATAAGTAGTTTACGTGAACACTTTGCTTTGTATAATAGGCTATTAGACTCATTTTTTTAACTTTCGAAAAATGACCACTTTCTTATAATATAATGAACTGTAAAAGTAAAATTTTCGTATGACTAATAGTTTTCAAGATACTTGATTTTGAAAAGTTCAATTTGTCGCGCCACCCGCGTTCCCAACCGACCACCTGAGTTGTCCACCTGGTTGGTCAGTTAGGAATAAATGTTCCTAACCACCCACCTTGTGCATCTGGTTGGTCAGTTAGTAACAAAATATACTAACCGACCACCTGTGACTGTATAAATGCTGCGGCTTAAATCTATACATACGAGCCAGTCGTATGTTTAGATTTAAGCCGCAAATGATTAATTTTTGTGCAGGAACATATTCTCATGCAAATAAAATACAAATAGTTTTTTTCAATCTGTGATCTCTGATAAGTGTATACTACGTCAATTTGTTTTTTTAAGCATACTGTATAAAAGTCACAGGTGGTCGGTTAGTATATTTTGTTACTAACTGACCAACCAGATGCACAAGGTGGGTGGTTAGGAACATTTATTCCTAACTGACCAACCAGGTGGACAACTCAGGTGGTCGGTTGGGAACGGGGGAAACAGCTCCTTATAAAATCGTACGAAATTGTGACGTCACGCTTCTGGAGCGCGTAGTGCAAATGTATGGAGTGCAAGAGAATATCGCATTTATCTCGGTCTAAGTTGCGTTTACACGTATATAGTTCATAACAAAAGTGATTTAAAATTTAATGAGGAATCTAAAAAGTTATATATTTTATTTGAATTTGATTGTTTATATTTTGACTTTTTTTGGGAATTTCAACTAATGAAAAGTCATAGTTTCAGTTTAGAATATGCAATATTTTATTTTGTCAGGCATAGTTTTTCAGAACAAGCTATCATTTCAAGCAGTATTGAGAAGAATTGACGACTTAGTCAAATACCCTATTGTTTTATAGGTATCTAATTGACTATACCTCCTGCCAATTGGATTAAGATAAGATGAAAGTTTGTTGGCCTTGTTTGGACCGGTTACTTAGGGGTTTTAAACATTTTTCCCATTGTAGCGAAACTGACAACATCGCCACGCGGCGCCTGGCCCGCGTGAGCCTTTATTAATGTTACCTACACAAAATCACTACTTATGATCGTTTATTGCCCGTGGTCCCTGCAATGGTACCTGCAGGGACCACAGGGAAAACAACTACCCGTGGTCCCTGTCGTAATTATTAGCGGACTAATTTAAAAATATGTGCACTTCAATACGAAAACTCCTCATGAGTCAATTAAGTTGGCACAACTAGTGTTATCTTGATTCATGAGGAAAACTGAAATGAAAATGGTACTCAAACCTTCAAGAAAGAGATATAATTGATACCATAGTATCAATTATATATCATAAAAAAAGCTTGTTTTAGCAGTCTCAACAATCGGCAAATGTGTTTTGGGTGTTATCAAAAAATACAGCAAAAAAATTGCTATGATAATTAATTACGTTGAGAACTATAATTACGTAAGTAGGTATGTATATTAAAAAACTCTTTATTTGCATTTGCAATCTGCATTATTGAATTATCATAGCTATTTTTGCTGTATTTTTTGATAACACTAGAAACACATATGCCGATTGTTGAGACGGCTAAAAACAAGGTTTTTTTATGTCTTTTACCTCAGAACACATATTTTTTAAATTAGTCGCCTAATAATTAGGACAGGAACCACGGGTAGTTGATTTCCCCGTGGTCTCTACAGATACCATTGCATGGATCACGGGCAATAAAGGCTTATGATACGATATTTACCACAAATTTTATTTTCAATTGATCTGGCACAGCCCATAATAATCATAATAATTAAAACACAAGTCATACATATAGAAATAAAATTTATTGTACAGAAAAACATAATTTGATTATTATTATCTACTTACAATGAAGATATAACTATGTACAAAGGACGGTGTTACATTTAAAAGCAATTTGGATGGAACAGAATGATTAGGCCCAAAGAAAATTTGCTATTGTTGTACCAGCCATTAAATAAAAAAATAACGGTGGCACTCCCAAAAGTGCCAACAAAAGTGAAAACTCAAACTTTAAAACAAGAAATTGGTAAAACCGCCATCTACCGGATACTTCACTGTATTCGCTAGTAGTGTTGTCAAACTAGATGGCGCTACACTAAGAAGTTTCAGCGCTACCTAAAAGAGGAGTGAGGAATAATCTATCGTCTGATGCGGTAACTGACGGTTGAATGAAGTATTTTTGTTCTAACCATCATTACCAACTTGCATGAGCGTGTAATTGACGCCTCAAACAGAACTGCAAATGTAACTTTGTAATCTATATATATAAAAATCAATGCCATTTTTCGTTGTAATGTTATAACTCAACAACGCCTTTACCGATTTGGCTAATTTTGGTCTTGAATTATTCGTGGAAGTCCACGGAAGGTTTTTATGTAGAGAAAAAATCGAATTATGCCGGGAACCGACATCCATGCGGGCGGAGCCGCGGGCAAAAGCTAGTTCTATATATTTATTTAGGATTACAACGTTATTTATGCAGTTGGTAGTATTACAGCTGTTTAATTAATAGACCTGTTTTAAGAGTTTTTTTAATGAAATGACCCGTCAATAAAAGTTTACCGTAGAGTAACAATATTGTACCTATTAGTGCCTGCAGATGTCGCAATTTTAATTTCTCTCCAAATCATCTTGTGTATTACTACATAGTTATACTACAATGATATATTAACTACTTATAAATTCATCTACTGACTTACATATCGTTCGTCCGATGAAATAGTGGCGATAATTAACTACATACCTAAATATTTTGTGATTTTTTGTCATTTGCAACCATAAAAATAATGAATTACTTTAATCTACAAAAAATATTTAAGGAATACCTAAATAAATGTGAAGATGTCTGTCTGTCTCTTAGAAACGAGTTATCACCTAAAAGGCTGGGCCCATTTTGACGGGACTTTTAGGCTGCCGGTCCACCGAAGCGGAGCGAGGCTGCGGAGCGGAGAAACGGATAAATATTGTGCAAATATCGAAGAGCGGAGATTTTGTGCAATCCTATTGGTTAATATTTGTCCGTTCGCTCCTATTCGGTGGACAGGCAACCTTACTGTAGACAACTGACATTATAAGACGTAGTTTTGGTTTTATTTTCTTAAAAAAATTTAGGGAGCCTCGCAAAAAAAAAAACCAGATCAAAGTTCACGCGAACGAAGTCGCGGGTACAGCTAGTAGGTTTTTTATACCATTTAGGTAGCAGATAAGCACACGGCCCACCTGATGGAAAGTGGTAAGCATAGAAATATTATTAGGATATACCGACCATATGAGCGGGAAACGCATGCCAACTTTTAAGACAATTATTGCTGTCCTATGAGACAGGAACTTTCGAAGGCCAGTCCAGTACTTTTCAGTACTGTACTGAACACTTGAAAAAGTCATAATCATATCATAATCATAAATCTTTATTTGCCTCGAATATGGTTACATTTGTAGGTCTTAAAAACTAGCGGGTACAGCATATTCTGCTCCATAGAGCGTGCAAATTTTAATGTCAATAAATTAATAAATATTGTCAGAACCCGTGCCGTATGGCGTTGAAATAATAACAATAGTAATACAGCACAATCATAACTACCTAATTACACCACAGGTGAACACTTATGGCTGTTCTATCCTATGTACTGGATGATTTAACAGTCGTTTGGGATAAAAAGAATTTGGGCACGGTTCCGTAAGAAAAATCATCTGGAAGTATTAATTTGGCGGGAGAAATTTTTTTTTTAAACCTGAACTTTATTTCCATAGATTATTAAAAAAAAGTTTTTTCTTTCGCCAAATTAATACTTCCAGATGACTTTTCTATCGAAACTGTACGATTTGCGTACAGTTTTTATATCGGAATCCATACTAATATTATAAATGCGAAAGTAACTCTGTCTGTCTGTCTGTATGTTACGCTTTCACGTCTGTACCACTGAACCGATTTTGATGAAATTTGGTATACATAACATAACATAACATAAACTCACGCCTGTATTCCCCGAAGGGGTAGGCAGAGGTGCTAGCACCCACATTTCGCCAGTTTATGTTTAGGTCCCAATGTAATAGGTGGCGAGCCTATTGTCATTAACCGGGCACTTATAAACCTGCGATAAATACACACATAACTTCGAAAAGCATCGAATAGTCTGGGTTGTGCCATTCGTGTGTGCCATGGTAAACCTGGGATCGAACCCGAGACCTCGTCTCAGCAGTCCATTACCCATACCACTAGGCTACCGCAGATTTAATTAAATTTGGTATAGGGGTAGATTAAACCATGAGAAAGGACATAGGCTATGTTTGGTCGCGATAACCGACATCCACGCGAGCGGAGCCGCGGGCAAAAGCTAGTCGACTATAAAATCACCCTGTATATTTCTGTGGTGATAAGTCTATCGAAGTATGCAACACCAGGAGTGTCACACTCGCCCTGCTCAATGAGGAACAATACCACGTAAATATTATCTCATCAGACGTACGATATGTCGATCTTAAACTAAAAATATCACAGTTAGGAAGGTACAGCAGGTGACTTCCCGGGGAACAGCTCCTGGAATATCGTGTAGCAGTCGTCCCAGGGGACGACCTTCGCTTTGACCTGGGGGGATGCTGTCGCCATGGTTTTCTTGATCAGGTCGTCGAGAGGATACCCGCGGCGTGGGAAGACTGTTGCCTGTTAAAGGGTATGTTATTATTAGCTGTGTTATGGACAAGAGTTGTAGGTAAGGGTGGGCTAGCTGTATCTATGGCAGTGGTTCGTTACTGGTATTGATTATAAATATCTCAATCTCTTCAGGGAGATTGCGAAGCGTATGGTCGACGCTTCTCGTGACCAGAGGGCTGGCCTCTTTTTAGGTCAGAGAATAAGCATTGCCATACAACGTGGCAATGCTGCCAGTCTTCTGGGAACGCTGCCACAAGATGCATGCGATGCGGAGGAATTCTACGACGCGTTTTAATTTTAGTCTTAGTTTTAGTTTTTAAATGGTTTCTTTTATTTTATTTGTAATTAGTAGTTTAAAAATATTCATGAATAATAATTAAATCTATAGAGAATAAAAAAAAAACAATTATAAATATTCCACAACATTCTACACAACGCTATCTAGACCCATGGTAAGCTTTTATAGCTTGTGTTATGGAATCTAGAATGCGGGTAAACCTACTTAAATAATTCTTTTTTCGTAAATAGATACATATACATAGAAACACCTAGACCAATGCAAATAGCCATATTCATGCATACAAATATTTGAACTGAGCGGGGATCGAACCCGCGCCTCCTGCGTAGCAGTTGCGTTCACTACCGGTTCGCCAAAGAGGCTCTATGCTTGGTGAATTTGAGCTCGTCCACTGCAGTAGCACCCCGTAATATATTCAAAAAATAAAGTTTAAAACTAAAACCCGACTACCGAAAAATTACGCTTTAAAAAGTAACAAGCAAGAAAATATCAAGGATAGCCGTGGTCGTATGCCACTTTTGCCTAGAATATATTGTTTTGTCAGAGTAAGTGGCATACGACCACGGCTATCCTTGATATTTTCTTGCTTGTTACTTTTTAAAGCGTAATTTTTCGGTAGTCGGGTTTTAGTTTTAAACTTTATTTTTTATTTATATTATTTTGGGGCAAGGTAAAGCTAATAATTTATACATATTTGAAACGTGCTTCTTAAGTCCTTTCATTTGATACCAAACACGGCATATTTATCTCAAATTTATTTTTTAACACAGTACCTTATGAGCGCTAGAGGGCGCCACACAAGATTGAGTGACACATCATATAGCCTATAACCATCGGACGATAAAGCCGCTTGTAACGATACCTCATTTGTCCAGTTCTAATAAGTAGTTGAGGAGCTATGAGGGAACAAATGAACAAATGAACATACATACATACATACATACATACATACATACATACATAGCCTGTCAAAATCATAACCCTCCTTTTGGCTTCGCCGTAGTCGGGTAAAAATACATCCAAGAAACGTGTATTGCGCGTACCTATAGAGCATACTTTGATGATATTTTAGGTCCAAGATATGTGAATAAAAAGGCCCAGAGAGAGAATACATAATACATTATACTCACACCTGTATATCCCCACAAGGGTAGCCAGGAGTATATTAAAGCCCATATTTCGCCACTATGATTTTCAGTTCCACGTAATAGGGGGCGAGCCTAGAGCCGTCAAGCCGCTACTTAGTAATGGGCTGTATATGTTTACTGAGAACAGTCCTATCCCTTAGTCGCATTCTACGATACCCACGAAGACCTCCACAACCCAAAGGCGACATTAAAGTATTGCAGCACACCCATTGTTAGTATTTTAAGGCTCCAACTACCCGTAACGACTGCCATAGATGTTCGTATGGCAACCGGGACCGACGGCTTAACGTGCTCTCCGAGGCGCGACCAGACCAATGCAAATATCCATATTCATGCATAAAAATATTTGCATTGAGCGGGGATCGAACCCACGATCTTTTTTCTCACGTCTTGTTGTCTTTACTTTAGCTTATTGTGGTACATTATGTGTTACACATTTAATCACCCCATATAATTAGTCTTATAATACGCGCTGCACTTTTATTCACACTGTATTTCGTCCTTCACTCGCCATAACTAAGGCAGTAGCACCAACACGAACGCATTGCTGTGGATAGTTTAGCAAATAAATAAATAAACAACAAATATTATCTTCAAATGATGTAACAATCATGGGTTTACATCTACTTGTCAACTCGTAATGTAATAATAAGTATGTCTGACACGAGCTACATTATGCAATAGTATGCGGGCGGTGACAGCGTCGGGGCAGTGGTCATTGTATGCGGGAAATAACTGTGTAGATATAACTTTTTACTACAAACAAAGTTTTTGTACTACTTACTTACCTTCGTATAGTAATATCGTATCAGTTTATCGTACCATGTAACATCCACAGAATTGCTCCTTTTAATTCCGCTTTTCCCTGACGGTGCGAACTGCTACTGAGTTTTTGCTATATACTTATAGATATTTACCAATATATACCCATATATGCCTACTTATGTATGGACATGTTTATGAATAATGAACAAATGTAAATAGGTTGTACCCGCCCACCTGTGTGACAATCAACAGCGACGTAAACATCGTAAGTCCTTTACGCTGCTCGTTCCTATATTGTCGGGTAATTTTTTAAGGGAAATTCCAGCTTGGTGATAGACGTCGGCTGATATTTGCTACACGGGTGGCAGGAGTTTCTGTTATTGAAAGCGCACTCAAATTGTTCGATTCCGACGCGTACCTACTTCATTAATTCGTACTTCGATAAAGAACCAAATATGTACTGAGCTATAAAATTTTGCGTGGTGTCAGCGCTACCTAGTGGCCCCATCTGTAAACCAGCGCTGTGCATACTCAACAAAGGGTGTGCACAGCATTCAATGCTGAGATGGGGCCCTATTTGGGTTCGCACAGTGTGTACCGTAGATTAATTTAATTTATTTACCTACCTATATTATTTATAAAATTGTAATAATATTTTAGTAAGATGCACATTGTGAGGAGCTTGAATAAAATATTTTTTCTTTCTTTTCTTTCTTTCTTCTTTCTATACAACAGTACTTACAGAAGAAGGTAAGTTGGTAGCCGGACAGTAATCGTTTCTGCCGTCCCCAGTATACACGATGCGGTCGTAGCTATGCGTAGCGCACCACTGCGCTAGGGCCACCGACTTGCACAGGTTCGTGGGGCATCTCGCACAAGCCGTCTGACGCATGCACGGCTCTATGAACAGCCGGCCGTCTTCGAAGAACGCTCGGTTCGTTACTATGGAGGTAATGGCGTCCTGCGGACAAAGTAGGAAGGTATTTGAGAACCGCCAGCGTATAATAACCTAATAACCTATATCCGAGGAGAGCCAGATCGAGAGAGATAAATAAATATTCCACAACATTCTACACAACGCTATCTAGACCCATGGTAAGCTTAAGTAGCTTGTGTTATGATATCTAGAATGCGGATAAACATACTAAGATATTTTTTTTTGTAAATACATACATAATATACATAGAAACACCCAGATCAATGCAAATAGCTATATTCATGCATACAAATATTTGCACTGAGCAGGAATCGAACCCGCGCCTCCTGCGTGGCAGTCGGGTGCACTACCGCCACGCCACAGAGGCTGTCAGATGGCCCTGGGTCGGCCAGGGATATGCTTGCCAACCTCACCTTCGACTTTCCACAATGACCCAGAGACGGCGTGCGTTTTAGTCGGTTCAAGTCCGACATAACCTCTCCCTACGGCTTTGGGGGTTATCCGTGGGGATATTTTATGTGAACGAAAAAAAAGCATATAATAACTGGCAAATATACTTTAGAAAGGGGTTTTAAGATATGTATTTGATGGTGCATTCATGACTGATTGTCAAACTTCGGCCCCTTCGCCCACCCCCTATTATATACCCAACAAGTGTTTGTATCATTTATTGTTCGAAGACAATATACTACTGGGTGTAAGGGGAACTCTCCCGAAGCCGATAGCCTCCAGTAGTAGGTACTCCAGGTAAATAACATATTGGCATAAAATAATATCGATTTGGACAAAAAAAAACTTTTTCCATATTTTTGTATTTTTTTTTTAGTTTGCATTATTTGCTCTCCATCGTGTTAGTAAAGCTAAATGAAACGGTAATTTCATAAAAAACACCACTACGAAAAAGCACACGCTTGGCGTTAGTTGGTTTTATTTATAGTGATGTTTTTTTTATGAAATGACCGTTTCATTTATTTTTACTAACACGATGGAGAGTAAATAATGCGAAATAAATAAAAAAAAACACTTTAAATCAATTTTTAATGCCAATGTGTTATGTACCTGGAGTATTACTAGGGGTTTTCAGCTTCAGGAGCGTTCCCCTTACATCCGGTTTATTAGTTCAGATTTCGGCACCTCGCAAACTTATCTTGCGAGCCCTCTATCAAGGAAGTGCCCTAAGTACCTAATCATGGCTGTCACGTCCCAACCGCGGACTTCACAGTAAATGTCCACCAGCTCCTAACACAATTAGAACTGTATGTTTCATCAATTAGCTGTTATTTATTCTTATGGAGTGCTGGTAAGTGCGATAACACGAGGCTCGTGAGCTTCGAAGTGTTAATTGTATTATTGTTTATCGTCTAAATGCTCAGAATTTACTTCTGGATCAATTGACCTCATCACTATCTTAGTGTCGTCCCAGTTGCATCTTTTACCTCAGAACCCGGGGTCAGCTTACTCCTTCTCCTTTTAACTTGGCTTATGAGGCTTACTGGGCGACTGATAAACGACCTCCAAACCCCAAGAGAAGAGCCTGTGCCTGAGCCTCAATCGATCAGAACATGCCACCGGCTACCATTGTCCCCCAAAGTCGGCAGTGCGAGTTCAACGCACCTTTTTTTCGTGCGGAAATCCCCACAGATACCTCTCCCGCCGGAGCCGGGAGGGGAGGTTATGTCGGAATCGAACCAGCTAAAATCGCACGCCGACTGAGGGTCGTCGTGTTAGGCCAGAGGTGAGGTTGTCTTTGACATATCCCTCGCACGCCGGCTGACTCAGGACCGAGTTTAACGCCCATTGTGTTGCATACGTCCATAGGCCCTTCTAGCTTTGTCTCGCTGTGTGTGTGTTTTACCGCCAATACAATGGCTTATGTCTGAAGGAATTCCTTAAAATTATATGCAAAGCCACAGGCAGGGAGTTCAGCCACACATTACGTCTTACGACGCCTACAAACGGTGCGCACTGTACGGTATGAAAGGAACATCCCACGTACGCTCAAATTGTAAAATTATCTCCCTGTTGTGTTTTTCCCAAGCGGCTGCAACTTTTTTTTTTAAGGAATATTAGAACCGAAGTGACTAATATTCCCTCAAACCCCTCCAACTAACCTAAATTGCTTGTGGTAGGAGGGGGTTCACGTCGGTAGTGTAATGGCCAGGCTCGAACCCGGGACCTCGATCGTAAGACCGACTCCTTAACCACTAAGCTACCGGCGCTTAACATTGGAAGGTTCCTACGGGGTCGGCAGACAGACACGTCTATATGCTACGGTAACCACTTTCCATCAGGTTGGCCGTGTGTTTGTCTGCCACCTGGTATTAAAAAAAAATCAAACCCTCACCAGAAGACCGTGGACCTTCAGCCAGTGCTGTACAAAGACGCTGTTCGCGTCAGTCAACACGAGTATGTCCCAGCCCTCAGCAGCCAGTGTGGTGATCAACTGCTGTACACCCGGCGTCGCTCGCATTGTGGCTATTGCTGACAAGATCTCCTCCTGGCTGAAGCCGGAGGTGAAGGCGTGTTCGAAAACCTGGAACCGAGAAATATAGAACTTAAGTAACATGAGCTGACGGAGAAAGAATACAAGTACCTGTTACCACCTCATCCCATACGAAGGGTATCGTAAGCGGCGATTAACGGAAAAATACGCAGACCATATCACGGCGAGAGAAGAAAAACTCGAAATAAAACCCTATACCAACCCGTCTGACCAGCTTGGAAATAGTAGGTAGACCAATGCTATCCTTCATTGGGGGAGGCCTGTTTTGAAAGTACAAGTGTGGGTTGCCAAGTTATTGAGCGAAGGAAATACACATACAGTTGGTCCCATATAAGTTGCATAACATAACATAAACTCACGCCTGTATTCCCCGAAGGGGTAGGCACAGGTGCTAGCACCCACATTTCGCCAGTTTATGTTTAGGTCCCAATGTAATAGGTGGCGAGCCTATTGCCATTAACCGGGCACTTATAAACCTGCGATAAATACACACATAACTTCGAAAAGCATCGAAAAGTCATTGGTGTGTGCCATGGTAAACCTGGGATCGAACCCGAGACCTCGTCTCAGCAGTCCATTACCCATACCACTAGGCTACCGCAGAGTTGTTGCATACTGTCATAACTAAAGAGAAAAAAGATAATCTCCCTGATGTGGGTTTTTACAAGCGACTGGAATATGGGGTTCTTCAATGAGGCCTGTGTTGCAAACGTTCATAGGCGGTCATAGGCTCATAGGCCAACGGCAGTGGCGGAAGAGACTATGACCGAGTTGAGAAGAGGGCCCCCGAATTATTACGAATACACCCCCAATCGGGAGGTATTATCGGCCTTGAATCGCCTAAAACGCACACCCTCTATAGGTCGTATATTGCCGGAGGTGAGATTGGCTTATACACCCATCACGTCCATGGCTCGCGCTCATGGGGGACGGAGGCACTTATGCGACTCCGATGTCCAAGTAGCCCCCGGGCCATAATTATACCATACATGTCGAAGGACCCTCGGTGGGCCGGATTAAAGGCCTTCGCGGGCTGGAGTTGGCCCGCGGGTCGTTTTTTGCCCATCTCTGGGCCACGGTAACAACTTCCCATTAGGTGGACCAAGTACTTATCTGCCACCTAAATGGTATAAAAAAACTAAGTATCTCCGTGAATTGGGTATTGTCCATATCCTATAGTTAAAATAAATTATCTAACCGACATACCTACAATAATAAATACTGAACCGAGATTTAGAATGGTAAAAGAGCGGTAAAAATTGCATCGCTTTTTATTATATAATAGTTTTTCCGCCCAACCTATAATAGTAGGTAACTGATTTGACTATTAAATTTTATGACGTCACTAAATCTTTTTTCATACAAGTTCCTTATAATAAAACTTATCGTTTTGACGTCTCGTTTACTAAAAAATAACTAATTTGTCTAGTCAGTAGAATACCCAATTTCATTGAATGTTAGATGTATGGGCGTGAATATTTAATGTATTTATGTTATGTAGGTAAGGTATTCGATATGTAAGGCTAAGCTATAAATAATCCCACAGTTGATAACCTCTGCAACGATTTCCGTTTACACTTCATTACCAACACAGAGTACAAATAGAAATAGTTGTTATTTTTATCGCGGGAAATTCGTATCACCACAGATAATAAATTCTAATGTCACGTCAACACGTTAGACATGGTACATGGCATAAGAAAGAAATAATACCCTAATACCCTATCCAAACGTTGGAACGAAGCCAACGAAGCTTGATCACGGCTTGGTGGTTAAGGAGTCAATTTTATGATCGAGAGGTCCCAGCTTCGAATTAATACAAGAAATAAAAGTAATGTAAATGTATTTGCCATTAGGTACAATAATTTCTTGTAGTTAAAGTTTTACCAGGAGCGTAGATATTGGTACAGAACAAGTCCTGTAATGTAGAAAGCTTTTAGCATTCGTTTTTATACGTATGGCATAAGTGATGTTTGGAAAAATATTTGATGTTACTATGGCACCTTGGAGCTAGTCTGATGATGAGGAACGAAGGTGACCATAGGAATTACGAAACTACACAAGATAAATCCATTGAGCACACATTACATTACATAAACTCACGCCTGTATTCCCCGAAGGGGTAGGCAGAGGTGCTAGCACCCACATTTCGCCAGTTTATGTTTTAGGTCCCAATGTAATAGGTGGCGAGCCTATTGCCATTAACCGGGCACTTATAAACCTGCGATAAATACACACATAACTTCGAAAACTATCGAAAAGTCATTTGAATTGTCTGTGGTGCCATGGTAAACCTGGGATCGAACCCGAGACCTCTTCTCAGCAGTCCATTAGTTCCATTACCCATACCACTAGGCTACCGCAATCCATTTAGTTTGGTTTTATTTCTTTTATTTTGGGAAACACTTTGGTGTTACATGGTATTCAGGGTTTGAAGATGGATTAGCAAGCACAGATTAGATGCGTGAGGACAAGTTGATCTAGTTTTTTGTTACCACTTCAGAGTCTACGGATCTATAATTTATAATAACAATCTAACGTAAAAAAACTGACTTGCCAAGGCTAGAAGCTGGCGGGGATGCGCCTATGTAACCGAGCAGCACCGGCAGCTTTAATACAGGTAATCCAAGATATTTTATCCGTATTAACGCGAAAGGGGTCAACATTAAAAGACTCAAATGAAGGTCCAATATGTGCTTTGATGTCATATTTATCACGAATGGTCATCACTGATTTTTGTATCTTTGGTGCTGGGGACCCAGCAATAACGTACGTTGTGTTTTTAGTACGACGACGTGTGGCCCTTCCAAATAATATAATTTTATAGTCATAGATAATCTCTCATTAAAAAAGTACTTCAGACGTTCGACTGATAATATCATACACATATATAATCTAAAAGGCCGCTCCTGCCTTGGTCGTAGGCGGTAGCGTCTACCCTGCGTGAGAAAAGTGGTGCCGTCTCCGTAGTCCAAGGTGCTCTGCTGCCAGGGTGGTGCCGGATCAAGTATTCAGGGAGCAAAGTCTACCTTTTGTCAACAAGGACACATATGTAATGCGTTCATTATCGATAAAACCGCTCCACCCTCTCTCTTGGACACGACATTACAATCTGGCATTGGTCAAGGCCGCAATTTTGATCTGTTGCCAAAAGTTAGGAGAATATACGTGGACATAAAATTAGGTAGATACATATACTAAGTAAAGAAGCTATACGGAACATAATTATTTTTTCACCCTCCTGTCAATATTTAAATCCGCTCCAATGCTAAAAGAATATTTAGTCAAATCAGTTCCGCCAAATCCGCAGTTAGACTAGTAAAAGCGGACCCCAGACATCAAGTTGCAAGCTTTGGATGCGACTGGGATTAACGCCTTGATGAAGATGAAGAAGAAGCCAACTCATTCCCAAAATGTCCACTTCGCAAAATGAGTATTGGTCGTAAAATTTTTCCTACAATGTCCATTTCGCAAAATGTATCTTTCTCATAATGTCTTCGTTTGCAAGATAGCCAATATTTTCAAGATTAGACACTGGGTACGAGAAATTATTGCTACATTTTTGCTGTTTTTAATTATTAGGACTAGATTTTGCGTGCCTCAAATCGAAAGCAGATTTTGAAGGGATAAACCTGTGTCATCCCTTCCCTACAGGGTTTACAAGGGGGAACAGGTGGCTTAAGCCGCACGATTTTTGCTGCACAGCGAAAATAAACCATGGCTATTCAGCTAGGATACAAAGTGACTAAAGCTGCAAGACCAAAGTTGGGTAACATCCGACTTTGGCCGCACAGCGACTAAAATCGAACGTATTAAGTACTAGCTTTTGCCCGCAGCCCTACCAGCATTGAATTCTAATCCAGTTTCTGATTCCACTTTCGGTTTTACTTATTTTGCTTGTTAATCGACTGCCCTCTAACCATCCAGCCCCAGGACAAAAGCTTGCGCCCCCAGAGCCTATCGTCACTTGTTTAACAGGTTCATCGACTTGCAGGCAACTATAACGATGTCATTGGCAATAGATCGTATCTTTGAAATTGAATTCAAATGCAATACCACTATGTAAATGTATTGCAGCTTGTAATACAATGTACTTACAGAGAAAACTGATTAGTTAAGATAATTAGAGTGAATTGATTTTGTGATAACAACACAATGTTCATGATAACGATAATACATTCATTCCTGATGAAATCTAATGACTAATGAGAGTATGCAGATTGTAGTTCTTCACCTCACTTATTTCATCATAACCTTATGATCCATTGAAATGTTTATTTTTTTCGGGCTTAGTGTGCAATGCAACCTCAATGTAATATTTCAATGTACTACGAGTATAAGCAAAGTCAAAGTCAAAGTCATTTATTCTCAATGTTGAACAATAAAATTGTTTCTAATTGACGTCAATTTTAAATTTAAGTTTACCACCGCTTCCAAGGCGCTGGTGGAGAAGAAAACGGCGCAACTAACTCCACTCCGGCATTTTTTAGACGTCAAAGCGTTTCGCGTTAGGTATTCCCGGTCGCGTATGTTCCTTTCAGTGTTCATTTAGAGACATCATTGGCATGCAACCCGCACGGGTTTGTCACAATCACAAATGAGGGGTTTATACGATTTGATTTCTGCTGAGCGGCAAGTCGCTTCACCAAGCCGCATTTGGGTCTTAGATAGGTGACTAAAATCGCACGAGCCTCGGTCACTTCTATCGAAAATGTTGAGTAGAATAGGTATTGTTTGTGGAATGAAATCACCTGCAATCCGTTATACGGTCGGTTTTAGTCACCGGCTGCATGTGGCCGGTCTCTGTGTGGTCAAAGTCGGGTGCTACCCAACCTCGGAAGCTTTAGTCACTTTGTAGCCTAGCCGAATAGCCATTTAGAAGGTTTATTTTCGCTGTGCAGCAAAAACAGCGGCCTTTGCCACCCGTTCCCCCGTGTAAACCCTGTAGGGAAGGGATGACACAGGTTCATCCCTACCGAATCTGTTTTCGATTTGAGGCACACATTATCCAGTCGTGCACCAGTTTCTTACCCATTTTTTTATATATTTGGTCCGTTAATTGACTGCACCACACTGGATGGCAAAAAGTAGATGTGTAGCAGAAGATACGACCACCATTTCTGATGGTATTGGCCTTAAAATGGAGGTCCCTAACTTGACAGCCTTGATAGATGCTTTTTCACGCCCCCCTTTTTTTCGTGCGAAAATCCCCTCGGATACCTCCTCCACTGGAGCCGGAAGGGGTTAGTCGGACTCGAACCGACTAAAACCGCACGCCGGAGTGAGGTTGTCTTACTTGTCTTCGACATATCCCTCGCACCCCGGCTGACCCAGGGCCATCCCTTACAGTCTGGCCCTCCTCGGGAGGTGGACATCGGTGACCCCGACTCGCCCCCGGAATGGAGAGGCGCGCTTCTCAGCCACCATGCTTTTTCACGCCACCACGCTTTTTCACTTTAAACACATTTTTGTTTCGATACAAACACATCTATAGAGTAAGTGGATAGTAATCAATATGAAGAAGCCTATAAGTGGTATCTAATTGAAGAAGCCAATATCAGGAAGCGATTGTTCGCACAAATCAACACGCGACCCTTGAACAGAATATAGGCCGGTCCGGACTCGAACCGACCAAAACGCTCGCCGTCTTGGGTCCTTGGTTGCCGGAGTTGAGATTGCCAAAAGCATATCTCTCGCACCCCGGCAGACCCAGAACCATCTCTTTCGAGATGGCCCCCTTCGGATTGTGGGGACCCTAGTGTCCCCATCTAGACCCGGCGCAGCCTGCTTCTGCTAGGGTGACAGGCGGCTCCACCGGTCACCCACAGGCCAGCGCTCATGGAGGACGGAGGTCATTCTGCGACCTTCGACGTCCGGTTCGCCTTCGTACTTCGCGGGCTTCCCGGGCCCGGAGTCTAGTCCGGCCGGACCCGACCGGCCGCCTCCTTCTCGAGCATTACTTGCTCGCAGAAGGAGGCGGCCGCACCCCAGTACTATGTAGGTACTTAGTGATACCAATCCCGACGTTTCGATTGAATTTTAGCAGCAACAGACAGTAATGTAACAATAAATAATTCGCGATAAAGTCGTTGACAATAGTTTTATTATACCTAACAACTTCAAATTATAAACAGCACACGTTTTCTACCTTTATTATCAATGGTTAAAAATTATATTTATAAAATTACCTTACTACATACTATATGTTTAAATAACATTCGCTGTTAAGGTGCGCCGCCGGCGCACGTGTGCGAAGAACAAATCGTGTCACCTAGAGCCCGTCTATTGAATGTCATAGTGTCAGACAGTACAATTTTGGCCGCTGTCACCTGTCTAAATATTATTAAATCTTTTTTAACCGACTTCAAAAAAGGAGGAGGTTCTCAATTCGTCTGTATTCATAATATTTTATTGGCATCTGATTGCTCAATAGGCTCAATTATATTATGTTACAATGTCGCTAATAATAATATTTTAAGCATATGTAACGGTTTCTTGAGGCGAGGGTGAATGGTCGTGGTCGACCTAGACATGCGTATGTCAAGCAGATCGCAGACATTTTAAAGAAAGGACATGTTAAGACCTTAAGCCGGCGAGCGTGTATGAAAATAATTATGAAAGTAGAAGAAGCGAAAGATCGATGCCAGGATCGTAGCAAGTGGAAAACTGTAGTCTCTGCCTACCCCGCTGGGAAAAAGGCGTGACTGTATGTATGCATGTTTAAGCATCCATACTTAATACTTAATCCATACTTCCATACTTTAATATTATAAATGCGAAAGTAACTCTGTCTGTCTGTATGTTACGCTTTCACGCCTAAACCACTGAACCGATTTTGATGAAATTTGGTATACCTCGTGGTAGATTAGACCATGAGAAAAGACGCGATAACCGACATCCACGCGGGCGGAGCCTCTGGAAAAAAAATTGAGTATTACATAAATTATCTAGGATATTTTGGATCGCAACAGCAATCGTCAAATTCTAAACATCGTTAAAAAACGATGGCTCTCACCTTTGTCCGTCCGTCCGGCAACTACTGCTGCCCGCTATTGGTCTTCTTCTTCACCTTTGCGTTAATCCCAGTCGCATTTGAAGTATTCAGCTTGGAGTCTGGGGTCCGCTTTACCAGACCGCGGATTTGGATAAACTTCGACATTTTTTGTGAAGCGTTCATCTGACCTTTACAACCCAAAGGTGATATCGAAACATTGCAGCTAGACCAGTTGTTGGGCTTTTGAAGGTTACCAACTACCAGTAACAACTGCCATAGATGTTCGTATGGCAACCGAGACCGACGGCTTAACGTGCTGACCGAGAGACGACCAGACAATGCTCCCCCATTGTCCCCAGGTCAGTCCAGACTGAGACACCCATATTCATGAATACAAATATTTGAACTGAGCGGGGATGGAACCCGCGCCTCCTGCGTAGCGGCCGCGTTCACTACCGCTACGCCACCGAGGCTGGCCTGTCCTGCACGCTATTGGTGAGCCCTTATAATGATCCAGAGCTTTTGAGTTTACCATCATATTCTGTCTTCCGTGGGTCTACCCAAACCACTGAGACCCGGCGGAGGTAGAACGGCGAGATATTTGTTACCCATGTAGCATTCGTTGGAAAAAGTGAACACTAGCGGCGGTGGTGGTTTCGAAATTTTATCCACGATGTTATGGGATTGAAGGGTGCCACGGCTACGGCAGTTTTTTTTATACCCCTTAGGTGGCAAACAAGCACACGGCCCGCCTGATGGAAAGTGGCGCCTGGTGGTTACACTCGTGCTGCCTACCCTGAAGAAACCTTTTAATGCCCCTCTTGAAGAACCCCATATTGTAGTCGCTTGGGAAAACCATGGCAGGGAGTTCATTCCACAGCTTGAGCGTACGTGGGATGAAGTTCCTTTGAAACCGCACGGTGCGCACCGTATTCGGATGCAATGTGTGGGGATGAATTCCCTGCCTATGGCGAGCGGTGCGATGATAGAATGTAGCTGTGGGCATCATGTCAAATAATTCATCTGAGCAGTTACTTATGCGATTCTATATTATTATTATAAATTGGTTTTGATATTATTATGTAGTGGATTTCCGCCACGTAAAACATAACTCTAAATAGGGCTCAAGAGCGATATAGAGAATTGCTGCTCAATTGTCCAATGACCCAAGGGAATAAATCTATAGGCTAGCTACATAGAAGCTGTACTAATGAACGCTGAAGGCTTTTCCTAGGTAGGTATGTATACCCTTATATCCCAGGAGGGTATGCATGGTAGGCAGTGGTGTATTGATAATTAAGACCTACATTTTACTAACTTTAGGTAGCTTAGTGGTTAAGTAGTCGGCCTTACGATCGAGAGGTCCCGGGTTCGATCCTGGCCATTACACTACCGATGTGAACCCACTCCTAGCACAAGCAATTTAGCTTAGTTGGAGGGGTTAGGTTCCCCTCCCGAGGAGGGCCAGACCGTAAGGGATGGCCCTGGGTCAGCCGGGGTGCGAGGGATATGTCGATGACAACCTCACCTCCGGCCTAGCACCACGACCCACAGTCGGCGTGCGGTTTTAGTCGGTTCGAGTCCGGCATAACCTCCCCTTCCGGCTCCGGCAGGGGGGGTATCCGAGGGGATTTCCGCACAAAAAAAAAGGGGGTTAGGTTAGACGGAATATTAGTAATTTCGGTTCTAATATATTTTTAAAGTAAAAAAAAAACCATGTGTAAACCTTAGGTTTAAGCCTTGTGTTTGTGGCTCGTCGGTAACTACGAAATAACTGTACATCCTACTAAAATTACGAACGTGAAAGTTTGTAACTTGTAACGCTAAAATGGCGAATGAATGTGGCTGAAGGTATACTTCGAACCAAACTTAATGGCGGCATGGAATGAGAAAAGAGAGCGAGATAAACGCCGATTGGCTGAATCCGCACTCGTACGAACTTCCTAGCCGCCATTAAGTTTGGTTCGAAGTATCAAGAGATAGATTATAGCTACTCTACTCTAGAATAAGATATTTTATCCCTGGAACAGGTTTGCATGAGTTGCGGAAACAGGATTAGTGTTCTGTGACGGTAGAACCACGCAAGACGGCGTGCGTTTTAGTCGGTTCGAGTCCGACATAACCATCTCCACCGGCACCGGGGGGGTGGTATCTCCTCAGAGCCCAAGGTCTGCTACTTAATTTCGTAATTCAAATCGCGATGAATCATGAACCTGTAGCCCTAAAGTACGGAAACACAACACACGAACACACGTGAGTGCGAAAGACTGTCACATGGATAGATAGATGGATACACATTGTCGAATGTGGTGCACATGAAACTATATTACGAGTTATACGACTTTAATGGAAACGGCTGCCAACCGACGTCCGACTTTTTACTTGCTAATTTTGCTAGATCCATACTAACCTATACTAATATTATAAATGCGAAAATAACTCTGCCTGTCTGTCTGTCTGTCTGTCTGTCTGTATGTTACGCTTTCACGCTATAACCACTGAACCAATTTTGATGAAATATGGTATAGGGGTAGATTAGACCATGAGAAAGGACATAGGCTATGTTTGGTCGCGATAACCGACATCCACGCGGGCGGAGTCGCGGGCAAAAGCTAGTAGGTAAAAAACTGTTTAGATAAAAAAATACTAGGCTTCCAGTAAAAGCTAGGAGTAACGTAATATTCAATCAAAGACACGCTCGCATCTCACTGCATGCGTCACGCACGCCGTTCCGGGAATACACAACTATTTCTATCGAATGGCGTAATTTTCATCAGTCATTTACCTGTTGCTTTTGGGAGAATCCTATTTTTTCTTGGAATCTCTACTAAAGTAGCAAACAAGTATACAGACTCATCATCGGCATGTTCGTGTTGTTCCTGGTATATCCTAGACTTTGGTTACCATAGAGATCAGGGGCAAAATGAGGCCACCTGCCAGGCTATCATCCAGGTTACCCTAGCAGGAGCATGCCGGCGTCGCGTCGTCTTTCCGGGCTAAAATGAGGACACCGTGGTTCCCACACCCGAGGAGGTCATCTCAAAGTCGTAGATGGCCCAGGGTCAGCGGAGATTCAACGGAATTGCCTTAATCTGGTGATCTTACACGCTAGTATTAAGACCAGAGAGGTTTTAGTCGGTTTGAGACCGACACCACCCCTGCTGGCACGTATACCCGTGGGGATTCCCGCACGAAAAAGAAAAAACCTACCTACTTCGTAAGTTCTTACAGAAAGGAAAATCATGAAAAATTACGCAGAAAAAAGTACCTACACAAAACCGTGGGGTTTTTCGTCACATCTAATAAATTATACAAAACTATTAGGTAGGAACTAAGTTTGCGTTAGGTATTTGTTAATCAATATTCCCGTTATTTATGTTCTTTTCGGCAGCCATTCATAATCCATATTTTTTTATTAAGTGGTATTTTTTAGTTATTTTCTTTTCATTTACAAAATTAGGCTGAAGTAGTTATGTTGTACTGCAGGAGAGCAGGCTACTTCTATGCATTTCTAAGCTAAATATACATAAATACAACTTACATCGCTCATGTACGGAGTCCAGTCTTTGTTAGTGCCTTCCCATTCAGGTGGTGCTTTATTTTCCTTTAATTTATTTATTATCGTCGCGTCAGAATCATCGAGGACTACGGTGCGGTCGAAATCAAATACAGCCAATGAAGGCATTTTTTTAAATTTGTTCACGCGCGCACTCCACAGCTGTCCGACACACACTGAATGAATTCACTGAATTTAGCTACGACAATCTGAAAACTTTAAACGTAGCCCTGAACATGAGGACTGACGTCAGCATGAAGAGAGTCCAATAACGGAGAATTTGTGTATGAGTCATTCATTTTTGTTAGGTTTTATGATGAAAATAAAGTTTTGAGGATAGTCGAGGAGGTTGGGTACGCTGACAGACAACTGACAGATAACAACAGCTGATTATGAAATAATCTTAGAGTATCAAGAGCTGCCATACCTACGAAAAAAAAACGGCCTACCCAAACTTGGATTTGATGAATGAACCGAACGCAATATGGCGGCCTAGTAGGGAACTGTCGATAACTACTTATCGATATATAAAGGACACAGAATTAAATTTATACATTTGAAAGAAAAATTACATAATTAAGTGGTTAGCTTAAGTGGGTGCCGATTATTTGTGTTCTCAGGTTCCAGTGTGCTTAGGGCTTTCTGTCAAACTTTCCTTGTGATAACCGGAGTTTCGAATAATTCGCCCAGAAGGACGTAAAATCTACAAAGATTCTTTACAGTCTTTGAGACTTTAGGAACGATATATATATATATATATATATATATATATATATATATATATATATATATATATATATATATATACATTTGTACTACCTTTGTTATAAATGATATTTAGAAGTGCTCGACTTACTTAATACTAGTAGGTACCAATAATGAAAATTTATGTAATCCGCCATTTCAGTTCTATGTTCTTACTGTACCGTACAAAGGTCGCGCGAGGGTTTTGGAATTAAATCAAAATCAAGGAGATTTTTATACAAATCTCCTTGATCATGCTTTTAATTTAAAAATGGAAGTAATTTCTTATTATCTAAATTTATATTTATCAATTTAATAGCTCTATCACCAGGCAATATTATTATCCTACTTATATTATAGATGGATGGATGGAAGGTGGGTGGTTAGGAACATTTATTCCTAACTGACCAACCAGGTGGACAACTCAGGTGGTCGGTTGGGAACGGGGGATGTTGTTGTTATAGTTTCGGCAGTGCAAGTGGAGGCTTGGAGAATAAATGTAGTAAATTAATGAAAATAAAGCTTTAAATATTTTTCATGTATTTCGATCTTGAGGTGACAGTAAAATCTACAGTGACATAACGTTTTTCTTTTAGAATATAAAACATGACCGGAATACAAAAGAGGTTTGAATACTCAAACTGCAACACTTTCCCTTATTCAAAACTTCTGCATTCCGAGGGCTGAATAGAGACTACAAAATCTAGGACGAGGCAACCCTTTCGTTAGGATATCAGCCAGCTGGTCCGTTGTGCCAATTCTCTTCACCTCTATTGCACCTTCAGCAACTTGCTGTTTAAAGCCCTTCACAACAAGTCGTGCTTTATACTTGTCTATTGAGCCGTCTGGGTTTCGTTTCGTTCGTAGAACCCATTTACAAGGAAGCGCTTTTCTTCCTTTCGGTAGATCACATGCTGTCCATACATTGTGATCCTTTAGAGATTTCATTTCGCTATGCATCGCTATGCGCCATTCTTCACAATCATTCCTATTCATTGCATCAGCAAAATTTGACGGGTATGTCTCTGCTATGCATACATAGTCGTTGAGTCTGTCGGGACGTCGTATTTCGTTGCGATCGCGCATATTGTAACGCGGCGGTTCAGCGTCATAGAATTCGTCTACTTCTGGATTTTCAAGATGTGGTTCTGGTTCACGGACGTGGTCTTCTGGAACTGCTTCGGGTTCCATATCATCTCCGTCGAGGCCACGTTCATGATCTTCAGAGACTGAGAGCTGATCTTCTTCACGGTCTCCTTCGGGTTCGGGTACTGGATCATGATGAGCATCAATTTGTTGAGCCGGTTCCTCGTTCCTGATGGCGTTGTCCATCGGCATTCGCAATGTGTACTCCCTCGTATTTGCGTCGTTGTTTACACAATCAGGGTGAACATCGCTGTTAGGAAGCGGTTTCTCATCAAATGTGACATCACGGGAACGGATGAGCCTGTTGCTTTTTCCGTCGGTGATCCAGATGCGGTAGCCATCTTCATCGTAACCAACAAGTCTTCCCTTGATGGCTTTCTTATTCATCTTCTTCCGTTTCTGCTTTGGAATGTGGACGTAGGTATTGCAGCCTATAATTCGAAGATGTTTGATCGCTGGTTTCTTTCCACTCCAAAGTTCATACGGTGACTTGTCTTTGTTGTTTCTTGGACCAGTTCTATTGAGAATGTACGCGGCGGTGTTTATAAGTTCTGCCCAGAGTTCTTGTGGCATTACTTCGTGCGCATACATCATCGATCTCGCTGTTTCAACCAATTGTATTAATTATAATAATAAAAAATAAAAACAATGGGTTTGTTGTTTGAGATAAAGTTAACTAGTGTGTTCTCCTGTAAAATAACAATATAGATAGGTACATTACCTTAAAGATTCGGGCGCCTTGGAGAAGCACATGCCTAAGATAGTCAAACAAGTAGGTTGTAATAATAAAAAAAAAAATGTGTGTTTGTTTGAGATAAAGTTAACTAGTGTGTTCTCCTGTAAAATAACAATATAGATAGGTACATTACCTTAAAGATTCGGGCGCCTTGGAGAAGCACATGCCTAAGATAGTCAATCAAGTAGGTTGAAGACTTTTAATCTGCCGGAGGTAAGCTAAATAAAACCACCGCACTGAGGTTTAAGGTTTTATTCTCGAGCGCGTGAGCGGAGCTGCGGTGGAGTCACAAAAAAAATATTAAAAAACGTGATTACAAATGAGACAGCCCTGAATCCTTAGTACCGAGTGAAATGTATGGCTGTACCGAATAACAGAAGAATAATAAAAAGTCAACGGCATTTCAAAAGTCATTCACTATGTACGGAAAATGGTCTTCGTTCTTTAAATATTTGAGAAAATATCGATAATTAAAATTCTATCACCGCATCACTAGCAATTTTATTTGACCAATCAGGTGCCACTACATCCCCACTACATGCGAACGCAAGATGGAGGTTGGCGTGTTCCTCATATGATTTTATGAATGAATTTCGTAGTAGCTTCAAGTCTTTATATTTACTATGTCTATGGAAAAAATAACACACAGACTCACTGGACTTGACTCAAAATAAATTGAAATAATGTAACACCCAAGAGCGATTATTAATTATTTAGTTTATTATAATTTTTATATTATAATGAATTTACAATTTAAATTTCAGCTCGTGCATAGAATGAAATGAATCTAAAAAAATCTTGACAGCCTGTTTGACATTTGCATTCGATTGACAGATAAAGATTCCAGCATAACCTCTTTTTCGTGAAATTTATATTAAAATTGTTTTAATAAATTACATAACAGTATCGGCAATGGCTTCACTAAAACTGTACTCAGTAAACAGAATTGCTAAATATGTCACTGATTCATCTTTGAAGACCCTGCGAGCTAATATGTACAGGTAAAATTGCGCAACGAATTTTGAGGTTATAATTTTAAGTATTCTAATTATTTTTACATAATTTAGCTATGATACGAATTACAGGAATAAAGTAAGTCACATAAAGGATATTTGGCTTGATTTGAGCGAAGCCTTTCATGTTATTTTATATGTTATGATTGGCTGATGTAATATTTTTTGGGCTCCCAAAACAGATTTCTATATGATTTTTTAAGAGGCAAGTGTTATAATATATTTGTTACATTTGACATGCTTCAACATATTGAACCTCGAAATTCTAATTTCTGTGGCAAAAATAACGTTCTTTTTTTATAAATGTCATTATTCAGAGATACTCAACAGTTTCTCGCGTTTGCTGCTTGTAACTCTAAGGCTCGTATTCTAGAATGACACTCCCCCTGAATCTTGATTCGTTGTGAGTGTAGATTGTATAGGCGATATGTCAAATCTATCAATCTGTCTATACAACCTGTCATCAGGTAAATCACAATTCAGCCTGTATGGCATTCTAGAATACGGGCCTAAACTCAAAAACTTTCATCTGCATTCTACTGCATGTATCATTATGATTTATAATACTGTAATGTACTTAAAAAAACAGTGATGTTTTCAATGTAAAATCGATTCTGTATCATCGCAATACACGAAGAAAATACCCAAAAATACATAAAAGTAACCTTCCACTGTAAATACAAGGTCAACTTTTCAGATGCACAACTCGTGGCTATGCCACAGAAGAGAAGCCTGCGGTAGCTTCCAAAGAGGAAGGTGCCAAGGCATCACCATTGCCAGCTACGGTTGAGGAGTGCCATAAGCATATTGAGTCTATTACCACAGAGTTGAACACAATCAAACAGCAAGCCAAAGATTTTGAGGTAAGTTATTTTAATTGAAAAAATGAAGTTCACTCAGTAGGGGAAGCTCTTGAACTGTGTAAGGATGTGTATATTACTTTTTTGTCAATGGAGGGTGCATACACGCACGTTCAAGCTGTGCAATGAAATCCCTGGATTTTTTTCCGTGCAGAAATCCCTACGGTTAAACCCCCCGCCGAAGGCGGAAGGGGAGGTTATGTCGGACTCGAACCGCGCGCCAGCCAAGCGCTGCTGCTGTGATCCGCGTGGCTGGGGTGATAAGACGCTTCACCCGTCACCCCAGGCCCGCGCTCATGGGGGTGGAGGTCAGTCTGGGCCTTGCCTGCGCACCCGGGTGATCTGCGTGTTGGAATGAACTCTCTGCTGTGATTCTCCAAGCAACTACAATATGGGGTTCTACAAGTATGGCATTAGCAGGTTCTTACAGGGTCTGGAGTTGCACACATCCATAGCTCACTGTAAGCACTTGCCATCAGATGGTCTGTGTCCTTGTCTGTCACTTAAATGGTATAAAAAAAAAATTGTTTTCCTTAAGAGTGTCGGTACACAGCTCCACTGTCGCCCTAAAGAGGCATGTATAAGGAAAAAGGTTTGTGATCAGCCTGGGCGGGGTCCGGTAGCTTAGTGTCACAGCATTCTCCCTGTAAGAGAAGGATCGCGGGTTCGGAATCCGGTTGGACAGATTGAAAAATTCTATCTTATTCAATATATCTCATTCAATATCACGTTAATTCCCATTAACATTATTGTATATCTTATATTAATAATGAAAAATACACTTAATAGGTACAATTTAGAAAAAATAAAGTAATGAAAATAAAAATATAAATATTTACATACATAATGCGTCGTGAAATTCCTCCGCATCGTCGCCGACCGGTAACGTACCCAGAAGGCTGGCTGCATTGCCACGTTGAATGGCAATGCTTAACCTCTGTGCAAGGTAATAACCAGCCTTCTGGTCACGCGTAGCGTCGATCAGCCGCTTTGCCAGATCTTTATAAAGAAAACGGGCACTTGGGCCCCATGTCCCCAACGTTTCAACCCCAAACGGCTCAAAAACATAATCACCTGTTAAGTTACAGTATTTGCGCCGTTTGAGGTTTTCCGCAGATGCAGCAGCAGCGCCGGCACAGCCTGCTGTGCTTGGAAGATGTGAAGGCGCAAGGGTGTCGACACACGTTGCGTCCTACACCAAAGGCCTACCCATCTTCCAAGGTAGCAACGACATACCATGTAATAATAAAAAATATATGCACATGTGTGTTTTGTTGTTTGAGATAAAGTTAACAAGTGTGTTCTCCTGTAAATTAACAAAATAGATAGGTACATTACCTTAAAGATTCGGGCGCCTTGGAGAAGCACATGCCTAAGATAGTCAATCAAGTAGGTTGAAGACTTTTAATCTGCCGGAGGTAAGCTAAATGAAACCACCGCACTGAGGTTTAAGGTTTTATTCTCTAGCGCTCCAGTGTGCTTATCATAGTAAGAATTTTATGCTAGTAGATTAAAATTTAAGAACTACATGACATATTACTCTTGTCACCAATGCAATTTTTTAAGGTTTTTAAATTTAAATTTTAATTAAAAGTAAACGAAAGCTCACGGCATCCCTCGGCGAGTGTGTGAAGGTTCACCTCAACCAGCGAAGCTTAACATTCCGCTCCACAAGCCATTATTCCAAGATATTGCACATGCTCGTTCGTATGGTTGAAAAATCCTTCAAACCATCAGAGGCAAGTTCCAAGAAAGGCCAAAAGTTAAAGTTAAACAAAGAAATAGGAAAAAGAAAAAGGCGGCTCCAATAGAGACCTGAAATAAAATTTTAGGTTATTAGAACAATTCCTATGAGAATACTCGAAGTCCTAATTTTTGAGAAAAACGTGTGACTTACCGCCATAATTAGTTGGTTAAATGCCAAACACACGATAAATCATGGTATTTTTGAAACAAATACTGAAACAACAGAATTTAAAATATTATTTTTCAATCAGAAAAAAAAATACGTCGAAATGAATCTTTTGAGAAAATGTCAACTCACCAGAAATATGGATCAATTCCACATTACCATCATAGCGGGGACATTTTATGATGTCATCCGGACAAGAATAACTTTAATCCATTACAATGGATGACGATTCATAAATTTTTATTAAAAAATCGACATCTTTGTCGAACGTCAAGAGAGAAAGGTGACGTGCCGGCCAACGCAGTGTTGCCAGTCGCCTCCAATGTTCGGATATTAGCGAAATTTCGACTAAAAGCCGTTAAAGACCACCGATGTAACGAGATTCACAAACGCGACGTTACATTACATCCCTCCCCAAAAAAAGAAAAAGGTATTCCTTTTTATTTTCAAAGAAAACAATGAGATTCAAAGACCAAAATCCAAAAACCTCAAAAGAAAATAAAATGTCTTGCAACATTCTACAAAAAATAAAATGCAAAAGCATCATGCAAGCATATTGCAAAAACAATCCACAAAAAAGTAAAAGAATGTGAAAACATTCAAAAATAAAATTTAAGTTCGGAAACCAACTTCCAAATACAAAGGAAATCAAAGATATTTTCCAACTCAATGGAATAAACCAAAAGCAAAACAAATACTCCGAAAAGAGTGAAAAGTAATCTGAAAAATAAAGTATTCAGAGAAAATGAAACAAATCCCAATTCAATTCCAATTCCAGATATCGATTAGGCAACCAACGCCATCGAATCTAATCCTAGATCTTAACCAGCCTTCCAGCATCAATACAAAAGTGCGGTTGAGCTCCTACGCCACCGACTCTATACCAGCAATTCCTAAATAAGTATCAAACGAAGAAGATATCGGTTAAGCACCAACGCTGCCGTATCTGAAACAAAATTGGCAAAAACAAAGAAGTTTTCCCATTATCGGTTAGGTGTAAAACCGCCGACTTCAATTCAAATCCAAACTCCAAAATCCAAACGTCAAAACAAAATCACAACAAAAGTGTGAGGTTAATATATTTATAAGCATTGTGATCGGCATAACACCACCAACTTTCCGAGCACAAGCAAAATATAAAGAAATTATGACAATTGTGACCAGTACAACACCACTGACTTTCTGAGCACAACCGCATAAAAAAATATGACATTTGCGACCGGCTCAACACCACCGACATTCCGTGCGCAAAGCATAAAAAATGTTACTATGTGTATAGAAACACAATAGTACAAAAAGAAAAACGACAATTGCGACCGGTACATCACCACTGGCTTTCCGTGCGCAATGCGTAAAAAGGCGTGACTATGTGTATGAAACACAATAGCACAAAAATGTAAAGTCCAGAAAATCCCAGGTTTCCCAAAAAATGGTATAACAAGGTATAAGGTAAGTGCATATAAAATGCGTCCAATCCGAGAATCCTAATATTAAGACAATAACTCAGAACTGTACAAAAAACTAAGTTCAAGAAACTTAAATTTCCATTCCAAAAGTGAGTGGAAATAAGTCAAGTGAATTTAACACAGAAAATGAATATTAGATTTCACTCCTAAACTAGAGCAGAAACTAAATTCCCAAATTTGTACAAAATATACAATTTTACAAAAATGTAAACAAATATATATACAGGACAATAATCCTATTATACAAAAACAAATAAAAATATAAGATCTTTTGACGTGGAACAATTTGTCAATATGGAGAAGTGAGTATAAGAAACAAGACCTAAAATGACCTAAGTAATTTTTAATGTATCTAAAATTGAAATTAATAAATTGATGTGAAGTTCCTAGCATACATCTCCTTTCAAGACCTCTAAACCTTTCAAACATCACCTTTTAATGAGGTCATACTTCAAACAAAGTACCAAATACAAAGATAGATATTGGCAAACCAGTAAACAATTTAATATTTAATAATGTCTTTAATGTGATAACGACCTGTATAGTTTTTGTTAAGGTCTTTCAAGACATAAACATTAGAGGAAACTTTATCTAATATTTCACATTTAATAAACTTAGGTGCTAACTTAGCCGAAAAGAATGCAGGAGCATTAGACTGCACAAAACTTCTCCTCCATACTATATCTCCCACTTCAAAAGAAATGACCTTTCTCCCTATATTATAATAACGCGCATTACGCTTATAAGCTTTAAGCAATGAAGCTTGAACTTTAACAAAAATTTCACTAAGAGATTTTAGTGAAAAAGCAAAAGAAGACCTTTCAACAACATCAAGTTGATCAAGGTTATCAAAAGAATTACTAAAACGGTGCAATGAAGCATCAAAAATAAGTTCTCTACCGAACATGAGAAAATTAGGAGTGAAATCTGTGGCTAGATTCACACTATTATTCAAAGCTAATTGAACATGAGGCAAATATTTTGACCAAGTTCTATGATCATCCTTAACAAAACAAGAAATACATGTTTCGACCGTTTTGTTATATCTCTCTACAGGGTTATTTTGAGGGGTATATAAAGTATTATAAAATATTTTATTAATATTATAACTTTTCAGAAAATCAACGAACTGCTTCGCTGTAAACTGGCTTCCATTATCACAAACTAAAATTTTAGGCGTTCCAAACCTAAGAAATATCTCTTTTTCAAGAATCTTACAAATTACTTTAGTAGTAGCACTAATCATAGGAAATATCCAACAATATTTTGTAAAAACATCTACAATTGAAAGTATATACTTGTGTCCAGAATAAGCTTTTGGAAGAATTCCAATAATATCAATAGAAAGCATTAACATTGGTTTATCAACTTTTTTAGGATTAACCATAATTCCATGAGGTGGATTAGTAGAAGATTTATAAGCTTTACAAGTATCACAAGAAGAAATGTATTTTTGAACATCAATAAACATACCTTTCCAAAAATAATGTACTTTTAATTTATTTAAAGTTTTATGAATTCCTAAATGTCCTGAATTAACATCATCATGATTAGATCTAATTGTGTCTAAGATGTGTTCTTTAGGTATGACAATTTTCCAATTTAAAAGATTATTAGGATTATATTTATCTTTACAAAATCTATACAAAGTATCACTTTCAACTTTGAAATTTTTATATTTTCTAGGAAACTTTTGACAATTTATAAATATTTTTCTATACCAAGGATCAACGATATCCTCGTCTGGCAAAACAATATTATTATTTAAAGGAACATTAATAGCAGAAATTTCTATTCTAGATAGACAATCTGGAACTAAATGTAAAGAACCTTTTTTATATTTAACATCAAAAGTAAATTGAGAAATTCTAGCAGCCCAACGTGCAAGACGACCACTAGGATTACTAAGTTTTAGAAGCCAAGTTAAACTAGCATGATCAGTGATAACTGTAAATTTCATTCCTTCAATATAAGGTCTGAAATGTTCAATAGAATCTAATATTGACAACAACTCTCTTTCAGTTGTGCTATAATTACGTTCACATTTATTAAGCGATCTAGAATAATAAGCTACAGGATGTTGATCTCCATTATCATCATCTTGGCTCAGGACACTACCAATTCCAACGGAACTAGCATCGCAATGTAAAAAGAATGGTTTCTCAAAATTTGGGCAATGTAAAACAGGTGCAGAAATCAATGCAAGTTTTAAATTATTAAAAGCGACTTCAGCTTCTTCATTCCAGGAAAGAGATTTTTTAGAATTCTTGCTTCCAGCCGTTAATTTTGTTAATGGCGAAGCAATATCAGCAAATTTATCAATGAATCTACGGTAATAAGAACATAACCCAAGAAAACTTCTTAATTGTCTAACGCTTTCTGGGCGTGGGAAACTTTCAATTGACTCTAATTTAGCAGGGTCTGTATGTAAACCATTACTATCAACAATATAACCGAGGTAACGAAGTTTATCTTTACAAAAATTACACTTTTTTAAATTAATAGTTAACCCAGCATCTTTAAGAATTTTATAAATTTTATTTAAATAATATAGGTGATCAGAGAAACTAGAATTTACCAATATAAGATCATCTAAGTAACAGAATGCTACATTATCAAATTCAGGCCCAAACAACTTATCTACAAGCCTTTGCAACTCAGCTGGAGCATTGGTCAAACCATACACCATACGGGTAAAATGAAACAAACCTTTCCCAGGAACAACGAAAGCAGTCTTCTCTCTAGAAGATTCTTCTAAAGCGATTTGCAAAAATGCCTTAGACAAATCAATAGTAGTTATATAATTAGCACCTCGAAGGTTATCTAAAATTCTAGAAGGATAAGGCAAAGGGTAAGAATCTTTAATAGTTACTGAATTTAATTTTCTAGAATCCAAACATAATCTTGTTCCACCATCGCGTTTTTCAACGGCTAACACTGGAGAACACCAAGGAGATTTGGAAGGTACAATAATATTTTCCTTTAATAAAACTTCTACTTCATCATAAAGTTCTTTTTGTTTAGCAGGACTAAGTGGCCAATAACGTTGTTTAAAAGGTTCACCAGTAACATTAATTTTATGTTTAACTAAATGAGTGAGACCCAAGCCTCTCTTTTCATAAGAAATATCTTCAAAAAGTGAAATAATTTTATTAAGTTCCTGTTTCTCAGACGGAGAAAGTTCAGAAACAGAAGTAACCGCATTAACACAAGTTGTGGATTCATTTTCAAAAGTAATTTTATTTAATAAGTCTTTAGCAAGGTTAAATTTCAACCAAAAGTCGAATCCCAAAATAATGGAAGGTTTAAAAGAAGGTATTATCAAAAAATCTACATTTTTAGTTATATTATCACAAGTGATAGGTAAAACCATAGTTCCAATAACCTTGTGTGGAGAACCATCAGCAGTAACAGCATTACCTTGGTGAGGTTTAAGTTTAAATCCTAATTGTAAAAATGTTTGATGAATATTAGAACCGAGTACACAACTACAAGCTCCGCTATCTAACAAACCAGAATAAAGTTTATTATTAATATTAAATTTTAAATAGGGTCTAGTGTCTTTATTTTTAACAAACAAAACAGGGGCAGCCCTGATATTACTAAAGAAAACTTTCAAATAATCTAACCAGTCACTAAATTCTTTTTTACAAGTGGCATCATCCGGTGCATTGCTAAATTTTTTCAACATCGAGTCACCTGAGGTTTTATCAAAAACTAGGGCTCGATGGGGCCTGATACGTTTTTTGACTGTTCAGTATTACAAACTTCGCAAGTCTTCGTAGTGACACCAGCTTTGTGACACTTAAAACAAATTATGCCAGGAAACTTAGGGCAATTTTTATAAGAATGTCCAGAGGACTTACATTTTAAACATATTAATTCATCTGCTTTAACAGCATTAACGTGAGCAGAAGGTTTTTCTTTTTTAATACTTCTATTCTCACTTAAGTTCTTTCTAGACACAAAATTTTCTAATTCTCTGCTGAGGTTAATGAACTCTTCAATAGTAGAAATAGTTTTACCAAACACAAAAGGTGTGTAAATATTTAACATATTATGTTTAATAATAGTTATTAGGGTAGCATCAGAAATAGGCATAGACAAACGGCTTGACATATCCATTATATCTGTAATAAAGTCTGGTAAGGACTCAGTTATCTTTTGTTTACGAGTGCGGAGTTCATGTTCTAAATGATAGTCAAATTCAATCCTATCAAAACGTTTCAACAACGCAGCCTTCAATTCCTGCCAAGAAGCAATACGAATACGCACACTACGAAACCATTTAAGCGCTGTGCCTGACAAAAGATCAGCAAATGAACTAACTAAAAAATGTTCATTAAAATTTTTAAACAAGAAATATTCTTCCACTTCAGTAATAAATTCCCTAACACACGATTTACCATCATACAAAAGCTTACAACGTTTCAAATCGGGTAACTTTGTAACAGAAGGCAAGTTTTTCTTCAAGTCTTCATTCAATAAAACATTCATCATATTAAACGAAGATGCAGCTCTCGGACTATAATCACCAGCTCCCCGACTATGTGAAAACGGATCAACAACTTCAGTCAGATCAGCCATGACATGGGGCATCTCGTGAGTAGATGTACCAACCGGGACAGTATTATCAACAATTGCAAACAATGGTGGAGCCTGCGTCTCCTTGTCCATGTTTGAAAACAATGTGAAATCTAAAAATAGTTGTATAAAATGCACTAAGAACTTCCAATGAATGCAATGAATGCAGCCATAAAAGTTAGAAAAGTAAATAAGTTATGAATGCAACTTAATTGTTATTGTTGAAAAATGCTAACCTCAAAAGTAGGTCAAACAAAAGAAATGAATGTTATTGTTAAGTTATTTAGGTCAAATGCCTTTAAGTAATGATAAAAAAGTGCATCAGTGATTCACAAAATAAAGTATTTCTGTTTACTTGAGGTAAACATCAAAGATTCAAATATTACTATACTTTCACATATTAGTTTGAAGTTTATAAACTTTTCATTATATATTACTATGTAGATAATGTAACTTGTTATAAATTAAGGTTATACAAGATAAAACAATGTAACAATAACTGTGAATGTTATACAAATTGAAATATTCACCTGTAATTAAGAGATATAAACAAAAGCGTACCAACCTGTAGTAAGATTAGTTTTGTAAAGTAAACAAACAATAATATTTACTGAAACACAGAGTTATGCAGTAATATACATGAAAGAAACATTGTTCTAAACATGTTAAATTAAATTAATAATGCAAAGGTGACAAGGATATATTATATATATTTGCACACTGTCAAGTCCCTGTTCGCGAGCGACAATTGTAATAATAAAAAATATATATGCTTGTGTGTTTTGTTGTTTGAGATAAAGTTAACAAGTGTGTTCTCCTGTAAATTAACAAAATAGATAGGTACATTACCTTAAAGATTCGGGCGCCTTGGAGAAGCACATGCCTAAGATAGTCAATCAAGTAGGTTGAAGACTTTTAATCTGCCGGAGGTAAGCTAAATGAAACCACCGCACTGAGGTTTAAGGTTTTATTCTCTAGCGCTCCAGTGTGCTTATCATAGTAAGAATTTTATGCTAGTAGATTAAAATTTAAGAACTACATGACATATTACTCTTGTCACCAATGCAATTTTTTAAGGTTTTTAAATTTAAATTTTAATTAAAAGTAAACGAAAGCTCACGGCATCCCTCGGCGAGTGTGTGAAGGTTCACCTCAACCAGCGAAGCTTAACATTCCGCTCCACAAGCCATTATTCCAAGATATTGCACATGCTCGTTCGTATGGTTGAAAAATCCTTCAAACCATCAGAGGCAAGTTCCAAGAAAGGCCAAAAGTTAAAGTTAAACAAAGAAATAGGAAAAAGAAAAAGGCGGCTCCAATAGAGACCTGAAATAAAATTTTAGGTTATTAGAACAATTCCTATGAGAATACTCGAAGTCCTAATTTTTGAGAAAAACGTGTGACTTACCGCCATAATTAGTTGGTTAAATGCCAAACACACGATAAATCATGGTATTTTTGAAACAAATACTGAAACAACAGAATTTAAAATATTATTTTTCAATCAGAAAAAAAATACGTCGAAATGAATCTTTTGAGAAAATGTCAACTCACCAGAAATATGGATCAATTCCACATTACCATCATAGCGGGGACATTTTATGATGTCATCCGGACAAGAATAACTTTAATCCATTACAATGGATGACGATTCATAAATTTTTATTAAAAAATCGACATCTTTGTCGAACGTCAAGAGAGAAAGGTGACGTGCCGGCCAACGCAGTGTTGCCAGTCGCCTCCAATGTTCGGATATTAGCGAAATTTCGACTAAAAGCCGTTAAAGACCACCGATGTAACGAGATTCACAAACGCGACGTTACAACCATCCGGTCTCTTGCCATCGTCACGCACCAGCCCATTAGGTTCACGAACCGCTGGCACGCCAGCGGTGACAAGAGCACGGCGGATAATGTCGTTGATGCAGGCGTGTCGCGATATGCGCCCAGCGCTTCTGCTGCATGAAAGGCCATGGTGCCCAAGGCTGTCAACAGCTTCACCGCAGTGGCAACGATGGGGAGAAACGCACGGCGCTCCTAAGAGAATTTGAATTAATTGAATTTTTTTATCTTTCTAGGATAAGTACAAGCGCGCACTAGCGGATGGCGAGAACGTGCGCCGACGCATGATGAAGCAAGTGGAAGACGCCAAGTCCTTCGCCATACAGAGCTTCTGCAAAGACTTGCTTGATGTGAGTTCTTAGTTTTGTATAATGAGATGAAAACTTCTTGACAAAGTAGTCTAATTGCGCATAAAGTGTTTTTTTTTTATATCAGCCGCGTGGGTCACAGAAGAGAAGAATTAGGGCCACTCCATCTCTTCTCATGCGGTGTCGTACAAGACGACTAAGGGATAGGGACATCAGACAGATATATACAGGCCAGACTCAGCCTCAGATATAAGCTCGAGTCAACAAGCTGGCATTGCTTTAGGGAACGTTCATATCTGACGGAACTTGCGTCGCGTATTATCGGTCGCGTAACGCCAGAACAGACAAATGTATAGAAAAACACTTGGCCATTCACACTCGACGCACTAACGTAACATCGGTTGAGTGTGAACAGTCAAGTGTTTTTCTATACATTTGTCTGTTCTGGCGTTACGCGACCGATAATACGCGACGCATGTTCCGTCAGATATGAACGTTCCCTTAAAGTCTATTATTTAATGCCGTTTTTTGCAGTGGCGCTGGCACCATTGTGGTTTGGCTTTGACAGAATCGAGGCTCAGGATGTCTTCGTGGCATTTAATCCATTTCCCCACTCTTCCTTTGGTGACTGAATGCATTGATGACTAGTACTGCCAGTGGGGACGCCGTTTGACCGGATGGATGATCATCCCTTCTATGTGGGGCCATTTCACCCAAATCCCCTGTAACATCTGCCATACATGTTTATATGGCAACCGGGACCGACGGCTTAACGAGCTCTCCGAGGCACGACCAGACCAATGCTAATACTCATATTCTATACAAATATTTGCACTGAGCGGGATCGAACCCGCGCCTCCTGCGTAGCTAGCTCCTCACTACCACCACGCCCGGAGGCTGTCCTGTCCTGCACGCTATTGGTGATATAATGATTACTGAGTTACGTTACGATAACTAGCGATTATTTTATCTGTCCTTGTCGCACATATCACACGTACGCGACAATACCCGAGCAACAGCTGTCGTTGCGTGTTTCGTAGTTCGTAGAAAGCTATCAGCACAGCGGTAGTTCTAAACTGTCAGATCCGCTATCTCAAGAGCAATTTCATTCTTGTCTGGAACGCGCTTGAAGTGATACGTAATCATTTTCAAATAAAAAAGTTTGGAACCACTGAAACATTGTTTACCTTTTTCTCTCGTTTCGTTGGCTTTACTTTAGTCATGCATTGAGTCTAAGGCGAGGTCTCTCTTATTAGGTAGCGGACACATTAGCAGCGGCGGCGGAGAGCGTGCCAGAGGGCGAGGTGTCGGAGGGAGGCGCGGCGTCGACGGAGGCGGGAGCGGCCGCGGCTCTACGCTCTCTACATGATGGCATACGGCTCACGCGAGCACAACTGTCACAGGTACTGGATTTTTTACTTACGTTTCATCAGAAACTGTCCCAGTTGAGTAGGCAGAGACAGAATTTCACTTCCTACGATCCTGGCATATATATATGCCCATCACTTCTTCAGTAATAGAGTGGTCCGTAATTGGAACTTGCTGCCGGAGGATGTTGTTTCTGCCACCTCAATAAACTCATTTAAAATCGACTTGATAACTGGCTACGACTAGACAATTCAGTGCTTAAAAAAATGACGGACAATTAATACAAAAAAAAAATCTATAGACTATTATATTTTATCACTAGAAGTGAACACAACAGCTTGTAGCTGCTTGTTCATAATTATATAAATAAATAAATAAATAAATATCTTTCGCTTCTTCTAATTTCCTAAACTCAATAATACAGTTTTGTTATGAAGGTTTCTTTTTTTATACAAAAGGACACGTCAATTTGATCGCCTGATGGTAACCTAAAGACTCGGAAAGAGGTTCACCATCGTAAACATGTACCAAGTTAACAGTGGTGGCACTCAGCCTGACGGCCTCATCAGATGCCTTTTCACGCCCCGCTTAAAGGACCCGGGACTGTAGGAAGAAGGAAACTTGTGAAAACGTGAAATTTTCACTTTACAGAAACTGAAAATTTTGCCTTTTTGTTCATCATCATCATCATCCACATAGAGACGTTAGTCCTGATTGCATCCGAGGCCATAGTGCCCTCGGAGCTCAGGGTCCGCCTTCCGGCTCTTCCACCTCCATTTTGCACGATCTTGGGCGTCCAAGGTAGTGAGACCGTTTGCACGCATGTCACCCTCCACGACGCCCAGCCAGCACTTCTTGGGCCTACCCCTTCTACCTGGACCTGGTGGGATCGCCTTTTTGTTCAGTAGATCAATAATATTATGTATCATTACAGGTGTTCAGTCGGCACGGTCTCGTCCCGGTGTCGCCGCTGAGAGAGAAGTTCGACCCCAATTTACACGAAGCTTTATTTCAACAGGTGAATATTATATTTTTACGCTACATATTATATTTTCACCGCTGTAAATTCTCAAAGGGGTTGGTCAACACCCACATTTCGCCAGCTACGATTTTCGCCGCGCCGTTTGGTACCCGGCA
Organism: Eilema sororculum; assembly: GCA_914829495.1. Classification (NCBI taxonomy): domain Eukaryota; kingdom Metazoa; phylum Arthropoda; class Insecta; order Lepidoptera; family Erebidae; genus Eilema; species Eilema sororculum. The sequence continues at coordinate 9,650,720 of OU618551.1, forward strand.
GAGTAGAATTTGGGCCACTCCATCTCTTCCCATGCGGTGTTGTACAAGGTGACTAAGGAATAGGGCTTTTTTTTTTATCGTGCGATAGATCCCCACGGATACCACCCCCACGGAGCGGGTGGAGGTGGTTATGTCGGACTCGAACCGACTAAAACGCACGCCGTCTTGGGTCCTTGGTTGCCGGAGGTGAGATTGCCAAAAGCATATCTCTCGCACCCCTACAGACCCAGGACCATCTCTTTCGAGATGGCCCCCTTCGGGTTGTGGGGACCACAATGTCCCCACCCAGTGATGGATCTCAGCATCACAGTGATGGCACTCGGACGTTGGCTCCTTCCGGATCCGACACAGGTAACTCCCGAAACACCCGTGTCCGGTAATCACCTGCGGCAGCCGGTACGAGATGCTGCCGTGTGGCCTCTCTAGCCACTCCTCCATGATGGGTCTTACCGCCGCTATTACGGCGTGCCCTAAGGAATAGGGCTGTTTAACATCAGACAGATATGTACAGCCCAGACTCAGCCTTAGATACAGGCTCGAGTCAGCAATAGTGCCCGGAATACGGCAATAGGGCTCACCCCCTATTAAGTGGGACCGAATATGAATGATTGGTGAAATGTGGGTGTTAATTCACCTCTACCTAACCCACCAGGGATAAAGGCGTGATGATATGTATGATTTTCGGTCTCACGTAGCAGGGGCGAACCTATTGCACATTGTCATGTATGGAGGCTTAGGGCTAGCCTTTATCGCCTTCTAAGAAACCAATCATGGTTAACGAAATGTAGGTGTTAACACATTTCTGTCTGCCTCTTCAGAAATTTACAGGCCTGAATATAGCTTAGTGGTTAAGAAGTTGGCCTTACGATCGAGAGGTCCCGCGTTCGAATCCTGGCCATTACACTACCGACGTGAACCCACTCCTAGCACAAGCAATTTAGCTTAGTTGGAGGGGTTAGAGGGAATATTAGTAACTTCGGTTCTAATATTCTTGTTACAAAAAAAGAGATTATACTCAAGCCACTAATTTCTGTTTCCAGGAAGTGGAAGGTGCCCAAGGAGGCACAGTGGTAGCTGTAAGTAAGGTCGGTTACAAACTGCACGAGCGCTGCGTGCGGCCCGCACTAGTCGGTGTTGCCAAGTGATTCTGACACTCGATCGGATAAGTCTGTGGACGGCCTTAGGCCTGTGGAGTGAGCGGGAAGAGCTAATTTATAATAATTATTGTCACTGAGCTTAGAATCCATTTAATTTGTGTTTATAATTGATATTTATCTGTAGCAAATGTGTAAAAATGTTGTGGCATGACTTGGGATGCGGTAGCATGACTTGGCATGCGGTAACATGACTTGGCATGCGGTGGCATGTCATGGGATTGCGTGTTGTGATTTTAAATTTAGCGGTGTATTTGAAGCGGCCTAACTTATAATGTCATTGAATGACTTGAAATGTCGCAGCATAATTTGGGATGCCACAGCGTGATAAAGACAATGATATGTTACTTGAGTTTTTTGATATACAGGATGGCAGTAATATGCTCGAGATATATTGTACTATGCCATATCTTGGGATACTTCAGCATCTAGTAGAATGCTACGGGATTACTTAGGATGTTAAATTATGTGACTTGTAAAATAAATATGCATGGAAATGTTTGAAGATACACTGTCTAAAGATACTGTCACATATGTAGGGATGCTTATGTGTCTAGGTATTTAAAGGCTAGAAGTTGAAGATATTTATAAACAAATTAGTATCCCTGTGTCATATTGAAGAAAGGATGCGGCATCCCAAATAAATGTCACAATATCCCCAAGAATGTCACGACATGCCAAATATTTTAGACTGAATGGCATTTATAAAAATGACTCAGTATGTTTAATGAGACGTTTCATATTTTAAGCGGACTTAGCATGCCAAAGCATCCCATGGCATGCTGAAAAGTGCTTGAAAATATAATACTAAAAATGTTATTTTATTCCCAGATTCTAATGTTCAGGATCAAATAATTATTAAATAAGATGTAGACTTAGGCTTATTCACATCTAACTTACAGTCAGCCCGCTGAGCGCGCTCACTCTATGCTAGATACGACTGAGCCTTTATAGTCCGGTAGGCCTACTATAAAACGTACATCCGAAGCTTCGGACAACTGATACCAATGAATCGGGCAAATCGTTCGGACTAAGCCAACGAAGCGAAAGAAAAAAGGTAAACAAAGTTTCAGCGGTGCCTAACATTTATCACTTCAAGCGCATTCCAGACAGGAATGAAATTGCTCATAAGATGGCGGATCTGACAGTTTAGAAGCGCTGTGCTGACCGCTTTGCTGTACTACGAAACACGCAACGACAGCTGTCGCCCGGCCATTGTCGCGTACGTGTGACATGTGCGAAAATAATCGCAATGTAACTCAGTAATGATCGCTTTGTTTACCTTTTTTCTCTCGTCTCGTTGGCTTTAGTACTTAAATACATATTTTGTTCGCATTTCGTGCGGTACCGAAGTTTCGCATATGCATTTTGTGGTAGCTCCCAGCTTACTTCGTTAGAAATATAACTACATAATATAATAATAAAGTCTGTACATTTAATATTTTTCTTAAAACGAGACGTTGTTATCACAGAAAGCATTTAATGCGTGCATTATTCGTACCTGACGTTTATTCAGCCCGCCGATTGTATGCCAAACACACTCGGCGCGCTCACTGTACGCCAGATATGAAAAATTATAATTATTTAAAGAATTGGTATATGGAAATGGATTTTTTTTTTCGTTGTGTGATACCCAAAGATGTCTTTGTAAATAATTGAACTACGAAATATGTATTTGTTTCACTTTTATATTTGGTTTTGGTGTAGGTATGAATGAGACGCATTTATTTATGGATTATAGAGTTAATACACGAACTTCCCAACCCTAATTTAGTTTGTCAGTGGCGAAGGAAGCCGGTGGGAAATAGTTTGTCATACAGAAAGCCGGCAGGAATCTAGCTATAGGACTCCTAGCTATTGGTTAACGTTTATCTCAGCACCAAATTTCATTAAAATCGGTTCAGTGATTTACACTTAAAAGCGTAACAGATTGACAGTCAGACAGAGTTAGTTTATAATATTTAGGCTTAGTTGCACCATACTACCTGCTAAAGTAAGTGGTTTACGTCAAATTTAACATTAACGGTAACAATGACTCTAACGGTTTCTGCTAAATGTGTTGCACCAGTGTATTTAAGCTCGGTTAAAGTTATCAGGGTTGCAAGTCAAATGAGACAGTATTTACGTCAGATTCCTTATGGGTATTTTTTTGATTGTGGTAATGTTAAAGTAAGATGGTGCAACCCAGCCTAAGTATGGCCACCTCACGGAACCTGGTCCTAAACGGTTAAACGACACAACTTTTTGTAAATTATAATCTATATTCCATTCGGTTAATAACATAAAGTAATCGTAAACAATCTTGATGTATTGTGTCTTATTAAAATGTTTTATTTCAAAATTCATTTTATTAATATTGTTCTGTTTAGAAACTCATTTTAAAGACTACCATCCATTTACTTTACTTTACAAAGATGCCATTTTGTTTACCATCAGGCGAGGCGAAGGTAAATTGACGTGTCCTTTAAAAAAACTACTTATATACCGAAATTGAACCACTAGTTAAGTTAGATAACCTGGTTTATTTGTTTTTATAAAAAGTCTGCAAGTACAGCGGCGTCATAAATATCTTGACGAAGAAGTCTCAAAATGATCTTAAAACTCTCGTATTAAGAGCAAATCAAACTGTTTTATTGATTTAAATTGTATTATTGTTCAAACTAAATGTGTGTACCAAATATCAAAACAATCAGTCAACTAGAAGGAGGTAAAAAAACGAAATTAAGATCATTTTGAGTACTTAGTACGTCAACATCTTTCTAATGCTGACTGTACCTAACCTTACCGAATGGAGTATAATAATAATAATTATTATTGTCTTGACAAAAGTGAATGAACTTGTCTATAGTTCCAAGAATTATGAAAAATTATGTGATTCCGACGATATTGGATGGATTTATTACTTATTTTAGCAGTAGTATAAATAAAAGTATGAGTTTTAGACAATGTCGGTGGCATTCTGGCTGATAACGAAGGATTCTTTGCTTCATAAAGTGCATCAGATATAGGTATTACTTGGCTAAACAGAAATGATGTGCCCACACATTCACTTCATCTTTGTAAAAACTTTGATTGTATCGTGAAATGTAGCACCTGTGATAAATCTGAGAACGCTCTGTGTGTGAACTAGGGCTGATATATTGTATAGAACAAGACGTCCGCTCGCTCGCGCGTTCTGTCACATTATGACTACTACTTGTGTGTGATGTGTGACGTCATTTGGGCTAAGCCTAAGGCCCACTATCCACGGAGGCGTAGCTTCATAGATGCTTAACACTATCCACGAGGCGTATTTTGCACGCGTACGTTTTCATACTTTTCATTCATTTGTCGCCATTGTTAAGAAAAGAAACACTTGCGTTCACTCGTTGTACGCCTGGGCGTATAACATGCGATACGCCAGGCGTCGTGAAGCTTACATGCAGCGACGAGAGCGCGTCCGTCGACAGAGTTACATTTGTATGGCAGCAGCAAGCAAGCGTACACCAAACGTCTAATGACGAATACGTGTCTATGAAGCTTCGCCTCCGTGGACAATAGGCCTAAGCCTAATCAATCTATCTCTGTAAAAAAGTTTGAATTTGTATTTCTTGAGTAAAAAAATGGATGATTGACACTCAATCACAGCTGTGAATGACAGTCACCCGATTTTTCATACGGTAATCTTCCGCCGCTTTCTAAAAAAAACCGCACGCCGCCGTCTCGTGTTTTCAGATGCCGGTATTAACGTGGCCCTATGGCATTTACCCTCACCCCGGAATGAATAACCCCATTCACTAAATCTTCATTTGACAGACTTAAAAAAAGAAGTCGTCTGCATTTTTTAATAGAACGAACACATGAACTACAATATGTGGTTCTTCAAGAAGGGTATTAGGTTTCTTCAAATCGGCAGCACGAGTGTAACGCCGCATGTGTTGCATACGTCCATATGCCACGGTAACCACTTTCTATCAGGTGGGCTGTGGGCGTATCTGCCACGTGGTATAAAAAAGAGTAAAGGTCCAACCATACCAAACGGATCGCATCGGCCCGCATCGAAACGAATTTTACAATCTTTAAACGAAATTAAATCTTGTATACAGTGTTTAAAGTTTATATTACCAAGTCAAGGGTAAACACAGCCGGTGACATGCCGCGACACAAGATCGGCTCCGTCCGCCTGCGTACGGATACCGACGCATACGTTCGAATACCGCCGAATGCGCTCGGAGCCGTCCGCCTGGGTTCGGATTTCGCCGGATGCGCTCGGACGCGTAATCACATTCTCGAAAGTGCACGCGCTGTAGACGCAGTCCCGCATTCGGTCGGATACGGCGGCATCCGTTCGGATACGGCGGCATCCGGTCGGATACGGCGGCATCCGGTCGGATACGGCGGCATCCGGTCGGATACGGCGGCATCCGGTCGGATACGGCGGCATCCGACCGCGTTCGTGCGATGCGATACTGGCCGATGCGATCCGTTTGGTATGGTTGGACCTTAAGAATTCTGCAAGTTGTCAGGCAGTAATTCCAACCGACATAGTCCATAGCCGTAGTGCCCTATTCCATTGTGTGAAGTGTAACTGGTAGATATAGTTGAGCTGATTCTGAGTTATATGTGACGAGCGCGAGTAGTAAACAATATAGTTGGTTATTGTTACATTGTGTTTCATTTTGTAGTACACCTGATGCTAATTTCTACAGGCAATTTTGATCTCGTTCTTGCGACCCATGGGAACTTATTCCAGGAATATAATAATCTATGTAATTGATATATCAGGATATGTAATACTTGGAACAAATTTCAGCTAGATCCGTTCAGCCATTCGAACGTTTTGAATAAAAAAACAATTACGCCTTAGAAGTAGAAGCAAGCCCTTTTTCCGCTCCGACAAACGAAACTGAACAACTAGTTGTTCCGATCGGAACTCAGTGTGTGTTTTTGTGCTTATCGAACCAACTACTCGAGTAAACCATATTAAAGTAATATAGGGTTTCATATAAAATTCCTAACGGTACAACGAAACAAAACAAGGATTTGTTACTATTGTTTTTTTTTCGCTCAGGTACATGTCGTCTAAAATTTAACTTGACTATAGTTGCAACTCACTTAGAGTTCCAAAATGACCAGTATTATTTTGTCGAATTCTACAAAAATGCGCGTCGTACCGTATGCACCATTGACCTGCACCATCAATGGTGCAGATGAGACTAATTAGTTTCATTTGCACCATTAATATTGATACAACTACCTCACCATACTTTCCTTGTCCCCGTCCATCGTACCGTATGCACCGGTGAGACTAATTAGTTTCGTTTGCACATGTTTGCACCATTATTATTTAATTTAAATAAAAAACCAATGAACGTCGCAAAACATGTGAACATCGCCTTGAAAAACAAATGAATATCTTGAAACATGTATGCATGCTGTATGGTATGCAGCAACATGTAAAGGATTATCCTAAAAAATTAATGTCCATGGTCCACAGTATCAAATCGTCCAAGTGGCATACAGCTATAGTTGGACCGTCAGGCATAAATATAGTTGATCCGATTATTTCCTAACCGACCAATCAAATAGTTGTGTCGTTAGGAAATAGAATAGTTGAAAAAAAAAACAGATAGAATTACCCAGACCAATCAAATGCAAATAGCCATATTCATGCATACAAATATTTGCACCGAGCGGGGATCGAACCTGCACCTTCTGCGTGGCAGTATCAGTTTTCAATTGTTCAGTTCAGTTGGTCAGAGTGGAATAAGTGGAAGCAAGGAGAATTCCAGCTAAATCCCTGTATAACTTGAAGACCTCGGATTGTCAAGAGCTTCAGTAAGCTCTTTACTTACACGAATATCTAAAACGGCATTGATAGGATCTTACCAAATTTGGATAGGCAGAGGGGGGAACACTTGTGACGGTGGAGGTGAGCGCTGATGCATCACAAGGTGGCCACCCTAAACCTACACCTGGGTCACAAGTCCCAGGCGCCGTCACAGTGTTCCTCTCTGTACCACGCCATGGACCCGGCGACCGCACGGTGAATCCATGGAATGCTGAGAACCAGTTCTCATTAGTAGAATAGTTTGACCGAGCCGCTTAATAGACATAAGACATAAACTCACGCCTGTATTCCCCGAAGGGGTAGGCAGAGGTGCTAGCACCCACATTTCGCCAGTTTATGTTTGGGTCCCAATGTAATAGGTGGCGAGCCTATTGCCATTAACCGGGCACTTATAAACCTGCGATAAATACACACATAACTTCGAAAAGTCATTGGTGTGTGCCATGGTAAACCTGGGATCGAACCCGAGACCTCGTCTCAGCAGTCCATTACCCATACCACTAGGCTACCGCAGATACCGCTTAATAAGGTGGTTAAAAACCGCTCCGTGAGTTCTTAACTCACGGAGCGGTTTTTAATCGCGTCCGCCCCGGTTTCGGTTAGGCCGGGACCGGGACTCCACCAAAGTGGAGACGAGACGAGCGGAGAGATGTTTTTAAACAACCAATATAAATGCGTTATTGACACATCTCTCCGCTTAGCTTCAGTGGTGATAGCTATAGAGCGATGGACGACGGGAAGCGCAGACAAAATGTGAGCGGGCGGCGTGTTGTGAGCGATGTCACCCTCCCCCCATCTCGCACGCCAGCAACTCACTACTTTTTTTGTAATAACAGCGACATCTTTTTTATTCTATTCCACGAAATACACTGGCCAGCGAATTGCCACTTATCTAGAGGTAACCGGATTTGGGACCCACAGGTAACACCGTTGTACGCCTATCACGGATTATTCCAAGATTTGCTAATCATATCATTTATTTTGATAATTTCTATACATCTATCCCCTTAGCTGCATATCTCGCAAAAGAAGGAATTTATTGTTTAGGAACCATTCAAGCAAATCGTATTACAAATGATTTTCGACATGACTTCTGTCAAGTAATTGTGTGTTGTGTGGTTGAATAAAAAACAAACATACAATCTTCATATTTTTAATATTACGATTATAAACGAATTTAATCCAGACTGATGTACACATCGGACACTCCACAATCCCAACAAATTATTCATACTTCTAGTGTTATAACGTAAAAGGTTTTGATAGTACCGTTGCCGATGAAAATATTACATGGAAATGATGTAAAATCATCGCTTGTGTGACACAAAGCTGTACAAATATTTAACATAATTATACGTTAAATGAAATTTTTATAGCATTTATTATGCTAACTTTTAAGTTCGAAAAACATCCCAAAAAATTAAATGCTCAAGTGAGACTTGAACTCATGACCTTTCCCTTACAGGGGGAATGCTCTTCCAACTGAGCTATTGAGCCACACCTGAATAATTTCAAATTTTCCTTCTCTTTATATCCGTCTTTAAGGGCGACGGTGGTGCCATCTACCAACATTCTTACGAACTGTTGGAAACAATGAATGATTTTACAACCATTTTTAAACATTGAATTTTGATGACTCCGCCCAAATATTTAAATGAATTTTTTATAGCATTTATTATGCTAACTTTTAACTTCGAAATACATCGGCAAAAAGAACTCAAGTGGGACTTGAAGCCACGACTGTCGCCCTTAAAGACGGATATAAAGAGAAGGGAAATTTGAAGTGATTCAGGTGTGACTCAATAGCTCAGTTGGAAGAGCATTCCCCCTGTAAGGAAAAGGTCGTAGGTTCAAGTCCTAGTCCACTTGAATTCTTTCGAATATTATACTTTACTAGCTTTTGCCCGCGGCTCCGCCCGCGTGGAAGTCGGTTATCGCGACCAAACATAGCCTATGTCCTTCCTCAAGGTCTAATCTACCCCTATACTAAATTTCATCAAAATCGGTTCAGTGGTTACGGCGTGAAAGCGTAACATACAGACAGACAGACAGAGTTACTTTCGCATTTATAATATTAGTATGGATTCTGATACTGACATCACAGATATATAGGGTAAATGTACCTATTCTTTGTACCCCACCAATTTATTGGCACAGCTATAATAAAAAAAATAACAAGAAGTCAAAACCGTTAACTTCATTTGCAAATAAAGATTTTTCGATAGCTTTTGCGATAGCTACAAGAAGTAATTAAATATTTATTTTCGATCAAAATAACGGAAAACTATATTCCATATGTTACTATTCTCTTCTCTTAAAATAAATAAATAATCCACAACATTGTACATAACGCTATCTAGACCCATGGTAAGCTTAACTAGCTTGTATTATGGAATCTAGAATGCGGAGAAACATACATAGATACTTTTTTTTGTAAATACGTACATATTGTACAAAACACCCAGACCAATGCAAATAGCCATATTCATGCATACAAATATTTGCACTGAGCGGGGATCGAACCCGCGCCTCCTGCGTAAGTCGCGTTCATTACCGCCGCGCCACAGAGGCATATAAAGACGTACAATTTTCATACACAACATTTATTTGACATAATTATTTCGCTTAAAGTGCCAATAATTGGGTGATTTACCCTAGATTTGATGCTACTACGAAATTCATACATAAAAACACATCAAAATTCACGCCAACTGCCATGTTCCGTTCTATCGTAGTGCAATGCCATGTAAGCTACTGATTGGTCAAATCAAAGTCAGTTGACCAATCAATTTACTGGATTATCTACAATGCCGCCATCTTCCTTTCTTTCCATTCATAAAATCCAAGTTTAGATATACAGTTTATTTTCGTAGGTATACAGTCTGTACTACTACATAAGTACCATGGAGAAGGAAATGATAGCGGAGTTGTTGCAAGGCAATTGAGTCGCGTGCCATCCAAACGTCAAATGGACTCAATCGGTCTGTGACGTCATTATTTACTCTAGTGAAACGTGTTAAGTTCAACAATATATAAATAGCTATAAACTGATTTATGAATGAATTGTGGTACCAGTGTGTACAAATTGTACAGATAGGTAAATAGAAGTCGGGGAGGAACGTCATAGCTATGACGTCATTCGACTTTTGACATCCCACGCGTCTCCCTTCCCACCCGCATTTGGCGACGCGTTTTTATTAGACGAAATATCAATGGGGCATCTCCGTTACTTAATCATATTCTGTACTCCGTGATAAGTACTCTAAAGTTACAATACGTCACACAAGCGACACCAATAGAACTATGCTTCATTCCATTAGGTACAGTCAGCATCAGAAAGTGCTCAATATGATCTTAATTCCTTGGCTTTCCTCCCTTCCTGTGACGCATTGTTCTGATATATTGTCCCAACTACTACGACTCCTGCCAGTGGGGACGCCGTTTGATCAGCCCTTCTATGTGGAGCCATTTCACCAATTCCCCTATAACAACTGCCATACATGTTCGTATGGCAACCGGGACCGACGGCTTAACGTGCTCTCCGAGGCACGACCAGACCAATGCAAACACTCATATTCATCTTTCAGGACCATTAAGTTGAATTCCCAATATGTTGAATTCTCTGAAAGTTGGATTCCCATTAAGTTGAATTCCCAATATGTTGAATTCTCTGAAAGTTGGATTCCCATTAAGTTGAATTCCCAATATGTTGAATTCTCTGAAAGTTGGATTCCCATTAAGTTGAATTCCCAATATGTTGAATTCTCTGAAAGTTGGATTCCCATTAAGTTGAATTCCCAATATGTTGAATTCTATGAAAGTTGGCTTCCCATTAGATGTTTTTTTATTTGCATGGGTGAAGCCGCGGGCGGAAGCTACTATTTTTTCAAAAGCCAACTTTATAACTATGGAATTATCATCACCGCCATAAAATCTCCTTTTACAAGAAGTAAATTATGTCAGTCCTTTCATTTTATCATAATAATATCTGAATCCAACTTTCAGAACATTCAACATATTGGTATTCAACTTATTGAGATTCAACATAATATCTGCGGTAGCCTAGTGGTATGGGTAATGGACTGCAGAGACGAGGTCTCAGGTTCGATCCCAGGTTTACCATGGCACACACCAATGACTTTTCGATGCTTTTCGAAGTTATGTGTGTATTTATCGCAGGTTTATAAGTGCCCGGTTAATGGCAATAGGCTCGCCACCTATTACATTGGGACCTAAACATAAACTGGCGAAATGTGGGTGCTAGCACCTCTACCTACCCCTTCGGGGAATACAGGCGTGAGTTTATGTTATGTTATGAATTCAATGTAATGGTCCTGAAGGATATTCATGCATACAAATATTTGCACTGAGCGGGGATCAAGCCCGCGCCTCCTGCGTAGCGGCCGCGTTCACTACCGTCACGCCACAGAGGCTGTCTCAACTAAAGGCGTGTACCAAAGATCACAACTCATCAAACAAACAAAGATCAAGAAATTAAGATCATTTTGAGAACTATGTTTATCAACATCTTTCTGATGCAGCCTATACAGGTGAGACAACGGTACAATACAGTTACTATAGCTATCGGTGACTCCCATCTCATCAGAAGCCTTCCTGGTAAGCTTTGGAGTCGAGGCGGGTCTGCAGCAGCTCCAACTGTCTCCTGGCTTCGCATTGCGGGAAGTTGTTCAGTTCGTAGTATTGTGGAGCGATTTTGAGTAGCCATTCCGCTGTGAACAAGAAATTATTGAGTCAAGTATTTTATTATTATTAATATTTTTTATTATCGATAAACGCCTGAAAAATCCCTGAAGTAGAATAACACCCGTTTTTTTTTCGTGCTCGGTTACCTCCCCCGTCGGAGCCGGAAAGGGAGGTTATGTCGGACTCGAACCGACTAAAACCGCATGCCGACTGAAGGTCGTGGTGCTAGGCCGGAAGTGAGGTTGTCATCGACATATCACCAACATCGAATACATAGGGAAAAAGAAGAATCATCTCGGGCGGGACTCGAACCCGCAGTCTTTCCCTTAAGGCGTATAAGATGGGAAATTTGAATCACATCGGGCGTGTCTCGGTAGCCGAATTGGTCAAGGCATTCCCCCTGTAAGGGAAAGACTGCGGGTTCGAGTCCCGCCCGAGATGATTCTTCTTTTTCCCTATGTATTCGATTTGTATAGTTAGCATACTTAATGCTGTAAAAAAATTCATTCAAATATCACCAACACTTCGCCATTATAGATAGGAATAGAATACCACCTCTTCTTGTGGGTATCGCAGAAGGCGACGAAGGGATAGGGCTGTACTCCATCCGACAGTAAACATACAACCCAAGACATAGGTCCCGCTTAACGGGACTACGTGGGACCGAAACTCAACCGCTTAAGCTTGTTAAATAACAAATTTGCAAAGACTCAAACATTTTAACCAACTTCAAAAAAAGGAGGTTCTAATTGGTCTATTTTTTTTTGTTTGTTACTGGCAAATCACTATACAGAGTGAACCGATTTTCACAGCACAGTTGGTCAAAGCTAGCAAAGGTTCTGGAAAAATTGTGGTCAGACATGGACCCAGTGAACACTGGGCCAGTTAAGGCTGACAGCCTCTGTGGCGTGGCGGTAGTGAACGCGGCCGCTACGCAGGAGGCGCTGGTTCGATCCCCGCTCGATGCAAATATTTGTATGCATGAATATCGGTATTTGTACGAACATCTATGGCTATTTTTTACCGTAAGCCTTCCCGAAGAGCGACACCTATGCTCGGGCCCTCTCCGTGAGTAGCGGCGACGCCGTGAAACTAATTAATACACCACGATGGCACCTCAAAACCAATTCTGCCACTCTGATAGCCTACACCTAAAGTCAGATCGCCACGATAGAAGAAGAACCGTGCGGAAATCCCTTCAGATACCTCCCCTGCCGGAGCCAGAAGGGGAGGTTATGTCGGACTCGAACCGACTAAAACCGCACGCCGACTGAGGGTCGTAGTGCTGGGCCAGAGGTGAGGTTGTCTTCGACAAATCCCTCGCACCTCGGCAAACCCAGGGGCGAACATCTATGACAGTCGTTACGGGTAGTTGGAACCCTCAAAAGTCCAACAACTGGTCTAGATGCAATGCTTCGATAACGCCTTTGTGTTGTGGAGGTCAGATGGCAATCGCTTCACAGTAAATATCGAAGTTTAGCCAAATCTGCAGTTAGACTAGTAAAGCAGACCCCAGACTCCAAGCTAAAAGCTGCGGATATGACTGGGATTAATGCAAATGAAGAAGAATGGGCCCAGTCTACGCAAACAAAAGGGAGGTGTACTTACGTTTGATATCAGTGACAGTCCGTATATAGTTCTTGGTGGTGAGCACAAACTCGTTGTAAATGACCCAGTCGGGTTTGTGGTCCAGGCATGTGCTCGGGTGCAGCTGTACAGGTTGGTTGTCCTTCACTGTCAAGTACTGGCCTGTCCGCTCTAAATGTGCTACCTGGAACGGGTACATAGATTGTGTTAGAGAGGTTTTTTGAATACCATTGTTAACATTGTGAGACCATTTGAATGAATTTTTTATACATACATATAATCACGCTTTTATCCCCAGAGGGTTAGACAGAGGTCCCATGTAATAGGGGGTGAGCCTATTGCCCTATACCAGGCACAAATTGTTGACTTGAGCCATGTATCCGAGGTTGAGTCTGGGCTGTATATATCTGGCTGATGTTAAACAGCCCTATTCCTTAGTCGCCTTGTACGACACCGCATGGGAAGAGATGGGGTGGCCCAAATTCTCTTCTGCCGGGAACCACGCGGCTTTATGATTATATGACTTTTATAGGTTTTCGTAAGTTCGTCTTCGTAACATCAGACAGATATATACAGCCCAGACTCAGCCTCAGATATAGGCTCGAGTCAACAATAGTGCCAGGAATACGGCAATAGGCCCCTATTACGTGGGACCAAATACAATGATTGGTGAAATGTGGGTGTTAATTCACCTCTGCCTGACCCTCAGAGGATAAAGGCGTGATTCTATGTAATGTTTTTTTTTTTTTTTATCGTGCGATAAATCCGCACAGATACCACCTCCACGGAGCCGGTGGAGGTGGTTATGTCGGACTCGAACCGACTAAAACGCACGCCGTCTTGGGTCCTTGGTTGCCGGAGGTGAGATTGCCGAAAGCATATCTCTCGCACCCCGGCAGACCCAGGACCATCTCTTTCGAGATAGCCCCCTTCGGGTTGTGGGGACCACAGTGTCCCCATCTAGCCCCGGTTACGGGGTGATTCTATGTAATGTAATGAAAACAGAACCGTACCTGCATGAAAAATCCATTAACTAATGCTTTCCTTATATTTATATAATAGTCCTTGCTTGTGAACTCTGTACTCGTCCGCCTTAAGTTAAACCTGAAACACAGAGATCACAACATTAACATTATTATTTCCGACTAGTTTTGCCGACGACTCCGCCTGCGTGGAAGTCGGTTATCGCGATCACACATAGCCTATGTGTTAATCCAGGGCGTCAGCTAATTCTGAACAGAATTTTATTGAAATCGCTCCAACCGTTCAGACTTGAAACATCCATCCATACTTACCAACTTTCGCTATGGGTGAAATGGCCCATAAAGAAGGCAGATCACCCGTCCGGTCGACGACGCACGTCCCCCGCTGGAAGTAAGTACCAACTTCCGCGTTTAAATACCGGGTGTAAGGGGAACGCTCCGCAAGCCGAAAACCCCTAGTTGTACTCCAAGTACATAACACATTGGCAAAAAAATAAAATCGATTTGGACAAAAAAAACTTTTTTGAATTTTTTGGTTTTTTTTTTACATAACATAACATAACATAAACTCACGCCTTTATTCCCCGAAGGGGTAGGGAGAGGTGCTAGCACCCACATTTCGCCAGTTTATGTTTAGGTCCAAATGTAATAGGTGGCGAGCCTATTGCCATTAACCGGGCACTTATAAAGCTGCGATAAATCCACACATAACTTCGAAAAACATCGAAAAGTCAGTGGTGTGTCCCAAGGTAAACCTGGGATCGAACCCGAGACCTCGTCTCAGCAGTCCATTACCCAAACCACTAGGCTACCGCTTTTTTTACTCATTTTATATTTTACATAACTTACTCTCCATCGTGTTAGTAAAGCTAAATGAAACTGTAATTTCATAAACAGAACATCACTACAAAAAAAACAACCAGTTCCAAGCGCGTGCTTTTGTGTAATGTTGTTTTTTTATGAAAAGCGTTCCTTACACCCGGTATTAGTACTTAGCCTTGTATAGTATCCTACTATACAAGGCTAAGTCCGGGGACCAAAATCTGCACAAATTTCAGGGCCAAGTCAATTTCACCTGTTAGTTCGACTAAGTCGTCGATTCTTCCCAATACTGCTTAATATCTTGAAAAATATGCCTCGCAAAATAAAATATTGCATATCTAAACTGAAACTATAGTGCGTCAAGAAAGTCGTGAAATTAATTATGGAGGAACTAAATTTTTTCCTTGTACTTGCAACACTCGATAACTGCCAAACTGAGTAATCAGTTGTCAATTTCTTGCTACGTCTGGCTACGTCGGAGATGTTTCGTACATTATTTACGTGTATTTAATTACTGTTCATCGGATAACAGTTTTGAGTGTAAAAATGAATTGATATGTGAATAATAGTTGTGCGAAACGTGTCGTATTCAAAGTATTTCAGGGATATAGTATGAAACACGGCAGAAGTTCAAGCCGGCAAGCTGCTTTCCGACTTTGACGATTTTGATGGTCAAAATGCTAAATTAACCAGTACGTACATATACTTTAATGTTAAACAAGGTATGGGAAGTGTAATCTAATAATAATTATATAATTTAAGTGAATATTTTGTGTTTCAAAGCATTGTTTTCATTTGAAGTGGTTATGTCATTGTCCTACGATTATAACAAATCATAGTGCATCACTTTGACGTTTTTGAACATTCTTGATCTAAGTAATTTGTATTAACCACGTAGGGCCAAACTAATTAAAAAATACTCGGGGTATAAATACAGCTGTGTTTATACAGGACGTTTGTATTTGTTTCAGATTTTCAAAAGTACATTTCAAGACATATCATTTCAGGATGATGATATTGCCAGTGAGTTGGAAACTATCGAAGATAAATTAATTACTTATGGAGTTTCAAGCAGCATTTCAGGTGTTCAATACTCATACCAATAAACTATTGTTATAAAAGATTATTGTTTGAATTTTTTAATACTATATAAATATCGTGAAAATTTAGACTGTCTAGCTATCACGGTTCATGACAGACCTTAGTGATAGGGTCCCGTTTTTTATCTTTGGGTGTGCTTTGAGTAAGGTATTGCTCAGGATATATAACCTGGACCTAAAATATGGCCAGCAGCGGTGGACGAGCTCAAAGTCACCAAGCATAGATTATTACAAAACAATGGGCCTCGTTTGTCTCGCAATTTATTAGGTGGAAGACACGTGTCCCGCCCGAGGTATAACCTAAAAAAGTCCGACACGTCGTGTCCTCGTTCTTGGGGTCTTATACTCAACTAATTACCGAGGGAGGTGTTAGATTAAAGAAATAAGGCATTTCCCTCGCACTCCAGTAACCTTTGGCGATATACGGTTTTAAGATGGCCCTCTTGGATGTGGGAAGCATGGACTCCTCATCTAACCTCTATGTCCTCTGCTAGTCACAGGGACCCGTAGCGAGACTAGGGACTCCCACTGCGGCCCTTAATTACATTATTAGCAATATGGAGTCCAGTGATATGAAACATGCAACCTTACTTCTCGGCGCGGTCAAAGAATATGGTTAAACGAGTATTTAATGGAAAATGTGTGAGTTGTGGGTGAATGTAGAACTATCTACCGCACGGATTAGACGACGTGACGGCGGGCGTACAGTGTGTGATCTAGTCAGTCTGTGATCACGGCTGGTTAATCTGGTCGAAACTTCAAGCGATTCAACTGTATGTCTATACCTATACCATATTCGTGTTAATTTCTTTTAACATTATTTTCGGTTCCATATATTAATAATACCTAAATAAAAGTAAACAAAAAAATTACTGCCGTGATACATTTTTCACTTTCATTTATTTAATATCTTTATAGGTATGTACTATATTTAACTTTATACCATAAAAAAACAACAGATCAAGACTGTGCAGTTGTAGTATGACAGGGATACCAGTTCAAGCGCAGCAGCGCCACCCTCAATTTTCACGACTTTCTTGACGGGCTATATGACTTTTCATTACTTGAAATTCCCAAAAAAAGTCAAAATATAAACAATCAAATTCAATTGAAATATATAACTTTTTAGATTCCTCATTAAATTTTAAATAACTTTTATTATGAACTATATACGTGTAAACGCAATGTAGACCGAGATAAATACTATATTCTCTCGCACTCCATACATTTGCACTACGCGCTACAGAAGCGTGACGTCACAATTTCGTACGATTTTGTATGGAGCGTTTTCGGGTGGCGCGACAAATTGAACTTTTTAAAATAAAATATCTTGAAAACTATTTGTCGTACGAAAATTTTACTTTAACAGTTCATTATATTATAAGAAAGTGGTTATTTTTCGAAAGTAAGAAAAAATTAGTCTATTTGACTAATTTTTTTTACTGCCAGTGGGGCCGCCATTGACTGGACGAGTGATCAGCCCTTCTATGTGGGGCCATTTCACCCATTTACCCTATAAAGACTATGATACATGTTCGTATGGCAACCGGGACCGACAGCTTAACGTGCTCTCCGAGGCACGACCAGACCAATACAAATATGGTGAGCGAGCTACCGGATAAAGAAACTATGTTAATTCGTGATCAATAGCAATCTATCAATAGCATAGGTCACCTTATTGTGCTGGATATTTGTGCTATCACTATTGTTCTTATATAGTTTTGTTTTAATGGTATTAAATAAAAATAAAAAGAAAACCATATTCATACATACAAATCTGCGGTAGCCTAGTGGTATTAGTAATGGACTGCTGAGACGAGGTCTCGGGTTCGATCCCAGGTTTACCATGGCACACACCAATGACTTATCGATGCTTTTCGAAGTTATGTGTGTATTTATCGCAGGTTTATAAGTGCCCGGTTAATGGCAATAGGCTCGCCACCTATTACATTGGGACCTAAACATAAACTGGCGAAATGTGGGTGCAAGCACCTCTGTCTACCCCTTCGGGGAATACAGGCGTGAGTTTATGTTATGTTATGTAAATATTTACACTAAACGGGGATTGAACCCGTGCCTCCTGCGTAGCGGCCACATTCACTACCACTGTCACAGTAAACATACAACCCGTGAAAAAATATAATGGATGAAATGTAGGTTTAGATAAACCTCTGCCTACCCCATGAGAAGTAATCTTACCTATCCATTATCCTGCTGAGCTGCTGGCGGACGTTGTCACCGGATTTGAGGGATCTGTAGTTGATGAAGTTGTCGTAGCACCAGTGCGGGTCCTCCATATCTGAAAGAATATCACATTATCATTATTTTGATGTAATTATGCTTGAAAAACATCGGAAAAAATGAAATGCTCAAGTGAGACTTGAACTCATGACCTTAAAAGTTAATAGTTAGTTAAAAGTTAGCATAAATGCTATAAAAAAATCATTCAAATATTTGGGCAGAGTCATCAAAATTCAATGTTTAAAAATGGTTGAAAAATCATTCATTGTTTCCAACAGTTCGTAATTAAGTTGGTAGATGGCTCCACCGTCGCCCCTAAACGACGGATATAAAGAGAAGGGAAATTTGGTGTGGCTCAATAGCTCAGTTGGAAGAGCATTCCCCCTGTAAGGAAAAAGTCGTGGATGCAAGTCCCACTTGAGTGCTTCTTTTTCCCGATGTATTTCGAAGATCACATCATCATTATTTTGATGCTTTCATTGTGAGGAGGCAGCTCAATAAGTCTGTAAAATGTCTTTCGGCTCCGGCAGAGCAGGTATCATAGGAAAAAAAAGGTGTTATTTACTTTGTTTGAACGCGTGGTACACGTTGAGCAGAGTGAGATGGTCGCCGTCGATATGCGCGAACCGCATCTTCGCTTCGTCGGCAGCTTCTCTCGCTTCATTCGGCCGCACAAAGCACTGGGGAACTGAAACATTACAATACACGTATTTACTAACGTTTTTATAATAGCCTTTGTAGCATGGCGGTAGAGAACGCGGCCGCTACGCAGGAGGCGCAGGTTCGATCTCCGCTCAGTGCTAATATTTGTATGCATGAATATGGGTACATATTTGCGTTGGTCTGGTAGTACCACTAAAAGCATGTTAAGTCGTCAGTCCCAGTTGCCATACGAACATCTAATGCAGTCGTTACGGATAGTTGGAGTCTTTGAAAGTCCAACAACTCAACTTCAATGCGTGGATATCGACTTTTTGCTGTGATGATCAGTCGTTTCACGGAAAATATCGAAGTTCACCCAAATCCACAGTTAGGCTGGTAAAGCGGACCCCAGACTCCGAGGTGGAAGCTTCAAATGCGTTTTACAAATATCCAGAACATGTCCAGACAATTCAGTAGGCCAGAGCGTTTCCCATGAAAGGAACTGGTTGCGGTTTCAGGCCCTATCTTAGATGCTAACTTTTTTCGATCTAAATCTAAAGTAAGGCCAACGAGATGAAAGAAAAAAGGTAAACAAAGCGACCATTACTGAATTACGTTGCGATAACAAGCGATTATTTTCTCTGTCCTTGTCGCACATGTCACACGTACGCGACAATGGCCGAGCGATAGCTGTCGTTGCGTGTTTCATAGTACAGGAAAGCTATCAGCACGGCGGTTCTAATCTGTCAGATCCGCCATCATGAGCAATTTCATTCCTCTTTTTTTTTCGTGCGGAAATCCCTCGGAGTCCTACCCCGCCGGAGCCGGAAGAGGAGGTTATGTCTGAAGCGAACCAACTAAAACCGCACGCCGACTGAGGGTCGTGGTGCTAGGCCGGAGGTGAGGTTGTCATCGACATATCCCTCGCACCCCGGCTGACCCTAGGCCATCCCTTACGGTCTGGCCCTTCTTGGAAGGGGGGAAATCAGTGTCCCCGACTCGCCCCCGGAGTTACGGAATGTGCTTGAAGTGATACGTAATAATTTTCAAATAAAAATGCTTGGAACCGCTGAAACTTTGTTTACCTTTTTTCTCTCGTTTCGTTGGTTTTACTTTAGCAGTTGTTAGTTTTTACCTGACAGCATAGCAGTGATGGAGAGTATCTCGTTGGAACAGTTGTGGTTGCAGCTGGCGATCAGCATCTTGGCGAGTTGGGGGTCCAGCGGGAACTCCGCCATGACGGCGCCAAGGTCTGTCAGGTTACCATCATCATCTGAAATTAGGATACGGTACATTAGTCATCCATTCCCGGGAAGAGTTGACAGCCTCTGTGGGATAGCGGTTGTGTATTCGACACTATGTATAAGGCGCAGGTTGGCTTCAGTACCTACTTAAAGTCTACTTTACCGAAATGACCACATCTTAATGACTATACTGCTTTTCACTTAATGTCCACTTTATCCAAATGAACACTTTTTCATAATGACTACTGCCTTTCTCAAAATGACCACTCTATCAAAGTTATAATAAGACATGCTACTAAAAAAAACAAATAAAAGAAATAAAAGAAAAAATATTTTGAATTGAAATGGGAAGCAAATCATCTATTCCTACCAATATTATAGGTAGAAGAGTGATACAGGTATATTTTGTCATGAAAACAAATTACGTATATAGACATTATGGACATGTGGGTATTTTGATAAAGTAGACATTATGGACACATGGTCAATTTGGTACAGTAGACATTTTGATAAAGTAGACTATGTCCCTAAGCCCGCATGTTCGTATCCTATTAATCTAGGTGTGTTTGTACCTCACAGAGCACGTTAAGTCGTACGGGAGCTGATCTAACTGTAATATTTCGATATCGCTATTAGGTTGTGGAGGGCAGATGGCATAGGCTTCCTTGAAAACATCGTAGTTCCACCACGCCGTGGTTAGAATGGAAAAACTCCGAACTCCCAGGTTAAACCCGGTTGGATGCGGACAAGAATTGTATACATATTTGCTTAGAAATCCCAACAAAATGTGGTGGATAGGGCTCCATTTGGGGTCAAATCAATGACTCTGGCGTAGGTTTGCCATGGATAAGATTACTGTCACGCCCGGCAAAGTCGACTTACTACTTTGGATGAATAAATGTCGTGAGGTATCCGACGATGAGTCCAACTCGCACTTGGCCGGTTTTTAACATGTAGATAGAGTGATTCAAGAGGAAGGTTTATTATGTACAATACATGCTTAATACCGGGTGTAAGGGAAACGCTTCCGAAGCTAAAACCCCTAGTAGTACTCCAGGTAGGCACACAACACATTGGCATAAAAATAAAATCGATTTGGACAAAAAAAAATCGTTTTTTTTTATTATTTTGCTTGACGAACTGAGACATACAGACAGACAATGAAATGATCCTAAAATGTACTCACCAAGTGCAGCCAGGTAATTAAGCAGCTCGAGCGCCCGCATCAGCGTCTCCGGCGCTGGCGGGTCCATGAAGTCGAAGTGTACGAGATCGTCGATCCCCAGCTTCTTCAACTGCAAAACTACAGATCCTAAGTTTGATCTGCAATGCCAATTGGTACGCTGTTAGCGGCTTATGTCTCATCACAAGCTGATGGGGTGGGTAGTCGGGTCTAAAAATAATATACTCTATTTTAATTTGTTCGTGATTGGTAGCTCTTTTAACTGTAGTGCGGGTAAAGGTTAATGAGATTGAGTGTGATAAAAAATACTATTTTTTAAGAATATTTGAACCGAAGTTACTAAAATTCCCTCTAACCCCTCCAACTAAGCTAAATTGCTTGTGCTAGGAGTGGGTTCACGACGGTAGTGTAATGACCGGGGTTCGAAACCAGGACCTCTCGATCGTACTTTATACTTTCAAGTCATATCAAGATACTTTATTGACTATACAGAAAGAAGACCTAAAAAATACAACAACTGCACTTTTAAGAGCTCCCAAATACCCATAGCAAATACAAATATTTGCACTTTGCGGGTATCGAACCCGCCCCTCCTGCGTAGCCGTCGATTTGCCTATCAACACACTACAGGGGCACTCAAGTAACCCTCTATTTTTTACTAAATCCTTCAACAAAAAACTCAATAACACTGTCTAACCTGGCAATCGAAACCAGGGACCAATTACAAGCAAACTTATGCCTCAAGATTTACGCTTAATAAGAAAAATTATAGCTTCACAGAAAATCGAAGCCATTTTGGTAGTTTGACTGGAAGCCGACTCAAATAAAGAGTGAAAAAGCTTGAAGAAGGATGATTATAGCTTTGTTAAAAATACAGAGAATAAGAGAACTAAGATATAAATCCTATAAATCCTCAACTATGATTTACGGCTCATGTAATAAAGGGGTGAGTCTATTGCCGTTAGATGGAGAATATCCCTTAGTCGCCTTCCATGATACCCATAGGCCACAAGAAGAGATAGGCTGGGCTTATTCTACCCTATTGGGATCCATCACAGTTTTATGTATACTAACAGTATAATAGATAATAAAAAACTGTATACCACTACCAAATCACCTTAAAATCTCAGGATAAGTATTATCTTGCATTTCATTCTTGTACGCTTTCTCTGTATACAGCCGGAAGCATTTCCCCGGCCTGGTCCTTCCAGCTCGTCCTGCTCTCTGCTGAGCCGAGGCCTTACTGATAGGTGACACTAAAAGAGACTCCACACGAATCCGGGGATTATAAACCTTCTGTTTAGCAAAACCTGGATCTATGACAAAAACTACACCGTCTATTGTCAAAGATGTTTCAGCAATATTGGTTGACACAACCACTTTTCGACCTATAGCACCGTTTGGTCTATTTGGTGGAGCCGGTTCGAAAATTCTTTGCTGCAGATTCGGAGGTAATGTTGAATGCAGCGGTATACACTTCAGCTCACCAGCATCAGGCCCCAAATTATCAATCTCCCGTTTAATTCTCTTACACGCGTCCTCTATCTCTTCCTGACCCGTCAAAAACAGCAAAATATCACCCGATATTTCTTCACATATGTGGATTTGGATAACCGTACGAATAGCAGCCTCAAGATAGTCCCGTTCTGGCTGTGGGGTGTAGAATATTTCTACTGGATGTGTCCTACCAGGGACATTCATCAACGGTGCATTATCGAAGTACTGCTGAAACTTACCAGCATCTAAAGTAGCAGACATAATAACTAGTTTAAGATCTGAACGTTGTTTTATAACCTCTTTTAGTACACCCATCAATATATCTGTTGCTAACGTCCTTTCGTGGGCTTCGTCAAGCAATATTACTCTGTATTGCTCCAGCATAGGGTCTGACATAGCTTCTCGGAGCAACATACCATCTGTCATGTACTTTAGGATGGTCTGCGGTCCAGAGCAGTCCTCAAAACGGATACTGTAACCGACTTGCTGACCTAAAGCGACATCCATTTCTTCTGCGACTCTTTGAGCAACGGACATAGCTGCTACTCTTCTGGGTTGTGTGCAAGCGACCCCTTTTGACTTGCCTGCTGTGACCGCAGCAAATTCTACAGACCATTGT
The DNA here is from genome assembly GCA_914829495.1 of Eilema sororculum. Classification (NCBI taxonomy): domain Eukaryota; kingdom Metazoa; phylum Arthropoda; class Insecta; order Lepidoptera; family Erebidae; genus Eilema; species Eilema sororculum. Next base: position 9,674,326 of record OU618551.1, read on the forward strand.
GGGATTTGAGTGGTTTTACCCGAACCAGTTTCACCAACAAGGACCACACATTGGTGAGTGTTGAGAAGTCTCATGAAGTCACTTTTGTATTCCCATACTGGGAGGCCGAGACGGCGTCTAAGGAGTTCGTGATAGCGTTGGGAGTGTGGAAGACCTGTAAAGAAATAATTATTTGAATGAATTTTTATAGCATTTATTATGCTAAGTTCGAAAAACATTGGAAAAAATGAAATGCTCAAGTGAGACTCGAACTCACGACCTTTCCCTTACAGGGGGACTTTTACCGTCGCCCTTATAGACGGATATAAAGAGAAGGAAAATTTGGAATGATTCAAGTGTGGCTTCCGTGCGGATTCCAATGTTTTTCGAAATAATTATTGTTTGAGTACATCTGGCATTGCTTTCATTGCATATGGTCACAATAAATTTATGGAAAAAAAAAGAATGATTAAAGAATAAAAATCGACTAATGCTGAAAATACCGAACTATGTTTGTTAGGGTTGGAATTAACTTTGATAAGGTATGACCTAAGTTTATAGGGTTGGAACTAAGTTTATAGGGTTGGAATTGAGTTTGATAGGGTTGGAACTAAGTTTGATAGAGTTGGAACTAGTTTATAGGGTTGGAACTAAGTTTGATAGGCCTGGAACTAAGTTTGATAGGCCCGAAACTAAGTTTGATAGGGTTGGAACTAAGTCTGATAGGGTCGGAACTTAAGTTTGATAGGCCTGGAACTAAGTCTAATAGGGTTGGAACTAAGTTTATAGGGTTGGAATTAAGTTTGATAGGCCTGGAACTAAATCTAATAGGGTTGGAACTAAGTTTGATAGGCCCGAAACTAACTTTGATAGGGTTGGTTTGGTTTCAATGTGTCGAGTTTACAATAACTCCCCACAAATAAACAACTAAGGTGATTGGCACACTGTAATTTGTCTCAAACACTTACACAGAAATTTCTAACAGCTCTCGGCCTAAAATCCCTCGAAAATCACGCATATGATGGCAGATTTCAGTGTGCTATACTGTACTATCTGCAGCAACGCGCGTGATTGCGTTTTCATTATGTGGGACCCCGCGTTTTTTCTATACAAAATGAGCTCCGTAGAGGCGACGCGTTGCAGTGTGCCAATCGCCTAAATCTTAGTAGGTAAATTTGCGTCATTAATTTATTTCTGTCTTACCCGTGTAAGGGTTAACGCCTGGCGTGCTTGTCGCTGTAGGAGGCATGCTAGTGCCGAAGGTAGCTACTGTAGTATCAGACGACTCCCCACTGGCACCTGACCTGGCCGCTGCTGCAGCTTTTTCCTCCCTGCACAACAGAAAGTACATAAGGTTAAAATAAGTAATATTACTGATTTAGAGTACAACTGTCCTTAGAATATACGTTAAACATAGAGCGCGTCTTGCTATGAACATATGCTTGATACAGTAGCGATGATATCTGCTCACCTCAATTAGTAGCAAAATATTACCCGACAAAGTGACTAGACAAATATTCAAGGGGGCGGGGATGACACTGTCCACCCTCCCGAGGTGGGTCCGTAATGGATGGCCCTGGGTCAGGTAGGGTGCGAAGGATATGTCGAAGACACGACGACCCACAGACGGCATGCGATTTTAGTCGGGTCGAGTCCGACATAACCTCCCCCTCGGGCTCCGGCGGCGGGGGAGGTATCCGAGGGGATCTCCAGACAATTTATATTACATTGCATACAAATTTGTAAATAATATTCATCGTTTTCGTAATCCATAAAGTGACACAATATTTTTGTATTTTGGTTATTTTACAAACAAGGACAATTGAAAAAAAAACAACATTATACTCAATTCATTAGTTTTACCCATTGATATTTGTGGTAATGAATGAAAGGTCATTTTTGGGTTATGGTATGCCATCATAAAGTATCTGCCTACACTTGGTGCCATACATTGGAGTGATTAGAGACATCGGTAAAGTTTGCCTTCCTAATGAAGAAAGTTTACTCTCCAAATGAATGGAAGAAGGGATGAGGGAGGGAATGTGATAAAATTGAAGATGTACAACATTTGCTGATGGAGTGTGTATGGAATGAGACTGAAAGGCAGTTACTGGTGAGTGATTTGAAACTGACTGAGCTGGATGTGGGTTGGTTTCAGTCTGTGCTGTCCGAGCCAACTTCAGACAAGGCCAGAAGGCTATGGTTCTTTGGTCACATCAGCAAACAGTCGCCAACCATGAGGTTTACAGTATCTTGAACATTATAAAGAGTGGTAAAATATATATACTGGTATAGGGTAAAATTAGGCTGACATATCTGTATACATAAAAACCCCTCAAAAAACAGATTGAAAAAAAAAAGTCAGCAAAAACAAATATGCAGTTTTCAAAACATCTTACCAATAAGCAAAAGAAATCTAAGATTCAAAAATTAATTATAGACAACAGTTAAACATTAATTGCTGTTTGTGACTGAAAATGGTAAGTCCTATCTCCAAAGAGAGTCATTTAGTTAAATAGAAAGTAATAAAGCTATAAAAACAGTATGATAGAATGATTTAAACATATAAAATGACTTCTCCCAACTGGTTGATTCATCAATGCAGAGCATAGACTATCATCCATAGATATAGCTCACGTGTTTCCTTCTTCCTACAGTTCCGGGTCCTTTAAGCAGGGCGTGAACAGGCATCTGATGAGGCCGTCAAGCTGAGTGCCACCACTGTTAACATGGTACAAGTTTACGGTGGTGACACTCTTTTCGAGACATTGACTTTAGCTTAATATCGGGCAAGGTGAAGTCAAATAGACGTGTGCTTCATAAAAAAAATATCTTCCACTAAGAAAGGATTTCCACTACTAAGATAGGGACTACCAGTTGTATGAAAGTTATTAGAGGATTTTTTTCTTTTTTTTGTTGCTCCGTTTCTACTTCCCTAGCACCTTGGAAGTGGTGGTAAACTTAGCTTGTAACTAGGATTAAGTAGAATTAACTTTGACGTCATTACGAAACAATTAATTGTATTATTCAAGATTGAGAATAATACTTTACGAATTTGTTTCCAGATGAAGCCGAGGCCCTGACTGATAAATGTGGAGCTGTAAAAGAGTTCTATCAACAAATCCCTTGCCTTGTTTCAATTTTGTTGAGAATCATATGATAAACTAAGCGTACAGCAAGAGTTGTGAATAAGTCTCAGTAAGATTATACTTAACAGCCCTGCCCAAAAGACAACAAGTCTAGAAGACAATTTAACCGGCGATAGTTTCACAATGAATGCTGGTGAGAATGTCGCCAGTGGAGTCGACAGTGGAGACATTAGATTTATAATTATTTAGGACAGTAAAGCTCTTTGGACAATATCTTATCGAAAAGGTGAACTGTAATAAACTGGAAATTTTATGATCTAAACAGCATAATTCGATTACACCTGTAAAACAATGCATGTAAACTTAATTATGAAGCATGGCACAACAAACAGAATGAAACGTGGTAGTAACCTTTTCTTTTTAATAAAAGGGTCCATTACTTCGATGCGGCGTTTGGACATCTTCGAAGATCACACATAAAACACTAAAACAAATTAAAATACGAGAAAATTCTTTGATTTTTCCCGACTAGATTTAACATCCAACAAGATGGCGACGACTCAGCATTCAAAGAAAAAGTTCAATGAAATTTGTTGTTTATGGTTACGATTTGGTTACGATTGGAACTTTTTCTCATCATGCAACTTATTTTTGCATTATGAATAGTGATAAAAAGTTGAGAGCAGTTGTGAATTAGAGGATTCGATCCCGGTCGATTTTTCTAGTCCCGGGATTCGGGATTATCAACAGTTAATACCCGGATCCCGGGATAGTCCCGGTATTGGTAATAGAAAGTGGTACATAAATCTTCAAAAACCAAACAAAATTATAATTTCTTCTAATAAAATTAACAAACTAGGCCCTTATAAAATAGTTTAATGAATTATTGCGTAGTTTTTTTTATATATTTGGTCCGTCAATTGACTGCACCCCGCAAGATGGCAACAAAGCTGAATCTGAATCCAGATAATACAGACCACCATTCCCGGTGCCATTGGACGTAAAATGGTGGTCCTGCACCGGTGCAGAAACCGGTTGCTAAGAAACCAGTTTTTTGCTCCGGTTCACGAAATTCCACACCGGTGCAAACCTCTATCCAAATCTATGGTTAGGGTTATTTTTTTCTATTTTTTTATTGACCTAAAGGTCTTTTCTACCAGGTCATAAAATCCCACAAAAAATTCTATTTGACGTTAACGATCCTTTACTCGCAGATACTATGCGAACCACTGGGCATTAGATTTTGTAGTCTTTATATTAAAAAGATTAATTAAACCAATATTAAAATGATAATCTGACTACCATACTGATGGATTGCAATAGGAAACTTGGAAGAAAATGAAAAAAGAAACCTTTTGGAAAACTTATTAACATCAGTGACTCATGATTTAATCGTCATTTGTTGATGCACCTTGCACAAGGTAGTCCACATTTGTATAGAAAAACGGAACGACACGAAGTCAAACAAAAATGTCACACCGACAAGAACTGCGTATTTAGTGTGTGCTTATTTCAAAAGGAAACTATAAACTAAAATTATAAATGTGTATGTAACTTGTGCGGTTCTTTAAAGTTAATATATTTATATATTGTGTCTGTTTAGTGACAACACGAACCAATGAATTTATAGTGTTTAATAATAAACGAACGAGCTTCGACTCCTTGCGATTTGTTATAGAAATATATCACAAACGATTTACATAAGCGAATTAATATCACCACACAGCAGTACTAGTGTAGACGTAAGTACAAATTATTTCTTTATTTACCTTTGTACTAATCACACGTTAAATTGATGTCTAAATCCAAGATGGCGGAAGTGGGTCCCTGTATTTTGATTTTGTTTATTTCTCTAGCTGTAGACGTTTAGTATTTTATGTGTGCCTTTTGTTGTTACTCTAAATAGCCGCAATAAGTTACGGAAAACATTTAGACCGACTTCGAAAAGAGGTCGTTTAAGGTTATTGAACTTGTTGAAACCTGTCCAAGATTCAAGTAAGTTGTGTAAAAAAAAAAGAGAATCTTTTACAAGTTTACCTATCAGGGCTCACTTTTAACCTTTTTTCTTACTATTATTATTAACAAAAGAGTTAAAAAGAAGTTTAATTAACCTACTTTTTGTAAATTAACTTTCATTACTAAGCTTTAAGGATATGACTAATTCTTGAACCACTATACAAATCTCTTCTCTATACTATTGGAATATACATATATTCAAGCCTGTAAATCCCCGAAGGGGTAGACAGAGGTGTATTAGCATCACAAACATGTGTTCCTCATTCTCTCTCCCAAAAAAACAATTTTTGAACTATTGTCTCTCTTTGTTTTAGTTAATCTCTGAGACGGCTAGGCTAGTTTTTACTGGCAATAGGCTGATGATATAAGGTGTAACTTAGGCTATTTATATTTTACAAACTGTGTTTACGCTCCGTGCTAAAACAACAATATCAATGTTTTTTTTTTCCCAATGTATTTCAAAATTAATGAAATTATTATATGCATAGAGAGAGACGTAAGAAAACCCTGTCAAGGAGACAGCGGCATCAAATTATTAGTATAATTTCATACCACTTAGGCTGAGACCCCACTTGTGTGTTGAGCTGCTTTGCATTGCATTGAGCAGGGTGATTCTTAGAAATTAAAAAGGATTTCATTGGAAAACAAATTTCTCAGAATTACTCTGATCCAGCGCAACGCACAAGTCGGGCATCAGCCTTAGTTGGCAGACAAGCACCTAGCCCACCCTAGTCAATGGATGTGTGTAACAGGGGGTCACATGTGCTGCCGACTGTGTAAGAACAGACAGATTATGTTTCATGTAGACAAAGTTGTACCTTGCAGATAATCACAATATAGTCTTAAACTAGGACACATATTGCACAATGAATGTATAGTAATATTACTGATTCAGACAAAACAAACAATAATGGTGACTAATCAAGTAATTGAATGAATTTTACAGCATTAAGTATGCTAACTAGTAATTATACAAATCGAATACATAGGGAAAATGTCTCCCTTCCTGAGGCCAGACCGTGAGGGATGGCCCTGGGTCTGCCGGGATGCAAGGGATATGTCGGTGACAACCTCACCTCCGGTCTAGCACCACGACCCTCAGTCCGTGTGCGGTTTTAATCAGTTCGAGTCCGACATAACCTCCCCTTCCGACCCCGGCGCGGCGAGAGAGGTATCTGAAGAGATTTCCGCACGAAAAATTGAAAAAAAACTATATCAAATGTTATTAAAATCAGTTCATTGGTTTAGATGTGTGTTATCATTTATAATATTGAAATTCAGTCACTAAATGCCAGATCCAGTCATTGACTCGAAGAAGAAGAAGTAAGTGGAATGACTCTGCCTACTCCAGTAGAAGAGGTGTGATTATAATGTGTGATGTCGGTTATCGCGACGAAACATAGCCTATGTCCTTTCTCATGGTTTAATCTACCCCATATACAAAATTCATCAAAATCGGTTCAGTGGTTTAGGTGTGAAAGCTTAACATACAGACAGACAGAGAGCTACTTTCGCAAACATTAGTATGGATTTATACAAAGTTCAGGATAAAAGCACACAATAACTAAAGTTGAGTCATATTCATGTTTATTACCAGGATTAAACAAAACAATTACGCAGTGGATCCTCACAAATTAATCAGAATGTATATCACACAGTTAATGTGTATCATGTGTGGCGTTGTCAACAATTGGTGCAATTAAAATCAATTAAAAAGGCACTCAAAAACCTGTGACTCAATTCTGTTGTATATTTTCAGTAGCACTGAGCATGTTTAATCCTTATTTATGTGTTTTGGAGTGGATATGCATTCCTCCTTTTATATCTTCCTCATATTTGAGTATCTTGTTTTATATAGCATGAACCGTGGACAGTTATCCATACTAATATTATAAATGCGAAAGTAACTCTGTCTGTCTCTATGTTACGCTTTCACACCTAAACCACTGAACGGATTTAGATGAAATTTGTGTAGGGGTAGATTAGACCATAAGAAAGGACATAGGGTATGTTTGGTCGCGATAACCGACATCCTCGCGGGCGGAGCCGCGGGCAAAAACTAGTTTATTAAGTTGGGTATGACAAAACTTACATACATAAATCACGCCTGTATCCTAGGAGGGTTAGGCAGAGGTGATTTAACACCCTGATTTCACCAGTCATTGGATTCGGTCCAGGGACAGCGTCTGATATGGTAGCCACTAGACTGTACCCTAGCATAACATGAGGGGGTATAGTCTATTGGACAATCTAAATTTAAAAAAAAAGCATAACGGCTTATTCCGAACCTGACCCGTAAACCTGACCCGGTTGCGGGTTAGGTTAGGAACTTGAAAAATAATAAGATATTTGTTCCGAACGTAACCCTCTTCCTAACCTGACCCAACATCTCATTCCTATCATAACCCGAATTGCGTAGATTTCTGTTACTTTTAAAAGCCGAAGTGCGGTAATTCCAAGTTCTGTAGGTTAGGTTCGGTTAGAACTGTGATCATATGAACTGCGCAATTCGGGTTATGATAGGAACGAGACGTCGGGTTAGGTTAGGAAGAGGGTTACGTTCGGAACAAATTTCTCAAGTTACCAACCTAACCCGCGACCGGGTCAAGTTTTCGGGTCAGGTTCGGAATAAACGAAATATTTTAGTCAACTAGCTGATGCCCATTGCTAAGCTCACAGACCAGACCTTACCGCAGATTAGTTGTAGTTTAGTAATCCTTGCTATAATAACCTTCTCGGGTACAACTTATGTCTTGATGATAAGCATTAAGTGCACTCAGTCGAGTGCTACTAAACACGTGTCCTGCACTCTGCCGATTGCAGTGTATCGCCACTCCACTCAGTGCGTGTGCGATGTGACCAATGCATTAGACACGGCTTGTGTGCTTTTTTTTGCTTTTTTATATGACAAGTCAATTTTACTTTATCTAGCCTGACAGGCAACGTCTTGGAAAGGTGGGTGTCTTGGGTGGTAACCATTATAAACATGTACTATGTTAACAATGGTGGCACTCAGTTTGACAGCCTCATCAATATTTTTGTTGTAAATAGACAAAAATGCATACAATGCTACACTAAATTGAAACCTGCGGCTTCCAATATAATACAACATACATATAATCAGGTAGTATAGTACATAAGGGGTAGGCAGAGGTGTACCAGCAACCCACGTTTCGCCAATTATGATTTTCGGTCCCACCACGTAATAGAGGGCGGGTCTATTGCCGCCCAGCGGGCCATTTTTGTCTTAAGCTGTATGTTTACTGTTGGATGGAGAACAGTCCTATCCCAGCGCCCATTATCGGCGTCGGCGAGCTTCAGGATTTTTTTTTTGGCCAAGCATTATAGATCTTATCACTATCATCATAAACTTGAAATTTCAAAGACGATCGTCGACTATTGTCGGCATCGATCGGCATTCTGCAGCGTTATAGTTACCAATTAAAGTTACCTATAACAATAAGATATCTTATATCTATAACAATAAGATCTATTGTTATTCGACAAATACAAATCCTCATGCTTGCCGATGCCGGCACTGGGCGCCGGCCCTTAGTCGCCTTTTACAAAACCCCAGGAAGAGCTGGGGTGGTCTATGGTAACGTGGTCTATTACCGTCTAGTGGGTCCTTCGTCTTCGTTGTTATAATCGAAAACTTTGCCGGGACGCCACTGGGTAATATTTTCCTTAGTTCAGCATTAAGATAGTTTTTATTACCTTATATCTTAATAGGTTCTGTCTGCCTCCGTCCTGTCACTGCCATTGACGTCAATATGGCGTGATATGGATGCAAATGTCCCAACGCATACACAATAAGAAAACGTTTCCACGTACGAATTAAATTCATGTTTAAATTAAATTACAACTAGCTTTTGCCCGCGGCTCCGCCCGCGTGGATGTCGGTTATCGCGACCAAACATAGCCTATGTCCTTTCTCATGGTCTAATCTACTCCTATACTAAATTTCATCAAAATCGGTTCAGTAGTTGAGGCGTGAAAGCGTAACATACAGACAGACAGACAGACAGAAAGACAGACAGACAGACAGAGTTACTTTCGCATTTATAATATTAGTATGGAAGTATGGATATTATCGTCTTTGTTTAGCAAACGCGACTGCTACGCAGGAGGCGCGGGTTCGGACCCCGCTCAGTGCAAATATATGTATGCATATGGCTATTTGCATTGGTCTGGGTGTTTCTAATATGTATGTATTTACATAAAAAAACAAATTGAAATAAAACCACTTGTTACGGATTCTATCGCGAATATTCAAACGAATATCTAAAACGGCGATTGATAGGATCTTACCAAATTTGGATAGGTAGAGGGGGGAACACTTGTGACGGTGGAGGTGAGCGCTGATGCATCACAAGGTGGCCACCCTAAACCTACACCTGGGTCGCAAGTCCCAGGCGCCGTCACAGTGTTTCTCTCTGTACCACGCCATGGACCCGGCGACCGCACGGTGAATCCATGGAATGCTAAGAACCGGATCTCATTATTTAGAATATACATATAAAAAAAATAAGTTTATCCGCATTCTAGATTCCATACCATAAGCTAGTTAAGCTTACCATGGGTCTAGATAGCGTTGTGTAGAATGTTGTGAAATATATCTGTGTGGTGACGGAGAAAGAATACAAGTATCACTACCCTATCTCACCCGAAGGGTATCGTAAGAGGCGACTGACGGAAATATGCAGACAATATCACGAGAGAAGAAAAACTCGAAATAAAGCCCTGTACCCGCACTGTACCCGTTTGGCCACTGGCCGCAGCGGCGGCGCAAAATTCGCCTCCCCGTACCCGGGGCTAGATGGGGACACTGTGATCCCCACAACCCGAAGGGCCATCTCGAAAAAGATGGTCCTTGGTCTGCCGGGGTGCGAGAGATGTGCTTTCCGTAATCTCACCTCCGGCAACCAAAAAGACCCAAGACGGCGAGCGTTTTAGTCGGTTCGAGTGCGACATAACCACCTCCACCGGCTCCGTGGGGATTTTGCGCAGAAAAACTGTACTAATCCGTCTGGCCAGCGTGGAAACAATAGGCCAAAGCCTCTCAACATTGGGAGAGGCCTATGTCCAGCAATGGACTGCGATAAGCTAATTGATTTTGATCATTGTCTTAGCGTTGGCTCTCACCAAGAAGAGTAGGGAAATGGATGAAATGGTTCTCAAACATCGCGGGTGGATCATCCGTCCGGCTTCCGGTATCCCCGTTTTGAATTAAAAATAATAATTGTCATAGCGTTGTAGGCCTCGATTCTGCTAAAGCAAAACCACAGTGGTGCCACCGCCAATGCAAAAAACGGCATTAAATAATAGATTATAAAGCGATGTATTTTTGCAGAGTAATTGAAAAAGTGTAAGGAAACTGTTTTCATTTCATTTTCGTCTTTAAGTGTATAGGAATAAAGTCTCAAATTTAATGTCATTTTTTGCATTGACTGCGGCACTGTTACTCTTTCATGTACTACTGAATGGATATTCATGATATATACGAGTATAGCTTATACATCAGAATAACACACAGGCTGTATATCAGCACGCTACTACTCAAGGAAACGGAGCCGTGATCATTAATTCCAACAAATTCGGCCGGCATCGGCATATACGCAGAAGTGACAATGTGGTTATTTCTGTTGCTGTTTAGATAACTATATCATTGTATAAGAGGGTGCAGCGGGAACGGGTACGGACGCCACGCGGGTGGAAAATAATTGGCGGTACGAAGTTCGCCGGGTCAGCTGTCAGCTAGTACCTAATACTTTGTTTTTTTTTACAAAATACTTTCTGCTAACCTGCTCAGTTTCCACTTCGCCAAAAGCACCTCGTTTTCGTATTCCGTGTACTGAAAATACTTCCGCCTGATGTCTTATGGAATCAGCCGCGGTGCGAGGGATATGTCGATGACAACCTCATCTCCGGCCTAGCACCACGACCCACAGTCGGCGTGCGGTTTTAGTCGGTTCGAGTCCGACATAACCTCCCCTTCCGGCTCCGGTAGGGGAGGTATCCGAGAGGATTTCCGCACGGAAAAAAAAAAGATGTCTTATGGAAATATATGAGTGATCAGATCACTAATCACTGAACACTATAGTCAAAGCAAAGATTGAACTGTCCGCGTCAATGTCCTGTCGGCGCCATTATTTCTGCGAAAATCACGTGTGTATTAAGAGAAAATTCATAATGAATAAATGTTTTGATTAGCATGCTGTACCGGTCAGTGCTCTCGCGGTTGTAGTGACCATCACTATATCTTGGCTTTTAGAGGAGGTAGGATACGACGACGATGGAGTCATCTACCGATATTCTTACGAACTATCGGAACCAATTCTTACGAACTATCGGAACCAATTAACGTATTTTAAATTAAACCTATGGGTGCGCTTCGTGGAATACTTACTTTAGGTACGATTCGTTTGGGTGCGCTTCGTGGAATACCTCAGAATATCGGTAGATGACTCCACCGTCGCCTTAAAGACGGATTGAAAGGGAAATTTGAATCACATCGGGCGTGTCTCGGTAGCCGAGTTGGTTGGAAAAATCGCGGGTTCGAGTCCCGCCCGAGAAGATTCTTTTTCCCTATGTATTCGACTGTATACCCGTCCCAATTGAGCAGTCCGACTGGGGAAGTAACACCGCCCTTAAAAATACCGCGGCCATAATAACCTCGTGTTGTGTTCCCGACGGTGAGTAGGGTAGCCAGAGCTCACTGGAGAGTTTTTGTGCTGTCAGTGGGAAGACCAAAGGCTTGTTCTACTTTGTCTTCTGCACTGACGGCACAGAAACTTTATTTTGAATGAATCTTTACAGCATTAAGTATGCTAAATATAAAGACGTATAAGATATTTTTTTTTTAAATAAAAAAAAAAGATGGGAAAATTTGAATCATATCGGGCGTGTCTCGGTAGCCGATTTGGTCAGGCATTCCCCCTGTAAGGGAAAGACTGCGGGTTCGAGTCCCGCCCGAGAAGATTCTTTTTCCCCACAGAAACTTTCTGTTATTACCGGGTCGGCTCCACCAGTGTGACTCCTCTGGTGTAGCACACGTTCATAGGCCATGGTAACCAGTTTCCATCGGCTGGACCGTGTGCTTGTCTGCCACCCATACCAAGTGTAATGTTAGCGACTGTTGTTGTATTAGCACAAGTATAAACCTTCGTGATCAATTTGTAATGTTTAAAAAAAAGAAAAAAGTTGTATGGACCACTGCAAATATACCATACTAGCTTTTGCCCGCGGCTCCGCCCGCGTGGATGTCGGTTATCGCGACCAAGCATAGCCTATGTCCTTTCTCATGGTCTAATCTACCCCTTAACAAATTTCATCAAAATCGGTTCAATGGTTTAGGCGTGAAAGCGAACATACAGACAGAGTTACTTTCGCATTTATAATATTAGTATAGAGTATGGATTCATGTACGAAAATATTTGCACTGAGCAGGTATCAAACCAGGCGCTACCCACCGCTACACCAATGCCGTCGAAATGCGTCATTGTCCTGTTGACGCCAATATTTCAGCGAAATACGCATTTGTATAAGAAAATGCATAATGCATCAATACTGAGATCAACTATCGTATTGTCCTCTCGCGTTTGCATCACAATTGAATGCGACAATGTTGCTTGTAGATCCGACTCCGATATGTAACAACGTCGCTAAGATCTGCATTGATTGTATTATTTGTGTACTGACCTTCCAACTTTAAGTAAAAAGCCTGCCAGAGCATCAGTCGTCGTTTAATAGGTGCGCTGACAAGTAAGGTTGAGTTAGGCCTGCCGGGGAACTTAGTAAAAAGCCTGCCAGAGCATCATTCTTCGTTTAATAGGTGCGAAGGTTGAGTTAGGCCTGCCGGGGAAAGATTGGAACACCGTGGTTTCCAAATCCGAGGGGGCCATCTAGAAATCGGGGATGAGCCTGAACTAGCCGGGGTTGCGAGAAATATTTCTTAGGAAATCTCACTCAATGTGGAGGTGCGATTATGGTATGATAGTGTGCGACTTTAGTCGGTTGTACCGAGCGGCGCGGCGGGGTACAAAACCAATAAATAAATATACACTTCAGTTTATTTAAAACTAACGAAAAAATTATAGGCATTTTTTTAGAAAGACTTTTTACACTTCGATGTCTATAACAAAAAAAATGCCTATAATTTTTTTTGTTAGTTTTGAACTTTGATTTATTTAAATGATATTAAATGTGTTTTTTTTCTTATTGCAGATGATAGTTCGCGAGACGAACATCTCATGTACCAGATAATATTACGCACATAACCGAAAATGGGTCAGCAGACATCAAGAAAAAGTGAGTATTGAACTTTTTGGTTATTATGATAAAACTGACATTAGAAGCACACCATACGCCCGACAAAGTGCTTACCGTCGTCTACAACCTCTTCTCTCTTCATCTTAGCGTTAATCCCAGTCCTAATCCTAAGCTTTCAGCTAAGAGTCTGGGGACCGCCTTACCAGTCTAACTGCGGATTTGGCTAAACTTCGATATTTTCTGTGAAGCGATTACCATGTGACCTCCACAACCCAAAGGCGATATCGAAGCATTGCAGTTAGACCAGCTGTTGAACTTTTGAGGGCTCCAACTACCCGTAACGACTGCCATAGACGAATGGCAATCGAGACCGCTGGCTTAAAGTACTCCGAGGCACGACTAGACCAATGCAAATACCCATATTCATGCATACAAATATTTGCATTGAGCGGGGATGGAATCCGCGCCTCGTGCGTAGCGGCCGCGTTCACTACTGCTACGCCACGCAGGCTGTTACTGGCTACAATCATTCATATATACTCATGGTCTTAGCGTTGTCTCCGATTGTATCCAAGACTTTCATTTATCCCGGGTCCCGGGAACCGCATACTCCCTGGGTCAGCCGGGGTGCGAGGGATATGTCGAAGACAACCTCACCTCCGGCCGTACCACGACCCTCAGTTGGCGTGCGTTTTTTAGTCGGTTCGATTCCGACATAACCTCCGGCAGGATCTGGCGGGGGAGGTATCCGCGGGGATTTTCACACGAAAAAAAAGCAAAAAAAAATAGGGGCCCCCTTACTCCTATTCAGCTTTTATGGGGGTGAGTGTCATCTGTTCTCATCCCCGAGAGTAAACCCTACGTCAGAAATTCATCTGGTAATCAACAGTTGAACCGGTTAGAAGGTGAAGTTTCCTTGGGCCCTGATGACCTTGATAGCGCTCTCATACACGCCCGGTGCCGTTCCCCAACGGAGCCAGCGGGGTTGGTAATGTCGGACTCAACCGTCTCGTCTTAGTTCATCAATTACCGGGGTTGAAATAGCCTCTGTTCTATACCTACCTCACCTACCATGTATGTAGTGTACATACATACTCTCATGCCTATTTGTTTCCGGGGTAGGCTGAGACAACAGCCCGCCATTTTGATCTATATAATAAATAAATATTCCACAACATTCTACACAACGCTATCTAGATCCATGGTAAGCTTAACTAGCTTGTGTTATGGAATCTAGAATGCTAATAAACATATTTAGATACTTTTTTTTTGTAAATACATACATATAATACATGGAAACACCCAAACCAATGCAAATAGCCACATTCATATATACAAATTTTTACATTAAACGGAGATCGAACCCGCGCCTCCTGCGTGGCGGTTGAGATCTTCTCAACCGCCACGCTACAGAGGCTGTCTTATCCTTGTCCTTACATACTTCACGAGCTACCTCTGTCATGTAATGTCCAGAAATCCTACTACCCTGCTTTTACCCCTTAAGTAATATTCTGGCATGAATATAAACAAATCATTTTAAAGATGAACCTCTTCGGAACTATTATCCAATTGACGACACAAAGTCAATTGACTTAAAATAGATCGTCTCCCCTCAAGATATAACTCAATCATAAGTGGCTGTGTGACTAAGATGTTGAACTTGCAATTGGGTATTATCCTATAGTTAAAATAAATTATCTAACCGAGCTTATTTAATTATGAATGGTAAAAGAGCGGTCAAAATTGCATCGGTTGTTATTTTATAGTTTTCATTTATTTTTAACTATCCACCCAACCTATAAAAGTAACTGATTTGACTATTACATTTTATGACGTTACTAAATCTTTTTTTATACAAGTTATCTTATAACTTATCGTTTTGACGTTTAGTAAAAAAAAACTAATTTGACTAGTCAGTAGAATACCCAATTAAAGATTACGGGTTCATACCACACCATGCTGTGCCTACTCTAAGCATACACTGTCGAGCACAGCGTTGTCACAGCCTCGATAGAGACTTATTGGTCAGACTGGGTGACGTCACTAGACATTGACCAATGAAAATCTCTATCAAATGTGTCGCAGCGCTGTCTCGACTCTGAATGCTTAGAGATTTACCAGTTGCGTTCAAAGTATACAGATTAGGGCCTGTGGTCCGGTCATAATTTTAATAGGTATGTTGGCTTCTCCAGCCCGCCTGACTCAGAGCCTCGTACCCTTACCCCAATGGTATTGGTAGGGCCCTGTACACTGTACACCCCTAATATACCGGGTGTAAGGGGAACGCACCCGAAGCCGAAAACCCTAGTAGTTGAGAGGTAGTGGTAGGTGGAGAAAATTTACAAATATTACTGTTAAACCTTCCAAACGCAAAAGCAAAGCGTGCGCCAGAACGTCGTCTGTCAATCACCGGTAGGCGGGTTATGCGCTTGTCGTCTTGTCCAAAAACAGTCTCTGTGCATCATAAATTCCTTGTTTTATCCTGCGGCATTCCACTCTGTCACTTCGCCGTCCGGCGGGATTGATTATGTCGTGCTAGAACCGACTAAAACTCACGTCGTCTTGGTTTTTCAGAACCGAGTGTAAAATTGCCTAGTGTATGGATACCCCTCGCATTTTTGCATCACGGCCTACTTTTGCTAGAGATCCTCCTCATAGAGGATAGAGGTCGTAGAAACTCGGACGCTTGGCCTCGCCTCGCGAGCTCTGGGGATTGCGAGAGACCTGAGTCCTAAAACATTCGGGTATCAAAAATACCTAGCTTTATCATTACTTATATATTAATATCTGATCACTATAGATCTGCGGTAGCCTAGTGGTATGGGTAATGGACTGCTGAGACGAGGTCTCGGGTTTGATCCCAGGTTTACCATGGCACACACCAATGACTTTTCGATGCTTTTCGAAGTTATGTGTATATTTATCGCAGGTTTATAAGTGCCCGGTTAATGGCAATAGGCTCGCCACCTATAACATTGGGACCTAAACATAAACTGGCGAAATGTGGGTGCTAGCACCCCTGCCTACCCCTTCGGGGAATACAGGCGTGAGTTTATGTTATGTTATGTTATTGCAGGCGGTGAGTGTACGTGCGGTTGCGGCGCGTGGGAACGCCGACGATACGGGGAGTCGCCGAGCAGCGTGCACAGATACGTCAGCGCGGTCACAGACAGGTACTGGTTCTTTTATACCTGTTCCATTTGAGACTTTAGACTCATCATCATTATCCACCATTTTATTTTTGTAAATACATACATATTATACATAGAGACACCCAGATCAATGCAAATAGCCATATTCATGCATACAAATATTTGCACTGAGCGGGGATCGAACCCGCGCCACGCCACAGCGGCTGTCAAAATATGATGTGGGTTTATTTTTACATACATACAATCACACCCTTATTCTCGGAGGGTTAGGCAGAGGTGAATTTAACTCTCATTTTACGAATTATTAGATTCGGTCCCACGTAATAGGGGGCGAGCCTATTGCCGCATACCGGGTACTATTGTTGACTCAAACCGTGCGTCCTAGGCTGAGTCTGGGCTCCATATATTTGTCTGATGTTAAACAGCCCTAACCTTGTACACCGCATGGGAAGAGATGGGGTGTACCAAATTTAACTCTGCTGGGAACCAACAACTGCAAACAAAGTGCGTCGGTAGCTTAGTGGTTAAGGAGTCGGCCTTACGATCGAGAGGTCCCGGGTTCGATCCTGGCCATTACACTACCGACGTGAACCCACTCCTAGCACAAGCAATTTAGCTTAGTTGGAGGGGTTAGAGGGAATATTAGTAACTTCGGTTCTAATATCCTTTAAAAAAAAAACAAAGAAAGAAAGTAAGAAAATATTTTTATTCCGCACATTAAATGAAGTGACAACAGCATGAAAATGTACATAGGAAAAGAAAAAAAATGATCTAAATGCCTTAAGAATATTTTTAGACTTAAGTTTTAATATGTTTACACTTGACTGGGCCTCGATTCCACTAAAGCAAAACTATTGTCAAACCACAGAGATTGCAAAAAGCGGCAATACATTATAGACTATAAATCGATGAACATAAAGTTCAATATTAAATTAACTGTTAGCAGAGTGAATAAAAGAGTGTAATGAAACTTTTGTCATTTAATTTTGGACCTTAGTGTATAGAAATAAAGTCTAAACAGTGGCAGCAAGCACACGCCCGGTATACGGCAATAGGATAACCTCCTATTACGTGGGACCGAATACTATAATAGGCTATTTGACTAAGTCGTCGATTCTTCCTAATACTGCTTAATATGATAGCTTGTTCTGAAAAAATATGCCTTGCAAAATAAAATATTGCATATCCAAACTGAAACTATGACTTTTCATTAGTTGAAATGCCCAAAAAAAGTCAAAATATAAACAATCAAATTCAATTCAAATAAATTAAATAATAATAATAATTTAATACCTAAATTTACTCATGCACTTCGTTCATCCCCGTTTTGGCAACATTTGACACTTTTGACTAAAATTGATAACATACTGCAAAACACTCTCAGTACAATATTAAATGTGGCCTTGAACGACCGAGCCTGGCTCCAAGCGTCCTTGCCAGTTCGCTTGGGTGGTCTCGGCGTTCGCAAAATTTCAGATGTTAGCCTTCCAGCATTTTTGTCATCGGTCCACGGCACTGAGGAGTTAACCAGGAAAATTCTTATCAACACACAGGTTAACTCGGAGGTGTCGTGTAAGTCCGATGCCATTAATGCTTGGAAGGTTGCTTGTCCCAACACCGAGTTGCCTGGTAACCTTTTCTCCCAGAGACAATGGGATGCGTCGCTCTGCAAGCTGGTAAGAGAAAGATTATTACACACATCTTACCATGTTTCAGAGCGTGCGCGCCTGCTGGCTGTGGGGGAATGGGAGTCAGGCCTGTGGATTCAGGCACTCCCATCGCCCAACATAGGTACTATGTTGGACGATACCACTTTCCGCCTTGCCACTTGCCTTCGCTTAGGAGCGCCGTGCGTTTCTCCCCATCGTTGCCACTGCGGTGAAGCTGTCGACAGCCTTGGGCACCATGGCCTTTCATGCAGCAGAAGCGCTGGGCGTATATCGCGACACGCCTGCATCAACGACATTATCCGTCGTGCTCTTGTCACCGCTGGCGTACCAGCCATTCGTGAACCTAATGGGCTGGTGCGTGACGATGGCAGGAGACCGGATGGTATGTCGTTGCTACCTTGGAAGATGGGTAGGCCTTTGGTGTGGGACGCAACGTGTGTCGACACCCTTGCGCCTTCACATCTTCCAAGCACAGCAGGCTGTGCCGGCGCTGCTGCTGCATCTGCGGAAAACCTCAAACGGCGCAAATACTGTAACTTAACAGGTGATTATGTTTTTGAGCCGTTTGGGGTTGAAACGTTGGGAACATGGGGCCCAAGTGCCCGTTTTCTTTATAAAGAACTAGCAAAGCGGCTGATCGACGCCACACGTGACCAGAAGGCTGGTTATTACCTTGCACAGAGGTTAAGCATTGCCATTCAACGTGGCAATGCAGCCAGCCTTCTGGGTACGTTACCGGTCGGTGACGATGCGGAGGAATTCCACGACGCATTATGTATGTAAATATTTTATTAATATCCTTATTTTCTTTAGTTTATTTTGTCTCTAGCACCTTGTATGATTATGTAAATATAATAAATAAATTTTTAAAAAAAAAAAAAAAAAAAAAAAAAAAAAAAAAAAAAAAAAAAAAAAAAAAAAAAAAAAATTCAAATATATAACTTTTTAGATTCCTCATTCAATTTTGAATAACTTTTATTACGAACTATTATACGTGTAAACGCAACGTTGACCGAGATAAATGCGATATACTCTTGCACTCCATACATTTGCACTACGCGCTACAGAAGTTTCGTGTGATCTTGTATTATGGAGCGTTTTCGGGCGGCGCGGCAAATTGAATTTTTCAAAATCAAATATCTTGAAAACTATTTGTCGTACGAAAATTTTACTTTTACAGTTCATTATATTATAATAAATAATAATAATAAATAAATATTTCCCAACATTCTACACAACGCTATCTAGACCCATGGTAAGCATAGCTTAACTAGCTTGTGTTATGGAATCTAGAATGCGGATAAACATACTTAAATACATTTTTTTTTGTAAATACATACATAATATACATAGAAACACCCAGACCAATGCAAATAGCCATATTCATGCATACAAATATTTGCACTGAGCGGGAATCGAACCCGCGCCTCCTGCGTGGCAGTCGCGTTCACTAACGTCACGCCACGGAGGCTGTGGTCATTTATCGAAAGTTAAAAAAGCCTATTGGTGAAATGTGGGTTTTAAATTCAGCTCTGCCTAAACATCCGGGGATAAAGGCGTGATTATTAGGTATGTGTGTATGTATGTATGTACTGCAGGTGGAGCGGTCGCGAATGTGCCTGCCGCCGCCGACGCTGGCGAAGGGCCGCCTGCGTGTGTACTGCCTACCGCCGCGTCAGTGACGACAGGTACGGCCATTTTGTGAAGTGAAATTTTCTTTGAGTGCTTTTTTTTTTTTTTTTTTTGAACCGTGGGGGAAAATCCTTCATGGATGTTATGCCGGACTCCTACCGACTAAAAACCCCCACGGTAACGCCCAGAAGCCTATGGATGGGAGCCCCGGGTAAGCCCTCGGAAGGATGTCCCAGGACTCCCATCAGACCTACGGCTACAATTGCGGCCTCGTCTCGGGGGTGGTTTTCTTTGAGTGCTTTGCGTAATTTTCTTAAAAAAAAAATTGAATGAGCAAAATTCCTGAAACTCGCATCAAAGTATCAAAGAATAAATTTAAATTGATTCAGTTTATTTTTTTTAATCCATACAATGATTGTTAGTATCAAACTTAATCAACTTAACATAGTTTTTTATTTTTATTTTTATTTACAAACCTCGCATCAAACAATGAAAGAATCAATTTAATTTATTGAAATAAAACCACTTTTTACGGATTCTATCGCGATATATTTGTTATTATTACTTTTTAACCCGACGTTTCGGCTGCTTTGCAGCAGCCATTTTCGCGGTGTGACTCACGATGGTAATTGTCACATAGTTTGAAGTATAAGTTATCTCAAAAATCCCGAATCATGGTGAAATTATTGGTGTTCGTATTTACGCAGATTGAATCAAAAAATATCAATTTAATTTATGCAGTTTATTTGAATGAATTTTTTATAGCATTTATTATGCTAACTGTTAAGTTCGAAAAACACTGCACCGTCGCCCTTATAGACGGATATAAAGAGAAGGAAAATTTGGAATGATTCAAGTGGTGCTCAATGGCTCAGTTGGCAGAGCAGTCGCCCTGTAAGCGAAAGGTCGTGAGTTCGAGTCTCACTTGAGCATTTCATTTTTTCCAATGTTTTTCGAACTTAACAGTTAGCATAATAAATGCTATAAAAAATTCATTCAAATATTTGGGCGCAGTCATCAAAATTCAATGTTTAAAAATGGTTGAAAAATCATTCATTGTTTCCAACAGTTCGTAAGAATGTTGGTAGATGGCTGCACCGTCGCCCTTATAGACGGATATAAAGAGAAGGAAAATTTGGAATGATTCAAGTGGTGCTCAATGGCTCAGTTGGCAGAGCAGTCGCCCTGTAAGCGAAAGGTCATGAGTTCGAGTCTCACTTGAGCATTTCATTTTTTCCAATGTTTTTCGAACTATGCAGTTTATTTTTGATATTTTCTAAAGTTTACGCGAATGTCACTGATTGAAATAAAACCACTTTTTACGGATTCTATCGCGATATATTTGTTATTATTACTCGTCGTGTATTACGAACGTCGGGTTAAAAAGTCATAATAACAAGTATATCGCGATAGAATCCGTAAAAAGTGGTTTTATTTCAATCAGTTTATTTTTTTTATTATTATATTATTTATTTCAGAATAAAAATCCATGCAATGGTTGTTAGTATCACAACTTAATTAACTATGTTAGTACATCTTATCCAATAATACCAAAATACATTAAAAATAAATCAGTTCATGTATTTTTTTTTTTTATTCTTTCAGAAAAACTTACAGCTAGAATACAGTGTATAAACAAATTGTAAAAAAAGATGGCCAATTAAAAGTTTTCACATGTAGTAGCAATGTAGTAGTATGTACACGACGGTAGACAATTATGCAATAAGCATATCGTGTATTTTACAAAACAGCGAAACATATTATTTATTAAAACAAACAAAAAAACAGGTTATTTAAAGAACTTGTCAAAGAACACTATACTTAGAATGACTTTAATTTGATTGGTTCTGGTGAAAAATAAATCCAAATTTTATGCATGGCATAGTGAATTGTACGCTCGACACATAAGGGCCGGCGCCCATTATCGGCATCGGCGAGCTTCAGGATATTTTTTTGCCAAGCATAATAGATCTTATCGCTATCATCATAAAATTTAAATTTCAATGACTATCGTCGGCACCGATCGGCATTCTGCAGCGGTATGGTTAACAATTAAAGTTCAATCTTATTTCTATAATAATAAGATCTATTGTTACACGACAAATACAAATCCTCATGCTTGCCGATCCCGGCACTGGGCGCCGGCTCTAATACTTCCTGAAGCATCAGGGCCGCCATTAAGTATACGGCACCAATGCTCCAGAAAGACACCACCAGCACTATCAGCTAGGCACGTAAAGAAGCACATATGAATGTCAACATTTTGCACATTTTTGCACCACATTTTCCACAACTTTTGCACAATTTTCAATTGTCAAGAAATATTAAAATACTAGCTTTTGCCCGCGGCGCCGCTCGCGTGAATGTTGGTTATCGCGACCGAACTTAGCCTATGTCCTTTCTCATCGTCTAATCTACCCCTATACCAAATTTCATCAAAATCGGTTCAGTGGTTTAGGCGTGAAAGCGTAACGTACAGACAGACAGACAGACAGAGTTACTTTCGCATTTATAATATTAGTATGTAGTATGGATTAAATAAGATAAATCATTGGAAAATGATTCTTACGCTGGTTTGGTATGTTGGTTCTACTGAGAAGATATCAGCAAGAAACTCAGTGAACTATATTAGAAGTAGATTAGCTTTTTTTTAATATAAGTACAGGTGAACCACATTTATAT
Organism: Eilema sororculum; assembly: GCA_914829495.1. NCBI lineage: Eukaryota > Metazoa > Arthropoda > Insecta > Lepidoptera > Erebidae > Eilema > Eilema sororculum. The sequence continues at coordinate 9,696,817 of OU618551.1, forward strand.
GTCGCATCGGCAAAGTTCGCCTGCTCAGAAGAGTAAGCTAACGCCGATTAATTACGATTGCCAAAGCTATTGAAACACCAACTTTATTGCGTTGCGTTAAGATTGAAAATGCAATAAATCCAGAGAGTAGTGCTTTCTCGCTCATTGTTCATTGTTTCGAACATGGCGCGCAGGTGGCAACCAATAATAAAGGGCCATGTATGGCGGAGCGTTGTGATTGGTTAAGATTTTTTGGCGCGTTTCAAATATGAGACTTCTGCGCAGGTACATCGGCGTAACTTATAAACGTAGTACTACTGTACTTTCGTTTACAACAAAATTTATATTGTGCGAGCGAGCAAAAGATTAGGTAGACCATGCATTTTTATCATTTAGATATTCATCTACTTAATTATAACCTTTCCTTTTTTATTACAATTTTTCACTTTAATTTACAATTTATGACTGAAAGTGCAGTGAACTCCTAGTGCAAAATGCGGTAGGCAGTGTCGTGTTCAAGATTTGGCTGTTGGAGTGTGTAAATTAAACGGTCTCACATACGAAGTTGTTTACTTCCAATCCTGTTACCAGTCTCCCGTAACATTGGCATGTCAAGCAAATCATCACCTCCATTCTAGTCCACCCTTAACTCTGAATTTGCGACACCAGCAACTCGCAAGTTCCTTAGTTTCTTTTCTAAATTCTATATGGCCAGTAAGCTATTTGAAAAAATTAAAAAATATACATGTTTACTTTTTGTGGAGTACCTAAATACTTTTTATACAGACTAATTTCAGTTCTGTCTGCATTCCAAGAGTGCCATAATTTTTATATACTACAACGATTGGAAGTGTATACTGGCCTATGGACGTGGGCTAAAACAGGGACTCACAATAGCGGTTTACCTTGTATATGCACTAATGATGTACCGGATATTAATATCCTCGGGTATTGATCCGGATCCGGACATGACTGGATGGAGTCTTAAAAATATTATATTAGCTACTTATTATTATTACTATTGACTATTTTATTTGTTAATTAATGATTATTTTTAATACTATGATAATGACATTTCATATCTATTGTTATCATGATCGGCTGGAGCCCTTAGAATGTTATTACTAGTTATTTATTATTTGCACATTAATTTTATCATTGTCTAATAAACATGATATATATATTTCAACGCCACACGGCAGGATATGACGTTCTTATAACTATGTTTCATAAAATCTAATGTATGACCATATTCCATGAAATATAGTTTGATTTGATTTGATACATAGATAGTGCCGGTTAGAAGGTGAGGAATATTTTCGTGGAGACCCTAATAGGGTCATGAATACAGTCCTAAACTACTCCAAATCTAGTTGTTCTACATCTATAAGTAGGTGTAGTAGAAAGATAATGATTTTCTATTATGTATGTTACAGACTGGCGGCCGTCCTAACGCTAGGCGCCAGAGATCTGCGGAGAGAGTTGGATGCTATTGTCATAAATACTGGTAAATATTATTTGTAAATGTTTTTACTGACGACCTGAAAAAGGCGGACTTGAAAAAACATTTTATCTTTCTTACGTTAACTTATTAATTCGATTCCCAGCTAGGATTATTGATTTTTGAAAAATATAATGATCAGGGCCTCGATTCTACTAAAGCCAAACTATAGTCGTGCCGCAGTGATTGCTAAAAATGGCATTAAATAATAGATTTTAAACCAATGTTTGCAAAGTTTACAATTAAATGATTTTTGCAGAGTGAATGGAAAAGTGTAATGAAACTTTTTCATTTCATTTTGGACTTTAGCGGTAAGTATAGAAATAATGTCTAAAATTTACTGTAATTTTTAGCGCTGACAATGGCACCACAATGGTTTAGCTTTAGTAGAATTGAGGACCAGGTTTTAAGTTTCATCCAAATCGGACTCGTGACTCCTTTGAGCATTTTTCGCTATTCTTTATAGTTCCGAATTTGGCCATCCAAACCCTTTTTAAAAATTAACCCTGTATATTTATGTATACAAGTCTTCTTATGGGAATGCAGTTTAACGCTCTGTGTCGTCATAATTGTTATTTTGTGTTAATAATTACTGTTTATGCGCTTCCAGACGGTGACACGAGTAGAGAGAATGGGGAGCAAACAGCTGAGGTCTACGTGTTATCTGTGGCACCTAGATCGTGAGTACTTTGTACAGATTATCCACTGGTTAGGTTGAACATAGACAATTTTTTTTATCGTGCGAAAAATCCCCACGAATACCACCCCCACGGAGCCGGTGGACCTCCACTTGGTTATGTCGGACTCGAACCGACTAAACGTATGCCGTCTTTGGGTCTTTGGTTGCCGGAGGTGGGAATGCAGGGAACATATCTCTCGCACCCCAGTAGACCCAGGACCATTTCTTTCGAGACCGACCTTCGGGTTGTGGGGACCATAGTGTCCCCATCTAGCCCCGGGTATGGGGAGGCGCGCTTTGCGCCGCCGCCGCGGGTTGAATATAGACTATGCTCGAGAGGGAGGTGGGGGAGCGGGATCGGAGAAGGCTTAGGGTCCTTCCGTCCCATATAGTCGGCAATGCGTGTAGGCGACTCTGGCGTCGGAGATCGTTAAACAACCTCCATCCTCCATGAGCTAAGGCCTGGGGATAACAGGTGGAACCGCCTGTTATCCTAGCAGAAGCAGGCCGAAATGGCGGCGTGATCCGCGCCCCTCCCTCTCCTTTTCTGGGGAAGGATGGGGACGCCGACACATGATGGGGCCTTCTATGACCCTGGGTCAGCCGGCGCACGCGAGGGTTACTCCAGAGGCTACCTCACCCCCGGCAACTAATGACCCTAGACGGCCGTGCGGTTTTGGTCAGTTCATGTCCGACATAACCACCCCCGTTGGCTCAGATTGATTCCGAGGGATACACACGTTAAAAAAAGGACTAAACTCTTGATTGATGGCACTTGGTGGAATCTGCTACACATTTTGACAAAGTATCTTACTCAAAAAAGAAAAGGTTGAACATATAAGGCACTTGTCCCTTTCCTCAAGGATTGAGTCTTCAGCCTCATCTGTGGACCCGGGTGCATATTTTCTAAAGTCTATTTCGAGATAGCCCCCTTCGGGCTGTGGAGACGGAGATCGTTCTGCGGTGCTCATGGAGGAAGGAGATATGTTTTCCCACCTCAAGCGAGTGGTACTGGGTGTGGTTCTCTCACCGCCATGTTGTCTTTCCAATTTTAATGTAATATTGTTGATATTCCAGAGCGGAAGGCGAAGTGGCACAGGAAGGCAGACGAACCGAACTCACACAGACCAGTGACGCGATACGATTGCATCCACATTTCCAGGTATGTCGCATACAAGTCATACCAGTTCATTTAGACTCCTAAGCCAGCAAACTTTTCAGTAAGTTAAACTGGAATCTGGTCCAAATATTGCGTATTCACCACTTAAGCATATTTTAAGCACACTAGCGGCCTATTGGGATGTTGCATTATTCTAGATTCCATAACACAAGCTAGTTAAGCTTACAATGGGTCTAGATAGCGTTGTGTAGATTGTTGTGGAATATTTATTTATTAATATTATATGATTATTCTAGATTTCATAACACTAGCTAGTTAAGCTTACAATGGGTCTAGATAGCGTTGTGTGGAATGTTGTGGAATATTTATTTAAGTAACTCATACGAATAATCATGGTTTCTTCCCAGGTGGTATGTGGGACAGAACTCCGAGCCCTCCTGATCCGCAGTAAGCCTCCGGACCAGCCTCCTCCGACCAAGGTCCATACGCAAGTGGACTACATCCACTGCCTGGTGCCAGATCTACAAGAGATCACCGCTTGCTCCTTCTACTGGGGCAAGATGGACCGGTATGAGGCGGAGAGGCTTCTTGATAATAAACCTGAAGGTAAGACTCCGAAAGACTCCTCCTCTCAAAGCCGGCAATTGGGTATTCTACTGACTAGTCAATTGGGTATTCTACTGACTAGTCAATTGGGTATTCTACTGACTAGTCAATTGGGTATTCTACTGACTAGTCAATTGGGTATTCTACTGACTAGTCAATTGGGTATTCTACTGACTAGTCAATTGGGTATTCTACTGACTAGTCAATTGGGTATTCTACTGACTAGTCAATTGGGTATTCTACTGACTAGTCAATTGGGTATTCTACTGACTAGTCAATTGGGTATTCTACTGACTAGTCAATTGGGTATTCTACTGACTAGTCAATTGGGTATTCTACTGACTAGTCAATTGGGTATTCTACTGACTAGTCAATTGGGTATTCTACTGACTAGTCAATTGGGTATTCTACTGACTAATCAATTGGGTATTCTACTGACTAGTCAATTGGGTATTCTACTGACTAGTCAATTGGGTATTCTACTGACTAGTCAATTGGGTATTCTACTGACTAGTCAATTGGGTATTCTACTGACTAGTCAATTGGGTATTCTACTGACTAGTCAATTCGGTATTCTACTGACTAGTCAAATTAGTTACTTTTTACTAAATGTCAAAACGATAAGTTATAAGGTAAGTTGTATGAAAAAAGATTTAGTGACGTCGTGGAATTTAATTATCAAATTAGTTACTATTAAAGCGTGGGTGGATGATTAAAAATAAATAAAAACTATAAAATGAGAACCGACGCAATTTTTACCGCTCTTTTACCATTCTTAATTTAATAAGCTCGGTTAGATAATTTATTTTAACTATAGGATAATACCCAATTCATGGGGTACGTGCCGTGAACTCCATCTTATACGTCTTTAAGGCGACGGTTCGTTAGAAAATCGGTAGATGACTCCACCGTCGTCTTAAAGACGTATAAGATGGGAAATTTGAATCACATCCGGCGTGTCTCGGTAGCCAAATTGGTCAAGGCATTTCCCCTGTAAGAGAAAGACTGCGGGTTCGAGTCCCGCCCGAGAAGATTCTTTTTCCCTATGTATTCGGACGACGGCTCCTTAAGAATATATATAATCCATTTTGCAATCCAAGATGGCGGACGTGACATTGCCAACAAAGTCAATATGGGTATCATTTTCAAGTTTTTCGGGTTGGCTAATTACGAATACATCAACTATTTAGCGATCCAAGATGGCGGACTTGATATTTCCAACAAAGTCAATATGGGTATCGTTTTCGAGGTTTTCTTGGTTGCTAATTACGAATATATAATCCACCCAGTCATTTTGGATCGCTAAATGAATGATATATTCATAATCAGCACCCCAAAAACACTGAAAGCGATACCCATATCGATTTTCGTAAAAATTTCGAGTCCGCCACCTTGGATAGCGAAATAGATGATATATTCGTAATCGGCGACCCCTAAAACTCCGAAAATAATACTCATATCGAATTTTGTGAAAATTTCGAGTCCGCCGTCTTGAATCGCTAAATTGATGATATATTCGCAATCAGCGACCCCAAAAACCCTGAAAGCGATACCCATATCGATTTTAGTGAAAATTTTGAGTCCGCCATCTTGGATCGCTAAATGGATGATATATTCGTAATCGGCGACCCCTAAAACCCTGAGAACGATACCCATATTGATTTTAATGAAAATTTCGTGTCCGCCATCTTCGATCGCGAAATGGATTCTTCCACCAATCAGAGACACAACAGTGTGCTACTCAAAAAAACGTCTTTAATAAATTAATTAGTAAAATAATAATATTATTTCGTGGAAAGCCTTGTGAAATGCGGAGTCCACAAAATGGATGGAGCTCATGGAAAAAGTGGATCCCCGCTGAGCCGCAGTGGAATATATAGGCTCGCCCGGTGGACAAATGTCAACTTCATGCGTTCAGGGTCAAAATGTCCAATTCTCAAAATGTCCAACGGTGTCAAAATGTTTAAATCCCGTCATCACCGTATAACCTGCAAGTCACCTCGGATATTGTGGAACACCGAAAGTTGCTTTGTGTATATGAACATTAGTACTAAATTTCAACGTGTTACTAAATACGAAGGCCATTACAATATGCCGCGAGGTTGACAAGCGCACGCTCCATAGACAAACGGTTGCATTTTCTAGAGGGACAGACAAACATTACAGATTAAATAATTTTCAAATGTATCGAATAATCGACAAAGAAATAAATAAATATGCAACACACGATTCGCATCGCGACAGACGTATATGTACAATTTATAAAACATCATTGATCTAACCTGTGTGTGTCTTCCAGGCACATTCCTGCTCCGCGACTCTGCGCAAGAGGAGCACCTATTCTCAGTGTCGTTCCGCAAGTACGGGCGCTCCCTACACGCGCGCATAGAGCACTACCAGCATCGGTTCAGCTTCGACTCACACGACCCCGCCGTGTTCGCGGCCCCCACAGTCACGGGGCTCATCGAGCACTACAAGGTACGTGTGGCCTTAGCACTTCCACCTTGTCACATAACCTGCACCTTCCACCTTGTCACTTTACCTGCACCTTCCACCTTGTCACATAACCTGCACCTTCCACCTTGTCACATAACCTGCACCTTCCACCTTGTCACTTAACCTGCACATTCCACCTTGTCACATAACCTGCACCTTCCACCTTGTCACATTACCTGCACCTTCCACCTTGTCACATAACCTGCACCTTCCACCTTGTCACATAACCTGCACCTTCCACCTTGTCACTTAACCTGCACATTCCACCTTGTCACATAACCTGCACATTCCACCTTGTCACATAACCTGCACCTTCCACCTTGTCACATAACCTGCACCTTCCACCTTGTCACATAACCTGCACCTTCCACCTTGTCACATAACCTGCACCTTCCACCTTGTCACATAACCTGCACCTTCCACCTTGTCACATAATCTGCGCCTTCTACCTCGTCACATAACCTGCACCTTCCACCTTGTCACATAACCTGCACCTTCCACCTTGTCACATAACCTGCACCTTCCACCTTGTCACATAATCTGCACCTTCCACCTTGTCACATAACCTGCACCTTCCACCTTGTCACATAACCTGCACCTTCCACCTTGTCACATAACCTGCAACTTCCACCTTGTCACATAGCTTGCACCTTCCACCTTGTCACATAACCTGCACCTTCCACCTTGTCACATAACCTGCACCTTTCACCTTGTCACATAACCTGCACCTTCCACCTTGTCACATAACCTGCACCTTCCACCTTGTCACATAAACTGCACCTTCCACCTTGTCACATAATCTGCACCTTCCACCTTGTCACATAACCTGCACCTTCCACCTTGTCACATAACCTGCACCTTCCACCTTGTCACATAACCTGCAACTTCCACCTTGTCACATAGCTTGCACCTTCCACCTTGTCACATAACCTGCACCTTCCACCTTGTCACATAACCTGCACCTTCCACCTTGTCACATAACCTGCACCTTCCACCTAGTCACATAATCTGCACCTTCCACCTTGTCACATAACCTGCACCTTTCACCTTGTCACATAACCTGCACCTTCCACCTTGTCATATAATCTGCACCTACCACCTTGTCACATAACCTGCACCTTCCACCTTGTCACATAACCTGCACCTTCCACCTTGTCACATAACCTGCACCTTCCACCTTGTCACATAGCTTGCACCTTCCACCTTGTCACATAACCTGCACCTTCCACCTTGTCACATAACCTGCACCTTCCACCTTGTCACATAACCTGCACCTTCCACCTTGTCACATAACCTGCAACTTCCACCTTGTCACATAGCTTGCACCTTCCACCTTGTCACATAACCTGCACCTTCCACCTTGTCACATAACCTGCACCTTCCACCTTGTCACATAACCTGCACCTTCCACCTTGTCACATAATCTGCACCTTCCACCTTGTCACATAACCTGCACCTTTCACCTTGTCACATAACCTGCACCTTCCACCTTGTCATATAATCTGCACCTACCACCTTGTCACATAACCTGCACCTTCCACCTTGTCACATAACCTGCACCTTCCACCTTGTCACATAACCTGCACCTTCCACCTTGTCACATAACCTGCACCTTCCACATTGTCACATAACCTGCACCTTCCACCTTGTCACATAACCTGCACCTTCCACCTTGTCATATAACCTGCACCTTCCACTTTGTCACATAACCTGCACCTTCCACCTTGTCACATAACCTGCCCTAACGATACCTCAGAACACATCTTAACGATGTGTACTGTGTCCTTTAAATGCTTCGTTTAAAGTCTATTATTTAATGACGTTTTTTACAGTGGCAATGGTACCACTGTGGTTAGGCTTTAGCAGAATAGAGATCCTGGTCGATAAACGGGGCTGCCTGAGCCCCGTTTGAAAGTCCCGAGAGCCCCAGAGCCATTTCAGGGTTAGGAGGTTGGTTAATAACCGCTCCGATTAACGACAATATAAGCTAAATGAAAAGTAGGATAAAAATTTGAGCACTATCCTGACATCGTGTTTTTTTTTGTGTTCCACTTTAATCAGTGTTTTTTTCAACTATGAGCAGATGCTGCAATGCTGTGAGCAAAAAAAAGACTGTCCATACACTTCTGTGACCTGCAGGCATGTGGGTTCTTCCTTCTGTCACGAATCCAGCTCGATTACCTGATTTTTTTAGCCGCTTGGCGTAGTTTATGTACATCGTGATGTAAGCTTAAGTAAATAAATAAATATTCCACAACATTCTACACAACGCTATCTAGACCCATGGTAAGCTTAACTAGCTTAGGAATCTACAATGCGGATAAACATACTTTGATATTTTTTTTTTGTAAATGTACATAGAAACACCCAGACCGATGGAAATAGCCATATTCATGTATACAAATATTTGCAATGAGCGGGGATCGAACCCGCGCCTCCTGCGTAGCAGTCGCGTTCACTACCGCCACGCCACAGAGGCTACAGATTGGTGAATTTCAGCTCGTCTACCGCCATAGCATTCTGTGCTATCCTCAAAGTCACCCAAGAAATGTGTACTGTGTCAATAAAGCATATTTTGATCGCTTTTCAGGTCGTAAGATACACTGGATGATATTATAGTCGTTTTGGATAAAAAGAGTTTGAACACAGTTTCGATAGCAAAATCATCTGGAAGTATTCATTTGGCAAAAGATTTTTTCATCCCTTCTATTCGAAAAATGACACTTTACTGTCACTGTAGCAGGGCGCAAAATAGCTCTTTTCTGTTCAAGGCCAAGCAGCGGGCCGTAAAAGTGATTTGAATTTGGAACATTATCATTCATAGAAATCGAACTCAAATTGTATGGATTACTGGCTGGTACGTGCTAGCTGCATAGCGCGGGGTGACCTGTGCTAACTAAAAAAAAAAACAATGAGCGCCAATTACCTCTCTGTTCTTGTAATTAGTACATTACCTATTTAAGTTGTATTTTGCAAAATAATATGAGTTCTACTTCGAGTAAAGGAAGTGACAATGCATTAACTCTTGAAACAATATTATAGAAGCTAACAACGCCGTACAAAACTTGTTACGCCCGAAATCTCGGGAGAAATAAATTTTCTCATAGAAAGGGGATGAAAAGTAGAGTGTATAACTCGGGAGCAAATTATTTTTCCCTCGGGCGGTGATTTTTTTTTTTTTTTTTTTTTACACACTATTCTAGAATCCTTCGCTTTGCTCTTGATTCAAAGTAGCGCCCTCGCCGTAAAAATACTACTTTGCTCCCTTGTAATACAATCTACTATTTTCATCCCTTCTATTCGAAAAATGTCACTTTACTGTCACTGTAGCGGGGCGCAAAATAGCTCTTTTCTGTTCAAGGCCAAGCAGCGGGCCGTAAAAGTGATTTGAATTTGGAACATTATCATTCATAGAAATCGAACTCAAATTGTACGGATTACTGGCTGGTACGTGTTGGCTGCACAGCGCGGGGTGACCTGTGCTAACTAAAAAAAAAAAACAAAGAGCGCCAATTACCTCTCTCTGTTCTTGTAATTAGTACATTACCTATTTAAGTTGTATTTTGCAAAATAATATGAGTTCTACTTCGAGTTAAGGAAGTGACAATGCGTTAACTCTTGAAACAATTAGATATTATAGAAGCTAACAGCGCCGTACAAAACTTGTTACGCCCGAAATCTCAGGAGAAATTAATTTTCTCATAGAAAGGGGATGAAAAGTAGAGTGTATAACTCGGGAGCAAATTATTTTTCCCTCGGGCGGTGTACTTTGAATCCCTCGCTGCGCTCAGGATTCTACGTTAGAAACCCTCGCTACGCTCGGGATTCTATTCTAGAATCCTTCGCTTTGCTCTTGATTCAAAGTAGCGCCCTCGCCGTAAAAATACTACTTTGCTCCCTTGTAATACAATCTACTATTTTTTAACTCCATACATTTTTCCTGCCTGTATTCCCCGAAGGGGTAGGCAGAGGTGCTAGCACCCACATTTCCCAGTTTATGTTTTGGTCCCAATGTAATAGGTGGCGAGCCTATTGCCATTAACCGGGCCCTTATAAACCTGCGATAAATACACACATAACTTCGAAAAGCATCGATTGTCATTGGTGTGTGCCACGGTAAACCTAGGATCGAACCCGAGAGCTCGTCTCAGCAGTACATTACCCATACCACTAGGCTTTTCCCTTCATCTGAACATTATTCCCATACATTATCAAGCGATGTGATGTGTTATTGAACAAATTTACCACATTCTCAAAGATTGGACATTCTGGGAATAGGACATTTTGAGAATTGGACATTCTGGGAATTGGACATTTTG